>CM060673.1:28890750-29593124 GCA_030686955.1 Odontamblyopus rebecca | reverse complement strand
GTCTCCCACATGCCTCATGGGTCTGAGTCACCTCCCCTCCACGCTCACATGGGCCAGATCACCTCCTCCCCCACCTCCTCCTATGGCAGTCACAACTCACACACGCCTCACAGTCACTCTCACACGCTCACAGTCACTCTCACACGCTCATAGTAACTCTCACACGCTCACCGTCTCTCTCACAAGCTCACAGTAACTCTCCACACGCTCACTGTCAATCACACACGCTCACAGTCACTCTCACACGCTCACAGTCACTCTCATATGCTCACAGTCACTCAGACATGCTCACAGTAATTCCCACATGCTCACAGTCACTCTCACACGCTCACAGTCACTCTCACATGCTCACAGTCACTCTCACATGCTCACAGTCACTCACACACTCACAGTAACTCTCACACGTTCAGTCACTCTCACATGCTCACAGTCACTCTCACACGCTCAGTCACTCTCACACGATCACAGTCACTCTCACATGCTCACAGTCACTCTCACACGCTCAGTCACTCTCACACGTTCACAGTCACTCTCATATGCTCACAGTCACTCACACGTTCACAGTCACTCTCACATGCTCACAGTAACTCTCACACGCTCACAGTCACTCTCACACGCTCACAGTCACTCTTACACGTTCACAGTCACTCTCACACGCTCAATCACTCTCACACGCTCACAGTCACTCTCACACGCACACAGTCACTCTCACATGCTCACCGTCACTCTCACACTCTCACAGACACTCTCACATGCTCAAAGTAACTCTCACACGCTCACAGTAACTCTCACACGCTCACAGTCACTCTCACAAGCTCACAGTCACTCTCACCCTCACACGAACTCTCTCACGCTCAAACACTCTCACACGATCACAGTCACTCACACGTTCACAGTAACTCTCACATTCTCACAGTCACTGTCACAGGCTCAGTCACTCTCACACGCTCAACATCACTCTCACACGCTCACAGTCACTCTCACACGCTCCAGTCCCTCACACGCACACAGTCACTCTCACATGCTCACAGTCACTCTCACATGCTCACATTCACTCTCACACGCTCACAGTCACTCTCACATGCTCACTGTCACTCTCACACGCTCACAGTCACTCACACACGCTCACAGTCTCTCACACATGCTCACAGTCACTCTCACACGCTCACCATCACTCTCAAACGCTCACAGTCACTCTCACACGCTCACAGTCACTCTCACACGCTCACTGTGACTCTCACAGGCTCACAGTAACTCCCACACGCTCACAGTAACTCTCACATGCTCACAGTAACTCTCACACGCTCACAGTCACTGTCACACGCTCACAGTCACTCTCACACACTCACAATCACTCACACACGCTCACAGTCACTCTCATACGCTCAGTCACTCTCACATGCTCACCGTCACTCTCACACGCACACAGTCACTCTCACACGCTCACAGTCACTCACACACTCACAGTAACGCTCACACGTTCAGTCACTCTCACATGCTCACAGTCACTCTCACACGCTCAGTCACTCTCACACGATCACAGTCACTCTCACATGCTCACAGTCACTCTCACACGCTCAGTCACTCTCACACGCTCACAGTCACTCTCATATGCTCACAGTCACTCACACGTTCACAGTCACTCTCACATGCTCACAGTAACTCTCACACGCTCACAATCACTCTCACACGCTCACAGTCACTCTTACACGTTCACAGTCACTCTCACACGCTCAATCACTCTCACACGATCACAGTCACTCACACGTTCACAGTAACTCTCACACGCCCACAGTCACTCTCACACGCACACAGTCACTCTCACATGCTCACCGTCACTCTCACACGCTCACCGTCATTCTCACATGCTCAAAGTAACTCTCACACGCTCACAGTAACTCTCACACGCTCACAGTCACTCTCTCACGTTCACAGTCACTCTCACATCCTCACAGTCACTCTCACACGCTCAATCACTCTCACACGATCACAGTCACTCACACGTTCACAGTAACTCTCACATGCTCACAGTCACTCTCACAGGCTCAGTCACTCTCACACGCTCAACGTCACTCTCACACGCTCACAGTCACTCTCACACGCTCAGTCCTTCACACGCACACAGTCACTCTCACATGCTCACAGTCACTCTCACACGCTCACATTCACTCTCACACGCTCACAGTCACTCTCACATGCTCACAGTCACTCTCACACGCTCACTGTCACTCTCACACGCTCACAGTAACTCCCCCACGCTCACAGTCACTCTTGCACGCTCACAGTAACTCTCACACGCTCACAGTCACTCTCACACGCTCACAGTCACTCTCACACGCTCACAGTCACTCTCACACGCTTAGTCACTCTCACACGCTCACCGTCACTCTCACACGCTCACAGTCACTCTCACACGCTCACAGTAACTCTCACACGCTCACAGTCACTCTCTCACGTTCACAGTCACTCTCACATCCTCACAGTCACTCTCACACGCTCAATCACTCTCACACGATCACAGTCACTCACACGTTCACAGTAACTCTCACATGCTCACAGTCACTCTCACAGGCTCAGTCACTCTCACACGCTCAACGTCACTCTCACACGCTCACAGTCACTCTCACACGCTCAGTCCTTCACACGCACACAGTCACTCTCACATGCTCACAGTCACTCTCACACGCTCACATTCACTCTCACACGCTCACAGTCACTCTCACATGCTCACAGTCACTCTCACACGCTCACTGTCACTCTCACACGCTCACAGTAACTCCCCCACGCTCACAGTCACTCTTGCACGCTCACAGTAACTCTCACACGCTCACAGTCACTCTCACACGCTCACAGTCACTCTCACACGCTCACAGTCACTCTCACACGCTTAGTCACTCTCACACGCTCACCGTCACTCTCACACGCTCACAGTCACTCTCACACGCTCATAGTAACTCTCACACGCTCACCGTCTCTCTCACACGCTCACAGTAACTCTCACACGCTCACTGTCACTCTCACACGTTCACAGTCACTCTCACACGCTCACAGTCACTCTCATATGCTCACAGTCACTCAGACATGCTCACAGTAATTCCCACATGCTCACAGTCACTCTCACACGCTCACAGTCACTCTCACATGCTCACAGTCACTCTCACACGCTCAGTCACTCTCACACGATCACAGTCACTCTCACATGCTCACAGTCACTCTCACACGCTCAGTCACTCTCACACGTTCACAGTCACTCTCATATGCTCACAGTCACTCACACGTTCACAGTCACTCTCACATGCTCACAGTAACTCTCACACGCTCACAGTCACTCTCACACGCTCACAGTCACTCTTACACGTTCACAGTCACTCTCACACGCTCAATCACTCTCACACGCTCACAGTCACTCTCACACGCACACAGTCACTCTCACAAGCTCACAGTCACTCTCACACGCTCACAGTCACTCTCACATGCTCAAAGTAACTCTCACACGCTCACAGTAACTCTCACACGCTCACAGTCACTCTCTCACGTTCACAGTCACTCACATCCTCACAATCACTCTCACACGCTCAATCACTCTCACACGATCACAGTCACTCACACGTTCACAGTAACTCTCACATTCTCACAGTCACTCTCACAGGCTCAGTCACTCTCACACGCTCAACATCACTCTCACACGCTCACAGTCACTCTCACACGCTCAGTCCCTCACACGCACACAGTCACTCTCACATGCTCACAGTCACTCTCACATGCTCACATTCACTCTCACACGCTCACAGTCACTCTCACATGCTCACTGTCACTCTCACACGCTCACAGTCACTCACACACGCTCACAGTCTCTCACACATGCTCACAGTCACTCTCACACGCTCACCATCACTCTCAAACGCTCACAGTCACTCTCACACGCTCACAGTCACTCTCACACGCTCACTGTGACTCTCACAGGCTCACAGTAACTCCCACACGCTCACAGTAACTCTCACATGCTCACAGTAACTCTCACACGCTCACAGTCACTGTCACACGCTCACAGTCACTCTCACACACTCACAATCACTCACACACGCTCACAGTCACTCTCATACGCTCAGTCACTCTCACATGCTCACCGTCACTCTCACACGCACACAGTCACTCTCACACGCTCACAGTCACTCACACACTCACAGTAACGCTCACACGTTCAGTCACTCTCACATGCTCACAGTCACTCTCACACGCTCAGTCACTCTCACACGATCACAGTCACTCTCACATGCTCACAGTCACTCTCACACGCTCAGTCACTCTCACACGCTCACAGTCACTCTCATATGCTCACAGTCACTCACACGTTCACAGTCACTCTCACATGCTCACAGTAACTCTCACACGCTCACAATCACTCTCACACGCTCACAGTCACTCTTACACGTTCACAGTCACTCTCACACGCTCAATCACTCTCACACGATCACAGTCACTCACACGTTCACAGTAACTCTCACACGCCCACAGTCACTCTCACACGCACACAGTCACTCTCACATGCTCACCGTCACTCTCACACGCTCACCGTCATTCTCACATGCTCAAAGTAACTCTCACACGCTCACAGTAACTCTCACACGCTCACAGTCACTCTCTCACGTTCACAGTCACTCTCACATCCTCACAGTCACTCTCACACGCTCAATCACTCTCACACGATCACAGTCACTCACACGTTCACAGTAACTCTCACATGCTCACAGTCACTCTCACAGGCTCAGTCACTCTCACACGCTCAACGTCACTCTCACACGCTCACAGTCACTCTCACACGCTCAGTCCTTCACACGCACACAGTCACTCTCACATGCTCACAGTCACTCTCACACGCTCACATTCACTCTCACACGCTCACAGTCACTCTCACATGCTCACAGTCACTCTCACACGCTCACTGTCACTCTCACACGCTCACAGTAACTCCCCCACGCTCACAGTCACTCTTGCACGCTCACAGTAACTCTCACACGCTCACAGTCACTCTCACACGCTCACAGTCACTCACACACGCTCACAGTCACTCTCACACGCTCACAGTCACTCTCACACGCTCACAGTCACTCTCACACGCTTAGTCACTCTCACACGCTCACCGTCACTCTCACACGCTCACAGTCACTCTCACACGCTCACAGTAACTCTCACACGCTCACCGTCTCTCTCACACGCTCACAGTAACTCTCACACGCTCACTGTCACTCTCACACGTTCACAGTCACTCTCACACGCTCACAGTCACTCTCATATGCTCACAGTCACTCAGACATGCTCACAGTAATTCCCACATGCTCACAGTCACTCTCACACGCTCACAGTCACTCTCACATGCTCACAGTCACTCTCACACGCTCAGTCACTCTCACACGATCACAGTCACTCTCACATGCTCACAGTCACTCTCACACGCTCAGTCACTCTCACACGTTCACAGTCACTCTCATATGCTCACAGTCACTCACACGTTCACAGTCACTCTCACATGCTCACAGTAACTCTCACACGCTCACAGTCACTCTCACACGCTCACAGTCACTCTTACACGTTCACAGTCACTCTCACACGCTCAATCACTCTCACACGCTCACAGTCACTCTCACACGCACACAGTCACTCTCACATGCTCACCGTCACTCTCACACGCTCACCGTCACTCTCACATGCTCAAAGTAACTCTCACACGCTCACAGTAACTCTCACACGCTCACAGTCACTCTCTCACGTTCACAGTCACTCACATCCTCACAATCACTCTCACACGCTCAATCACTCTCACACGATCACAGTCACTCACACGTTCACAGTAACTCTCACATTCTCACAGTCACTCTCACAGGCTCAGTCACTCTCACACGCTCAACATCACTCTCACACGCTCACAGTCACTCTCACACGCTCAGTCCCTCACACGCACACAGTCACTCTCACATGCTCACAGTCACTCTCACATGCTCACATTCACTCTCACACGCTCACAGTCACTCTCACATGCTCACTGTCACTCTCACACGCTCACAGTCACTCACACACGCTCACAGTCTCTCACACATGCTCACAGTCACTCTCACACGCTCACCATCACTCTCAAACGCTCACAGTCACTCTCACACGCTCACAGTCACTCTCACACGCTCACTGTGACTCTCACAGGCTCACAGTAACTCCCACACGCTCACAGTAACTCTCACATGCTCACAGTAACTCTCACACGCTCACAGTCACTGTCACACGCTCACAGTCACTCTCACACACTCACAATCACTCACACACGCTCACAGTCACTCTCATACGCTCAGTCACTCTCACATGCTCACCGTCACTCTCACACGCACACAGTCACTCTCACACGCTCACAGTCACTCACACACTCACAGTAACGCTCACACGTTCAGTCACTCTCACATGCTCACAGTCACTCTCACACGCTCAGTCACTCTCACACGATCACAGTCACTCTCACATGCCCACAGTCACTCTCACACGCTCAGTCACTCTCACACGCTCACAGTCACTCTCATATGCTCACAGTCACTCACACGTTCACAGTCACTGTCACATGCTCACAGTAACTCTCACACGCTCACAATCACTCTCACACGCTCACAGTCACTCTTACACGTTCACAGTCACTCTCACACGCTCAATCACTCTCACACGATCACAGTCACTCACACGTTCACAGTAACTCTCACACGCCCACAGTCACTCTCACACGCACACAGTCACTCTCACATGCTCACCGTCACTCTCACACGCTCACCGTCATTCTCACATGCTCAAAGTAACTCTCACACGCTCACAGTAACTCTCACACGCTCACAGTCACTCTCTCACGTTCACAGTCACTCTCACATCCTCACAGTCACTCTCACACGCTCAATCACTCTCACACGATCACAGTCACTCACACGTTCACAGTAACTCTCACATGCTCACAGTCACTCTCACAGGCTCAGTCACTCTCACACGCTCAACGTCACTCTCACACGCTCACAGTCACTCTCACACGCTCAGTCCTTCACACGCACACAGTCACTCTCACATGCTCACAGTCACTCTCACACGCTCACATTCACTCTCACACGCTCACAGTCACTCTCACATGCTCACAGTCACTCTCACACGCTCACTGTCACTCTCACACGCTCACAGTAACTCCCACACGCTCACAGTCACTCTTGCACGCTCACAGTAACTCTCACACGCTCACAGTCACTCTCACACGCTCACAGTCACTCACACACGCTCACAGTCACTCTCACACGCTTAGTCACTCTCACACGCTCACCGTCACTCTCCCACGCTCACAGTCACTCTCACACGCTCACAGTAACTCTCACACGCTCACCGTCTCTCTCACACGCTCACAGTAACTCTCACACGCTCACTGTCACTCTCACACGTTCACAGTCACTCTCACACGCTCACAGTCACTCTCATATGCTCAGTCACTCAGACATGCTCACAGTAATTCCCACATGCTCACAGTCACTCTCACACGCTCACAGTCACTCTCACATGCTCACAGTCACTCTCACATGCTCACAGTCACTCTCACACGCTCACAGTCACTCACACACTCACAGTAACTCTCACACGTTCAGTCACTCTCACATGCTCACAGTCACTCTCACACGCTCAGTCACTCTCACACGATCACAGTCACTCTCACACGTTCACAGTCACTCTCACACGCTCACAGTCACTCTCATATGCTCACAGTCACTCACACTTTCACAGTAACTCTCACAAGCTCACAGTCACTCTCACACGCTCACAGTCACTCTCACACGTTCACAGTCACTCTCACATGCTCACAGTCACTCTCACACGCTCAATCACTCTCACACGATCACAGTCACTCACACGTTCACAGTAACTCTCACACGCTCACAGTCACTCTCACACGCACACAGTCACTCTCACAGGCTCAGTCACACTCACACACACACAGTCACTCTCACACGCTCACAGTCACTCACACGTTCACAGTCACTCTCACACGCTCACAGTAACTCTCACACGCTCAGTCACTCTCACACGCTCACAGTCACTCTCACACGCTCAGTCACTTTCACACGCTCACAGTCACTCTCACACGTTCACAGTCACTCTCACACGATCACATTCACTCTCACACGCTCACTGTCACTCTCACACGCCCACAGTAACTCCCACACGCTCACAGTCACTCACACGCTCACAGTCACTCTCACACTCTCACAGTCACTGTCACACGCTCACAGTCACTTTCACACGCTCACAGTCACTCACACATGCTCACAGTCTCTCACACATGCTCACAGTCACTCTCACACGCTCAGTCACTCTCACACGCTCACCATCACTCTCACACGCTCACAGTCACTCTCACACGCTCACAGTCACTCTCACACGCTCACAGTCACTCTCACACGCACACAGTCACTCTCACAAGCTCACAGTAACTCTCACACGCTCATAGTCACTCTTACACGCTCACTGTCACTCTAACACGCTCACTGTCACTCTCACACGCTCACAGTCACTCTCACACGCTCACAGTCACTCTCACATGCTCACAGTCACTCTCACATGCTCACAGTCACTCTCACACGCTCACAGTCACTCACACACTCACAGTAACTCTCACACGTTCAGTCACTCTCACATGCTCACAGTCACTCTCACACGCTCAGTCACTCTCACACGATCACAGTCACTCTCACACGTTCACAGTCACTCTCACACGCTCACAGTCACTCTCATATGCTCACAGTCACTCACACTTTCACAGTTACTCTCACATGCTCAGAGTAACTCTCACACGCTCACAGTCACTCTCACACATTCACAGTCACTCTCACATGCTCACAGTCACTCTCACACGCTCAATCACTCTCACACGATCACAGTCACTCACACGTTCACAGTAACTCTCACACGCTCACAGTCACTCTCACACGCACACAGTCACTCTCACAGGCTCAGTCACACTCACACACACACAGTCACTCTCACACGCTCACAGTCACTCACACGTTCACAGTCACTCTCACACGCTCACAGTAACTCTCACACGCTCAGTCACTCTCACACGCTCACAGTCACTCTCACACGCTCAGTCACTTTCACACGCTCACAGTCACTCTCACACGTTCACAGTCACTCTCACACGATCACATTCACTCTCACACGCTCACTGTCACTCTCACACGCCCACAGTAACTCCCACACGCTCACAGTCACTCACACGCTCACAGTCACTCTCACACTCTCACAGTCACTGTCACACGCTCACAGTCACTTTCACACGCTCACAGTCACTCACACATGCTCACAGTCTCTCACACATGCTCACAGTCACTCTCACACGCTCAGTCACTCTCACACGCTCACCATCACTCTCACACGCTCACAGTCACTCTCACACGCTCACAGTCACTCTCACACGCTCACAGTCACTCTCACACGCACACAGTCACTCTCACAAGCTCACAGTAACTCTCACACGCTCATAGTCACTCTTACACGCTCACTGTCACTCTAACACGCTCACTGTCACTCTCACACGCTCACAGTCACTCTCACACGATCACAGAGACTCTCACAGCCGCTCACAGTCTCCACCTCCAATGGGACTGATGACACCTCCCCTCCTCCTCCTATGGGCCAGATGACACCTCCCCACCTCCTCCTCCTATGGCCCAGATGAAAACACCTCCTCACTGTCACTCTCACACGCTCAGTCACTCTCACACGATCACAGTCACTCTCACATGCTCACAGTCACTCTCACACGCTCAGTCACTCTCACACGCTCACAGTCACTCTCATATGCTCACAGTCACTCACACGTTCACAGTCACTCTCACATGCTCACAGTAACTCTCACACGCTCACAGTCACTCTCACACGCTCACAGTCACTCTTACACGTTCACAGTCACTCTCACACGCTCAGTCACTCTCACACGCTCACCATCACTCTCACACGCTCACAGTCACTCTCACACGCTCACAGTCACTCTCACACGCACACAGTCACTCTCACAAGCTCACAGTAACTCTCACACGCTCATAGTCACTCTTACACGCTCACTGTCACTCTAACACGCTCACTGTCACTCTCACACGCTCACAGTCACTCTCACACGCTCACAGTCACTCTCACAGGCTCACAGTCACTCTCACACGCTCACATTCACTCTCACACGTTCACAGTCACTCTCACATGCTCACAGTCACTCTCACACGCTCACAGTCACTCACACGTTCACAGTCACTCTCACACGCTCACAGTAACTCTCACACTCTCACAGTCACTGTCACACGCTCACAGTCACTTTCACACGCTCACAGTCACTCACACATGCTCACAGTCTCTCACACATGCTCACAGTCACTCTCACACGCTCAGTCACTCTCACACGCTCACCATCACTCTCACACGCTCACAGTCACTCTCACACGCTCACAGTCACTCTCACACGCTCACAGTCACTCTCACACGCACACAGTCACTCTCACAAGCTCACAGTAACTCTCACACGCTCATAGTCACTCTTACACGCTCACTGTCACTCTAACACGCTCACTGTCACTCTCACACGCTCACAGTCACTCTCACACGCTCATAGTCACTCTCACACGCTCACAGTCTCCTCCTCCTATGGGTCTGATGACACCTCCCCCACCTCCTCCTCCTATGGCCCAGATGACAACTCCTCCTCACAGTCACTCTCACATGCTCAGTCACTCTCACACGATCACAGTCACTCTCACATGCTCACAGTCACTCTGACACGCTCAGTCACTCTCACACGCTCACAGTCACTCTCATATGCTCACAGTCACTCACACGTTCACAGTCACTCTCACATGCTCACAGTAACTCTCACACGCTCACAGTCACTCTCACACGCTCACAGTCACTCTTACACGTTCACAGTCACTCTCACACGCTCAATCACTCTCACACGCTCACAGTCACTCTCACACGCACACAGTCACTCTCACATGCTCACCGTCACTCTCACACGCTCACCGTCACTCTCACATGCTCAAAGTAACTCTCACACGCTCACAGTAACTCTCACACGCTCACAGTCACTCTCTCACGTTCACAGTCACTCACATCCTCACAATCACTCACACACGCTCACAGTCACTCTCATACGCTCAGTCACTCTCACATGCTCACCGTCACTCTCACACGCACACAGTCACTCTCACACGCTCACAGTCACTCACACACTCACACAAACGCTCACACGATCACTCACTCACACAAACACACACACACTCTCACACTCTCAGTCACTCTCACACGCTCACAGTCACTCTTACACGTTCACAGTCACTCTCACACGCTCAATCACTCTCACACGATCACAGTCACTCACACGTTCACAGTAACTCTCACACGCCCACAGTCACTCTCACACGCACACAGTCACTCTCACATGCTCACCGTCACTCTCACACGCTCACCGTCATTCTCACATGCTCAAAGTAACTCTCACACGCTCACAGTAACTCTCACACGCTCACAGTCACTCTCTCACGTTCACAGTCACTCTCACATCCTCACAGTCACTCTCACACGCTCAATCACTCTCACACGATCACAGTCACTCACACGTTCACAGTAACTCTCACATGCTCACAGTCACTCTCACAGGCTCAGTCACTCTCACACGCTCAACGTCACTCTCACACGCTCACAGTCACTCTCACACGCTCAGTCCTTCACACGCACACAGTCACTCTCACATGCTCACAGTCACTCTCACACGCTCACATTCACTCTCACACGCTCACAGTCACTCTCACATGCTCACAGTCACTCTCACACGCTCACTGTCACTCTCACACGCTCACAGTAACTCCCCCTGCTCACAGTCACTCTTGCACGCTCACAGTAACTCTCACACGCTCACAGTCACTCTCACACGCTCACAGTCACTCACACACGCTCACAGTCACTCTCACACGCTCAGTCACTCTCACACGATCACAGTCACTCACACGTTCACAGTAACTCTCACATTCTCACAGTCACTCTCACACGCTTAGTCACTCTCACACGCTCACAGTCACTCTCACACGCTCACTCACTCTCACACGCTCACAGTAACTCTCACACGCTCACCGTCTCTCTCACATGCTCACAGTCACTCTCACACGCTCAGTCACTCTCACACGATCACAGTCACTCTCACACGTTCACAGTCACTCTCACACGCTCACAGTCACTCTCATATGCTCACAGTCACTCACACGTTCACAGTAACTCTCACACGCTCACAGTCACTCTCACAGGCTCAGTCACACTCACACACACACAGTCACTCTCACACGCTCAATCACTCTCACACGATCACAGTCACTCACACGTTCACAGTAACTCTCACACGCTCACAGTCACTCTCACACGCACACACTCACTATCACAGGCTCAGTCACACTCACATACACACAGTCACTCTCACACGCTCACAGTCACTCACACGTTCACAGTCACTCTCACACGCTCACAGTAACTCTCACACGCTCAGTCACTCTCACACGCTCACAGTCACTCTCACACGCTCAGTCACTTTCACACGCTCACAGTCACTCTCACACGTTCACAGTCACTCTCACACGATCACATTCACTCTCACACGCTCACTGTCACTCTCACACGCCCACAGTAACTCCCACACGCTCACAGTCACTCACACGCTCACAGTCACTCTCACACTCTCACAGTCACTGTCACACGCTCACAGTCACTTTCACACGCTCACAGTCACTCACACATGCTCACAGTCTCTCACACATGCTCACAGTCACTCTCACACGCTCAGTCACTCTCACACGCTCACCATCACTCTCACACACTCACACAGACACACACACACTCACACAGTCACTCTCACACGCTCACAGTCACTCTCACACGCACACAGTCACTCTCACAAGCTCACAGTAACTCTCACACGCTCATAGTCACTCTTACACGCTCACTGTCACTCTAACACGCTCACTGTCACTCTCACACGCTCACAGTCACTCTCACATGCTCACAGTCACTCTCACATGCTCACAGTCACTCTCACATGCTCACAGTCACTCTCACACGCTCACAGTCACTCACACACTCACAGTAACTCTCACACGTTCAGTCACTCTCACATGCTCACAGTCACTCTCACACGCTCAGTCACTCTCACACGATCACAGTCACTCTCACACGTTCACAGTCACTCTCACACGCTCACAGTCACTCTCATATGCTCACAGTCACTCACACTTTCACAGTTACTCTCACATGCTCAGAGTAACTCTCACACGCTCACAGTCACTCTCACACATTCACAGTCACTCTCACATGCTCACAGTCACTCTCACACGCTCAATCACTCTCACACGATCACAGTCACTCACACGTTCACAGTAACTCTCACACGCTCACAGTCACTCTCACACGCACACAGTCACTCTCACACGCTCACACACACTCACACACACTCACACACTCTCACACGCTCACAGTCACTCACACGTTCACAGTCACTCTCACACGCTCACAGTAACTCTCACACGCTCAGTCACTCTCACACGCTCACAGTCACTCTCACACGCTCAGTCACTTTCACACGCTCACAGTCACTCTCACACGTTCACAGTCACTCTCACACGATCACATTCACTCTCACACGCTCACTGTCACTCTCACACGCCCACAGTAACTCCCACACGCTCACAGTCACTCACACGCTCACAGTCACTCTCACACTCTCACAGTCACTGTCACACGCTCACAGTCACTTTCACACGCTCACAGTCACTCACACATGCTCACAGTCTCTCACACATGCTCACAGTCACTCTCACACGCTCAGTCACTCTCACACGCTCACCATCACTCTCACACGCTCACAGTCACTCTCACACGCTCACAGTCACTCTCACACGCTCACAGTCACTCTCACACGCACACAGTCACTCTCACAAGCTCACAGTAACTCTCACACGCTCATAGTCACTCTTACACGCTCACTGTCACTCTAACACGCTCACTGTCACTCTCACACGCTCACAGTCACTCTCACACGCTCATAGTCACTCTCACACGCTCACAGTCTCCTCCTCCTATGGGTCTGATGACACCTTCCCCTCCTCCTCCTATGGGCCAGATGACACCTCCACCACCTCCTCCTCCTATGGCCCAGATGACAACTCCTCCTCACAGTCACTCTCACACGCTCAGTCACTCTCACACGATCACAGTCACTCTCACATGCTCACAGTCACTCTGACACGCTCAGTCACTCTCACACGCTCACAGTCACTCTCATATGCTCACAGTCACTCACACGTTCACAGTCACTCTCACATGCTCACAGTAACTCTCACACGCTCACAGTCACTCTCACACGCTCACAGTCACTCTTACACGTTCACAGTCACTCTCACACGCTCAATCACTCTCACACGATCACAGTCACTCACACACACACAGTCACTCTCACACGCTCACAGTCACTCTCACACGCACACAGTCACTCTCACAAGCTCACAGTAACTCTCACACGCTCATAGTCACTCTTACACGCTCACTGTCACTCTAACACGCTCACTGTCACTCTCACACGCTCACAGTCACTCTCACACGCTCACAGTCACTCTCACATGCTCACAGTCACTCTCACACGCTCACATTCACTCTCACACGTTCACAGTCACTCTCACACGCTCACTGTCACTCTCACACGCCCACAGTAACTCCCACACGCTCACAGTCACTCACACGCTCACAGTCACTCTCACACTCTCACAGTCACTGTCACACGCTCACAGTCACTTTCACACGCTCACAGTCACTCTCACACGCTCACAGTCACTCTCACACGCTCACAGTCACTCTCACACGCTCACAGTCACTCTCACACGCACACAGTCACTCTCACAAGCTCACAGTAACTCTCACACGCTCATAGTCACTCTTACACGCTCACTGTCACTCTAACACGCTCACTGTCACTCTCACACGCTCACAGTCACTCTCACACGCTCATAGTCACTCTCACACGCTCACAGTCTCCTCCTCCTATGGGTCTGATGACACCTCCCCCTCCTCCTCCTATGGGCCAGATGACATCTCCCCCACCTCCTCCTCCTATGGCCCAGATGACAACTCCTCCTCACAGTCACTCTCACACGCTCAGTCACTCTCACACGATCACAGTCACTCTCACATGCTCACAGTCACTCTCACACGCTCAGTCACTCTCACACGCTCACAGTCACTCTCATATGCTCACAGTCACTCACACGTTCACAGTCACTCTCACATGCTCACAGTAACTCTCACACGCTCACAGTCACTCTCACACGCTCACAGTCACTCTTACACGTTCACAGTCACTCTCACACGCTCAATCACTCTCACACGCTCACAGTCACTCTCACACGCACACAGTCACTCTCACATGCTCACCGTCACTCTCACACGCTCACCGTCACTCTCACATGCTCAAAGTAACTCTCACACGCTCACAGTAACTCTCACACGCTCACAGTCACTCTCTCACGTTCACAGTCACTCACATCCTCACAATCACTCTCACACGCTCAATCACTCTCACACGATCACAGTCACTCACACGTTCACAGTAACTCTCACATTCTCACAGTCACTCTCACAGGCTCAGTCACTCTCACACGCTCAACATCACTCTCACACGCTCACAGTCACTCTCACACGCTCAGTCCCTCACACGCACACAGTCACTCACACATGCTCACATTCACTCTCACACGCTCACAGTCACTCTCACATGCTCACAGTCACTCTCACATGCTCACTGTCACTCTCACATGCTCACAGTCACTCACACACGCTCACAGTCTCTCACACATGCTCACAGTCACTCTCACACGCTCACCATCACTCTCAAACGCTCACAGTCACTCTCACATGCTCACAGTCACTCTCACACGCTCACTGTGACTCTCACAGGCTCACAGTAACTCCCACACGCTCACAGTAACTCTCACATGCTCACAGTAACTCTCACACGCTCACAGTCACTGTCACACGCTCACAGTCACTCTCACACACTCACAATCACTCACACACGCTCACAGTCACTTCACATGCTCACCGTCACTCTCACACGCACACAGTCACTCTCACACGCTCACAGTCACTCACACACTCACAGTAACGCTCACACGTTCAGTCACTCTCACATGCTCACAGTCACTCTCACACGCTCAGTCACTCTCACACGATCACAGTCACTCTCACATGCTCACAGTCACTCTCACACGCTCAGTCACTCTCACACGCTCACAGTCACTCTCATATGCTCACAGTCACTCACACGTTCACAGTCACTCTCACATGCTCACAGTAACTCTCACACGCTCACAATCACTCTCACACGCTCACAGTCACTCTTACACGTTCACAGTCACTCTCACACGCTCAATCACTCTCACACGATCACAGTCACTCACACGTTCACAGTAACTCTCACATGCCCACAGTCACTCTCACACGCACACAGTCACTCTCAAATGCTCACCGTCACTCTCACACGCTCACCGTCATTCTCACATGCTCAAAGTAACTCTCACACGCTCACAGTAACTCTCACACGCTCACAGTCACTCTCTCACGTTCACAGTCACTCTCACATCCTCACAGTCACTCTCACACGCTCAATCACTCTCACACGATCACAGTCACTCACACGTTCACAGTAACTCTCACATGCTCACAGTCACTCTCACAGGCTCAGTCACTCTCACACGCTCAACGTCACTCTCACACGCTCACAGTCACTCTCACACGCTCAGTCCTTCACACGCACACAGTCACTCTCACATGCTCACAGTCACTCTCACACGCTCACATTCACTCTCACACGCTCACAGTCACTCTCACATGCTCACAGTCACTCTCACACGCTCACTGTCACTCTCACACGCTCACAGTAACTCCCCCACGCTCACAGTCACTCTTGCACGCTCACAGTAACTCTCACACGCTCACAGTCACTCTCACACGCTCACAGTCACTCACACACGCTCACAGTCACTCTCACACGCTTAGTCACTCTCACTCGCTCACCGTCACTCTCACACGCTCACAGTCACTCTCACACGCTCACAGTAACTCTCACACGCTCACCGTCTCTCTCACACGCTCACAGTAACTCTCACACGCTCACTGTCACTCTCACACGTTCACAGTCACTCACACGATCACAGTCACTCTCATACGCTCACAGTCACTCTGACATGCTCACAGTAATTCCCACATGCTCACAGTCACTCTCACACGCTCACAGTCACTCTCACATGCTCACAGTCACTCTCACATGCTCACAGTCACTCTCACACGCTCACAGTCACTCACACACTCACAGTAACTCTCACATGTTCAGTCACTCTCACATGCTCACAGTCACTCTCACACGCTCAGTCACTCTCACACGATCACAGTCACTCTCACACGTTCACAGTCACTCTCACACGCTCACAGTCACTCTCATATGCTCACAGTCACTCACACTTTCACAGTTACTCTCACATGCTCAGAGTAACTCTCACATGCTCACAGTCACTCTCACACGCTCAATCACTCTCACACGATCACAGTCACTCACACGTTCACAGTAACTCTCACACGCTCACAGTCACTCTCACACGCACACAGTCACTCTCACAGGCTCAGTCACACTCACACACACACAGTCACTCTCACACGCTCACAGTCACTCACACGTTCACAGTCACTCTCACACGCTCACAGTAACTCTCACACGCTCAGTCACTCTCACACGCTCACAGTCACTCTCACACGCTCAGTCACTTTCACACGCTCACAGTCACTCTCACACGTTCACAGTCACTCTCACACGATCACATTCACTCTCACACGCTCACTGTCACTCTCACACGCCCACAGTAACTCCCACACGCTCACAGTCACTCACACGCTCACAGTCACTCTCACACGCTCACAGTCACTCTCACACGCTCACAGTCACTCACACATGCTCACAGTCTCTCACACATGCTCACAGTCACTCTCACACGCTCAGTCACTCTCACACGCTCACCATCACTCTCACACGCTCACAGTCACTCTCACACGCTCACAGTCACTCTCACACGCTCACAGTCACTCTCACACGCACACAGTCACTCTCACACGCTCACCATCACTCTCACACGCTCATAGTCACTCTTACACGCTCACTGTCACTCTAACACGCTCACTGTCACTCTCACACGCTCACAGTCACTCTCACACGCTCACAGTCACTCTCACACGCTCACAGTCTCCTCCTCCTATGGGTCTGATGACACCTCCCCTCCTCCTCCTATGGGCCAGATGACACCTCCCCCACCTATGGCCCAGATGACAACTCCTCCTCACAGTCACTCTCACACGCTCACAGTCACTCTCACATGTTCACAGTCACTCTCACACGCTCACATTCACTCTCACACGTTCACAGTCACTCTCACATGCTCACAGTCACTCTCACACGCTCACAGTCACTCTCACACGCTCACTGTCACTCTCACACGCTCACTGTCACTCTCACACGCTCACAGTCACTCTCACATGCTCACAGTAACTCCCACATGCTCACAGTCACTCTCACACGCTCACAGTCACTCTCACATGCTCACAGTCACTCTCACACGCTCACAGTCACTCACACACTCACAGTAACTCTCACACGTTCCGTCACTCTCACATGCTCACAGTCACTCTCACACGCTCAGTCACTCTCACACGCTCACAGGCACTCTCATATGCTCACAGTCACTCACACGTTCACAGTCACTCTCACATGCTCACAGTAACTCTCACACGCTCACAGTCACTCTTACACGTTCACAGTCACTCTCACACGCTCAATCACTCTCACACGATCACAGTCACTCACACGTTCACAGTAACTCTCACACGCTCACAGTCACTCTCACACGCACACAGTCACTCTCACATGCTCACCGTCACTCTCACACGCTCACCGTCACTCTCACATGCTCAAAGTAACTCTCACACGCTCACAGTAACTCTCACACGCTCACAGTCACTCTCTCACGTTCACAGTCACTCTCACATCCTCACAGTAACTCTTACACGCTCAATCACTCTCACACGATCACAGTCACTCTCACACGCTCACAGTAACTCTCACACCCTCACAGTCACTCTCACACGTTCAAAGTCACTCTCACACGCTCAGTCACTCTCACACCCTCACAGTCACTCACACGTTCACAGTCACTCTCACACGCTCACAGTCACTCACACGCTCACAGTCACTCTCACACGTTCAAAGTCACTCTCACACGCTCAGTCACTCTCACACGATCAGTCACTCACACGTTCACAGTAACTCTCACACGCTCACAGTCACTCTCACACGCTCACAGTCACTCTAACACGCTCAGTCACTCTCACATGCTCACAGTCACTCTCACACGCTCACAGTCACTCACACATTCACAGTCACTCTCACACGCTCACAGTAACTCTCACACGCTCACAGTCACTCTCACATGCTCACAGTCACTCTCACACGCTCACAGTCACTCTCACACGCTCACAGTCACTCACACACGCTCACAGTCACTCTCACACGCTCACAGTCACTCTCACACGCTCACAGTCACTCTCACACGCTCACAGTCACTCACATTCACTCTCACACATTCACAGTCATTCTCACACACTCACAGTCACTCTCACATGCTCACAGTCACTCTCACACGCTCACAGTCACTCACAGGTTCACAGTCACTCTCACACACTCACAGTCACTCACACGCTCAGTCACTCTCACACGCTCACAATCACTCTCACACGCTCACAGTCACTCTTACACGTTCACAGTAACTCTCACACGCCCACAGTCACTCTCACACGCACACAGTCACTCTCACATGCTCACCGTCACTCTCACACGCTCACCGTCATTCTCACATGCTCAAAGTAACTCTCACACGCTCACAGTAACTCTCACACGCTCACAGTCACTCTCTCACGTTCACAGTCACTCTCACATCCTCACAGTCACTCTCACATGCTCAATCACTCTCACACGATCACAGTCACTCACACGTTCACAGTAACTCTCACATGCTCACAGTCACTCTCACAGGCTCAGTCACTCTCACACGCTCAACGTCACTCTCACACGCTCACAGTCACTCTCACACGCTCAGTCCTTCACACGCACACAGTCACTCTCACATGCTCACAGTCACTCTCACACGCTCACTGTCACTCTCACACGCTCACAGTAAGTCCCCCACGCTCACAGTCACTCTTGCACGCTCACAGTAACTCTCACACGCTCACAGTCACTCTCACACGCTCACAGTCACTCACACACGCTCACAGTCACTCTCACACGCTTAGTCACTCTCACACGCTCACCATCACTCTCACCCGCTCACAGTCACTCTCACACGCTCACAGTAACTCTCACACGCTCACCGTCTCCCTCACACGGTCACAGTCACTCTCACACGCTCACAGTCACATGCTCACAGTCACTCTCATATGCTCACAGTCACTCACACTTTCACAGTTACTCTCACATGCTCACAGTAACTCTCACACGCTCACAGTCACTCTCACACGTTCACAGTAACTCTCACATGCTCACAGTCACTCTCACACGCTCAATCACTCTCACACGATCACAGTCACTCACACGTTCACAGTAACTCTCACACGCTCACAGTCACTCTCACACGCACACAGTCACTCTCACACACTCACCGTCACTCTCACATGCTCAAAGTAACTCTCACACGCTCACCATCTCTGTCACACGCTCACAGTAACTCTCACACCCTCACAGTCACTCTCACACGCTCAATCACTCTCACACGATCACAGTCACTCACACGTTCACAGTAACTCTCACACGCTCACAGTCACTCTCACACGCTCACAGTCACTCTCACAGGCTCAGTCACACTCACACACACACAGTCACTCTCACACGCTCACAGTCACTCACACGTTCACAGTCACTCTCACACGCTCACAGTAACTCTCACACGCTCAGTCACTGTCACACGCTCACAGTCACTCTCACACGCTCAGTCACTTTCACACGCTCACAGTCACTCTCACATGTTCACATTCACTCTCACATGTTCACAGTCACTCTCACACGCTCACAGTCACTCTCACATGCTCACTGTCACTCTCACACGCTCACAGTAACTCCCACACGCTCACAGTCACTCTCACACGCTCACAGTCACTCTCACACTCTCACAGTCACTGTCACACGCTCAGAGTCACTCTCACACGCTCACAGTCACTCACACACGCTCACAGTCTCTCACACATGCTCACAGTCACTCTCACACGCTCAGTCACTCTCACACGCTCACAGTCATTCTCACACGCACACAGTCACTCTCACATTCTCACAGTCACTGTCACACGCTCACAGTCACTCTCACACGCACACAGTCACTCTCACACGCTCACCATCACTCTCACACGCACACAGTCACTCTCACACGCACACAGTCACTGTCACACGCTCACAGTCACTCTCACACGCTCACAGTCACTCACACACACTCACAGTCTCTCACACATGCTCACAGTCACTCTCACACGCTCAGTCACTCTCACACGCTCACCATCACTCTCACACGCTCACTGTCACTCTAACACGCTCACAGTCACTCTCACACGCTCATAGTCACTCTCACACGCTCACAGTCTCCTCCTCCTATGGGTCTGATGACACCTCCCCCTCCTCCTCCTATGGGCCAGATGACACCTCCCCCACCTCCTTCTCCTATGGCCCAGATGACAACTCCTCCTCCTCTCCTCCTCTTGTGGGCCAGATGACACCTCCCCCTCCTCTCGTCTTCCTATGGGCCAGATGACACCTCCTCCTCCTCCTCTGCGCCATCTGGCTCATAGAAGGAGGAGGGGGAGGTGTCATTTTCCTCCTCCTCCTCCTATGGCTCATAGGAGAAGGAGGAGGGGGAGGTGTCATTCTCCTCCTCCTCTTCCTCCTCCTCCTTTGGGCCAGCTGATATCTCCGCATCCTCCTTCTCCTCCTGTTCCTATGGGCCAGATGACACCTCCCCCTCCTCCTCCTCCTATGGGTCTGATGACCCCCCCCCTCCCCCCCCCCCCTCCACCTATGGGCCAGATGACACCTCCTCCTCCTCCTCTGCACCATCTGGTTCACAGTAGGAGGGGGAGGTGTCATTCTCCTCCTCCTCCTCTGGCCAGCTGATACCTCCCCATCCTCCTCCTCCATTGGGCCGGACGACACCTCCTTCTCCTCCTCCTCCTATGGACCAGATAACACCTCCTCCTCCTACTCCTCTCGTCCTCCTATGGGCCATCTGGTTCATAGGAGGAGGGGGAGGTGTCATTTTCCTCCTCCTCCTCCTATGGGCCAGCTGATACCTCCCCATCCTCCTTCTCCTCCTCTTATGGGCCAGATGACACCTCCCCCTCCTATGGGTCTGATGACACCTCCCCCTTCTCCTCCTATGGGCCAGATGACACCTCCCCCTCCTCCTCCTACTATGGGCCAGATGACACCTCCTCCTCCTCCTCTGGGCCAGCTGAAACCTCCCCATCCTCCTCCTCCTATGGGCCAGATGACACCTCCCCATCCTCCTCCTCCTATGGGCCAGATGACACCTCCCCCTCCTCCTGCCGTGGGCCAGATGACACCTCCCCCTCCTCCTCCTCCTATGGGCCAGATGACAACTCCTCCTCCTCTCCTCCTCTTATGGGCCAGATGACACCTCCCCCTCCTCTTGTCTTCCTATGGGCCAGATGACACCTCCTCCTCCTCCTCTGGGCCATCTGGCTCATAGAAGGAGGAGGGGGAGGTGTCGTTTTCCTCCTCCTCCTCCTCCTCCTCCTCCTCCTATGGCTCATAGAAGAAGGAGGAGGGGGAGGTGTCATTCTCCTCCTCCTCCTCCTATGGGCCAGCTGATACCTCCCCATCCTCCTTCTCCTCCTCTTCCTATGGGCCAGATGACACCTCCCCCTCCTCCTCCTCCTATGGGTCTGATGACACCTCCCCCTCCTCCTCCTATGGGCCAGAAGACACCTCCCCCTCCACGTCGTCCTATGGGCCAGATGACACCTCCTCCTCCTCCTCTGGGCCATCTGTTTCATAGGAGGAGGGGGAGGTGTCATTCTCCTGCTCCTCCTCCTCCTCCTCTGGGCCAGATAACACCTCCTCCTCCTCCTCCTCTCGTCCTCCTATGCACCATCTGGTTCAAAGGAGGAGGGGGAGGTGTCATTGTCCGCCTCCTCCTCCTATAGCCCAGATTACCCCTCCTCCTCCTCCTCTGGGCCATCTGGCTCATAGGAGGAGGGGGAGGTGTCATTCTCCTCCTCCTATGGGCCAGCTGATACCTCCCCCTCCTCCTACTCCTATGGGCCAGATGACACCTCCTCCTCTGGGCCATCTGGCTCATAGGAGGAGGGGGAGGTGTCATTCTCCTCCTCCTCCTCCTATGGGCCAGCTGATACCTCCCCCTCCTCCTACTCCTATGGGCCAGATGACACCTCCTCCTCTGGGCCATCTGGCTCATAGGAGGAGGAGGGGGAGGTTTCATTTTCCTCCTCCTCCTCCTCCTACTCCTCCTCCTCTGGCTTATAGGAGAAGAAGGAGGGGGAGGTCTCATTCTCCACCTCCTCCTCCTCTGGGACAGCTGATACCTCCCGATCCTCCTTCTCCTCCTCCTCCTATGGGCCTGATGACACCTCCCACTCCTCCTCCTATGGGCCAGATGACACCTCCCCATCCTCCTCCTCCTATGGGCCAGATGACACCTCCCCCTCCTCCTCCTCCGATGGGCCAGATGACATCTCCTCTTCTTCCTATGGAGCAGATGACAACTCCCCCTCCTCCTTCACCTATGGGCCAGATGACACCTCCTCTTCTTCCTATGGAGCAGATGACACCTCCCCCTCCTCCTCCTCCGATGGGCCAGATGACACCTCCTCTTCTTCCTATGGAGCAGATGACACCTCCTCCTCCTCCTCTGGGCCATCTGGCTCATAGGAGGAGGAGGGGGAGGTGTCATTTTCCTCCTCCTCCTCCTCCTCCTATTCCTCCTCCTCCTCCTCTTCTGGCTCATAGGAGAAGAAGGAGGGGGAGGTGTCATTCTCCTCCTCCTCCTCCTCCTATGGGCCAGCTGATACCTCCCCATCCTCCTGCGCCTCCTCTTCCTATGGGCCAGATGACACTTCCCCTCCTCCTCCTCCTATGGGCCTGATGACACCTCCCCCTTCTCCTCCGATGGGTCCAGATGACACCTCCTCCTCCTCCTCTGGGCCAGATGACACCTCCTCCTCTGGGCCATCTGGCTCATAGGAGGAGAGCGAAGTGTCATTCTTCTCCTCCTCCTCCTCCTCCTGCTCCTCCTCTGGGCCAGCTGATACCTCCCCATCCTCCTCCTCCTGTGGGCCAGATGACACCTCCCTTTCTTCCTCCTCCTCCTCCTATGGGCCAGATGACACCTCCTCATCCTCCTCCTCTCGTCCTCCTATGGGCCATCTGGTTCATAGGAGGAGGGGGAGGTGTCATTCTCCTCCTCCTCCTATGGGCCAGATGATACCTCCCCATCCTCCTCCTTCTGATGGGCCAGATGACACCTCCCCTCTTCCTCCTCCTATGGGCCAGATGACACCTCCCCCTCCTCCTCCTCCTATGGGCCAGATGACAACTCCTCCTCCTCTCCTCCTCTTATGGGCCAGATGACACCTCCCCCTCCTCTTGTCTTCCTATGGGCCAGATGACACCTCCTCCTCCTCCTCTGGGCCATCTGGCTCATAGAAGGAGGAGGGGGAGGTGTCGTTTTCCTCCTCCTCCTCCTCCTCCTCCTCCTATGGCTCATAGAAGAAGGAGGAGGGGGAGGTGTCATTCTCCTCCTCCTCCTCCTATGGGCCAGCTGATACCTCCCCATCCTCCTTCTCCTCCTCTTCCTATGGGCCAGATGACACCTCCCCTCCTCCTCCTCCTATGGGTCTGATGACACCTCCTCTCCTCCTCCTATGGGCCAGAAGACACCTCCTCCTCCTCCTCCTCTCGTCCTCCTATGCACCATCTGGTTCAAAGGAGGAGGGGGAGGTGTCATTGTCCGCCTCCTCCTCCTATAGCCCAGATTACCCCTCCTCCTCCTCCTCTGGGCCATCTGGCTCATAGGAGAAGAAGGAGGGGAGGTGTCATTCTCCTCCTCCTCCTCCTCCTCCAGCTGATACCTCCCCTCCTCCTCCTCCTCTGGGCCAGATGACACCTCCTCCTCTGGGCCATCTGGCTCATAGGAGGAGGGGAGGTGTCATTCTCCTCCTCCTCCTCCTATGGGTCCAGCTGATACCTCCCCTCCTCCTCCTCTGTGCCAGAGGACATCCTCCTCCTCCTCTGGGCCATCTGGCTCATAGGAGGAGGAGGGGGAGGTTTCATTTTCCTCCTCCTCCTCCTCCTACTCCTCCTCCTCTGGCTTATAGGAGAAGAAGGAGGGGGAGGTCTCATTCTCCACCACCTCCTCCTCCTCCTCTGGGACAGCTGATACCTCCCGATCCTCCTTCTCCTCCTCCTCCTATGGGCCTGATGACACCTCACTTTCTTCCTCCTCCTCCTCCTATGGGCCAGATGACACTTCCCCCTCCTCCTCCTCCTATGGGCCAGATGACACCTCCCCCTCCTCCTCCTCCGATGGGCCAGATGACATCTCCTCTTCTTCCTATGGAGCAGATGACAACTCCCCCTCCTCCTTCACCTATGGGCCAGATGACACCTCCTCTTCTTCCTATGGAGCAGATGACACCTCCCCCTCCTCCTCCTCCGATGGGCCAGATGACACCTCCCCCTCCTCTCGTCTTCCTATGGGCAAGATGACACCTCCTCCTCCTCCTCCTCTGGGCCATCTGGCTCATAGGAGGAGGAGGGGGAGGTGTCATTTTCCTCCTCCTCCTCCTCCTCCTATTCCTCCTCCTCCTCCTCTTCTGGCTCATAGGAGAAGAAGGAGGGGGAGGTGTCATTCTCCTCCTCCTCCTCCTCCTCCTATGGGCCAGCTGATACCTCCCCATCCTCCTTCTCCTCCTCTTCCTATGGGCCAGATGACACTTCCCCCTCCTCCTCCTCCTGTGGGCCAGATGACACCTCCCTTTCTTCCTCCTCCTCCTCCTATGGGCCAGATGACAACTCTTCCTCCTCTCGTCCTCCTATGGGCCAGATGACACCTTCTCCTCCTCCTCTGGGCCATCTGGCTCATAGGAGGAGGAGGATGGGGGGGAGGTGTCATTCTCCTCCTCCTCCTGCTCCTCTTTCTCATATGGGCCAGCTGATACCTCCCCATCCTCCTCCTCTTATGGGCCAGATGACACCTCCCCCTCCTCTCGTCTTCCTATGGGCAAGATGACACCTCCTCCTCCTCTGGGCCATCTGGCTCATAGAAGGAGGAGGGGGAGGTGTCATTTTCCTCCTCCTCCTCCTCCTCCTCATCCTCCTCCTCCTATGGCTCATAGGAGAAGGAGGAGGGGGAGGTGTCATTCTATTCCTCCTCCTCCTCCTCCTATGGGCCAGCTGATACCTCCCCATCCTCCGTCTCCTCCTCTTCCTATGGGCCAGATGACACTTCCCCCTCCTCCTCCTCCTATGGGCCTGATGACACCTCCCCCTTCTTCTCCTATGGGCCAGATGACACCTCCCCCTCCTCCTCCTCCTATGGGCCAGATGACACCTTCTCCTCCTCCTCTGGGCCATCAGGCTCATAGGAGGAGGGGGAAGTGTCATTCTCATTCTCCTCCTCCTCCTCCTCCTCCTCTGGGCCAGCTGATACCTCCCCATCCTCCTCCTCCTATGGGCCAGACGACACCTCCTTCTCCTCCTATGGGCCAGATAACACCTCCTCATCCTCCTCCTCTCGTCCTCCTATGGGCCATCTGGTTCATAGGAGGAGGGGGAGGTGTCATTCTCCTCCTCCTCCTATGGGCCAGCTGATACCTCCCCATCCTCCTCCTCCTATGGGCCAGATGACACCTCCCCCTCTTCCTCCTCCTATGGGCCAGATGACACCTCCTCCTCCTCTCGTCCTCTTATGGGCCAGATGATACCTCCTCCTCCTCTGGGCCCTGGCCCAGAGGAGGAGGAGGAGGTGTCATTTGGCCCATACGAGGAGGAGCAGGTGTCATCTGGCCCATAGGAGGAGGAGGAGAAGGAGGAGGTGTCATATGGCCCATAGGAGGAGGAGGAACTTTAATATGGCTGGTCTGGAGGAGGAGGCATTGTCTGGCTGATCTTGAGGAGGAGATGTTGTCAGGCCCGTAGGAGGAGGTGTCGTCTGGCCCATAGGAGGAGGAGGAGGTGTTGTCTGGTTGGTCTGGAGGAGGAGGCGTTATCCGGCTGTCGGAAGAAGGAGGGATCTGGCCCACAGGAGGAGGAGAAAGCGTTGTTTGGCTGATCTGGAGGAGTCGTCTGGCCCATAGGAGGAGGAGGAGGAAGTCTTGCGTGACTGGTCTGAAGGAGGAGGTGTTGTCCAGCTGGTCGGGAGGAGAAGGAGGAAGGATCTGGCCCATTGGAGGAGGAGAGGGAGGAGGTGTCATCTGACCCATATGAGGAGGAGGATGGGGAGGTATCAGCTGGCCCATAGGAGGAGGAGGAGGAGGAGGAGGAGAATGACACCTCCCCCTCCTCCTATGAGCCAGATGTCCCATAGGAGGAGGAGGGGGAGGTGTCATTGTCCTCCTCCTCCTATAGCCCATAGGAGGAGGGTAACACCTCCTCCTCCTCCTATGGGCCAGATGACACCCCTTCCCCCCCTCCTCCTCCTCTCATGGGCCATCTGGCTCATAGGAGGAGGGGGAGGTGTCATTCTCCTCCTCCTCCTCCTATGGGCCAGCTGATACCTCCCCATCCTCCTCTTCCTATGGGCCAGATGACACCTCCCCCTCCTCCTCCTCCTATGGGCCAGATGACACCTCCCCCTCCCCCTACTCCTATGGGCCGGATGACAACTCCTCCTCCTCTCATCCTCCTATGGGCCAGATGACACCTCCTCCTCCCCTCATCCTCCTATGGGCCAGAAGACACCTCCTCTTCCTCCTCTGGGCCATCTGGCTCATAGGAGGAGGGGGAGGTGTCATTCTCCTCCTCCTCTTCTGCCTCCTGCATCTCCTCCTCCTGCACCTCCTCCTCCTCCTATGGGCCAGCTGATCCCTCCCCATCCTGCTCCTCCTATGGGTCAGATGACACCTCCTCCCTCTCCTCCTCCAATGGGCCAGATGCTTCCTCCTTTTCCTCCCGACCAGCTGGACAACGTCTCCTCCTTCAGATCAGTCAAGCGACACTTCCTCCTCCTCCTCCTATGGGCCAGATGACTCCTCCAGATCAGCCAGACAATGCTTTCTCCTCCTGTGGGCCAGATGCCTCCTTCTTTCGACCAGCCGGATAACGCCTCCTCCTCCAGACCAGCCAGACAACACCTCCTCCTCCTCCTATGGGCCAGACAACATCTCCTCCTCAAGATCAGCCAGACAACGCCTCCTCCTCCAGACCAGCCATATTAAACTTCCTCCTCCTCCTATGGGCCATATGACACCTCCTCCTTCTCCTCCTCCTCCTATGGGCCAGATGACACCTCCTCCTCCTATGGGCCAGATGACACCTCCTCATCCTCCTATGGGCCATCTGGCTCATAGGAGGAGGAGGGGGAGGTGTCATTCTACTTCTCCTCCTCCTCCTCCTCCTCCTCCTCCTCCTCCTCCTCCATCTCCTCCTCCTCCTCCTCCTCCTCCTCCTCCTCCTCCTCCTCCTCCATCTCCTTCTATGGGCCAGATGCCTCCCCCTTCCGACCAACTGGATAATGCCTCCTCCTCCTATGGGGCCAGACGACATCTCCTCTTCCTCCTCCGAAGGGCCCAATGACTCCTACTCCTTCAAACCAGCCAGATGGCACTTCCTCCTCCTGTGGGCCAGATGAAGCCTCCTCCTATGAGCCAAATGCCTCATCCTATGGGCCTGACAACATCTCCTCCTCAAGATCAGCCAGACAA
This sequence comes from Odontamblyopus rebecca, assembly GCA_030686955.1. Taxonomy (NCBI): domain Eukaryota; kingdom Metazoa; phylum Chordata; class Actinopteri; order Gobiiformes; family Gobiidae; genus Odontamblyopus; species Odontamblyopus rebecca. Next base: position 29,564,003 of record CM060673.1, on the reverse strand, counting down.
CGCCTCCTCCTCCAGACCAGCCAAATTAAACTTCCTCCTCCTCCTATGGGCCAGATGACACCTCCTCCTCCTCCTCCTCCTCCTATGGGCCAGATGACACTTCCTCCTCCTACGAGCCAGACAAATCTTCAGACTAAACCAGCCAGACCATGTCTCCATCAATAAAGGCTCTTGCAAATGTATACTGTAAATGCTCTTTTATTATATGGGTGAAATGTAAAAAAAAAACATTTACTCATATGGGATATTGTAGGATATTGTTTGCCTAAGAGAGGTGCCTTAATCATAACTGTACAAGAGGGTTTACTTTCTATTTTGTCAGCTCGTCATAAACTTTCATCTCAGCTTTTCTTTGTCGTGAGTATGTTTTTGTTTCCAGTTATATTCTGAAGGTGCTTAACTATACTACTGGGTGATTATGTCATTATGGGCACCAGTACATTTCACTTCAATAAAAAGTGAAAAAGATTCATTTGTAAAATTAATTACATATTTTCAAAATAGCAAATGAAAAATTCTATTTGTCAACTGGACAAACGTTTATTTTGGTCAAACTTTGCTTAACTTTGACCAAAATAAATGTTTGTCCAGTTGACAAATTGAATTTCTCCTTTGCCATGGATTCTACCTGATGAGTGAGGGATTTCACACATATTTTCAAAATAGACCCCCTTAGTGAACATAAAGAATTATTTGGTCCACTTAAACTTGTGTTACTTTTAAATTAGTCAACCAGCAACCAAATTCCTTCATGGAAAACTCCCAAAGGACTGTCTGACCCCCCCGTGTGTTTTCAAAATCCCTCCTGACTCATTTTTCATTCTCAAGAATTTGACAGAAGCACTTCATAACTCAACCTGCTCAACCTTAATGAAATACTGTAAGCTATTGTATAAGACTAAGACACTACAATATCACTTTATTTTAGTGATGTGTTTAAACACTACACAAAATATCATTGGTAGAGGATTAATCCTCGCAATTTACACAATTTAGTCCCATGTAACTCATCATTCTTCTCCTGCTTTGTCGTATTTGCTCAGCAGGGGGCAGTATTACAGAATGTCCATAAAGCCGTTTGCTCTTATGTAATTTATCAGGCCTTTGAGAAGAAATACCAATACTGCACCTTTAGAAACAATGGAGCCCTGCAAAAATATTGGCAGATCTGAAAGTACTAAACCAGGACTACACAAAGACTAAACCAGGACTACACAAAGACTAAACCAGGACTAAACCAGGAACTAATTATGCGCAAAAAAGGGGATGGAAAAATCAGGACTAAACCAAATCATGTTTAAATCAGCACTTAAAGTTCCTATATAACATATTAATTAACAAATCAATCACACATGTTTCAGTAATTCTTTATAGTTAGTCCATCTCCAAATCTCAAAATGCTCTGTTCTACCTTGTGATGCCATGAAGCGCTAATTTTCCAGTTAACAGCTACATTTGACCTTTTTCTTCAGTAGAGATAGGCAATTCTAGGGTCTTGAGATCAACTACAGGCCCTTTAATTAATTTAGATTCATTGCAGTGTAAAAATAAAGTTTGTGCTAAAACTGCTGTATTTGAAACTTTGCAATGAACTTTTTTTAAATTCAGTCTGGCATAGCACAATGATACTTGTGAGCGAGAGAGTGCGAAAAGTCCACGCTGTCTCCTGTCAGTCTCATCCCATCTGTCATGCCAGTATTTGCAGAAATACTGAGGTCCACTTTAGTCCCGGTTTAGTCCTGGTTTAGACCCGGTTTAGACTGGATTAATCTGTAATACATTGTTGTTTTTAGCTTTGTTCAGACCTGGTTGAGTCTCTGATTTAGTCTTTGTTTCTTCTATTGGCCTGAAAGAATAAAATATGGGGGAAATGTTGATTCTGATGAAGGCTAAAATAGGCAACTAATGTAATCTAATATTTTTTTCTCCCTAAAAGAAATAGTGTCTATTGTTGAATATTGTTTTAGATTTTTCTTTTTCTTTCCCTTTGTTCTACAGAACAGCTTTAAAACGTATCCATGGCTAACACATTTCAATATTGAATTCTTAGTTTAAGTTAAATATAATCTGCCTAAGGACTTAATCAACAACCTCTGAAATGAAACAGCGATTTGCATGACCCAATAATGTGTGTGTAATAAAAGAATAAATATATTTTTTTAATTTAAATCAATATTTGAAAAAGAAATAACTCATAAACATGCCTCTTTGCGTCGGCCTCCAAATTGATTACTGTGTGCACATTTGCTCCTTAGGGAAATAGAGAGGAGTTCTTCTTAAATGAGAATTCAATAAATCTTGGTTTAATAGTGCAGCTCTCAGTTTGAATCGTTGAATTGTGATGCTGGTCTCATGTCTCCACGTTCTCGGAAAACTGACCTGTGTTTTTGTTTACACTGCAATGTTCAATCTGCACCTGTGAATGTGACGTAGTCTGGATTAGGCTCATTTTAAATTCTAATGTATAGACTAACACTGTGTTCACTTTTGTACTCAACGCTTCAACATTGGGACGAAACTGGGACTATACAAGCCCTAAACCAAGACTAAGCCGGGAGTAAACCAGGTCTAACCTGGGGCTAAACCAGGTCTAAACTAGGGCTAAACCAGGTCTAAACCAGGGCTAAACCAAGTCTAAACTAAGGCTAAACCAGGACTAAACCAGGTCTAACCTGGGGCTAAACCAGGTCTAAACTAGGGCTAAACCAGGTCTAAACTAGGGCTAAACAGGACAAAACCAGGTCCAAAACAGGTATAAACCAGGGCTAAACCAGGACTAAACTAAGGCTAAACCAGGACAAAACTAGGGGTAAACTAGGTCTAAACTAGGACTAAACTAGGATTAAACCAGGGCTAAACAGGACAAAACCAGATCCAAACTAGAGCTAAACCAGGACAAAACGAGATCTAAACTAGGGCTAAACCAGGACTAAACCAGGTCTAACCTGGGGCTAAACCAAGTCTAAACTAAGGCTAAACCGAGTCTAAAATAGGGCTAAACCAGGTCTAAACTAGGGCTAAACCAGATCTAGTCTAGGGATAAAACAGGACAAAACCAGGGCTAAACCAGGACTAAACCAGGACAAAAAAATCAGGTCTAAACTAGGGCTAAACCAAGTCTAAACCAGGGTTAAACCAGGTCTAAAGTAGGGCTAAACCAGGGCTAAACCAAGTCTAAACCAGGGTTAAACTAGGTCTAAACCAGGACTAAACCAGGGCTAAACCAGGACAAAACCAGATCCAACCTAGAGCTAAACCAGGACTAAACTAGGGCTAAACCAAGACAAAACCAGATCTAAACTAGGTCTAAACTAGGGCTAAACCAGGCCTGTAATCCTGGTTTACTTCCAGTTTAGACTTGGTTTAGCCTTAAACTAGGGCTAAACCAGGGCAAAACCAAGTCTAATATAGAGTTAAACCAAGTCAAACGAGGACAAAACTCGGTCTAATGGGCACCGTGCATGCATTTCTTACATTATTGACCATGTGTTTTGTTTGCCCAGTACTGATGTCTATGCAGTACTTATGAATGATTTAAAAGCCCCCACAGCCCTGCACCGAGAGTGACTGAGGCTCTGCAGATCTGCCCCTGCTCTCAACGCATTATGGTTAAGTATTGATGTCTATTGTTTTAAGACGGCACAGACAAGCATTTTTTTATTGATACTTTGGAGCGTCATCAAGCTGGGAGTGTTCTGCATGAATCTGTACTGGCCGAATGTTCACAAGTTACCATGGAGACACAATGAGCAGAAAAGCAAACACTGCCAAATAAGCTTTTAAATCGCCTGAAAACTCAAGAAAAAACACAAAATGGATTTAAACAGTGCATTTTTCAGGAGCCTGTGATCAACACGAGCATTTGTAGTCCTTAAAGTTTAACACTCCTCAGACAGAGCAGTGTCTACAGTTAGCATAATGACCCCAGGGAATGTTGATGGTGTCAGCTTCAGGACTAAATCTGTACTAAACCATAACTTAATAAGAAATCAACTGGGACTGAACCAGGACGAAAATAAACCAGGGTCTAAACTTGCTTTGCCACCTTTGTGTCTTCATGGAGATGTTACAGCTTTGCTAAGAATGTTCCAAAGTATGGCATTTATCTTGTATATCTTCAAGTTACAGGCCAGATCTGTGGAGATGTGTTCCCCCAGCTCCTGATGCTAAAGCTATTCTCATCCAACTCATCCCTGAGGTCTCGGCCTAATTATTACAACATCGGATTGTCTTTTTCTAAGTTAAGGAATCTCTCATAGTTTATACTGATGCTGTGTCCTTGAGCAAAACACTTCACCAACCTTACTTATAAAACTTAGATATCTGGTTGGTTTATATGCAAAGTTTTGTATAGTTACATTTGTGATATTTCTGTAACTGTAACAAAACTGTAATTCACTATTGTGTAGGTATACAAGTATGATTTAATGCCATATTGTGGAACATTCTAGGCAAAGGAATAACATTAGTAGGTGTTAGAGCCATTACCAAAAAAGTTAGACTGTAGTGTACCTTAAAAACAAACAGTAAAATGAATCCTATATGTAAAGACTAACGCTGTGTTCACTTTTGTACTCAACACTTCAACATTGGACTACACTGGGAAGAAACAAGCCCTAAACCAAGACTAAACCAGGGCTAAACTAGGGCTAAACCGGGACTAAACCAGGTCTAAACCAGGGCTAAATTGAGGCTAAACCAAGTCTAAACTAGGGCTAAACGGGACTAAACAAGGTCTAAACTAGGGCTAAACCAGGACTAAACCAGGGCTAAACTAGGGCTAAACCGGGACTAAACTGAGGATAAACCAAGTCTAAACTAAGGCTAAACCTAGTATAAACTAGGGCTAAACCAAATCTAAACTAGGGCTAAACCAGGACTAAATCAGGTCTAAACTAGGGCTAAACAGGACAAAACCAGGTGAAACTAGGTGAAGGAATAACATTAGTAGGAGTTAGAGCCATCACCAAACAAGCTATACTGTATTGTACCTTAACCCTGGAGAACCCAAGAACCCTTTTCTTCTTCAGAAAATTATGAACTATGCCTTAAATGATTGCTATAAGTTCACTGAACACCAAAATATCTACTTTTTAAATTTTAACCCTTTATTCCCTGATTTAGGATTTGGGTCAAATCTGACCCATTGGGCTTTAGGTGTATAATTTTAAAGAACGACTATAAGATACACTGTCAATGCAAACTGTTTTAAATTTAGGAAAACAATCAATAATTTACACCAGAACATTTAACAATAGTTATTTTTGCATGTTAGAACTGTATTTCTAATGTTTAAACACACTTTGGCCAACTGAAACAAGAACACAAGGCCATAAACGACTAATAAAAAACTAACACCATTGGTCTTTGCTTATCCAAAATCTTTTCTACTAGAGAGAGGAAATCACACTAGACATTGTGGTAGTCTTTGGGCTTTTAAGGTTAAATTTGACATTTTTTTCAATTTGGTTCATTTTTAGTAGCAGCAATTAACAGGGGTCAAATTTGACCCCGTGGGTTCTCCAGGGTTAAAAACAAACAGTAAAATGGATTCTATATTGCGCAAAATTGCCTCTTGTGAGCTTTTAACCATGTTAGAATGCTGTTACCAGAGTTGTGTTTTGTTTAGATTACACATGTTTGAGTAACTCACCAAAGCTCCAAATGTAAAGAATGACAACTAGCGGACCCAAATATGCAGACAAAAAAGTATTCATTAACATAAATATACTTGGGCGGATAACATAAATATACAGGAGGTAGGTGGTGGCTCGGACTGACCAGTTCTGGAGGCAAATGAGATGAGACCAGCTGCACCCAAAGGTACTGAAGAAGGGACAAAATACTGGTAAGCATAAAATTTTCAACATTCACAAAAAACAGAAAAAGCATGAGTTAAAGTTCACCATTTACCATATTTTTCAGCCAAAAAATGCATAATGAAGAAGAAAAAAACATGTATAAGTTGCATCAGACTACAGTATAAGTCGCACTTTTGGGGGAAATTTATTTTATAAAATCTGAGGCAAAGAACGGACATTTCACCTGGAAAGGCAAGTTATAGAAGTTATAGTAATAAAAACAACCCAATAGAGAACAATCCATGTATCATGCATTCGTTTGTTTTTCAATATAGAACCAAAAATAAAATGAAAAAACATTTTTCTTTATTATTTGTCTCTATAACCAAAAGGAAGAAAAGGATAATGATTTTTTTCATTTTTGATTCATATATATGATTCATATATTTAGTCTATGGGCTGTCAGTGTGAAAAATATAATATATAAGTTGCACCTGAATATAAGTCGCAGGAACCACCCAAACCCTCAAAAAAGTGACTTATAGTCCAAAAAAGAGAGGTCAGCAGGTATTTTATGGCAGGAGATGATTGACTGATGAGGTACAGGTGGAGCTCAGCAGGTGAGTGGGATCCGCCCAGGAAACTCCAAACATGGTCATAGAAGAAGAGAGAACGGGAAGGGGAGCAGGAAACGATGGGTAGGCAGGATTTGTGCGCTAAACATGTGTGAATGAAACAAAACACAACTCCAGTTTTGTTTGTGATGAGGAAACTCCATTCTAACATACAGTAGAACAGAAAATAGCACGATATGGTCCCTTTGAATCCAGTCATTCTCCTCATAGACGGTCTCTTTGAGCAATGCAGGTGAATTGAACTGTGTAGGAAGCCATTGATTTTCAGTGGTGGTCTAAGCACTTTAAATGTAAATGTGACGTGAGCTGCTACAAACTTGTAACAGAGTCTTTGGGGAGAGGTGCAGCCGAGGGTGCAGCGGGCTAATGCATACACTGACAGAAGACTGGAGCTCATATAATAAAACAGATCCACCTCACCACCTCGCTGCATATTGGGACTGTAGTCGATTAAAATGCCTAATATTACACTATTTTCTGATCTGTTATAATGTTGTTTTCTCATTAAAAACATACCTGGAATTGTGTTTTGTTTAATTCACACATTTAAATCACAAATCTCACATATTTAGGATACGTGAATGAAGCAAAACACAACTCCAGGTATGTTTTTGAGGCGGTAACAGCATTAGAACATGGCTTAAAGATCACAGGAATCCATTTTGTGTAATATAGGACCTTAAAACCGGGACTAAAACAGGATTTAAGATTTCAACTTTGCCACACACTAATAGATGTAACATAAAACATACAAATATCCAAGTGTTTTATCTATTTTGTGGTATAGGCACTCAAAGTTCAAATGAAGGAGGATTTTAGTGGGACAAAGTGGTATCTCCAAAGATGTCCTCTCTAATTTGACGTCCTCTCTAATTTGAGCTATAAAAATATCCGACTAATTATGGACAGCCCAGTGGGAGTTAACCAACAGAATACGGTCTAAAGCAGGACTAAACTAGGTCTAAAACAGCAATAAACCAGGATAAATGAGGATCTAAACCAGTACTATAACAGGACTGAACTAAAAACAAGGCATATGCAGCAAATTGGGGCTGTATCAGGATTAAACCCGGATTGAACCTGGATTAAACGATGACTAAACCAAGACTGAAATGAAATGGGGGAAAAAATTAAGAGAATGGCTAATCCAGGACTAAACCAGGTCTAGACTAGGACTAAATAGGTCTAAAATAAGACTAAACCTGTACTGAGCCCAGACTAAATCAGATTAGGGTTAAACCAGGATTTAAGGTAGAAATAAATAAAAAAAACAGATGTAAACAGGGCAAAACCAAGAAACAAAAACTCAAAGGAGGACTAACCCAGGACTAAACCAGGTCTAGACTTGGACTAAATCTTAAACAAGCCCAAACAAGGACTAAAACCAAAGCAGAGTGAAACAAAAAAAAGGACTAAACAGGGCTAAACCAAGCCTAAAGCTGGACTAAACCAGACCAGATTAGGACTAAACCAGGACTGAATGTGGAAAGAAGAAAAACAAGACTAAACGGGGAAAAAATAAGGTCTGGCCATGGACTAAATCAGGACCAGACAAGAACTAAAAGAAAGACTAACCCAGGACTAAACCAGGATTAAACTAGGCCTAAATCTTAACCAAGACCAAACCTGGACTAAACTAAACTAGGATTGACACAGAATGAAACAAAAAGGACAAACCAGGCCTAAACCAGGACCAATCTTACTTCAGTTCCTACTAATTTTCTTCAGTTTAACAAAAAGAGACACATACTTTGGTTTAGTATATTATTGTTAATTACATTTTACAAAACATAGCAGACTCGCCAGGATTCACTTGTTTCAGTGTAAAGACATTTGTGTTAAAGATGCCAAAAATTCAACATTCATGTTTATTTGGAACAGTCCGATAAAACAGGCAATACAAGAGTAGTTCATAATCTTTAAAAGGCTTTCAATATAAGGGATGCAAAAGAGAAAGTAACACACTGCAAAAACAGACACAGAGTTTAAATGACTGGAATTAACTGAATGAACCTTGATTTAAAAGGGCAGGTGGGACTTTGTGGTCATCTGGTTGTTTCTATGGAGTCATTGCTCTGCCTTTTGACTGGAATGTTCCACAGTACGACATTAAACAGCTCTACTTTACATTTATTCAATTACAGATGGTTTTATAGATCAAAAATACCTAGAAAAACAGGCATTCTGACTTTGGCGGGGTCGCTTTTCCACAGATCTGACCTGTAACTTGGCCTGGTTTGCTCTCCATGAAGATAGAAAGGTTTAATGCCATACTGTGAAACATTTCAGCCAAAGCACTAACAATAACAAGTAGTTTAGACTTGTCAAGATGTACGCACGTTTATTGTATGGTAGTTTCTGCTTGTTACAAGATATTTTTCCCCAATTTCAAGGTAACCCTGACAATTTGGGCTGCAAAAACAATCATAATTAAAGCAAAATTAGTATTAAAGTTATTTGAAGGCCTTGTAAGCAGTTTTCCATGTATTTGAGGAAAATGTTCTTTGCCATAGTGCAGCTATATTGTATAAGCAGCCTTTGAGGTCAAAACAAGTCTGACGTGTACTGTCTGCATTTAATATAAAACAAATTTGAATGTCTGAGAATCAAAAAGTATGTGTTTTTTGTGTTATTACCTTAGACTTGTCACTGTGAATAATTAAAATGCACAGAAAGAATTTAAGTGAAGAATAACTTTTTCAAATTTTTTAGACGGTAAAAAATCAGGCACAGCTCCTTTAAAGTTTTCCATTAACAACAAATTATTCTGTTTCCAAGGCATCTTTTATGTAAAATGTTAGTATTATTCTAGTACTTTGTTAACTTAATTAATGTACCAGTCTTCTGTCAAATGCTCCAGGACAGGTTTAAAATTTAAAAAGAAAAATGGCTTTATATTTTCATAACATCTTTCAAAGCCCTAAAACCAAAGCAAGAAATATACATTGAACCAAAAACATCTTATTTTGTAGACAGATTTTTTTTCTATCGAAATAAGACAAAACAAAACAAACAAATGTAGTGAAATACTCAAATCCCAATCCTAATCCATGTCATTCAAACTCTATATTAGCTTTTGCAGTGTTGTACATAAGCAAGTATAAGGTCATTGTAACCGAACATAACTTTTACACAGTTCATGATCCCTGATGTCTCCCCAGCCGCCATTTTTCACATGCGGAGCCACGCCCCCCGCTCCGTTTCCAGGAAGTCTTTTAGTGATCAGGAGATTTTTGGGAAACAGCTGATTCCCGCTGCTTTGGAGGATATTTTCTATCTTGGTTTTCTGGCTAATCGGCATGCACGCAGTTTTCTTATGATGCATGCCACAGTCTCCGGCGTGGAAGATTCTCGGAGCTTCGCTGACCATAACTTTCCAATAAGAAGGCAGGCAAGACACTGTTAAATGTTGTAAGCTCCAGTCCCAGTTGTAGTCGTCGTAAGTGCAAAAAGTGTCCGTGCATTTGATGAGTTTTTCATAGGTTTCCCTGTTCAAAGCCATCCCCATGTTATGCTCTGTTGACTTCCATGGTTTGACTTCCACTTTGTTGGCTTTGCTGGAGTATCCGATGTGGCTGTAGCTACCCAGCGAGAGGATATCACAATCTGAGCAGTGTTCCTTCTTCATCCCAAACATGAGCTTCAACAAGTGGATAAAATCGGCGGAAAGGTAGTGATCTTCCTCGACGAGAAGAACCAAACCTTTATGATCTTTAAGTGCATGGATTCTGTCCCATACAAAATGCAGTTTCCACCACCAGTGATGTTTAGTCTGGGAGAACTTCGCCTCGCGGTAGTGCCCAAAGGAATCTGGGTACTCCGCGTTGATGCAACCCAGTTTTAAGGCGTCTTTCTTGGGTATATCGCGTGGGCAGTCCCTCGGGTCGTGCCCGGGGAACTCGTGTGGGTACAGCTGGATGCTAAAAGGAAAGAAAATCTGCAAAACTTGGCAAAAATCCACCGACGAAACCACTTTGTTGATCTCCGGGGACCAGAAATCATGACTGAAAATGAGCAGTAAACTCTCAACTCCTCTCGCTTTTCGTAAACTGTCCACTAGTAGTTTAAGGTAGTCTGGGCGGTTGTGGACTTGCACCACCACTACGAGATCGTCTTTTTGCCGTGCCGCCTTAAATTTCTCCTCATTTCTTATAGTCTGGTCAAAGTTAAGCTGGAAAACAATGCCCCTGTATACTAAAGTGGTATTGTCCATATCTGGCTTGGGTACCTTGTCAACCTTGGGTACCTTTTCCTCTTTGTCCTTCTCTGACTGGGTGTCATTTCGGACAACAGGAGGTGCGACTGGTGGCTTACTGGCAGCTTGCGTAGCTTGCACTGGTATATTCTTAATGCTACTACTACTACTACTACTACCAACAATACTGCTTCTTCGAACTACCTCCACCTCTTTAGAAAACAAGGCAACATCAGTTTTCTTCTGTCTTCCGCTGCTCCAGAAGGCAAGCCCGCAGATCACAACCACCAGAGTCACTATCACCACCTTTCTCTTATAAATTCGGAATCTCATGATAGGAAGAAGGCGGTATATAAAAAAGTGCAGGGCGGGTGTTACCAAAAAAAAAAAAAAAGGAGTAGCTATGTGGCTACGTTTTGGCAGAAATCGGTAAACATTGATCCCGGGGGAACCTCATTGGTCGGGGATGATGTAAGGCATGGCAGGTGGGAGGCAGCGGGGTGGACTTTTGCGCCGATCACCTACGACACAAAAATCAATACATCAGGTTCAATCAGACAGTAAGATGCTTCACTATGGTAAGCCTACACGGGAAGTCAGTCAAAAATAAACTCTGGATTTAGATGGGAGAATGTGGGGATGTACCTCACTGAAAGATTTCTGTAGCAATGATATGTTACTGTATTAAAATGCCCATAGGACGCTATTTTCAGATCTATGTTATAATGTTGTTTCCTCATCACAAACAGACCTGGAGTTTTGTTTTGTTTCATTCACACATGTTTAACACCCAAATCCTACAGATTTAGGCTGAGTTCTCTCAAATAGAAAACAGTGTTCCGACTTGTGATGTGCATTCTGAGCTTTGGAGATGTAGAATACAACTCCAGATCTGTTTTTCTTAAGGTAACAACATTCTAACGTGGCAAAAAGTTCACGTCAATTTTGCATAATGTAGAACCTTTAAAGGATCTGCATGTAGTGCTCTTTCAGTAATAAATGTGCTACAGTCAATCATAACTGAACTTGGGTTGCCAGTAGGAACGTAACAATAACCGAAATATCGTTATATCGTATCGTCAAAGGTCTCATAATAATATCATGGAATCTCTTTGCTTAAATGAATATATGATGCAAAACTAGCTAAAAAAACAGAAGGGACTACACAATTTTTAGTCACTAAACCGCGACAGCCCTAGTTCAGATGGAAAGCCTAAGTCTACCTCAGTTTTACTTTAATTTCTTTTATGTTTATAAAGCATTGCATATTTTGTTATAACACTTTAGTTTTGTGAAGCTCTTTATTATTGATATTTGTTCAGTTTTCATTGTGATCATAATGTTGAACATGTGTGTTGACGTTCCTTTTCCCTGAGTGCGTATTGGCTGTCAGAGGAAGGTTAAGTTTAAAATAAAAATCTTTAAATTTAGTATTTTTCCCTCCTGGTGCTTAGTTTAAATAGGTCATACAATGTTTCAGTAATTATTGATATTAACCGATATGAAACATTTATATCGTGATGCAGATTTCAGCTATCTCGCCCAGCCCTACCGTGACCATATCGTATTGTGAGACTTGAATATCGTTACACCCCTAGTGGCCAGATGAGAACATATTCAAGTTGTTCTTCTCATAACACTTTAGTTTTAGTTTAGCACTTCATTATTGTCTCTCTTTAACATTTTAGCTAATTCATTTAATGGAATTTTAGATATTTTGTGGTAGTAAAAAGAAAATATTCTAATATGAATAGCTCAGAACCTCCAGAATTCCCTCAATGAGCTGTAGAGGCTGCACTAGCAATGACTCATTACTGGCTGCACGTGCCGGGGTTTAGGTAGTGACCATTCAGATCAGAGAGAGTCCTTTTAGGTTTAAGCCCACTGGATTTGAACATTGGAACTGGCGACCTAAATGATGGACTCATTATCAAACTGTAACAAACAACTTCATCATGTCCAATGTTTTTGTAATTAAGAATAAATCAGCATTACAAATGTCATTAGTAAGCGCTATATTTGATTTGCAAATGAACCTCGTATCTGGGTACATAAATATGTCACGTTTATTAAATCTAAAATCCAAATCTTACATGTTTTTTAAAGAAACATCTAGAAGGAACATCAACAAATTATGTACCTGATTATTATTTCATCATGGTCCATTATCCCTCTATAGAAATACCAATACGCTATTTATTTTACCTGGCCATGCTCGAAGTAACACTATAATACTGTGGGGTGTTGCGAGGTCATCTGAAGCACATTTTCTTTTTACTATCACAAAATATCTAAAACTCAATTAAATGAATTAACTAAAATGTTAAAGAGAGACAGGCTCATTATGTATAACAAATTAGAGCTATTCCTTTCGCAAGACAAAGCATTGGAATTCGACCAAAAATGTAATTATAAAATCTTCGATCTTATCCAGCCATACCTACTTCACATTAAGTCAGTTCCAAGTGGAGATTACATACATCATAATATCAATATCTCCTCCACTTTAAATGCATTATCATTATTGATCAGCCATTACACTTGCACATATATTTTAAAGGCAAGTTTCTAAAAATATTCTATCTGCGTGAACTCAAAACACAGACTGTATAGGTGAAAAATATGTATTATTATTATTATTAAAAGGTGCACTGCGTAACTTTTGGTTTGTCATCTGCTTGCTTCTATGGATATGTCATTGCTCTAGTGCTGCCACTAACGACTAATTTTCTAACGATTAATCTCTCGACTAATTTTTCGATTAGTCTAACACACACACTTGTGTGTGTTAGATTTTCCCGGGAGGTTACCTTGTGTGTGCTGTGCGTGCGAGTTACAAAGGTTATTATACGCCCGTGATAAAACGGGACGTATTATGGTATGGCGCTGTCCGTCCGTCTGTCCGTCCGTCTGTCTGTCCGTCTGTCTGTCCGTCTGTCTGTCTGTCCGTCTGTCCGTCCGTCCATCCGTCTGTGGACACTTCAAAGCTTTGAAGTCTTTGAAGCTTTGTCTTCATGAAGAGGCAAAATATCAATGTGCTTTTCTGTTGTTTACAATGTATAGGATTATTGTTTCCCTTTTGCCGTAGATCTGAACTCTCTTCTCAAATGTTCTGCTGCTGAAAGCGAGAACAACCCACATTCTCTGCTTCTTTGAGCTTTGACACATTAAAGCTTTGTAGTGTCTTTAAGTTCTGTTGCTGCAATCTGATTGGTGGAATTCCGATTCTAGAATGTGATGATGTCATACTCATACTCCTACTGTAAGAGCCAGATTTCCCTATTGATTATTACGGGCGTATTTTGCCCCGCTGGCGGAGCTCTTGTTGCTGTTATGTCTGTTGTGTGTGCTCATTCGACAATGTTGAACAATGATATGCACACACAATTTAACGAGTATGCACGAGCAGCATATTGCAACGGTATTGTCAATGCCTCATGCATCGTGGTCGTGCTCCCGCGCCTTGGGTGTAGCCGCTGTTAGCCGTGCCGGTGTCCGCCTCGGGCGCAGCCGCTGCCCGCAGCGCCGGTGTCCGCCTCGGGCGCAGCCGCTGCCCGCGGCGCCGGTGTCCGCCTCGGGCGCAGCCGCTGCCCGCGGCACCGGTGTCCGCCTCGGGTGTAGCCGCTGTTAGCCGCGCCGGTGTCCGCCTCGAGTGTAGTACGACTAGTGGTGTGGAGGGGAAATACCTGATCTCAGGCAAGCAAAAGGTCTCTGGACGAGCCGTTTGAGACCAAAAATAAATAAAGGCGAATATTCTACCAAAAAAATTGTATTCGACTCATTTTCACATTCGATTACGTCGACAACGTCGAATAATCGCGGCAGCACTACATTGCTCTGACTAAGATGTTCCCCAATCCAAAAAAATACGACATTAAACAGGTTTACCTTACATTTATTCAATTACAGGTGGTTTTATTGCTCAAAAATACCTAGAAAGGCAGAAATTCTGACTGTGAGCGGGGTCACCTCTCCACAGATCTGACCTGTAACTTGGTCTGGTTTGGTCTTCGTGAAGAAAGAAAGGTTTAATACCATACTGTAAAACATTCCAAAGCAATAACATCTCCACAGAGAAAAGCATTTGACACACCCTCCACTGAAAAAGCATTATTAAAATGATGCAAGTGCAATGTCAAGATATAGTATATTCAATAGACTGACTAAATAATTAAGCTTTAAGATACAATATAGGTTTGTTTTATTACGAACCATGACGCAATTTAAAGCACTCAAAAACTCAACATGAATCTCCTATTTAATTATAATATTGTACAAGCATGAAACCTGTCACACCAGAAAATGCGCGTTTAAGCACTCAATCATTACTAATTATATATCTTATCATTTCTTTCTTTTCTTAATTATATTGTTCAATCGGTTTCCCCTGCCGCAGATGTTAAGTCACAACGCAAAACCGCTGCATTTTCTACCAGTTTCTTTGGATAACGCCTGAACGTGTTACGTGATACGTGTTTACAACTGGGTCCTTTCATGGGTTTGAAAACACGTCAAATGATAAGAAAATGTGGATTAACATGAGTTTATAGTTGCTGCTTTGCTTAGAATTTGGCGCACACAAGAATTCAACCGCTTTTTTTCCGTATTTAGCTTCTAAATAACATGCTATTACGCACACATTTTGGAACGAATGCGTAATACGTTAACGCGTTATGATAACATGACTTTGTTTATGTGACAAATAAGGTGGATCTTGCAAATGCTAACCTGATTAGCACCGCCTCGGCTAGCAGCAACTTGCAGAAACACCGTAGCAGCGCCATCGTCAACAACAAATGCTAACGCAAGCAAAGAAGCAATGTTTCCCATCGCGTAATTACCTTTAGCGCAGTGGTCGTGCCGTCCTTTTTAGTGCGTAATATCAACACGGAGGCTTGCCATTCTCCTCCACGGCTTCCATCTGGCTGCATGGAGGCACGGCAATCGACTGGTGGCCGTGAAAATGCCCAAAACACTCGAACCGCTGTCTGCCGCTGTCCCACAATGCAATAGTGCCAAAGAGAGAGAGAGCGCAGAAAGAGCACAGAGAGAGGAGAGAGGGGCGCGCCAAACTCACTGCACGGAGTCTACAGAAATCATATATCTTCTGCTGACAGCCCCAGAAAGACTGGACTCGGATACGTTTACAGCCCAAAGGAGAAAAGCACCGAGTTAAATAATGAAATGATATAAGTCAGCATTTCGGGAGCAGACTCGACAGAAAAAGCTACAGCAGTATGATATGAGACCCCATTCAATACCCATGCAGTGCTTTTTGGAACTGGTGCTTTCTCTTTCCCCCTAATTGGAATCAAGACCTTTTTGTCTGTACAAGAACACCCATAATTTAGCGTTACTTATACACTGAGTTTTATTAATGGTTTCCTTGAAGTTATGCACTAAAGATCACTCCTTCTAATGTATGGGTACAATTCTTTTTAGAGTTAAATGTCTTTGCATATGCATACCATATTATTACGAACGGTTAATAATTATGCTTTCTGGGTAGAGAAAATGCAGATGGCTTCCAGTGCAATAGATTTTTTTTTTTTAGATGTATACATTTTATACCTGATGAGGTGCTCCCTCTGCTGGTACTTTGATGGTGGTGTTAGCTGTGTTTTAAATGTGCACTAAAGTGCACGTATTTTAAATTTGTCTGCAAATGGAATCAATAAAAAAAATCATACATTAATTAATAATTAATTCATTAATTAATAATAAAATGTCAAAATAAATAATTGATAAATAAATGTAAAAATAAATAACAAAAGACATGTAAAAATACCCATAATCTATGCTTTAATGTGTAAACGTGTCTATTTATTTAAACGTGTATACATTTGTTCATCATTTTAAAATATGTTCCAACATCTATTCTTGTATTTATTTATTTTTAATTATGTATTTTTAGGACCTCCATAGCTATCTGCCTTTGCAATATTTGTATTATACTTATTCTGCAATGTCCATGCCAAATAAATTCTATCCTCCATTGTGTTTTTATTGCCATAAATAACTTTGTTTGTTTCTAAATGCATCACAGAGGTAGGTATTGCTTAGTTACATTTACTTGAGTAACTTTTTAAAGAAATTTTATTTCTCTGAGTTTTTTTGTTTGTTTGTTTGTTTGTTTTTCTAACAGAATACTTTTACACCAACTTGAGTATAATTTTTTATGAATGTAACAATACATTTACTTGAGTAAAAAAATGTGTTACTTTTTCCCACTGTGAGTAAGTCTGCAAGTGCCAAAATTTTTGTCTTTATTTGAACATGTGTGTTTCTTGCACTGCTCCTTCATTTTGTATTTTGTATTTCTCATGTCTGTCCTTTGAACATGCCAGTTTTACCAGTGTTATTTTATGCGAGTCCCTCTTATTATTAACTTCCAATTATAAACCAGATGTTATGTTCTGACTACGGTGACCAATGCCATTTGTTTAGGTAAAATACAGAAAAGCTGCCTAAAAATGACCAAAACACAAAGAACATACTATACTGTACACTATACAGACTATGCTGCCTCATACGTTAGTCATGAATGGGCTGAGTGCAACTATTTTCCTTAATCATGCACTTGTTTCACAATTTTATTATTACCAACCACCACAATCAGAATCAGAATCTGAATCAGAAAGGTTTTATTGCCATATGAGTGAACAGGGTCACAACATTAGGAAATTGCTGCTGTACTTGGAGCAGAATGTAGACAAACACTAAACATGCAACCAATAAAATAGAATAAAATAAAATAGAGAACAATAAACTATAATATAACACAAAATTTACAAATTTACAAGAATATAAGTATATAACAGTGCAGTTAATCCAGGGGTGTCCCAGTTTTTTATTTTCAAAATCTGGTCACCCTAGTCCTGACAGCTACTTTTACTTGAGTAATATCTTGGACCCCTACTTTGTACTATTGTAATATTATTTTCCCACTTTGGCTGGACAAAACTTTCTCTGCACAGCTGCTCTACCCCTTTTCTCCCGGCTGGTGGCGCTACTCCGCCTGCCCCTCACCAGAAGTCGTGTCAGTGCGTAAACCTTTATGTGCGCATGCGTGTCCTCCGCTCTTCCTTTCCGACGCACGACCGGAGCAGACAACATGGGCCATCAGCAGCTGTACTGGAGCCACCCCCGTAAATTCGGACAGGGATCCCGCTCCTGGTCGGTACCGGGGTTGTTCCGTGTATTAATACTTTATGAATGCAATCGAGGTGTCTCGAGTGGGTTTGAGGTGAAATACGCGGAGAAATGTTGACGGATCTGACACGCCGCATGGGAGCTAACATGGCGGCATCATGGACTAGGAGGATGCGCGTTCCGGATTAACAATCGTCTTTATATCCATCTTCTGCAAAGTCCAGTTTAATAAAAACATCTGATGCATATTTATGTAAAAATTAAAGTATATCCCGTCGGTAATTAAGGTTTATACAGTGAAGGAGAGCTGATATTTCTAGTAAATTCCATTCACATCACGAATTGCATTGGCGCTATCCGGTTTCAATTGTCAAATGACCAGTTTACATTTCTGAAAGGTGTTTCTTTGGTGGTGTACAATTTGGCATTATTTGAACATTAATTTTGATTTTGAAGTGATTAGCAAATGAAAATGTTTGAATTTACTTTTTGATGGCAGCCATTAGTTTTAGACGGTTAATTTGCAGAAATGAAAAAGTGTTTTCCCTTGCGGTCAATTGGCATGTTTGCTTATTTGCACATTGCCATTAACTATAAAATGTAAAAACTACTACACATTTAAATGTAATTATCTGAATATCTGGGACTAGACACCAGTTTAGAATCAAACATGCAATGAAGCTTTTTTCCCTCTTCTTAAACTAATTAACTCTTCTCTTTGTTGTTGCAGCCGGGTTTGCTCAAACAGACACGGCCTGATCCGCAAATATGGACTCAACATGTGCCGTCAGTGCTTCAGACAATACGCCAAGGATATTGGATTTGTCAAGGTACGTATTTGGTCAAATTGATGCACAATGTTGAGTAAAATCTGTCGATGGCTCTTACTGTGTGTTGTGATGGTTTATTCAGAATCATCAAGCTCCACAAACTTGCAATGTGCTTCAGCGATATTGTGCCAACACTGAGTACTGATAGTAAAAAGTTAAATTTTTCCCATATGCATGTCTCCCCAATGGGAGATATGCATAAGGCCTTTGAAAGCTGCATCTGCAATTGTACAGATCTCAGTTGTAAGACTTTTTCAAAGGAGTCGAGAATCTTAATATGCAAAATGTTTTTAAAGAGGTGAGCACTCTTTCTTTTCACTGTGTATAAAGAATCAAAGATTTCATATTTTAGACTTGATCGCTATTTAGTGACCACTTATTGGGATATTTGTAATATTCCTAATATTCTGTGGTGTAGAGAACTCTAAAGCATTTTAACTTTGGCTAATTACTTGTTTGTTTTGTTTTCTAGCTGGATTAAAGTCAGCAGCGATTCCTGATGGGTTGAAATCTCTGGATGTTTGGCCAAGATGTGACGCCCCAGTTTTGCAAATAAATGTTTTTTTTGTTGACTACTTCCTGTTCTGTGGTTTTATCTTTTTTGCATTGCATGCTACATTTATGCTTTTATATTATGTACAGACCCATTTTCATGCCTAAGGTATGAAATTATCTGCATATAAGAATCTAGTATAATAGAAAATTTAATGTACCTAATCAAACTATTTTGTTAGTTTATTAGCTCTATATTCCTCCCTGAAGAGCATGTATATTCCTCAAAATGATTGCTAATTTAATTCCATCAGATCAAGGAGCTGTGCATCTTTACCCAGAATACATTACATCTGTCCTGAGATGTGAATGATGAGATATTTGATTTACTCATGGCCATTGCTTAATTCTTGATTATGCCTTGACTCTGGCTTCTTTTAATCTAACGGATCTGAAGTGTAGTCTTCATGTATTAGATTATTTTCAGACATTTCTCAAATTCTTTTCCATCATATTACAAAATGGCATGACTTTTTATTGTTCATTAAATTTGGTTACACTTGGTTACCTTTTATTTGATAGCGAGCTCATAAATGTTAGCATCTTAAATATTGACACTTCTGAGTTTTAAGCATTGTTATACTTTTACCTCATCAAAAACATACCTTTTGTTTCCTTAACATATGATTGGAGTAGGCCTAATTCTTTATTAGTCTGTCTACATTTCCAAAGTTCAAAATGCTCTCTTCCGTCTCAGGATGTCACATTGTCGTAGATTTCAAGTAGGCAGCTACCTTTTACCTTTAGTTCAGTAGAGATTGGAAGTTCAGGGCTGAAATTATCCAAAAAATAGTGGAGCACTTCCTGTAATACCACATGACATCACAAAGTGTTCTCTGTTTGAGAGAAGAAATCAGCCTAAATATGCAGGGTGTCAATTCATGGTTATTTACATAGCACATTTAAAACAACTTGAGCTGACGTAGTGCTTCACATAAAATTTAACGAAAAACAAATATACAGAAAACCTGAGACATAGGAAAAGTGCAATAACTCACCAACTTTGTATCCTGCCTAGCCCTGTGAACTGTAAGCCATGTTATAACATTATCACCTCAAAAACCTATCCAGAGTTTTGTTTTCTTTCATTCACACATATTTGATTAATGCTGCATTATTAGTCTATCACATGACATCACAAGGTGGAACAGAGTGCTTTTTATATGAGAGAAGAACTCAGCCTAAATATGCAGGGTTTGTGTGTTTAAATGTGCAAATGAAACAAAACAGGTATGTTTTTGTTGAGAAAACAACATTAGAACGGATCAGAAAATGGTGTAATATAAATAAAGTAAAAGTGGGTTGGAACATAGAAGGGTGGACATAATAAATTTTAGCTTATATATGATAACTGCAATAATAATAAATAATAATAATAAACACCGGTTTCAGTTTTTACCAACTCAAACCAATTGGAATTGTTTTCAATCACAATATATTACAAGCCCGACAGGCAAAAGAGATCATGCTTTTAATCCCAAGTGACAATGAAAAACTAACAAATTATTAATTCATTTTTATTATATAATGTCACTCCTACATTTTGATCTACCTTTTGTACTAAATATAAGCTTTTATGGGAGGACATTTTACATTTAGTATTTTCACTTGGCCACTAGATGTCAGCAAAGTATTATGTTAGATTTTCAAATTACTCTACAAGCAATTGCCACAGCATTCATTCCCTTTGAAAGATTTAGGGACCTTTAACTATATCTCAATGTGTTAAATACATTAATATTAAATATTCACACATATTAATATTAAAAATTAAAAACATTTTATTTATTTTATGCATCAGTCTCTGCTCATTTTTAGGAAATCAGGATTTTTCACATTTTTATTGTATAGTTATTTTTTCTTTATTGTCCCTACACATTCTGGCTATTTGTTTGTTTGTTTGTTTATGATAGCATTCTTATTTGTTTTCTTATATTTCATCTTACTACATTTCCCCCAGTTTTTGACACATTAATCTGGTGCTGCAGGGACCATCATGGCAGGACAAACCCCTACATGGGGCGCACCACCGGAACATAACTGAAGTGGCTGATATCAAGAAATCCTACCAATGGCTGGAGAGGGCTGGTCTGAAGGACAGCACGGAGGCACTCATCCTGGCTGCACAGGAGCAGGCCTTGAGCACCCGAGCAATAGAGGCCCAGATCTACCACACCAGACAAGACCCAAGGTGTAGGTTGTGCAAAGAAGTGCCTGAGACAGTCCAGCACATAACTGCAGGGTATAAGATGCTGGCAGGGAAAGCGTACATGGAGCGACATAACCAAGTAGCGGGCATAGTGTACATCTGTGCAGAGTACGGGCTGGAAACCCCAGGATCAAGGTGGGAAATGCCTCCAAAGGTGGTGGAGAATGAGCGGGCCAAGATCCTGTGGGACTTCCAAATACAGACTGACAGAATGGTGATGGCGAACCAACCAGACATTGTGGTTCTGGATAAGCGAGAGAACAAAGCCGTGGTGGTGGACATTGCAATACCGAGCGATGGCAATGTCAGGAAAAAGGAACACGAGAAACTAGAGAAATACCAGGGGCTCAAGGAAGAGCTGGAGAGAGCCTGGAAGGTGAAAGCATCAGTGGTGCCTGTGGTGATCGGAGCACTCGGGGCCGTGACCCCCAAACTGGATGAGTGGTTGCAGCAGATCCCAGGAAGGACAACAGACATCTCAGTCCAGAAAAGTGCAGTACTGGGAACAGCAAAGATACTGCGCAGAACTCTCAAGCTTCCAGGCCTCTGGTAGGGGACCCGAGCTGATGAGGGTGAGAGACCAACCACCATGGAAGGTGAGAAATGCGTTTTATATAATATTTATATATATAAATCTTATAGTTCTATGATTACAGCCCTGAAGTATGTCCTGGGGGCTTCTGACCTATGACCTATGGCCTCACCCCAACTCTGCACAGGCTAATACTACAGGCTAATGCTAATGCTACAGGCTAATGAATGGAGAACTAAAGAGCTGTGTGCTATCTTATGAACTCAGTTATGGCGGGTTCAACTTCAATCAAAGTGTGTCCAAGGAACAGTTTTTAGGGAGTAATCTGTCTTCTCTTCAGTGGGACCCTTTGGCCAAGCAAGACAATTGGCATTAAGCTGAAATGAGTGTATCTGGCTGTGGTGACATCTACGGCTCTTGATTCACACACTGGCTAATGGCGGCTAGCTACTTTCACCTAAACCTCCACACAGAAGAGCGGGAGGAGAGACCCAAAACACCGGACACACAAACACAGATCGGGACTTGCGGCACCCGCTTCTGCCTCTGGGACACTCGTAGCTGGGACCCGTGGCACCCGCTGCCGCTGCCCAGGCACCCGCTGCCGGGGCTGGGGAAGTAGCTGCTAGTCTGCTGTTTCTGGTTGTAAAAGTGTGACCAGGGCGTAGCACAGAGGGCATAAGTCCACCCGGTGCCCTAGTGCTAATATAGACTGGTATAACTTTCAGATTTAAGTGGGAAGTGACATTAAGACTAGTTTTACAATCAGCTGAGCACTCCTCCAGGACCTTGTGTCGTGGACCTGACTGGAAGGAGGCCAATTGGAGACAACCAACAGGACCGTGGGTAGAGGACACACACTGCATCACCCTGGAGAAGTTAAGAGGCTTGTTCTTGTTTGGGGCAAATCTGAGGACGGAGCCTCACAGGTAGACAGTGTTATAGTGTTAATATGTGAATAGTGCGTAAATGAATGAGCGATGGAGCAGCTCTGGTGTTCTGCCGTGTGCTGTAGGAGCGGCTGTGTGTTTGTGTTGTGGCCATAGTGTCATATACTGTTATATTTTTTCAGCTTTTTCCTGACACTGTTGAAACTGTTGTGTTACGTTGTGCTGTTGAGGCTGAGTGTGAGTGGTGTGTCAGGTTGTGCTGCTGCGTAAACTTTGCACTTGGCTGTGAGTTGTGCTCTAGTTCAGCTAATAGTGACCAAAATGATATTATATAGCCTATACATAATACATATATTTATAATATATATTTGTAATTTTGGCCTTTGCTCCCCCCCCCCCCCAAAAAAAAAAAAAATATATATATATATATATATATATATATATATATATATATATATATATATATATATATATCACCAGTCGTCACTGATGTGTACTAATAATAATTGGATTTATATAGCGCTTTTCAAGACACCCAAAGCACATTCCAACTAGGCAATGTGGGTAAGTATCTTGCCTAAGGACACAACAACAGTTTTTGCCACTGGTTCCCCACTGTGGTACCTGATATCCAGGTATAAATCAGACCCAGCCCTGCATAGCTTCTGGGATGTGACGAGGTATGTCCATAACAGAATGAATGAGCAGAAACAAAATTCACCTGTTGGTACATAAACCTGAACCTCAAACCTTAAAGGTGCTCTGTGTCACTTTTTTGGTGATGGGTTTGCCACCTTCTTGTCTCCATGGAGATATTCATGTAGACAAGTTAATAGTCAGATTAATGGAGAAGCAAGTCTACACATGGTAAGAATTCATGTCTTTCAGGATATTTTTGAGTTATAAAACACCTGTAACTGAACAAATTCAAGGCAGCTATGTTGAATGCCCTACTGTGGCAAAGAAATAACATCTCCGTTGGGCAAATTGCGGACCCTCAACTTTAGAAGTTACAGGGATCAGGTTTTATTTCCAGGACCTGATCCCTGAACCCTCTTGCTGTGAGGTGAGAGTGCTTAAGTTATCTCCTGTCTCAGAAAAGCCTGTAGCCAGTGGAGAAGAGGGAGGAGCATCTGGACATGAGGAGAGCATTGCATCACAAGACTGACACGTGAGGGGCTTTTCATGTTTTGTTTGATTCCTCCTCCAGTGTATTACACTCCAGAAAGAGACTACTGCAATAGCAACTGTTCTACGCAGTTTTCACAGTACCACACAGGTTTAAGACACAGCTATTCTCTAATTATAGGTTTAGTTCATGTGACATCACACCATTGTAAAGCTCCAATACTTTAAAAAGGAACTGTATGTAAGATGTTACTGATAGAAATTCGAATGCCGATTTAAAAAAAAAAAAGGTGTTTTGGCTCACACGACTACTGTCCAGTTACAAAGCAGAATGGACCTCACGAGTCTCTCATTTGAGTTGCCAGTTTCAAAGCTGAAATCCAGTTGCTTCTCTCTAATCTAACTGAACGCTCACTACTTAAACCCCAGTAACTGCAGCCTAGTTATCAGTGCAGCCTCTACAGCTCAGTAAGTGAATCCTGGAGGTTCTGAGCTTACTTTTGTATGTGTCCTCTATCTGTAGGTTAAGGCACTGGCAACCCACATTCAGTTTAGATTGTACGGCATTTTAATAGGCCTAGCTGCATGAACAAATTTGGGTACAAATTTCAGTGAGGTTTCTAAGCTCAGAAAATTATTTGTCATTATTAAACCACAAACATGTGATAGTTGTGATTTAAAATACCGTCCCAAACAAATAATGATATGGTTGAATAGTGGAACACAAATTTGAATATTTATTTAAAACAAAAACAACATTATAATACAGTTGTAAGATATAGGCCATAGTCCAATATTCCAGAATAAGTGGTCAGACAGTCAGGCTACAGTGACCCGACTCCGGATAAGCAGAAGAAAACTGATGGATGGATTTTACCTATTACCTATTAACCAAATTTAAACAATTTTGTACATCCTTTTCTCTCATACTTACTACAGGGTCATTAATAGAGGGCATTTCATGGACCACATCATTTGCCTTTCATTTCATACTCTATATACACTCTTCTTTCTATATTCACTCTCTTTCTCTTTATACAGTCGATTTAGTGCGTTAAACAAGAGTTCCAATTATTTCCGTCCATTTCCAGCCATAAGTATTTATCTTCACTTTTAATCCATGTCCTTTCCACAATATTAAAAGATTTCTAAGTATTTAAACTCTTGACCTGATTCAGAATTTGGAAGTTTGCTAGACAAATAAACATGCTTTGCCTTGCCTAAAAAGACTTAATTGTGGAACTTTTTTGGTAGAGGATCCATCAGATGCTTTTTCCATGGAGATGTTATTGCTTTGTCTAATATTTTTGAGCTATAAAGCACCTGTATTTTAATAAATGTAAGGTAGAGCTGTTTAATGTCGTACTGTAGAACATTTGAGGCCAGAAAAGTTACACAAAGCACCTTTAAAGAGGAGGTATTACACATTTGTGGGGTACATAGACAAACTGTATTTACATCACCACGTTACCTTTTATTATTTTCAAAATTGTTTTCTATTTTAGCTGAAAACAACATATTAACATGTTTAATAAGTTTCACTTTTGTTTTGGTTTGTGAAGTTGTAATGTATTATTTTGTATCTTGTTTTTGTATATTTATAGGTTTGGGATTCGATTAGGGCCTGGGAGAGGTTACTAAATTACTCAAACATGCATGGATGACATCTAAAACCTCTTCAGGCATGTTTTTGAAGCAGCGACAACGTTATAACACGGGAGAAATCTTCAAAAAGTCGATTTCGCGTAATACCCTCTCTTGAAAATCCCATAAAAGCACTGCAGCCACAATAGTTTTGCGATGTGATGTGCAATCGTACTGTGAACATCTCCCATTCTTGTGTGGAGCATAAGTGAGAAAATTACAGTTCCCATGGAAACGCACCTGCTTTGTCGGCTGGACAGAGGCCCTTCACTTCACAAGGCTCCTCCACAGAGCCCAGGGCAAACGGACCAGACAAGGCACGCGCCACTGTAAATGTGTCTGAACCAGCCCATTACCAAATATATAAGACTGCACTTTTGGGCGGGGATGGATGGAGAGATGGAAGAGACGAAAGGAGGGGTGACAGATAGGGACAGAGAGGAGCAGCCCTTGGATCGGTTTGGATGGAGTGGAGGACGAGAGGAGAGAGGGAAAGAGCTAACGGGAGCGAAAGGAGGAGGGAGAAGGAGAGAGAAAGAAAGGGAGAAGACAGGGAGCGAAAGAGTTAACAGATGAGGACAGACAGAGAGAGGGAGGAAGAGGGAGAGAGATATGTGGGGGAGAGATGGAAGAGGAGGAGAGAGAGACAAGGACATAGAAAGAAGGAGCTTTTGGATGGGTATGGATGGAGTGAGGGAAAGAAAGAGAAAAAGGAAGGGGGCAAGAGAGATAGGTAGAAACGAGGGAAGAGGATGGAAGGAGAGGGAGAGAAATAGAGGATGAGGGATAGGGACAGAGAGGGAGGATTTTAGATGGAAGAGAAGAGGGAAGGAAAGAAAGCAGGATAAAGTAAGTGAGAGAAAGAGAGATGGAGAGAAGGATGGAGAGAGCCTGGCAGAGAAAAATAGGGAGGCATCGAGATAGAAACAGAGAAAGGAGGAAGAAAGAGATGGGGACAGAGAGAGGAAGTGAGAAAGAGGAGGGAGAGTGAGAGTGACTCACTACATTGACTACAGTTCCAGTTGTATTCATGCATGTTTAAAGGTCTTATATTACACAGAATGGACTCTTGTGAGCTTTAAAGCATTTTATAATGTTGTTACCTCCTTAAAAATGTACCTAGAGTTGTGTTTTATTCACACATGTTTGAGTAATCCTACATTAGTAGTCTGTCTACATCTCTAAAGCTCAAAATGCTCTGCTCCACTTTATGATGTTGTGTAGCGGTAATTTTCAAGCTATCCACTCCTTTTACCTTTTGTTCAGTAGAGATTTCAGGGCCTAAATTATACAAAAATGATTCTATTGAAGTTGTATGCTGTTTAAAAACACTGTGGAGCGCTTCCTGCATTGCCACATGACAACAAAACATGGAACAGAGTGCCTTTTGTTTGAGAGAAGAACGCAGCCTAAATATGCAGGGTTTGTGTAGTGTGAGTAGACTCATTTATGCAGAAGCAGATGAAGACTCCTTTTTAGAAAAGCTTTTAGCTCACTGGGTTGTTTCTTCATTTTTATTGTTTGTAGTTTTTTCCATTTCAAAGTCAATGTATTCATGTAAAGCACTTTCTGGCCTGTGAGAAAGCACTGTACAAATACATTTGAGTTAGTTACTTGTCATTTTCAACATTAAATTGCAGGGCTTTTATATTACCATGGAGCCTCATATGTGTGTACTCCCTCAGTGGTCCAGGTAATGGTCCATGGGCGTATACTAGTCTATGTGCTCTTCTACAGCTCAAGATCATTCTAAAAATATTCAGGAAAGCTTCATTTCTGTCCTGTGAATGGGACTTTTTAGTATTGATACTTGCTCAAATGAGTATCTAGTTTTGATACAAGTTCAAGTATCAATTAGTATCAGATTTTAAAAGGCCCAAGCAATAACCTGTATTGGTGGCAGCTCCTCCACCAGAAAAGTTATATAGTAAGCTTTTAAAGCAGGCACGTCCAAACTATGTCCCGGGGGCCAAATGTGGCCCTCAGACCTATTGTTTTGACCCTCAGGCTTCCAGGTGAATTGACCCATACTACTGCAGTAGTAGTTTTTGCTGCATGTTTTTTTAATCTACCTTGATCAAGCAAAGTTAGTGTGTCCTTTTGAGGGTCTAAGCCTGAGCAAAGGTCTGGAGGGTCTTTCAAACCTGTTATAAATGCACATATTTGCATTAGTCACTGTTTTGACCCTCAGTCTATGATTGGACCTACGATCGGCCCTCATGCTGGTCTGTGTTTTAATATGTGGCCCTCGGTGAAAAAAGTTTGGACACCCCTGTTTTAAAGGGTTTATATTGTGCTATTTTCTGATCATGTAGTAATGTTATTTCTCGTCACAACCATACACATACATGTATTTTTTTTTTTATTCACACATATTTAACATACAAACTCTGCATATTTCACCTGAGCTCTTCTCTCAAACACTCTATTCCACCTTGTGATGTCATGTGGTAATACAGGAAGTGCTCCACTGTGTTTTTAAACTCCATACACCTTCACTAGAATCATTTGGATGATTTCAGTCCTGGAATTGCTCATCTCTACTGAACAAAAGGTAAAAAGTAGCTGTAACTTGAAAACTACCACTTCATGACATCACAAGGTGGAACAGAGCATTATGAACTTTGGAGATGTGGACAGACGAATAATAAAGTACTCAAACATGTGTGAATGAACCAAAACACAACTCCAGGTCTGTTTTTGATAATTATAACACATCTTAAACCTCACAAGAGTCAATTTTGTGCAATATAAGAACTTTAAAGTCATACATCAATAAACATGCTGCAAATCTGTAAACATGTGGGTTAGAGTTGTACTTTTATTCTAATTCCAATGACCCAAGAGACAACTGCATGCCCTTCTATTCTGTTCCCCCTCCTTGTTGTTGGCTCGTTGGCAATGGACCATAGCAAATCCGTTGTTACCACTAATGATTTCACCCATCGCTCTAGTCAAAAAGGAGCCAATTTATCTCAGATTTAACTCTCCTCCTAGCAATTTGAATCTGGAAATGAAACGGCTTAACTTGTGCTGAAATAACGAGGGACATTAACAAGGGCACTTTGGCTGTGGCGATCTGCTTGTTAAGGATAAATCGCTGCTGGAGCCAGTGGGTCTAAACACGTGGTCGGCACACTCCAAAATCTGCACAAGTGAAGGCGAGCATATCTCGACTGGAGCACTTTTTAATAGTTTTGAGATGCTGTGAATTGATTAGCAAAGTTCCAACTCTAGTGGGGCCTAAGGACATAACAAGCTTAAACCAAGAGTTTGCCATGTGTTTTGCTGTTTATGAATGATTTTTAAAACATTTTTTTTATAATTTTGAAGGGGCTATATTATATTATTTTTGAATCTTCTGTATTTTATAATGTTGTTTCTTCATCCCAAACATACCTAGAGTTGTGTTTTGTTTCATTTACACTTGTTTAACACACATACTCTGCATATTTATGCTGAATTCTTCTCTCAGGAGCATGCCTATGTTCCCTCAGCCCAGCTCGAGGTCATGGTGCAAAGAACCCTAGGTCGAAATGAGTCTGAATCAACCATTAAATGTGGTATAACAATAAAAATGACTTGACTTAGAGTTTAATTTTGAGAAAAATCTTAGAAATGGGGGAACATAGGTCTGTAGGACCATAAGGCTGACCCCCTTCTCTCAAACATTTGGATCATTTCAGCCCTGGCATTGTCAACCACTAAACAAAAACAGTAGCTGTTAACTTGAAAACTAGTCTATCTCCATTTCCAAAGCTCAAAATGCTATGTTCCACGTTGTGATGTCATGCCAATGGTAATTTTCAGGTTAACAGCTACACCTTTTGACCTTTTGTTCAGTAGAGATCGACAATTTCAGGTCTGCAATCATCCAAATGATTCTAGTGAAGGTGTGTTGAGTTTAAAAACACAGTGGAGCGCTTCCTGTATTACCACATGACATCACAAGGTTGAGTGTTTTCTGTTTGAGAGAACTGATCTTAAATATGCAGGTATGTTTTTAAAGGGAAAACAGCATGATAACATAGATCAGGAAATAGTGTAATATTGGCCCTTTAAAGGAAATTTTTTGTTGTTAATTTTGTTGTCCCCATCTGTAATAAATAACACTGATTTATAGCATATTTATACATACATACATATATAGCATGTGATGTCATCTGAAACACAGCATTAAACCACATCTGATAAAACACAGGGCCCATACTTAAACATATAACATGAGACAATGTGGTCGTAAACAGTGTAATATATTGATACCATAGAAAGAAATTGCACAGAGGAGATTGATTGGAGCTTCATCTGGACACGACTTTAGACTGACGCGTGACTGATTGATGCATTGTAATAAAACACACTTAAACATATTTTCTCTAATTTATTACCGCAATCACAGAACCCTTTAACATTTGATAGCACAAATGGCAGCGGGCCACACCAGCTCAACAGGGCCATCCATAAATCTTATTCTACACAACAATATTGAATGTGCTGCATGGGTGAAAAGCAGTGTTTAAAGTTACCAGCGGGGGCAGTGTTTTACTATACATAGATTTTATAGAGACAAGAAAAGGTGGCTGTAAAGGGCCCATATTACAGTATTTTCTGATATAGTTATGATCTATCTATATTTATTAAGTTATTTCTTCATCAAAAAACATACCTGGAGTTGTGTTGTTTTTTTCTTAACAAACCCTGCATAACACAAACCCTGCATATTAAGATATAATTCTTCACAGAAAGCACTCTGATCCACTTTATGATGTCATATGGTTATAAAGGAAGTGTTTAATTGTGTTTTTAAACTCCATACACCTCAATTAAAATCATTTGGATCATTTCAGTCCTGGAATGTCCCAATCTCTACTGAACTAAAGGTAAAAAGTACACATCATAAGGTGGAGCAGAGCATTTTGTAGACAGGCTCATAATAACGGACCCTTTTAGTGTTCATATACAGTGGTGATGTAGGCTTGGTTGCGTACAGCTTGTCAAGCGCTGCGAAAGGATTATCGTTAAAATAAATATTTTTTTTTATCACTTCCACCCTAAAAGGGTTTATAAAGGGATATTCAAACATGTGTAAATATAACAAAACACAACTCCAGGAATGTTTTTCAGGAGGTAACAGCGTTCTAACATGCCTGAAAACTCACAAGAGCCCATTTTGTGTAATATAGGACCTTTAAGTGCCATTGTGCCATGAAGAGAGTAGACAGTTTTCTCTTTAGTCTCACATGCACAGAGAATAAGGACTTATGGACTTATATGTAATTCAACACAGTAGTGAAGTGTGTATTGAAGTGAGTATAAAGGAGAAGCATAGGAGCTGCTCAGTGGGAGAGCAGCCTTCACGATAACAAAGATAGATAAATTAACCGGTCTAGTCTGTAGGAGGGAGTGAACTGTGTGGTCGTGTGGCTCTGATCTCATCTCTGTGGGTTTGGCAAGTAAAAGGACGATTTTTAGATTGACCATTTGATTTGATTGGGCAACAGTAGCTGAGTTGGTAGAGTGTTTGTCCTCTGATCCTCTGGTCCCGCAGGTGAATACTGATGCTGTGTCCTTAGGCAAGACACTTAACCTGTCCTTGCCCCAGTGTCTGTGTACACTGGTGTGTGAATGCATGTGTGTTGTGAATGGGTGAGTTGTTACTTGCTGCAAAGTGCGAGTTCCTTGAAGGTAGAAAAGCGCTGTATAAAAATGTGAGTTTAGAATTTTTTTCTTGCTTCATGTCTTTCTATATTTAATTCATGAATATGAACAACAGGACATACTTTACAGGTACAATTATGTTACTTTTGTGGTGGAGTTATCTACCACTTGCTGGGTTGTTCCACAGGCTGTCATTATTCTGTCTGTCTCCATGGAATCAAGCAGGTGACGCCATCAGGCCAAGTTACCATGTTCACAGTAAGAATGCATGTTTAGTGTAGCAGTAGTAGCAAGACAATCCTCTGTGTTGGAATAGATGATAGATGTAGTCTAATGTCATACTGTGAAATATTTCTAGGAAAGCAATAACATCTCCATGGAGGCAAGTACCACCAGAAAAGTCACTTTAATTTATCAAACCAAAAATCCTCTGTATTTCTTTTTCACTGTGCTCACATAGTAAACATGTCACTTCAATCTGGAACATTCCCAAGAGCTTTGAAAACTGCAGTCATTAAGCCTCTCCTAAAGAAGGGCAGTCTTGATGCCACAGTACTGAACAATTTCCGACCCATCTCAAATCTGCGTTTTTTTGTCAAGTGCTTGAAAAAGCTGTTTACCAACAGCTTTCTGACTTTCTCCAAATGAACAAGTCCCTTGATGTTTTCCAGTCAGGTTTTCGAGCCCACCACAGCACTGAGACTGCTCTGATCAAAGTGACAAACGGCATCCGCCTGAACACTGATCCCGTAAAAGTCTCAGTGTTGATCCTGTTAGATCTGAGTGCTGCTTTTGAAACTGTCGATCATGGGATCCTCTTACGAAGACAACACCAAACTGGTTCAAGTCCTGTCTAGAAGACAGACAATACTCAGATCTATGTCTCACTGGCAGCAGGAGACTATGGACCAGTGGACTCACTCTGCCACTGCATCCAACAGATCAGTGTGTGGATGCAAAACAACTGTCTCCAGCTAAACTCAGACAAGACAGAAGTCATAGTCTTTGGCCCACAAAAACAAAGAGACAGTGTCAGCAGTTACCTCCAGTCTCTCTCTAAAACCTGCAAATCAGGCTAGAAATCTAGGGGTAATAATGGACTCAGACTTAAACTTTAACAGCCACATCAAATCAATAACATCTGCAGCCTTTTACAATCTAAAAAACAGCAAAAATCAAAGGTCTACTGTCTAAAGCAGACTTGGAGAAACTTATTCATGTGTTTGTCTCCAGTAGGTTAGATACTGTAACGGCCTCTCACTGTGAGAGCTGCGGTACATCCAGAACGCTGCAGCTCAGGTCCTGACTCCAACCAGGAAGTACGAGCACATAAGTCCTGTGCTCAGGTCTCTGCACTCTGCTTTCTCTCATTTAATGTCTCTCTCTTTTTTAATCTTATAATGATTATTTATGTTTTGATTTTTGTTTCTATTGTGCTTTTAATGCATTTCTTATTCTGTAAAGCACTTTGAATCAGGGCTGTGTTGAAAAAATAAATTTTCCAATTCTGAATTGATTTGCATATTAATTCCTTAAGATCGATTTGTACGTCCAAAGATTGATTTAATTTTGAATACATTTCCCCCGGTTGAACTTTTACCCCACTCGTTGCGTCATTGAATTCGCACATGCGCAGGTCTGACTATATCAAAACTATGAACATGGCGCCAGAAACACTCAAAACTCCGTCTGGTACCATTTCAGGTTCAGAAACGATAAAGACAGAGATGAGCTTGCCAGAAGCAAAGCGATTTGAAGGCCAAATGGAGGTGAAGTACAGCGGAAATACAACCAACCTCAGGAACCACTGGAACAGCTCAGGAAACAGCTCAAAAATGGTTCTAATAACACTAACCTGAATCAAGATCGGATCAGATTGGATCGAATTGTGAAAATCGATTCTGAATCTTGAGAATCGGAATCAAATTGATTCTTGGAATTTGAATTGATACCCCGCCCTACTTTGAATTACTTTGTGTATGAATTGTGCAATACAAATAAACTTGACTTGACTTGCCTTTCTCAACCTCAAACTGATCACTGATTTGAAACTAAACTTCGTCCTAAATTTGATTAAAAAAACAAAAACAAAAAACAAAAACAAAACAGTAACAATAGTAAGGGTCACAGCATTAAGTGTGATTTTACTTTTAAATGCCTTTCATATAAAATGCAATTCAGAAATAAAACAAAATGTCTCCAAATCAGGAAAAATGAACCAAATCTTGATTTGACAAGGCTTGATCTATTTACTTATAAAATATGAATGATATGAATTGCAATGCTTCAAAGAACTCTGGATGCATGGCTTCAACATGAGCTGGCACAGACCATGTGCAGATTTGGTTTGTAAATAAGAAAATCTGTCAAAATTTCTTGTAAGCTTTGTAAACAAATACTTTGAACATTCCAGAATGGAGGCAAACGTGACTTGAAAAATAATATGATTTCAGTGGAGAAAAAATGTCCTTCATAAAGATACACAGATAAACATGAGTGCTGCCAAACCCAGTTCAAACATATTTACAGTGACTTTACTGTGTTGCCATGATGCTGAAATTTCAATACTAAGGAATGAACTCAATACTCAATACTGATTAATTTTATTTAGACAATAGAATATGTTTTTCATTAAATCATAGTGCTTTCTTTTCTATTCCCATGTGGTCTTATATCTGTGTAATCCCTCACTGGTCCAGGTAGGTTCCATAGTGGTCCATGGGCGTATATTCGTGTATGTGTTGTACTTATTCTGATACAGCTCAAGATCATCTTAAAACTATTCAGGAAAGCTTCATTTCTGTCCTGTTAGTGTGACTTTTTTAGTATTGATACCTGCTCAAATGTGCATCTAGTTTCGATACTATTTTAAGACGATTAGCATGTGAATTTTGATACTTTTGACAACCCTAGACACTACAAAATCTTGAGCTGTCAAACCTTTTTAATCTACAAACGACACCAAAGCTAAGGAAATAGCATAAACAGTGAATAATATATGACCTTTAAGTCAGTTTGAATCAGTTATATGTACAAACCAGACTACCATTTTCTGTTATGAAATAAGGTCATCGTATCAGCTACAACTCAATGTATAATATGAGCTTGCTTAGATCGGTCTAACTCCTCATTTTTAGCAGCAGTAGCGCTCTGGGCCAACTGCAAAATATATTAGTCATAAATGGAAAAGATCAAAAACTGGCATTTAACAATCCGTGGAAAAAATGGTGTCACAGAGGAAGCCGTCTTTTCAGGTCTCCTCGGGCTAAGAGGGTCTGATATTCTGGGAGATTTGTAATTTATTTCTTGCACAGGTCATGGCCCAGGGATATTTAACATTATTGGGTGGTCACTAGCTCTATAATTCCCATTGCGGTCATGCAGATGTACTATAGTTAAGATACTTTTCAGCCTCCCACTGTCTTTCATTTAAGTAATACATCCATTACATGTGCCCATAACCCAGTCTGTCAATCTCTCCCTTCACGGTGAATATAAGCTCTTGGGAGGTGAATGTCTAGCCCCGCTATGACCCACGCTAATATTTTTAATAATAAATCCCCATTAAAGCAGCAGACGAATTGAATATTTTAAATGGTGAAGTGAATTGTAATGAGATTTGTGAGGTGGTGCTCTGGTGAAGTGGTTTGCAGGTTTTTAAATAGCATATTTAAGATGCACTGCGTAACCTTTCTCCTTGGGATTGTTATCACTTTGCCTGAAATGTTCCACATTATGGCATTAACCCCCGAAGACCTAAGGGCAATTTTACATTTAGTACATTTCTCCTGGATTTTTTTCCTTAATTTTGCTTTTAAAACAGTCTCTTTTACCCCCTAATGAAGTGTTATGCATCCTTTTGTTCAGTCCAGCGTGTTATTTCACAATCTGCTGCTATAGTTGCGTCATGTGGCTGTAATAAAAGCTATAGAACCAGAAATAGAGATTAAAAAATAAATAAAAGAAAATAAAATTCACATTCTTTTATACAAAACACACAGCAAACATGTATAAACAACATTTTGGACATAAAAAAAATGCTTAATTTAGGGCCTTAGCTACAAAAAATGCAAAATATCAAGTCTGTAAGTAAACAAAAAATATCCTTATTGCCCTAAAAAGTGCAATCGCCCCATGACTTTCCTGATGCTGTCATGGAAACAGCTCCTGTAAAGTCCAGGGCCAGAACCACAGCACTTCTGCATTTCCATGGTGTTTATTACATTTGTATTTGTTCATTTTTTTTGAGTGAAATAAACCTTTCAAATAAAAATAGAAAGGGATGTGCAATTACGCACACCAAGACGTGTAACTTGCCATTTATTTGAGAATAAACTGCACTTAGAGCGGCTTCTTCAATAGTTATAAACATACACAGTCGAGAGGAGTCGACCATCTTGACTCACTTCACTCTTTGGCAAAATTTGGGCCGATCAAAATGGACGGAGCGCATGAGTTTGGCAGAAAACAAAGTTCCTATTGGACACTCGTTTTGTGCACGTCATCACACAGCATGAGTGTGACGTAGGATAAAGCCGCAGAAATGTACGGAAACCTCTATGTCTGCACTTTCAGAAGGAAAAAAAAGAGTAAGTTTCTATCTTTTACGGTTGGAAAGTTACATGCGGTTATATAAAACATATTCCTCTGAATCGTATACAATGTCGTAGGTCTTTTAAAGAAGACATATTGTGCATGAGCCTTGTATATAGTTATAATCTATGACACTGTGAGGTGGACGCCCAATGAGAAAAGTACATAGTGCAAATTTAATTAACATTATTTATTTCATTTAGCAATTAAGATGGGTTTAGAAAATACTGTTTTCTCTTAGTAGGGTTGTCAAAACATATCGATACTACTAGATAAGATAAGATAAGATAAGATAAGATAGGACTTTATTGATCTCACAGTGGAGAAATTCAACAGTCACAGTAGCTCCAGGACAGTTTAGTGCAAAAAAGGGGGAAAAAGTGTGATGCAATCAAGATAAACAATAATAAAAATAGAAATAATAATAAAAATAATAATATAAAGTGAATAAGTATATGTCCAAAATGTACAAAGAGAATTGGAAAGTACAAAAACAGTGCAAGTTGTCACAGTCCAGTAGTGGCACAGACATGGTTATTGCACAGAGGAGTTGTACAGTCTGACCACAGTGGGGATGAATGATCTGCGGTAGCGCTCCTTCCTGCACTGAGGGAGTCTCAGACGGCCGCTGAAGGAGCTGCTCAGCTCCTCCACAGTCTGGTGCAGGGGGTGAGAGGTGTTGGATGTAAGTTTGGACAACACTCTCCTCTCAGCCACCTCCTCCACAGAGTCCAGGGGACAGCCCAGGACAGAGCCAGCCCTCCTGACCAGCTTGTTCAGTCTTTTCCTGTCCCGTTCAGTGCTGCCTGGGGCCCAGCAGACCACCGCGTAGAGGAGAGCAGAGGCTACCACAGAATCATAGAAAGTCCTGAGCAGGGGCCTGCACACGCCAAAGGACCTCAGTCTCCTCAGAAGGTGGAGGCGACTCTGGCCCTTCTTGTACAGGGCATTGGAATTATGGGACCAGTCCAGTTTATTGTTGAGGTGAACACCCAGGTACTTGAAGCTGTCCACAGTCTCAATGTCCTGCCCCTGGATGTTCACTGGTGCATGAAGGGGTGTCCTTCTCCTGAAGTCAATCACCATTTCTTTGGTCTTGCTGGTGTTAAGGCACAGGTGGTTGCGCCCACACCAGTCCACCAAGTCTCTGATGACCGAGCGGTACTCCAGCTCGTTCCCCTCAGACACACAGCCAACAATGGCTGAGTCATCCGAGAACTTCTGGAGATGACAGGTGTCTGTGTTGTAGGTGAAGTCCGAGGTGTATATGGTGAAGAGGAAGGGGGGGAGGACAGTTCCCTGGGGGACCCCGTGCTGCAGACCACCACCTCAGACTCACAGCTGCGCAGCCGCACATACTGCGGTCGGTCAGTCAGGTGGTCCATGGTCCAGGCAGCCAGGTGTTCGTCCACTCTGGTGTCCTCCAGCTTCCCCCTCAGCACCTCTGGCCTGATGGTGTTGAAAGCACTGGAGAAGTCAAAGAACATGACTCTCACAGCGCTCCAGGTGGGTGAGCACCCGCTGCAGCAGGTAGATGACGGCGTCCTCTACCCCGATGTTGGGCCGATAGGCAAACTGCAGCAGGTCCAGGGTGGGGCTCACCACGGAGCGGAGGTGGCTGAGGATCAGTCTCTCCAGGGTCTTCATCAGGTGGGAGGTCAAGGCGACTGGTCTGTAGTGGGCTGGTTCCCTGGCGTGTGGTGTCTTTGGAACTGGAACCACACAGGAGGTCTTCCACAGGACAGGCACCTTCTCCAGGCTGAAGCTCAGGTTGAAGATGTGGAGGACCTCACAGAGCTGGTCTGCACAGGTCCTCAGCAGCCTGGGGCAGATTCCATCTGGTCCAGCAGATTTCCTCTGTTTCAGTCGCCTCAGCTCTCTCCTCACCTGGTCCGGTGTGATGGAGAGGGGGGAGTGAGGGAGGGCCTGGTGTGGAGTGTGGGGGGTGGGGGGCAGAGGGAGCTGGTGCTGAGATCAGTCCGTTTGAAGTGTGTGGGGGAACGGGGGACAGAAGATGAAGTCAGTCCGGGGAGGGGGCAAGTGTCCACTGGCCTGGAGAGGTGTGAAGAGGGGGGAGCTGGAAGAGGGGCACGGGGGGTGGGGTGTGAATCAAACCTGTTGAAGTACAAATTTAATTCATCAGCCCAGAGCTGGTCTCCATCAGCTGCCCCTCTGGCACTCTGTCCAAGTCCGGAGATGGTCTTCAGTCCTCTCCACACATCCCTCACATTGTTCTGGGCCAGCTTCTCCTCCATCTTCTTCCCATGGTCCTTCTTGGCCTGCCGTATTCTCCTCTGGAGCTCCCGCTGGACCCTTCTCTGCTCCTCTCTATCTCTGGAGTTGAAAGCTCTCTTCTTCTGGTTCAGGAGGGCTTTAAGCTCAGGAGTGACCCAGGGGTGGTTATTGGAGAAGCACCGTACCCTCCGTGTTGGCACAGTGCTCTCCACACAGAAGTTGATATAGTCTGTGATGCAGTGGGTCAGGCCATCGATGTCCTCTCCATAAGAGCTGCTGAACATGTTCCAGTCTGTGGTCTGGAAACAGTCCCTCAGACTCTCACTGGCCTCTTCAGTCCACCGCTTCACTGACACCTTCTGCGCGGGTCCTCTTCGCACCTTTGGTGTGTATTGGGGGAGCAGATAGACGATGTTATGGTCCGATCGTCCGAGCGGGGGGAGGGGGACAGAGGTGTATGCGTCCTTTGTATTTGCATACAGCAGGTCAAGAGTCCTATTGTCCCGTGTGGGACACGTAACGTACTGCGTGAATGTGGGGAGAGTGGCGGAGAGAGAGGTGTGATTGAAGATTGAAGTCACAGTTGATCAGGAGCAGGGCGGATGGCACGTCTGCATCAGAGTCACGGTGCTGTGGAGCTGCTCACAGGCCGCAGCAGCGTCGACCGAAGGCGGGATGTAAACACAGAAAACAATCACATGTGAGAACTCCCTCGGGAGGTAGTAGGGCCGCATTCCCACTGCAAGCAGCTCTAGGTCCGGGGTGCACAGCTGTTGTTTCACATGCACGTGTGCCGGGTGGCACCAGTGCTCGCTCACATACACCGCCAGTCTGCCTCCCTTTTTCTTGCCGCTCCCCACGGCAGTACGGTCCGCGCGCCTCAGGGTGAATCCATCCAGGGAGATTACATAGTCCGATGTATTCTCATTCAACCACGTCTCGGTGAAACACATCAGGATGCAGTCCCGGTATTCTCTCTGCTGCCGGGTCAGCGCAGTGAGCTCCTCGCTCTTGTTGGAGATGGAATGGACGTTTAATTACCGACGGTAAAAATGATCTCCGTTTCTTGCGTCCACCTCTGCAGCCTCTTTTTTTCCTCCGTATGTCCACTGGAACGTCAGGTTTCTCAGCGTAGAGTAAAGAAGGGCCGCGTAGGGCGAGGAGGGCCTCCCGTGCGTAAGTGGTGCGCTCCGAGCCGCGGTTGGATGAGTTCCCCGATGCAGATCCGCAAAGTGCGAGAAACACTACAGTTAACAATAAAACTGTAGTCAAAGTAGGCTTCCCATGTGCAGAACTGCACAATGTTCCACCTACTGTACACAAAAAATGAAAAAGATGTCTATAAAAAACTAAAAAGAGAAAAAGAAGGAAAAGAGGGTTTGGAGCGTCAGTGACACGCAGCTGGTCACCCAGCGCCATCTTGATACATACTAATTAGAACAAGTACCAACACTGAAAATGTCACATTCACGGGACAGAATGAACCTCTTTAGAATGAGCTTGAGCTGTATATTATATACTTGTAGAATAAGTATCAGAGCACATAGACTACTATGGAACACTATGGAAGATACCTGGACTACTGAGGGAGTACACACATATAAGACCATGAGGGAATTTAAAAGAAAATATTACCATTTGATATTGAAAATCATAATTGGGACCCTTAAAGATTACAGCATTATCAGTATTAACTTCTTATTTAGCCTACTCCTACAATAAAAATGTCATGTATGTCTGGACTCAGCTCACACACACACACACACACACACATTTTCCTTATATGAGAGTGCTCTTTGAATAGTAAATCCACAGTGCGTTTGTTTGATATGGTAAACAGATGTTGACGAGTGAACAGCTGCCAGAGCTGATCTTATTAGTGGTGGCTAATTCTTTCCTACGCCTGGAGTTGTGAAACGCTTTGGCTGTGCGATTGTCACATCTGAAAATGGACTGTCAGCCTGTCACAACGAGAAAGAAACAGAACCGTGACAACTCTGGTCACAATACTGAAAATACTGGATTGTTTAAATTAAATTGACTACTATAAATCTTAACTGAAAGAAGCGATATTGCACTTCTATTTAGATCACCGTGTTACCTTTGGGTGGTTTGAAATGCTAGATGAACTGCAGATAACATCTAATTAATTGGATTTATATAGCCCCTTTCAAGACACCCTAAGCACTTTGCAGTGCCGTTTTTGTTTACTCCACACTTGGTGATGTAAGCTACTATTGTAGCCACAGCGGAACTGGGGCAGACTGACAGAAGCGAGGCTCCAATCTACGCTGTTGGCTCTGCCCACCACCAACACTTTACTTTCTTACTATGTGAATGAAGTGCGTTTCCCAAGGTAGAGTCCTGCACTCCCTGGATATTTTATTTGGCATTAATTTTGAGCAGCCTAAATTTGCAGATGTGGTCTAATCTCATGCACATTTTAGACAATTACTTTCCGCTTCTCCATGTTTGATGGAGGTTTGAAGACACGGCAGAAGAACAGAGCACCTCTAGTGAATCTCACAGTGCTTCAGAAGGAAGTTCTTCTTTAAAGAGAGGTACATTTACCATCAAAAAATCAAGAAACCTCACGAAGAAGTTGAAGAACTCAAGACCTTTTATGAGAAAGAAAGCGAACATCCCCATCTTGGGGGGATTTGTGGGCAGGAGTGGGAATGAAATTTGCAATTCTATTACAACACAATCAACATGTATTTCACTAATAAAACTACTGAACATTCCATCAGATTTGTCAGTTTAGTATCGTGCTTTTGTACATTTATGGAGGATTGGCACATGAGCATGGGTGTTGTAGTCTTGTGGGCGGAGCTAAGGAGAGTTTGAATAGGGCCTGGGAGAGAGCTCTAAACAGTTTATTTTGCATAACACCCTTCTTGCCTATAGTCTATTTATACAATTGCAGATGTTTTAATGGCTCAAAAACTGTGCATTCGCCCTGTTAGGGAGCTTGTCTTTCCACAGATGTGACCTGCAACTTAGTGACACTGCCTGCTTGTCAATAGATGAGTTTAATGCCATACTTTGGAACATTCTAATAATATCTCTTGAATCCTAAAATGACTCCTCTGTTTAAATCTCCATGGCGGAAATACTGCTGTAAACTCTCGGTTATAATTGCGTCAGATAGAATAAGCTTTTGTTGACTTTATTTTTCCATTATCCCTGATCCTTTCATTGCTGTTACACCTCTGGCTATTACACGCTAGCACATTGTAGCGGCTAACGTTGCGAAAATGACTACCATTAAATATGACACCTGCTTTTTACAGTGTCATTTTGGTGAGAGGCCATTTTCCCCTTGTTTCCTCTTCAGTAAAATCAGACCTAAGCTGCGCCCGGTGGCCATTTTCTGACAAACGCGCCCGATGTAGTGTCTGAGTAATGTAATATTCACAGTTTGGTACCAAAACAACAGGCAAGAGTCTCTCAGAATACAGATTTCAGCTAACACCGGTGCATTTTGTGATTTTGTTCCAGCTGAACTTCTTTGTACTGGTGGAACAAAGTGTCTGTGAAATGCACATGAGAGGGCAGGTTTGGTCGACTGTCATGTTGACTTTATGTGAGCTGCCATTTCAGTCTTTTCATGTTTTGGAGCTGAAACAAGTGGTGCTGTTGTAGTGACATTTATATGCACCTTTGAGGTTTGGAGCTTTAGTACAAGTCAAATAAGGTCTCATCTAGTTTGTCCCTGTTTAACCTGTCCTTTTAAAGTGCATTCTGTAACTTTTTGGTTGGGGGTTATGTATTTTTCTGCTTGGAATGTTCCACAGTATGACATTAAATAGGTCTACCTTATATTTACGAAATTACGGGTGGTTTTATAGCTCAAAAATACCTAGAAAAATAAGCATTCTGGCTGTGAGCGGGGTCGCCTCTCCACAAATCTGACCTGTAACTTGGTCTGGTTCGGTCTCCCTTAATATAGAAAGGCTTAATGCCATACTGTGAAACATTTCAGAACAGTAGTAGTAATAACATATCATAACATTTGATGGACCCTCCACCAGAAAAGTTACACAATTCCATCTTTAAAGAGCCCATATGATGCTATTTTCTTATCTATGTTATAAAGTTTTTTCTTCATCAAAACACACACCTGGAGTTGTTTTGTTTCATTCACACGTTTAACACACAAACCCTGCAGATTTAAGATGAATTCTTTTCTTAAAATACTCCATACAGCTTCACTAGAATCTGGATCATTTCAGCCCTGGAA
Organism: Odontamblyopus rebecca; assembly: GCA_030686955.1. Classification (NCBI taxonomy): domain Eukaryota; kingdom Metazoa; phylum Chordata; class Actinopteri; order Gobiiformes; family Gobiidae; genus Odontamblyopus; species Odontamblyopus rebecca. Next base: position 29,521,706 of record CM060673.1, on the reverse strand, counting down.
TTTCCAATCTTTGAACCACTGAATCATTTTACAAATGTGTGGTTAAGATTCATGAGAAGAAACCCCGACAGTATCACCAGTGTCCTATTCTTGCAAAATACAATTTATTACATTCTAATCTAATCTAATGAAAAAAATCTAACGATATATGCAAATATTTGTTTTCTTCTCTGAATGGTTTTGTCTCATTGAGCTCTGAAAAAAACATCTTGAGTAACACGCTCTTCCTCCAGAGGAGAGTGCACTGTCCCCAAATGTAAGAGCTTACTCACCAGATCCTCTTTTTCCTCTGCCGCTGTGAGTCATTGGAATCATTTGCCTCATTAGAGAGTTTCTAACCTGCACAGGTTTCCAAATGTCTGACAAAGAAGTGGCTGATTTCTAAACAAGTTAAAACACATTAGGGATGAGCGTGATTTGAATGATCAGTCGAATGGAGAATGTGTGTGCAGATGTTGGGCCTTGATACAGGGTGGAGAGGCTAAGAATGCATGTGGTTGTGGTGTTTGGTGTATGCGATTTTTAGAATAGTATTTCAACACTATAACCATAAATAATATCAGTTTTAATTTATTTTTTACCTTGAAGAATATAATCATTTTTTACTACTTATTATAAATTCATAGTGTGTCTTTAATATATGCCTTGTAATGAAGAATGTAATCATTTCTACCAGTCATTATAAAATTCATATTGTGCCTATGAAACAAAGAAATACTGTGCTGGCTCACAGCTGGCCCACGGAGCTTATCACTAGGGAGGATGCATGTATCTTTCTGTGCAGACTCTTTCTGTGGGAACTCATGTCTTGGGAGGTCATGGAGTCACATGAGGTCTGGCTGTGAGGAGACGACAGGAACACCAAATATGGGAAGGAGATGGAGTCAGCTGGACACGGAGAATGTTTAGTCATAGGTTCATGAATATTTATAATGCTTGTCTTTTAATGCTGGGCTGAAAGGGGTGTGTGCGTTCTGAAGTTGTGCCTAACCTAAGACGCATGTAGATTGTGTCCTGTTTAGGGCCCCTTCAGACCCAGAGCTCTGCTTAGAATTTTACTGTCAGGGATTAAACTTTGTTCATTTGAATCCATTGAATCTTGGTCGTCTCTCCTCAATACTGAACACGCATGAAAGAAAAGCTGCATAGGACGCAGGTTTTTTCCTTCAACCTATATACACAAAATCTGTATTTTAGTATTTCCATCAACATTCTCAGGGTATACCATAGATCGTATATATGAGTGGACTAAGCTATCCCGTTAGCCGCCGCGTGCCAAATAGGAAGTGCTCCAGGAGGCTCTTCCGGCTCCTTCTCTCCCTTTTTCCCATTGACTTACACTGAGATCTTATCACTCGTCTCTCTGTACCTGTTGCAGTGAGCCTCGTCATTTTGGCCTTACAATGTTTGTATGAACCTGCTCTACATGGTCCTGAATTTTTTTTCGCTATTTTGTTTGCCAAAAAAAACCCTATTTATAACAGAGGGCCTGGCTCCAAATTCGCCTTGTTAACCGTTAGCATCGCGAGCCTCATTTGAGCAGCGCTAAACGCTATGGGTGACCTCACTTAGTCCACTCATATATACGGTCTATGGGGTATAGGCATGTAAACAAGCTATAACCTTCACCAGCATCTTTCCTATGACCTCTGTCTTGGTTAATTTATTGTCGTGCACTAGAGGTGTGCATTGCCTTTAGTCTGATGATATGATACATATCGTGATATGCATTTCACAGTTTAATATATCATGATATATCCTGATACTAAAACAGTGGATGATATATTGCAATTTATCAATAATTACTTCTAATTGTATTGTCAACTCCACCTTCACGAGAACCAAATTGTATGAAATATAATTTATTACCTTTTTTAAAACATGAGAACAGTGAATGCAACGAATGAATCTGAATGAAAAATATTATTTTAAAAAATTTATTCAGAAGTATTTTGAATCGATTTTAGAATTGTGCAATGAAGTATCACGATATATCACTGAATTGATTTTTTTCTTACACTCCTATTGTACACTGTCCCTGTACAAATAAAAAGCATACCATACCATATTAAAGGTAGCTGTTAACTTGAAAACTGCCGCCTCATGACATCACAAAGTGGAACAGAGCAGAGATAGACTAATAATAAAGGCTTACTCAAACATGTGTGAAAGAAGCAAAACACAACTCCAGTTATGTTTTTGAGGAAGCAACAACATTATGACATGGATGAAAACTCACAAGAATCTAACATAGGACCTTTAAACAGATTACACTGATCTGGAATAAGAAATCACATTATTATAGTATTAATATTGGACTTTATTGTTTCACTGAGAGACGTGGAGTTTGTGGTGCATGTATTTTCCTCCAGGATTCTTCTTCTGCTCTCTCTGCTGGGCTCCTGTGATATCGACTGCCCTGTCCGCCCACCGAATGATCCAGCTCCAGTTAACATGATGCACCTCCATGCGCCGTATCAGCACTCTCCCCGCTAATGGAGAGTGATGGGGATCAGCCCAGAACGCAGACCATTGATTAGCAGGATGTGAATAAACAGATAGACACATCAATACAGCCAGGTCAATAGAAATTATAAGTGTTTTAACAAGCTCCACTGACTGACATGGAGCTAAGAGGTGTCAGGACCATTGCGAAAGGTCTTATTTTACCCTTTTCTGCAAATTTCTTATCTTATATTCTGCAAACAGGGAATAGCTATGTTTAAAGTCCTTGTCTACAGCGAAACTGGCTTTCTAAAGGACTCATATAATGTTACTTTCTGATCTATATTATAATGTTTCCTTGTCAAAACATGCTTGGAGTTGTGTTTTGTTCCATTCACACATGTTTAACACACAAACTGCTTATTAAGGCTGTGTTCTTCTCTCAAACTGAAAAGAATTTCAGGCCAGGAAATGTTAATCTCTACTAAACAAATGGTAAAAGGTAACTGTTATGAGATGTAAAATGGTAAAACAAGATGTAAAATGGTAAAACTAAAATAATTTAATTAACAGGAAATTAACAAAACATGCTAAAATAGAAGAATAAAAAAGCTTTGTGCCAAAAACGAGTCATAGGCTTATACAGAAAACAAGTGACTTAAACTAAGGGACACAAAACTAAATTAAATCACTTCCCAAAGTAAAATCGCATAAAGCCACAAAGTAAACTCAGTGACAAAACAAAAGGCACAAAACAGAACTTAACTAAACAAAGAGTCTCTCGACACACACAAAGTCAGACACGTACTAGTGCAAAAAAAGGGACTGACACAAAAGAGACATAGACACACACAAAATGGCAGACTGGCCACAAAGGCCAGCAGCCCCGAAAAGGTGCTGACAATCTTCTTAAATAGGGGAAGGTGGCTGCAGATGAGGCAGGACTGACCTGGTGTAGAAGTACCCCACCAACCAGGGACCAGGGCTCTCACAGCAGGAATCAGGACAGAGAACAAAAGAAATAAAAAGACAAAAAACAAGTGTGAGAACTGGAGGCCTAGAGCTGTAACAGTAACTGTTAACTTGAAAACTACCTCTTCCTGACATCACAAGGTAGAACAGGGCATTTAGAGCATTCGAGATGTACTAATAAGACTTAATAATAAAAGCTCACTCAAACATGTGTGAATGAAACAAAACACAACTGCAGGTATGTTTTTGAGAAGATTATAACATGATTTAAAGCTCACAAGACCCCATTTTGTGTAATATAGGACCTTTAAATATTTTGGCCTATAGAATGTGGTGATGTCATGTGAAACCCAGCAATAGGCCTCAAACATAAATAAGTCTAAAATATAGAGATATTCTTTTTTACGGTGTCAAGGCTGCCTCATTATGAAACAGACTGGGAAAGACGCTGGCACACACTGGCTTTGAATTCTGGATTCTATTTGAAACGATTTGAAAAAAGCTTCTTGGTCTGAGTTTGATGATAAATTAGGTTTGATATGCGCAGCTCTTGATGTTTGCTTTTATTGGGGACAAATGAGGCTCATGATAAAGCTGCTTTTTCTGGAGTTACACCAAGATTCTCTCTGGCACTGAACATGAAACACTGTCTGTAGTCACTGCCACCAACACATTAGTTTCAAAAGATCTTCTCTGACAGCTTCAATCTTTGTGACTTTTCTATTGATTATTGATACTTTGCAGCTAATGTATGTCATCAACATGCCCTGAGAGTGGGACGCTAACTGTACTGCACTGCCCTGTCTGAAGAGCTGTTATTCAAGTTAGACTTCAATCTGAGGTATATTTTAACATGCCAATCTCTACTAAACTAAAGGGGGAAAAAAGTAGATGTTAACTTGAAAACTACCAGGTCATGACATCACAAGGTGGAACAGAGCATTTAGAGCTTTGGAGATGTGGCATAATAAAGGATGACTGAAACGTGTGAATGAAACAAAACACTACTCCAGGTCTGTTTTTGATGAGGTTATACATTACAGTATAACTTAAAGGTGTGACTTTTTAGATAGCTGTTACTCGTCTCTGTGAAGATGTTATTGCTTTCCAAAGTATGGCATTAATCTTTTCAATCTCCACAGAAACAAGCAGGAGATGCCACCAAGACAATTTATAGGTGAGATCTGTGACAAGGCGACCCCACTCGCAGTCAGAATACATGTTTTTAAAAATATTTTTGAGCAATTATAACACCCGTAATTGAATAATCTTATGCCTGTTTAATACCATATTGTAGAACATTACAGACAAACCAATAGCTTCTCCTAGAAAGTTATGCAGTGCACCTTTAAAACTCACAAGACTCAGTTAATAGGACCTCTAGGTGATAACTCCATACATTTCAATGGAGAATTTGAGAAAAGTTTTGCCTCTTAAATCTGATATAAAGCAGACTGGTTTGTGATTTACAATGTACAACGTTCATGTGGTCTGTATAGAACTTATTTACTGTCAAGACCAGCAGCACATGCAAAATAATACAACCCCACTGACCATGGTGGCTCCCATAGCAACTTCCAGACTACTAATACTACAGCTAGTAACCCCTGCTAAAGCTACTACTACTATTACTACTACTACTACTACTACTACTACTACTACTACTACTACTACCACTACTAACTACCACCTCTACTACTACTACTGCTACAACTAACTACTACTATTACTACTACAACTACTACTCCAAAAATGTTTGCAAATCTCCATAAACTCACTGATACCCAAACTCAATGGCACAGTTGTCCATTAATTCTTCCATCTTTGTCCACTTTATCCGGCTGGGTCGCGGGGGCAGCAGTTCGCCGCCCAGTCCACTGTGCACCACACCCCTATGAACCCCTCTGCGGGCGGTGAGCCCACAGGAGGGTAGAGCCACGTCCTCTTTTTGGCTGAGGCCCATTCAGCTCATAGGGGTGCTGCATGTTTTGGGTTGATGGGGGAAACCGGAGTGCCCGAAGGAAACGCATCCAGACATGGGGAGAACACGCAAACTCCACACAGAAAGGCCCGAGCGACCCGGGCATCGAACCCGGAACCTTTTTGTTGTGAGCCCTGTGCCACACGAGATTGTGACACGGCTGTATTAAAAAAACAAACAAACAAAACAAAAAACATTTAAACACTTAAACAATTTTTTATTTTTATTTATTCTGAAACCTGCAATTACCCATTTCAGCAGTTAAATACCACAATAATTTTCCTCATGCAAATGTAATTAACAGAAAGGCTATTGCAAAAATTTACTAATTTACTTTACAGCCAGAATCTTTTGCCAAATTGGGTTTGTAGAGGTGAAAGAGCCATAAGAGCTCCACAAACAAGTCAAACACAAATGCCATTGTGTTAAATAGATGTATCTGTTTAACACTGTGGTGTCAATAAAAATATCAGCATTTTCTAGTAATGAATTGGATGTAAAACTAATGTGAAACAATAACATTTATTTATTCTGAATATTAGGTAAGGTACTGATGGTGTACGAGGTAAATTTTCTGGAATGGTTTTCTGTCATCTGTTTGTTTTCATGTAGATGTTATTTCTCTGTTATTGTTTCACAACATTACATGAAATTGTTTTATTGAATGTAAATTGGCCTGGTTGCGTTACCTTCTTGTTTCCATGAAGACTCATATGTACTATACTATACTTACTGAAGCATTCCAGGTAATACATAAACATGTTCATGGAGACAAGATGGTGGTTGGAGAGGGTATTGGCGAAGATTGACAGCTTCAGGGTGGAGAAGTAAGAGGTGCTGCACTGAAAAAAACAAACAATTAAGGTCCTATTAGCTCCTATACTACGTGAAAATGACTCTTGTGAGCTTTAAGCCATGTTGTAACGCTGTAATGCTGATACCTCCTCAAAAACATACCTGGCGTTGTGGTTTGTTTCATTCACACATTTGAGTAATCCTGCATGTGTAGTCTGCCTACATCTCAAACTCAGAAAGCTCTTTTCCACTTAGTGATGTCATATAGTGGTAGTTTAAGTTAACAGTTACCTTTTACCTTTTGTTTAACAGAGACTGTCCATTTCAAGGCTGAAATAATTTTTTTTTTTTCTAGTGTTGAGGGTGTAGAAATTTTTAAAACACAGTGGAGCACTTTTTGCACATGTTTTTATTTGACTAAGAATTCCTTTAGTCCACTATACTACTAGTAAGTCGTATTAGTATTTCACACTCAGATTACTCCACTTATAAACAATAAACATACAGTACTTGCTTGTCAATCTCCCTGCCTTAACGGTCCTACTGTATATTACATAAAATTGACTTCACTAGCAAGGACCACGCCAACAACAGTATGTGCGAAGAGAAATTAGTTTATTATATGGAGACGGGGCGGGTTGGCTGGGTTGAGACTCAGGGTGGGGGTTCAGTCTCAATCTTCACATGGCCCAGCAGGAACAGGACCTCCCTCGTAGGCGTCTTATGTCAGACAAACAGATATGGGTTTGGAGGTTGGGGTCGAGTTATTCGAGACAAACTGGTTTGCCGGGATAGGCTGCTACAAATAGGCTTCCGGGAAATTGAGGCAATTCGCAGGAGTGGAGGCGTAGTCCTGCCCTTGAACCTAACTTAATCATATTAACTACCTTTCTGAGTGTTAAGCCATGTTATAATGTTGTTACCTTCTTAAGAACATGCCTGGAGTTACATTTTGTTTCATCCACACATGTTTGAGTCATCCTGTATTATTAGTTTGACTACATCTCCAAACCTCAAAATGCTCTGTTCCACCTTGTGATGTCATGAAGTGATAGTTTTGAAGTTGCAGCTACCTTTTGCCTTTTGTTCAGTAGAAATGGGCAATTCCAGGCCTGAAATTATCTAAATGATTCTAGTGAAGATGTACGGAGTTTGAAACACAGTGGAGCACTTCTTGTATCACCACATGACATCACAAGGTGGAACAGTTTTCTTTTCGAGAGAAGAACTCAGCCTAAATATGCAGAGTTTGTGTGTTAAATGTGTGAATGAAACAAAACACAACTCCAGGTCTGTTTATCAGGAAACATTATAACCTAAATCAGAAAATTCATTGCTTAATTTTGCTGTTTTGTAAAGACTTTATATTAGGTGAGTGCCGCAGACATTTTGAAGGAGGGACATGGAGTTCACTGCAGGCTAACAGTGAGATTTGAACGCCATGGTCCAAATGTCGCAGGTGTAAATGTCAGACTGCGGAGGAGAGCAGCCATAATTACTCCCACTGACTCCTCTGTACGTGATGTCGTGCTCCGCTTCTACAAAGGATTCAACCCGGGACCTCTGGCCTTTTCCAGAACACTGTGCAGCGTTGTGATAAGGGGCTGTTAGTGGCTGCACAGGTTGGAGGCTAACACGACTAGCTCCTGCTTTAATGGCGGTGTTAGCATGCAGAGATTACAACCAGAACAAGGTGAAAGAGAGAGTCAAACTACTTTCAGATGTTGGCCAATCCTGCATCGCTCTGACCCGGAATATATTTGCATGAATCGAAGTGGGTTTGGGTAGCATTTATTGGAGTAACTTTGTGAAGTCAGTTTTTAGGAAGTAGACTGGGGGTGTGTGACGTCACCAATCGTGTTGAGCTCCAGGCAAATGAAGCTCACAAGGCTAGCAGTTTTAGGGGCAAATTTGGAGCCAGTTTGGAGCCATATTAGGAATAGGAATTTATTTATGGACAAAATAGTGAAATAAAAACACCAGGATCATGTAGAGCAGGTTAATATGAACATTTTAAGACTAAAATGACGAAGCTCACTGCAGTAGTGGAGCTGTTAAGGACCAAAATAGTTTGCTTTTATCGTATGAGCATGAAACTTTGCCAGATTACGAACATCCCCAGGACTAATATTTCTGGATATGGAAGTCTGATTTAACACTGGAGCTGTGAGCTGTCACAAAATGGACAATGTGAAAATGAGGCTGGCATAAAAAATACTGCATAATTCCTTTCTTATAGTCTAATTTGCTTTATTCATAGTTACATTTTTTTTCTAAACTCCGAAGCATTACAGAGGTCATGTGGCCTTTTTCCTCTTGAATGTAAGGGTTGTGTGGGTCCCTGTGGTTGAAATCCAAGTTAATAAAATATTTTATCTTTCAAAGAAATATTTACTGGGTTTTTGATAACAAAAAACATTTAACCATCTCTATAAGTGCCATATCATATTTCATAATAATAATTAAATGCTGCCTGGAAGCGAGGCTGAATCCCAAACACTGATCAGAGGGACGGTTACATACAAAATATAATATGTTCATCCATCCATCCATCTTCTCCCGCCTAATCCGGCTGGGTCGCGGGGGCAGTTTACTGCCCAATACTCATAGCACCTGACCCCCCCATGAACCCCTCTGCAGGTGGTGAGCCCACGGGAGGATAATATGTTCATTAGTTTTCAAAAGCTGAATGTGAGAAAAATAAAAGGATACATATTAAAATAATTCTTATGAAAATACCAATTCTGAACAAAATTAAATCCATATTTTTCAGATGGCGGGTCCTTCAAATGTTTTTCTCCATGGAGATGTTATTACTGAAAAAGCCCTTGTTCATGTTATTTTTAGGTAGTACATTTAATGACCTTGTCATTAAATCAATTTATTTCAATTGACTTCCATTAATTATATAATGGAAGTCAGTGATCCATCCATCCATCTTCTCCCGCTTAATCCGACTGGGTCGCGGGGGCGGCTTGCTGCCCAATCCTCATAGCACCTGACCCCCCCTATGAACCCCTCTGCAGGTGGTGAGCCCACAGGAGGGTGGACATCATGGTCCTTGATGTTAGTTCATAGGGGTGCTGCATGTTTTGGGTTGATGGGGGAAACCGGAGTACCCGGAGGAAACCCATCTAGACATGGGAAGAACATGCAAACTCCACACAGAAAGGCCCGGGGATTGAACCCGCAACCTTCTTGCTGTGAGGCCTGAGTGTTGCCACTCAGCCACCGTGCCACCAGGAAGTCACCGATACTTCCTTATAATAATGCACTATTGTGTTTTCACTATATATATATGTTGAGATATTTTATGTCTTTATAACAATTCATTAAACGAATATACTTTTTACATATATTTTTGCTTGAAAAAAATGACTTAAATTAGGGTCCATTGCCCAGACACTGAAGCTCATTGTCTGCATTTATTAGATGTATTTGTTATAATCTTAAATGCTTTTTAAAAAATCTCTCTATTTATGTATGCTTTGTTTGCACAAAGCCTTCTAACTATGCTATGAACTATTTCTTTCTTCCCAATATCATGTCTATGATTCTAAATTAGACATAAGCTAGGGTAGTTTTACACTTTACCTAATTGTTGGCTTTCTCTCATAGTTTGAGTTATCACAAGACATTCAATTAAACTATAATAGTGTTTTTTTCTTTTTTTCCTACACATTTTGGTTGAAAAATTACTTTAAAAAGGTGCATTGTGTAACTTTTCAGATCTGTGGAGAGGTGACCCCGTTCACAGTCAGAATGTCTGGTTTTTATGTATGTTTGAGCTATAAAACCACCTGTAATTGAATAAATGTAAGGTAGAGCTGTTTATTTTCATACTATGGAACATTTCAGGCAGAGCAGTGACATATCCATAGAACCAGCAGGTGGCAAACCCCCAATCAAAAAGTTACATAGTGCACCTTTATACTTTATACTGCATTGTCCAGTTGTAGTGCAATCTTAAATGTAGTGCAATCTATAAATAACAAATATAAGATTCTTCTTCTTTCTCAGTACCATACATGGTTGTAAGACTCTTGGGTTACTCATATCTGCATCATTGGAAGTATTAGTGATGATAATGTGTGATAATTTAACATTATTTTCCACAAAAGGCGGTTCAAGCAGTCATTTAGCTTTCATCCTCTCATCCTTAGCCATTTGATGTGACATGCGCAGTACTCGGCTCCAGGGTCGACTTAGGCTGTTAGTCGTAGGAATGTTAATAATCTAATCTAAAGTTTCATGCTTGTAAAAATAAAAGTGAACAACTGGGCACTTTTTTGGTCCCTAACAGCTCCACTATAGCAGTTACAGAGAGAGGGGTGAAAATGTTTTAATTTAAAGTCAGTTGTAGTTAGACTCACTTATTTGGAACACATTTATGGATTTTACACTTTTTACTTATTGCACGCATGAAGTAGCCTACACTTACCAATAAATCATTATAGCAACAGCATTATATCTCTACCTCCACTAATTGATCGATAGAACATCGAACAAGAATTTCTTTAGTCCACTATACTACTAGTAATTATTATTAGTATTTCGCACTCAGATTATTCCACTGGTCATATTTATTTTCTATGTAAATGAAACATAAATGAGCATGGAGGTGTTTGTAGCTGGATGTTGGTGAATTAGTTGCAAATGTCACTTAAAAAGGAAGCTTAAGAACGTTTTGTGAATCTGGCAAGTTCTCTCAGTATCTTAAAATGGAAGTTACAGACATTTTTTTTAGAAGATTCATGAATGAGGCCCATAAACATACTGTGTATTTGCTTGTCAATTTCTCTGTCTTAAAGGTCCTATAATACATAAAACTGACTTCTGAGCATGTTATAATGCATATTTTGACAAAAACTCTGTCTAAATATGCAAAGTTTATGATTTAAACATATGTCAATGAAGCAAAACACAACTCCAGGTATGTTTTTGATGAGGAAACATCATTTCAACACAGATCAGAGTAGAGCGTTATATGAGCCCTTTAGATCACAGTTTTCTGCATCGTACGCCACCACTCCCCTCCTAACTTCTCTCCTCTTCTCGTCGGCTTCAGATGGGCTGCCTCGGTCACGCTGTGCTCTTCTCAGTGTGGTATCACACAACCTCAGCCTGCTGTCCGCGGTGAAGGGGAGCGCGAGATGACATACACCCACTTGATCCTATGAACCCTCCAAGAAATAACGCTCCAAGACCTCTCCAAGATGGCCGCCGCTGCAGTGAGGGAGAGGAAGGCTAAAGAAAACAGGACAAAACAGGATATGTCGGATTAAAAACGCTTCACTGACTCCAGATAAAGTTGTGTGGAGTCAGCAGAGCAAACAGCAAGTCTGCTAGTGGTACAAGTGTGTGAACTGGCATTACAATATCCTTTAGGCCTGTAGAGTTATTTGAAATGGGAAAAGAAAAATCACTGCTAAGGGTCCTACATTACGCAAAATTGACTCTTGTTGTTACCTCCTCAAAAACATACCCGGAATTGTGTTTTGTTTCATTCACACATATTTGAGTAATCCTTTATTATTAGTCTGTCTACTTCTCTAAAGCCATGTCATAAAGCAGTAGTTAACAGCAACCTTTTACCTTTTGTTCAGTGGAGATTTGCAATTCCAGTACTGAAATTTTCCAAATTATTCTAATAAAGGTGTGCGGAGTTTAAAAACGCTTAAAGCAGATCCTGTATTACCACATGACATTACAAGATTTGTGTTTTTCCATTGGAAGAACTCCTAAAATATGCAGGATATGTGCTTTAAAGATGTGAATCAAACAAAACAAACTCCAGGTAGCCTGTGTTTTTGATGAGGAAACAACATTATAACATATCATATTTTTTGGACTATAAAGCACACCGGATTATAAGGCACAATATCAAAGAACAGGTTTGTTTTCATACATAAGGAGCACTGGATTATAAGGCGCAATATCAATGAACGGGTCTATTTTCATACATGAAGAGCACCGGATTATAAGGCGCATTAAGTGAGACTGATACCTTAGCCCGGGCATACACGATCCACTGGCAGATCATAGTGTAACTCGCCCGGCGTTGCCTCCCTGTCTTGGTGAATGTGCGTTCACCTTTTGTCGTCCAACACTCCCACAAAGCAATTTAACTTTGAACGACCTGTTGACACCAATATCTAGTGGTTGGAGTTCTTTGCTTAATCTACTGGAATGATCCCAAGCACCAAATTAGTTTGCTTCACTTGGGCATGTGAGTCAGCATGTCTTTTAACAGGTGCCATTATACACACACCATAATATGTTGAAGCACAGTAGGTATTACTCCTCTAAGGCTCCTGACTACGGTTGCTATAATGCTCCGACAATCCATCAAGCGGTGCGGCTTTGTAGCTTAACAAAGTTGTACTGAAATATTTTGACAGATTTTTGAGCGCCGTGGACTACAGAAAACTGGTTGGAGGTCAGTAAGCACAATCAGAATTAATACATAAGTATTATTATAGTATTGATGGAGTATTATAAGGCGCACTGCCGATTTTTAGAAAATTAAAGGATTTTAAGTGTGCTTTATAGTCCAAAAGATATGTAGTGGGATATGCCCAAATTTTTGTGGTTTGGTCCTGGTTTTAGTCTAATTTAACTACAAATAAAAATTATTAACCTACATAACCTCCTTCTAACATATTGGGTCAAAGTGTAGCTGATTTTGCATCTTGGTGTCCTCCCTCAGATTCATTCTCGACCCTCCACTAAAACAAATGAGGACTGACTCTTAGATGGCTCCACCACACCAGGCGGCAGCTGTCAGTCTACATCACCGTGACACTGGACACATCCAACCTCTGCTCCAGCTCCAAGACAGATGGACAAAACAGCAGGTTAGGTTTACTTTACTGCAGGCTTTGGAGACATTACACAAGGCCATAACTGGATAACTGTAATCTGATAACCCGATAATTAGATCTAATTTTGGTACGTGTTTAGAGCACAGTAGAAATCTGATTATCCAAAACGCCCGGTGACACGTGTCAGTTAATTAAGAATTATCGTAACTGTTTAAATCGGGAGACAAAGTACAATGAATTTGACATAACTCTTTCTATCTTCCAATTTTTCATTTTCATTTAATCTTTCTTTCATTTTCCATTTTGTTCCCCAAATTTTTCTATTCAAAACCTGCACATATATGAACAATCAAAAGGAAATCACTTTACTCACATCAGATGTAACTGTTGACACTTAAATGATCTGATGTTATACTGTTCTAGGGCTGTCAACAATAACGGGTTAACACATGGGATTGATCACTAAAAAAAATCACACTTTTTTTTTTTAACACAGTTTAATCACACACTTTATTTTGAACACACATACTCCTCTATCAAAAGTGTGGGTGGTGACCTGAAAGGCGGCGCAGGTTATTAGGTCAGTGATCAGGTCTGTCCATCCTTGAATGTGAAGACGACAGATGAGACTGTGACTGGTGCTCAGCGGCGAATTTCTCTGCAAAAAACTGCCCGATGAGACTTTGGATAAACTAAGGTAGTTTGCAGATATTGCAGCGATGAACTCTCTTTCCCCAGAAGCACAAGTTTAAAATACCATCTTAAAGCAAAACACGGGTGTGATTCAGCGGCAGCAACTTGTACATACTTGTACATCAACAACAAGCCGAGCACAACAAACAACGTTGGCGGAGTGCAGCCACGTCAATGCTGTCAACAAAACTACCAGCGATAGAAAAATGTCAATAATATAATTTTGTCAAAATATTTTGGTCTTTTTCTCACGCTCCATCCTCCCCTCACTCGGATCGGTGCGGCGTCGGCAGTGATGCAGTCGCTGTATCGGACCGTTGTGGTGAAGAGGAGCTGAGCCGAAAGGCGAAGCTCTCGATTTACCGGTCAATCTACGTTCCTACCCTCACCTATGGTCATGAGCTCTGGGTAATGACCGAAAGAACGAGATCGCGGATACAAGCGACCGAAATGAGTTTCCTCCGCAGAGTGGCTGGGCGCTCCCTTAGAGATAGGGTGAGGAGCTCGGTCACACGGGAGGAGCTCGGAGTAGAGTCGCTGCTCCTCCACGTCGAGAGGAGCCAGCTGAGGTGGTTCGGGCATCTGGTCCGGATGCCTCCTGGACGCCTCCCTCGGGAGGTGTTCCGGGCATGTCCCACCGGTAGGAGGCCCCGGGGAAGACCCAGGACACGCTGGAGGGACTATGTCTCTCGGCTGGCCTGGGAACGCCTCGGGGTCCGTCCGGAGGAGCTGGAGGAAGTGGCTGGGGAGAAGGAAGCTTGGGAGCCCCTGCTTAGACTGCTGCCCCCGCGACCCGGCCCCGGATAAGCGGAAGAAGATGGATGGATGGATGGATGGATTTGGTCTTTTTTTGAAGAATAATTAACTACGATTAATCATGATTAATAAAAATTCTAAAGTGTGATTAATCAGATTAAAAACATTAATCATTTGACAGCACTATATTATTCCCTCATCAAAAATCCCTCGCTTTTTAAATTTTCCAGGATTGTTGTTTCACAGGTAGAAATTCACAGCTTTGCACAGCTTTAAATCCAATTAAATTAATCACAACTGCCTACTTTATTTCTGTCTTACTCCCTCTTTTGTCCTCTGTTTCTCTCTCCTCTCTCTTTCCTTTCTCTCTTCTCTTTCACTTTCTGTCCCCTCTCCATCTCTCTTCACTCTCTTCTTTCCCGCTCTCCACTCCCTTCCTCTTTCCTCTTTCTTTACCTGGAAATGTCTTTTACTCGTTTGATTAATCCTGTTTACAAAGCCCCTCCCTCTGAAGCGCAGCGATCTCTGCTTCAATTTTCCAGGATTGTTGCATCACAGGTAGAAGCTTTGTAGTCCACTGAAGTTCATTACAACTGCATAGTATATTTCATTTGTCTTTCTCTCTCTCCCCCTCTCTCTTTCTCCCCTATCTCTTTTCTTTCTCTACCCACCTGTCTTTCTTCCTCTTTGGCTTGTCTGTCTCCCTCTGTTTTTCTTTGATCATTATAACATAATAACACCTACACTCCAGCCTTATATCAATCACTTCTTTGTCTACAGACTTCATTACAGCTGCTTCAGGCCAGAATAAGAATGTGAAACACTCCGTGTTTGATTCCTGACATTGATCTGAACCAAATGGGAGGGTCCAATTTTGAAGCCTCAGACAATCAACTTCAAACCAGCGCCCCCTGTGGAGAGAGAAGAAAAGGTGCAGCAAGAACTTGAGTTATGCCATTATGAAGAAGAATAAACTATTGACTAGTATTTGCTCTGTTGTTTTGACCAAAGTTTCAACCACAAAAAGTGCAGTGTTTAAAGTGCAGTGTTTAAAGTCTCCCCTTGCCTCTTTTAGTTTTGTTATTCTACTGTACATCTCCAAACAGCTACTTTTTAACTTCAATTTAGTAGAGATAGGGAATTGTAAGGCTGAAATGATTCAGACTATTCTAGTGAAGGTGTATGGAGTTGAAAACATAGTGCAGCCCTTCCTGAATTACCACATGACATCATAAGGTGGAAGAGAGTTTAAGAAAAGAACACAGGGTTTGCAGGGTTTGTGCGTTAAATGTGTGAATGAAACAAAATACAGCTCCGGGTAGAGGTAAGATCTTAAGCCCGAGCCCGACCCGACCCAAATTTCGGGTTGGGTCGGGCCTAAAATGTCAATCATTGCTTCGGGTCGGGTCGCGCCGGGCTTCTCTCTCGCTGACTTTTTTTAACAGTTTAGCAGTTAAATTCGTGCGCAGAGCATGAGCCAGAGCCAGAGCAGAGCATGCTCTGCGCACGTGAACGACGCCCTCTTAATAATCTTCCCCTCCGCAGGTCCGCATCTATTTTGACCTGATGAAATTTCGGGTTTGCTTCGGGCTCGGGCCTGCAAATCAAGTTAATTGGTCGGGCTTGGGTTGGGTCGGGCTTTAATACCCGCGGGTCGGGTCGGGCTGGATTTTTTAGGCCCGATCTTACCTCTAGCTCCAGGTATGTTTGTCATGAGGAAACAACAGTATAACAGACTGAAAAAGAAAGAAGCATCATGGGCCCTTTAAGCATGATTTCTATAGCATATATATATATATATATATATATATATATATATATATATATATATATAATTTTCAAATTTAGTGGCGATGTAACAGTCTTTTCACATCAGCTTTAGATATTGTATGATGAATATGCTCTTTGATTTATTCTGATCACAGTTTCTAATAGAGACGCAGGCAGAGAATCAGTCGTCCTTGTACATCTGAAAAGTATGTGACATTGCTTTGCTTCTCTTAATTTTTTTATTTATCATTTAATAAAACAGCTTTAAAGTGAGAAATATGATTGACGCTGTGCTGGAGCAGATATAAACCACGATCAGGAGAACCCAATGTCTTCTTTTTTAATGGTCTGATCCTGTTAAAATCCTGGTTGAAGGGCTCCCTGGTGATACCTATTGATACTTTAGAGCCGATGTCATCAAAATTCCCTGGGAAACCTAAAATCCGCCGTATCAGAGCACTGTAAAATAAATAACCACATCATGGATTGGGACGGGGCACGGATCGGGTCGGAAAACAACTGTTAGGGCTACACAGAAGTTGACCCAAAGAACAGACTTGAGGCAAAGCAAAAATGCAAAAAGTAACAAGGATTTATTAGTTCTGGAGGAATGATCATTGTTGAGAGGAGCCAGCAGCTGGACACAAGAGTCTTTAAAAAACAGGAGCTAGGAACAAAGGAGATGAAGGTAAGTAAAAATGGCATAAGGCGAGAATCAAAAAAACACAGCTGACTGCAAAATCACCGTCTAGTAGATGACAACAATCTGGCAGGGTCTAGCCAGGGAAGACTCATGTCACAACCAGGGGTGGGACAACAACAAGTTCAAACGCTGGATCAAAGAGGAAGCTGAAATCAGGAAACAAGGCACGGACAGCATCAACCACGATGATGCAGCGTTCCTCCTTTCACACACCTGGGGCACCCTCAACAACAACAGGTGAGATTATCTATGCTTTTAAAACAGTCTTCCTCAAAAAACATAAATTTGCACATTTTTGGGTTATGGGAGAAACTGGATTACTCAAAAGAGAAAGGGAGAAACTTACAAACTCCGCACAGATGGCCAAGGCGACCTGGGAGTCAAACCCAGAACCTTCTTGCTGTGAGATGGGAGTGTCAGTACACAACAGTGGAGGCATTTAGAGGGTAGGAAAACAGGATTTTTTTGGAGTTATGATTCAAACTTGCATGAATCTCTCTAGATACAACTTTGTGAAGGTAAATAAGAATAAAAAACAATTATAACTTATCCAAATATGTACTTCAACCTACTACTTTTTGTTGCAATATCCTATCAGCACACACCTTTTTGGGTAGGAGTCTGTCACCTTCTTGTTTCTATGGATATGTAATTGCTCTGCCAATGTTCCCCAGTAAGACATTAACAGCTCTACCTTACATTTATTCAATTACAGGTGGTTTTCTAGCTCAAAAATACCTAAAAAACAAACATTCTGACTATGAGTGGGGTCGCCTCTCCACATATCTGACCTGTAACGTGGTCAGGTTTGGACTCCATGGTGATAGAAAGGTTTAATGCCAGACAAAGCAACAACATCTCCATGGAGAAAAGCATATGACAAACCTCCACCAGAAAAGTTACACAATGCACTTTTTATCGAGCACTGGATTTTTAGGTGTCAAAAACACTGTATTATTTCCATCTAAAATAAATGAGCTTTTTCATCTGAAACATAAGCACAAATTATAGCATCATACAGCCCTCTACATTACACAGAGTTGCCTTGGTCTCTTCCGTGTTAAGCCTTGTTTTTCTATCACGTTGAATCAAAGTTCTCTGTAAACATGTTTTCATCCCACAAGGGTCCATTTTATGAGTCACCATTATTTCCTGCTATCACATCATTTATCTGTTACCTTATTTCATTTTAAAACAGCTCCAGAGCACGGTGTACAAAAATATATTTACTTATAATTTCCTCTTTTTCAGAACATATTTCTAAAATGAGTACCCTATTGTGTCCATCTTCAGTGAGCAATGAATACTGAGTGTTTTTAGAAGCTTTGCAATTATAAATATTTTCTGATCTGTCATGATGTTGTTTCCATATAAAACACCTAGATTTGTGTTCTGTTTCATTCACCCATTTGACACACAAACCCTTTTTTTGATGGACAAAATAGCGACAAAAAAATACAGGAAGTTCTCCATTTTGTTTTTGGTTTTCTTTGTTTGTTGGGGTGTTTTTTTGACTCCAAATCTCTTCACTAGAATCATTTGGGTGATTTCAGCCCTGGACTCACTTTCTCTATCTCACTTCTCAGCCTGGCCCATAGCTTTCCTGCTCTCTTGTTCTTGTAGGAGCACTTCTTTGCTTTGGCAATTGTTAAACTGGATTTGGAGCTCATGTTTGATCTCAAAATCCTCCAAATCCTTCTTTAATGCCTTCTCTACGGCATCCCTTTCCCCTCTCAAACTGCGCTCACTCTCCAGTTTGTCCTTCTGGAGTTTGGAGACCTCATCTTGAAGTTCCTGGCTTCTCCTACTCTCCTTTCTCAACTGCACCTCAACTATAGTCATAATTTGTTTGTGCGTTTGGATGTATTTGTCTCTTTCGACCAATCCGTTTTGTGCTTTTTGTTTGGTCTTCTCCTGCACTGCCTGTAATCATTGTGTTCTCTGGTCCATCTCCTCCTGGATGTTCTTGGAGATGTTGTGGACTCTCGTAGAGCCCTCTCTCCCCTCTCTCTTTCTGCATCTCATTTTGCAGAGTGTGCATCGTCACCTCTGCTGCACTGAGCTGTGCCTTCAACAGGCATATTTCTGAAAAACCACCTTGGGAGCTTTAAGAAAATGCTGCTACTCGTGTCAAGTTCAATTTTTCTGATGTTAAAAAAAATATATAATTGAAATCGTATACATTTATTTTTTATTTAACCTAGTCAAGTGGCAGCATTTTAAACATGCCCAGGGATATTGATATTTAAGAAAAAAAAATTAAAAAAATTAACAACTAACCTAATGTAAGAATCCTATGCACTTTATCATTCTTAGAGAGGTCTTCAGTCAGGAAGGGACCATTCTAGTGAGCCTGTACACCTTTGATGACTTAACCACAAAGTCTATGTAGAGCCTGATATTCACACAGACAAATCTGGTCGTAGAAAACTGTAAAGTGAACATCAAGGTTTTTCACACTCTAAGGCCCCCGAGGACTGGCCTGATGCTGGTGCAAAGTCAGGACTAAGCAGGGGAAATGAGCTTTTCACTTTCAGTTTTATGCAGCTAAAACCTGGAAATATCTTCCTGAAGATGTGAGACGGGGAATCTCAAAATCAGCTTTTAATACTTTTCCTGTTTACTTTTTAAGTACATTTTTTAAATGGGTACTTTAGTACTTAAATTTTTGGAATATCTTTTTACTTCTGTATCTGTGCTTTTACTTAAGTATCCACATCGAGTACTTCTTCCACCACTGAAAACAATACACTACAACTTGACAAACCCGATGTAATTTGCAATAGTTTCATTAGCGGGATGCTTACTGATTGTTTTGTGATAGAGCTCTGAAGGGGGAGTGACTTAGTGCAAAGAGCAAAGGAAGGAGAGACACAAAAACAACAGTGAAACTTCCAAAACATGAT
The DNA here is from genome assembly GCA_030686955.1 of Odontamblyopus rebecca. Classification (NCBI taxonomy): domain Eukaryota; kingdom Metazoa; phylum Chordata; class Actinopteri; order Gobiiformes; family Gobiidae; genus Odontamblyopus; species Odontamblyopus rebecca. The sequence continues at coordinate 29,501,861 of CM060673.1, read as the reverse complement.
TAGTTATTAGTGATTTTGACACCAAATATGGAAAAGGCTGTTTAATTATTGCGTGTGTTAAATTCCAATCAAAGCAGCAACTATAAACTAATCTTAATCCACTTCTTACGTTATGTTAATGCGCTGTTTTCAGCGAATATAGCATTTTTGAAACAATAAAAGGTAACACAGTGATCTAAATGTATTGACAGTAAATACCCCATAGAAATAAAATACTCCCTCTTTGATTGCAAGAAAATAAAATAAGATTCCTAAGTTTGAATATTTTACTATAACAATGGTGCTAATTTTTCATCACTCTGAAACTCATGGATCTTTCCTTGTTCTTTTAGTGATGCCATTATGTACCCTGCAGTGTCCCTGGAGCCTTCAGCCGAACATTTAACACCCGGTAAGTGTAGTTTTTATCCTGGTTCAGTCTGGTGATATTTTTAAAGAGCCTTGTTAGTACTCCATGAATTATTCACCAGCGCTGCGCCTGTCAGAGGCTCTTATTTATAATCAAGAACATAATGACAACTCCTGCTCATGATCTATGATTCTGGAGCCCATTGTCACTCTGCACTGAAACACAGGCACCACACACAGGCTTCCATTTACTATATTTATTATATGTAAGGTGCCATTATTACACTATTTTCTGATCTATGTTATAACGTTGGTTCTTCATCACAAACATATCTGGAGTTATGTTTTGTTTCTTTTACGCACACAGCCTAAATACGCAGGATTTGTGTGTTAAATGTGTGAATGAAACAAAACAGAACTCTGGGAATGATGGGGAAACATTATAATACAAATCCAAAAATATGGGCCCTGTAAACTTCTGTCAAATAACTGTAAAATAAATAGTAAAAGTATTCAATGTATTTCTTTATTTTGCATTTATTTGTATGTGTAGGCTAATTGTGAGTGCGATACGACTGCAGGGAGCTGGCAATTCCATTAGTCTTGAGATCTCAAACACGCTAAGGCCATTAATTTAGATTCATTTAACCACAGACCACCTACTCCCCTCTCTCCCCCTTACCCCATGTCCCCTCCCTCTCTCCCCCCGTCCACTCTCTCCCTCTCAGAGCATCTGCTGAAGATCGGTGAAACGATGATGTACGAGGGCTAATTTACTGCAGAGACAGAGCGCAATCCGCAGCGACGCACAAGGCGGAAAATGAGATTCAGATGGACTAAAAGGTAAAAGGACTGCACAAGAGAGACATGCGGGAAGTAGGGTTGTCAAATGTATCGAAAAGCAGATACTAATCATGACTAAAATTAGCATCGAGACTAGATACTCATCGGAACAGATATCAGTACTGAAAAAGTCATGTCACAGGACAGAAATGAATATTTCCTGGATAGTTTTAAAATGATCTTGAGCAGTATCAGAACAAGTATAAAGCACATAGACTAGTTTACGCCCGTGAAACCTGGAATATTGAGCGATTACACAAATATAAGACCACATGGAAATATAACAGAAAGTACTATGATTTAATGTTGAAAATGGCATTCTGTTGTCTAGAGTAGGATTACTCAGTTACAAACTTAAAAGGTCCACTGCCCAAATTCAGTGCTTCCAGGGTCTGAAAAAGTGATGGTGTATTTCCAAACTTAGAACTTCTAACAAAAAATGTAGTAAATCCACATGGAACATTTGAACTATACACAAAGTATTGTGTGTTCTGTCTGAATCAGTGTGAAAAGCTAAAGGCCGAATTAAGGCCAATTTATGGTTCTGCTTCAACGTCTGTGTCGACATGAACCTCTGAAATTCAAAACGACTCAAGAGGCCAGGGGAAGCGACACAGACAGTAAGGGCTGTGGTTGGTCCTCTCTACCTCCGCTCTACATACATTTCCGGTACTCCACTCAACATATACATTAAGTAATAATGTGTTTAATGCAGCTTTGTGCACATTTGTTTATGTTTTACAGAAACAAAACCTAAAACTGCATGGCTAATTTGCATAAGTCAAGAGAGGGCGCTCTAGGCTTGTGTGTCAGTATCTGCTGCTTCCATTACTCCTGTACCACTGTCACTTGGCACTCTACTGCGCATGTCTCCTGCAGAAAGAGCCACTGTTCTGTCTTGTATCGGTCGATTGCACCAATACTTTTGCACCACTGAAAAAGACGGTAATTGAGCAGCAGAAAGAACGTTTGGAGTGAGCTAGAAACTTGTGAGGGACGGCGAAAGGCAGGGATAGAGAACACAGCTTCACATCAAAGCACAAGCCAATGAAATAATGTGTGGATCCGGGACGCTATGAAAAAAAAGGCCAGAGAGAGAGATTTTTGTCTTGGTCCGGATGTCATTGCATTTAAGTCTGGATCCAGACCAGATTCCGCCAGTTGAGTGCCTTCTGTCTAAAGAAAAGGGTGTTTTTTTATTATTGCGATACTGGGACCAGTATTGATTATTGACTCTGTTCCTTAGTATCGAGTCTTAAATTTTAATATTGTGACAGCAGTAAGAACTTAATATGATCGATTAGAATAGAACAGAGTATCTTTTTTTTTTTTTTTTTTTAATTTTGAAACATGTGTCATTATGACAATAATATTTCACTTCAAGTGCTCTTTTTTGTACAGAGCAACCTGCATATCATCAACTTAAAGTGCACATGTTCAAAAGGGAACAGGGAGAAGCATAAGCTTATCAAGCCCTGCCCCACATTTACAAATCAAAAATCAAATATGAGTGATGAACATAGGCTCAACATCAAGTCCAACCACTGTAGTATGGCAGTCTTAGAACAGAAACACTCTTTCTTTATTGTCTACAGAGGCTCACCACCACATAAAACATAGAAGTAGTAGCTCTAACTACATTATAAAGCATCAATTCATTTCAGTGGCTCAGGTGTTTGAAGAGAGCTGCATTCAGACAGTCCACAGCACTGACAAATTATATTTTAAAACATATTTTATTGCCAGTGGGACCTGGAGTGCAGGAGATCAAGCTGTGAATTCAAAGAGTGGGAAGGGCCTGACACTATTTAAAATGTTTTTTGCCTCTATGGCCGAACCTCCTTGTCAAAGCCTAACCTTGTCAGATGTCAGAAGCTAAGCAGCGCCGGGGGTGGATGGCTCTTGTGATGTGAGGCCGCTGGGAATACTCAGTGCCACAGCGGGGCCACAGAAAGAAAACACGACTCCAGGTACGTTTTTGAGGAGGTAACAATATTCTAACATGGCTAAAAACCACGGAGACAAGTATTTGGCATCATGGCAGACCCTCTACTAGGAAAGTTGCATAGTGTAGCTTTAATCAGACACATTTCTTCTGATTTCAAGTCAGTTTTTCCAGTGATATTAGAAAATTTAATTACCCAATACACAGATTATTGTTGGTTTTACAAGTTAAATTATAATAAAAATTATAATAATAATACATTTTATTTTGAAGCACCTTCTAGACACTCAAGGACACCATACTAAACAATTAACTAACAAAAGGCAATATATACAGTACAGGACTAAGAAATTAGACAAAGCAATACAAGTTAAAATGGACGATCAGCAAGGAGATGGATAAGATGAAAACATGGGTCTTACGTCGAGATTTGAAAACTGGTAATGAGTGAATGTTCTTGATGTCAGGAGGGAGTGAGTTCTAGAGATGAGAGCAGAGCGGCTGAAGGCCCTGCTGTCCATGGTGCTGAAACAGGCAGGAGGGACTATGAGGTGTATGGAGGAGGACCTCAGCGAGCGCACGCGTGTGTGTGTGTGTGTGTGTGTGTGTGTGTGGAGACATGAAGGAGTTCAGTGAGACTTGAATGTGAGAAGTAGGATTTTAAACTGAACTCGGCAGGGAACAGGGAGTGAAGCTGCTGCAGGACTGGGGTGATGCGGTGAAGGGTGTTCTGGTGATGAGCTGAGCTGCAGAGTTTTGGAGGAGTTGTAGTTTGTGAATAGTTTTCTGGGGGAGACTGACTGATTTTTAAATCCGAGAAGAATAAAACTGGAGAAAAGTTGTCTTAAATCAAAGAATCTGGATTTATTAAAGCAATTGTGCAACAATTACAAAGAAGAATAGAAAACCAAAACCTGTCTGTCCCTCACGCAAGGTCCGTCTCTCCCTAATCTTGCATGACAAAACAAAAACAGCTTCTTATACTAGGACAAACGTCATAACATCAACATGAGGTAAAACATACGATAGTATTGATTTAAACAGTTCTCAAAAGGAGACGATTTATCTGGGTTAAACTGGGGCACAGATTAAATGAACTCAAGGGTACCAATAATTCTAAATGATGAGAATGAATAACACAACAACCTGTTGTTTTAACCCTGAAAGATAGGGACTGAACATAATGTCCTGCCTTGAAGAAGCCCAGACACAGCAGATCACACCACTGCATGTGACCAGGAATACAGAGATACTTTAGCACTTTGTGAGTTACTAGTTATCTAAACCCAAACAATACATTCTTTAGCTTAACAAAGTCAGAAATTTCCATCACAGAGACCATACAGGAGAGAGCTGTAGTCGACACATGGGGTAATCAGGCTATTAACAAGGATGGCAGCTGTGTGAGGGGGTGAGTGAGGGACAGAGACGGTTGATGTTTCTGAGGTGGAAGTAGACAGTGCACGTGATATTGCTGATGTGTGTCCAGGACGACACCCAAGCTCTTTACCTGAGGCGAGGGGCAGATGGAGGAGTTGTCAACAGGGAAATATTGCCAGTTTTTTTAGTGTGGTTTTGGCGCCAATTAGGAGGACTTCAGTTTGTTGTTGCTGTTAAGTTTTAGAAAATTAGTGGAGAACCAGTTTTTGATTTCCTGAAGGCAGTGGGTGAGGGAGGAGGGTGGGAGTACCTTACAAGTTAAATATTCTAGCTATTAAAGGTGCATCACAGAAAGTTTGTGGTGGCGGGTCTCTCCTTGTCTACAGAATGTTCCACAGTATGGCAACAGTAGAAGAAAACATTGCAGTGTCCTTGGGTAAGATACTACACCTACGTTGCCTAGTATGAATGTAATGTTTGGGTGTGTTGGTCTTGGTTGGAGGGGCCGATGAGCAGCCTCACTTCTGTCTGTCTGTCCCCATCTTACCACCATCGGGTATGGAGTTTCCAGAGGGAGAGGAAAACAGGAATTTTTGGGGCAAGGGTGTCTTGAATACAGGAAAATAATTACTTAAACATGCATTAACCACTCTAAATATAACTTTGAGAGGGAAAATAAGAAGGGAAAGCAAATAATAACATGCATGGTTAAAAGTTTTTAAAAGTAAATTTTCGCAATTGTGCATATGTGGGGATTTATCGTATATCTCTTTACATTTAAATTTAGATTGTCTTGAGGTAAGTTTGATGTCATATTATGGAAGATCCATGAAAACAACCAGGCTACTCCAGGCTAAATAAGGCTACGTTCAGACTCAATTCGGATTTTTTTGTTAATTCGTTTTTTTTTTTTGCGAGGTTGTTCACATTTCCAATTACATGGGACTTGTATGTGATCTCCAGTGTGAACTTAAAACACTCCAAAAGTGTCCGCATTGGAGGACACGATGACCTCACACACAGAGCAAGGAAGTAGCCTAAACATGGACGCATTGGGCAACTGGCGATTTTAAAGTTGCTGTCGTGCCGGAGCCGGAACATGTACAGCGTATTCGTTTTTAGGAGGAGATTGAGAAGGAGGTTTTTGGACGTGCCGTTTTGTGGGGCAGTGGCAGCAACGTCCGTGGAAAGGAACGTGCGGGAGCGGAATTGTAGCCAAGAGTGGTGGGATTGCTTTGTGCATCGCTGCTTCACTGACACGGAGCTCATACACAATTTCTGTATGACGAGAAGAACGTTTGCATACATTTGTGAGGATGAATGTGACCTGGCCGTTCACACTGGTTTCATGTCAAAAGGTCGGATGTGTATCGGTTTGAGTGGCATCGGTCGCCTTTTTAAAGAAACGGATCTGTGTCGTTCAGACGGTCATTAACCCTCAAAGACCTATGTTATCGTATACGATAACGAGGAATATGTTTTATATAATCATGTATAACTTTCGAACTGTAAAAGATAGAAACTTACTTTTTCCCCTCTGAAAGTGCAGACATAGAGGTTTCTGTATATAGCTGCCCCATTATCCTACATCACACTCACGCTGTGTGATGACGTGCGCAAAACGAGTGTCCAATAGGAACTGATCGACCCAAACTTTGCCAAAAAGTGAAGTGAGTCAAGATGGTCGACTCCTCTCAGCTGTGTTTGCTTTTAGCGATTGAAAAAGTCGCTCTAAGTGGAGTTAATTCTCACATACATGGCAAATTACACATCTTGGTGTGCGTAATTGCGCATCCCTTTCTATTTTTATTTGAAAGGTTTATTTCAGTCAAAATGAACAAATGCAAATGTAATAAACACCCTGGAAATGCATTACAAGTGATGTGGCTCTGTTCTATGTTCTGGCCCTGGACTTTACAGGAGCTGTTTCCAGTGGCACCAGAAAAGTAATGGAGCGATTATACTTTTTTTGTTTTTAGGGCAATAAGGAGATTTTTAATTTACTTACAGACTTGATATTTTGCATTTTTGTAGCTGAGGCCCTAAATTAAGCATTTTTGTATGTCCAAAAAGTTGTTTATACATGTTTGCTGTGTGTTTTGTATAAAAGAGTGGGAATTTTATTTTCAGTTTTTTTTTCATCTCCTCTATTCCTGGTCCTATAGCTTTTATTACAACCACATGGCACAACTACAGCAGCAGATTGTGAAATAACAGGCTGTACTGAACAAAAGGATGTAGAACACTTCATTATAGGGGGAAAGGGGCAGTTTTAAAAGCAAAATTAAGAAAAAAATCCAGGCAAGGAGAAATGTACTAAAATTGCCCTTAGGTCTGCAGGGGTTAAAAGATCAGATACAGGTCGCATAGGGGTGAAAAGATCGGGTTTGGGTCACTTCAGGCTGCAGTGTAAAAAGTCATGTTTGTGGAGATGCAAACTCACTCACAGAACGACATGTTTTTTTTTTTAATTCTGGTAAATTTTTTGGCTAGAAAGTTACACAATAGGGCTGTAGCAACACTAGACGTAAGATCAGATAATGTACTGGAGACCGTTTTAGAATGGATACTGCTTAATCTCGTAGTAGCAGGGGGTGGTAGTTCAAACAGAGAGACAGTGCATTCACACGGACTGCTTGAATTATCACAATCACAATCTCATAGCGATGCGAAACACGGCACTAGCAAACGTCATTATTACTTACAAATTACACCAGTGCTGCTTTTGGCCCATGATACAAGCTTAAATGAGGTTATGAAAGCGCCATCAGCACCGCGACTCACAGGGCTGGTCCCAGTAATGGATTTAAATGGGAACTGCAGCTAGCACTAATGAAGCGAGGAGAGAAATCCCAGTTTACACACGCACAAAGTGGAAGGTAATGATAACAAATGACCAGAGGGGGGGCTGTTGTCATATGAGTGTGAATTGGGAGGCGGAGGGGGTCTGTTTGAGGTAGGGTCACTTTATGTTAATGAATATCACAGGGAGCACAGAGGCGAGTACTATATTTCACTTATACGTACAGATATAAGAAGCATTGTGGATATTTTTTTCTGCGTTCAAATATGAAATGTTGATTCCATTTAAAACAATTAAAGTACTGATTAAGATGAATATAATGAAGCGTTTTGACTAATTCACTGTAATTTTAATTGCTTGTAATGGCCCATATTAATTCATACAATTTCAGACCATTTCAGAATGCGTTTTTGATAAATTGACTTGGTATAACTGTAATACAAATGAGATAAGAAGTGCAATTTTCTACGTTAAACACTTAAAGATGCACTGAAAAACAGTTGTCTCCATGGAGATGTTATTACAATGCCTGGAATGTTCCACAGCATGGCATTAAACATGTCTGTCTAACATGTATTTAGTGTTTTTCTTGCTCAAAACATACCTTGAAAAACATTTCCAGTGGATTCTTACGGTGAGTGCGGTTGCCTCTCCACAGCTCTGATTTGTAAATTGGCCTGGTGGTGTCATTAGCTTGTCTCCATAAATTGGTTTAATGCCATACTCTGGAATATTTGCTCCATCTCCAATCCAAAATGGTCATGCAGCTGATTCGGAACCCGCCTCCTTAAAGATGATGTCTTCGGACTGAAAGATGGACAAGAGACCCAGAGAGCGCTGACGCAGGTGGTGTTGTCGGGTTAGGCCATATAAATAGGGCTTCTGGATAATTGAAGGTGTGAATGAGATAAGATGTGGTTGGCTGGAGAAGAGGTTGAGATGTGGTCCAGCTTTTGAACCTCAGTTAATCATATTAACTCCATATATTACACAAATCAACTCTTTAAATCTTTAAATCTTTTAATCCCTCCTGTGGGCTCACCATCTGCAGAGGGGTTCATAGGGGGGGTCAGGTGCTATGAGGATTGGGCAGCAAGCTGCCCCCGCGACCCAGCTGGATTAAGCGGGAGAAGATGGATGGATGGTTGAACTCTTTAAATCAGCTTTAAATCATGTTAGGATGTTGTTACCTCCTTAAAAACATACCTGGAGTTTTCTTTTACATGTTTGAGTAACCCTGTATTATTCGTCTGTCAACCTCTCCAAAGCTCAAAACACTCCCACATTGTGATGTCATGTAGTGTTAGTTTTCAAATCAACAGCTCCTTTTGTTCAGTAAAAATTTAACTTTCAACTTTAATTCAGCAGGTACAGGCAATTCCAGGGCTGAAATTATCCAAATGATTCTAGGGAAGCTTTGTGGAGTTTAAAAACACAGTGAAGCACTTCCTGTACAACCTCATGACATCACAAGGTGGAAATATTTTCTGTTTGAGAGAAGAATTCAGACTAGAGCTTTGGAGATGCCGACTAATAAAGGATTACTCAAATGTGTGAAAAGTGTGAATGAAACAAAACACAAGATCACACACAACACATCCGAAAATATTACCTTTAATAATAAAAAAGGAAAATTAATTAAATATAACATTTTGCATGACATCTAAAACCCAGTAATAGACTTGGCGTGTATCTCTTTACATTTAAATCTAGTTTCAAACATATAGTGTTTGTTCTGTAAGGGAAGTTGTCAAAAGCCCAGCCGGGGGCGTATGTTTCTGCACATGTTTCTTTGAGCGTTCAGGAGCAGAGGGCGATCAAACAGCATTCTTTATCACATTTACTCCTGTGCACCCAAGCAGAAACTCATTTTTGAACATTTCAGGTGAGACGACATGGGGCTTTTAGTTAAAATAATAATAATACCTTTAAAGGAAACTGTTGTATTATACATTGATCTCCTTTAGATAGTTTCCACTTCATAAATCAGCCAGTGTGAGCATGTTTTTAAATCCCATGCTTATTTACACCTTAATCTGATTAAAAAAAGATTACCACATCTGACAACAGGCATGCTAATCTTCCATTATCATCAAATTTTATTAACGGGAAGTTGAAAACATATATTTAATTTCCTCAATATGTTGATTCTTAAAGGTCTCATATGAATCAAAATTGGCTTGACATGACATGTTATAATGTTGTTACTGCCTCAAAAACATACCTGGAGTTGTGTTTTTGTTGTTTTCTTCACTCTTGCATGTTTCAGTAACCTTTATTATTCGTCTGTCTACATCCCCAAAGCTCAAAATGCTCTGTTCCAGCTTGTGATGATACAATTTTAAAGTTTCCAGCTCCATTTTACCTTTATTTCAGTACATATGGACAGTTCCAGGGCTGAAATGATCCAAATAATTCTCGTGAACATGTGTGGAGTTTAAAAACACAGTGGAGCCCATCACAAGCTGGAACAGAGCATTTTCTGTTTGAGAGGATCCAACATTATAACATCGATCAGAAAAAAAAGCGTAATATGGGCGCTTTAAATGTCGCCTACAACGTGAACCTGAAACGGATCCAAAAGAATCTTCAAGTAGAATTCTACCCCACGATTTTACCTTTGAGTGAACATTTTATAGCATTTTAAAGACATTTTAGTTCTATCTGACCTGCGCTCTCCATCGGGCCTGTCTTATTTGCTTTACATTATCCCACCTGGAGATTCAGACTGCCTCACGGAACACATTTGCAGTCATTGCCAGAAAAGTGTCACATCTCGTGGATATATGGGCCATAAAAGGGATGTGTTTGGGCACAGAAGCAGGGTGTAAAATTAGCTGCATGCCACATTTCACACGTAGATAATATCGCTAGACTTTATCCGCACGATCTGCTGCAAGTCAGGTCTCGGCTCATCCTCCTACACTGTAAAAAAAAAAAGAAAGAGGAACATCTATTGGAGATAAATGCTCTGAGTTCGGGAAAGCGATCTTAAAGGGCCCAGATTGCGCTATTTTCTGATCTTGTTATAAAGTTGTTTCCTCATCGCAAACATACCTGGAGTTGTGTTTTGTTTCATTCTCACATTTAACCCTGGATATTTCTCTCTAACAGAAAACACCCTGTTCCACCTTGTGATGTGATGTGGTAATACAGGAAGTGCTCACAGTGTTATTAAACTCCACACCCGTTTACTAGAATCATCTGGTTCATTTCAGCCCTGGAATTGCCAATCTCTACTGAACTAAAAGGGAGTTGTTGACTTGAAAACTACCTCTTCTTGACATCACAAGGTGGAACAGAGCATTTTGAACTTGAGATGTAGACAGACGAATAATAAAGGATTACTCAAACACTCAAAACACAATTCCTGGTATTAGGGGTGTAATGATATCCAAGTCTCACTCTATGATATTGTCACGGTATAAACCTCACAGTATGATATTTATTGAGATATCATGAAAAAGCTCACGATTACAATATTCTACAGAATAACAAGACTGACATTCTAAAATGCTTTGACCAGTCATTTGGTACAACATTTATTGTCATTAGGGATGGAACGATATCCAAATCTCTCTTTATGATATTTTTACCATATACATCTCACTGTACCAGATTTATTGCAATATTTTCTGGAGGCTCATAAAACTGTGAATCTGTTACTTTTTCCTCTAAAAATACCTTCACAAGACTTAATCCAAAGAATGAAGATTTCAAAGTGCTTAGAACAGTTATTTCTTCATGTAGTCTGCACTGAAACGGAGCAAAGGATCATGGTCTATGTAGTTTCCTCTGTTTTTTTTTTTAGCTATTTCTGCATCAGAACTATTCATTGAAGCAAAGAGATGATGTGATTCGATATATTGTGATGCTCCATGATATTATTGTGAGACCTTTGACAGTACGATATCACAATATTTCAGTTATTGTTACATCATTTGGAGGTAACAACATTGCATTGTGGCAGACTCTCTACCAGGAAAGTTGCATAGTGTAGCTTTAATATCAGATCCATTTCTTCTGATTTCAAGTCAGGTTTTTTCAGTGATCTCCGAAAATCGCACTTACCCAGTATAGGATTAAATTAACTTGGAATCAGTCAAAAATGTAATGTTAAATATTCCAGCTATTAAAAGTGCGATACTTAAAATTTGTGGTGGATGGTCAAGGACATGTTCTTGCTTTACCTGCAAAGTGTTCCACAGTATGGCATTAAATGTATCTATCCCTGGAAGAAGGTGATGCCACTATGCAAAGCTACAGGTCAGATCTGTGAAGAGGCAATCCAGCTCAAACTAAGAATATTTTCAAGTTTATTTGTTTTTTTTTTCTCTCTCTTTTTGAAGCCAACACATGCACCTGGAATAATGCAAGATAGAACCTTTAATGCCATACTGTGGCGCACTGAAGGAAAAGCAATCACATTTCCTTTTAGACCTGCAGGTGACAAACCCCCCAACCCAAAAATTTGCATATTGCACCTTTAAAACTCACCTAGTCCAAACTACTCATCATTTTGGATTCATGTTATTTTAATTCTACAGAGGAAGCCTTTTTACAGTGTGTCTCCTTCCTTTTGTAAATGTTCCTCTTCACATAATGTGCAGACAGAGGGACAAACAGGGACGAGGTAACCTCCATGCAAATAACAGGGACGCTGACATATCATTCGGAACAAGCCGCTATTCAAGCTCTAATGGTGGCCGTGGCGATAATGACATTTCAAGCCAGGGTTCCCACAGCAGATCTGGTCCAGAGAGAGTGAGAGAGGGAGGGAGAGGGAAAGAGAGGGGGACAGAAGGAGGGAGGGAGAGGGAAAGGGAAAGGTGAAATTAATATCAATCTGAAGCAGCCGCCTCAGTTTTGTGGCTGGGTCTGTGTCATTCTCTGAGGCAATCAGACACACAGCAAAAATGACATTTCACTTTACTGCGGTTTAGGTGTTTGTGTGAATGAACCAAGAATTGAGCACTTTTTAAATAGTGTGTGTGTGTGTGTGTGTGTGTGTGTGTGTGTGTGTGTGTCACGGCCAGTTAGAGACTTTCACATCTAAACTACATGCCAAAGAGATTATTCAGGTTTCTGTTAGCAGGTCGGATACCTTTGCATTTGTATTTCAAATGTTTTAACTTTGAATAATATTTAGAAACACATCAGTGACATAATGCCAAACCTCCACTCTGGACAATGGCTTCCCTTTTTATTAGTGAAACTTACTTTAATATGAGGCTTCTGTCTGTAAAAGCCACTGAGCTGTGATCCCCAATCTTTTTTTCTTGTGAGGACAGGTAATAATGATTTTTTCAGGAACCAGTGGAGAGGGCGGGGCTAATAACAGCACAAAATGTTTATAACAAATATAACTAATAACTAATGTTATATGAAAAATTGTCTTAATAATTGTTATGTTTGCTGTTTCGGTTGATTTGCTCTATATTTTCAGAGTAAATATGATGGTAAACTAAAAGGAGTTTTATTTCTTATGCCATTTTTTCTCTGGGGCTCAGTGCCAGATGGACCGTGGCCTGGCTTGGGTGGTTAGGGACCCCTGCCTTACAGACTTGTTGAATCACTGTAGTCATGTATTCACGCACACTGGTGGTGGTAAGATACTATTGCAGCCACAACTGTCCTGGGGCAGATTGACAGAACCAAGACTGCCCATCTGCACCACCACCAATCACTCAAAGCACATTCATACCAGGCGGCAAAATGGGTCAAGTTTCTTGCGTAAGGAGACAGCAACAGAGCTTGGTCTGGGAATCGAATCTTTAACCTTTGGATTGTTGGTTGAGTGCTGATGACAGGTTTCAGCTTTTCCTTTATTTCGTCTCCTCATGGAGAAATTTGGTTTCGAGCAGGGGTCAGGATTAGCATAATGCACAGATATGATATAACAAAAGACATAGAGACAAAGAAAAACATGTAAAACTGGACAATATGCAATCACTCACACATCTGCACAATAGTTATAATAGTTATTTGTGTATAAAGGAACCTTACATGAGTTACAATGAATGATTGTCATTTGCAAATATAGCCTTCAAAGTGTGGTACTCTTTAAAGCCCAAAGAGTTTGTTTTGTTCATTGGATTTGAATTTGAATGGATTTATTTGCTCAGGGACGATGCACAAAAGACATGAAGTATATATATAAACATCCGAAATGTAATGTGCCAGGTTTTATGTTTTAATTTCACCTGCAATCCGTGGATAGGCTGGTGGCACAATTACAATCAATTAAAACTCTGTATTGATTAAGCACTTCATCAGTATTACATGTGCTCGGTTAGACGTGTAAACATATTTTTGTTTATGCATGAAAATATGATAATTACAGAATGCCCTAAATTAAAAGTTACTTGGAAACTCAAATGAAGTGCAGGCTGATATTAATGAAGTTGTTAATGTAGTGTTCAGTTGTTCTGCTCATTGGAAATTAAACTCCAAACTCATAACGAATACATATAATGAAATAAATACATCATGTTGGGCTGGATGTTTGAGACACATGTGGCATTTGACATTTTGTATTCGCGCGTCTCAGAGCTCTGCATCTGTTCTCACATTCACTTTGATGGACAGATCTGCACAGCCTCATGCACGCAGAAGGTCTGAGAAGCACTTTATAAATATTTCTATGAGAGGGCTATGATGAGGTGAGTTTGAGGTGTAATCACTGAGGGGACTTTATTGGATGAATAAACTTTGGCACTAATATCCCAGCAGGTAAAGGCAGTAGTGTAATACAACATCAAGCTCACGTTCTTTCCAGTTTTGTTGCCATTTAATAAAATCATATACAATCTTAATTTGGACCTATTATGCAAAATCAACTTTTCATTCAGAGCTTTTGACAATGTTATAGTTGTTTTCTATAATCGTTTACCCACTTGAAGTTGTATTTGGAGTGATTCATGTTCGAGTTATCTCTAATCGCTAATTTTCAAGACACCATTTTGCAGATAAACCCCTATTTTCATCGCCACCGGTACATGCCCACTGCTCTCTACATACTTCCAATTTTATTTTCTTAATCGGTGGTACATGTAGGATGCAGTAGCATCGTGTAGTTATTTTGGTACTATTGGAAAAAAAAATCTGCTTCTTGCTCTCGAGGTGCTGGCAGTTACTCTTTGTTGTGACGACGTTTATGGTGACGTCAGCTCCCATTGGACACCGCAGTTTTCTAATGCAGTCTTGTTTCTTTTAGTAAATCAGTTTAGATCAATATTGTGATTTAAAATGTGGGAATTATAACCTAATGATCCACGGGTGTTGTAGATTAGATAGGGTGACCACACGTCCCTATTTCCCCAGGACAGTCCCGGTTTTGAGCCCTGTGTCCCCTGTCCCAGCAGATTTATCCAAAACCACCGATTTGTCCCAGTTTTATACAATAAATGTCCTAGTTGTCCCTATTTTTGACCATTCTGATCCCTGCCAACAGTAAAGAGAGGTATAAATCTTCATTTGTTTAGTTAAAATACGGAAAAGCTCCTTAAAAATAACCAAAACACAAAGAAAATGTGACTATACTGACTCACATTAGTGCCACGTACAGAACAGTTTTCCTTAATTATGCACTTGTTTTACAATTTTATTATTACCAACCAACCCAACCCAGGGATCCATCCATCCATCTTCTCCCGCTTAATCCAGCTGGGTCGCGGGGGCAGCGTGCTGCCCAATACTCATAGCACCTGACCCCCCCTATGAACCCCTCTGCAGGTGGTGAGCCCACAGGAGGGCAACCCAGGGATGTGTCAGTTTTTTATTTTGTAAATCTGGTCACCCAAAGATTCTAACTCTGTAGCAGACACAAACACAATATGTCTTTATTAAAACTAAAGGCCTTACAAGAGTGTAGATCGCCCTAAATCTGCAATATCTGGACGTCTGGCTTACTTTCCACCGTTTTATATCATCAGGAGGAGTCCCTGGAGATGTTTGTGAGAAATACACTTCATTGTAAAGCACTGTACATATAACATACTGATATATGGCTGCTGCTCCAGTGGAGATGAGGCAGGGGGGATTTGAGAATGAGAAGAGAAAGAAACCTTGAGAGGTGATTGGTTGAGAGTCAAAGTTAGTGGGCTGCGGCTGGCGAGAGAAAACTGAAAAGTGAAGTGAAAGAGGCAAGAAAATGAGGCCAAACTGTGCCCAAACCTCGTCGTCAAAGCCTGATCTCCTCAGATCTCTAAAACTAAGCGGTGTTGGACCTGGGTAGTACTTGGATGGGAGACCGTTGGGAATATCAGGTGCTACAGTGGGATGCCAGCGGTAAAAACTTGGCGTATATGTGTCCTTAGCCAAGACACTTCACCCACATTGTCTCGTAAGAATATGGTGTCCATGAGTGTTGGTGGTCATGGTTATTTTGGCACAGATAGGCAGAATCGCTTCCCTTCTTTTCCAACTTTTTGTTTTCTACTTTACTTCACAAACTGTCAGAGATGTAAAACTTTGATTCATATTTACCTCGGTTACAGTCATCTGTCAAACGCACTTTAAATATCCAACATTTCATTTCATTTTTCTGTTTTGTGTCAGTCCTATCTCCTGTCACTATTGTTTCCCTTATAGGAAATGTGCAGCGCTGCGATATCCATATGCATGTTTGTCTTCTCTCTGAATCTGATCACCTGCCTCCTGCTCACTGTTACAAAATAAGCAAACTATAAATCTGGCTTCATGATTGAGCTCGCTTGTCCGCTGGTGCCGTGCAGAGTCAGTTATCATCGGCTCTGCGCAAATGCAAATAGGGGACTTATCTGTTTCTCTTGTCGCCTGTTTAATAATGATCCCAATTAGGCATTCAGGTCAGGTGGGTGATTGAGCTGTTGTTATCAGTGTAGAGTAAACAAGCTCGCTTTTCCTCTCATCCGCACGGCTTCATTAGCATTAGCAGCACCGCGTCCTGACAGGGATCCATAGCACAGAATGGACGCTAAGCTAAACAAAGGTAAAGACAAGGTGTTAGTGGAGGAGGAGTTTTGTAAGGATGTTGTTTGTAAAGCAAGTAATTCGGTGTGATTTAAAGAAATGAACTGGGCCATATTATGCTGTTTTTGATCTCTGTTATAATGTTGTTTCCTCATAAAAAAAAAAAACAAAAAAAAACAAAAACATCATTATTGTAACATACTGAACAGATACAACATGTTAAACTTTGACAATATCATTCTTTATTCTGACATCTTGCTCATCTGTAAATTCTGATCTGACCATTTCTGATCTGACCATTCTCTTTAAACATTCTGTGATAGAACAGTCGACTTTCTCATACATAGCAAAAAACTGGAACACGCTTCCAGCTGAACTTGCATTAACTCCCACACAGACTTCTTCAAACATTTAAACATTCTGACTGATTGTACTATAGATGTATTGTGTAGACATAAATGTGTTGTGTTTGATGGTCATGTTGTTGATGAATTGTATTTTAGAGGATAATAATACTGATGCATCTGGTAAATGTACATTTTAGAGGATTTGCTGCCAGGGTTCTCACATCACCCCCAAGATTCTTCTCCAGACCCACACACCCTCCAGGACTCTCTGTTCCTCCTCTTCCTCTCAGCTCACTGTTCCCCGCTCCAGTTTGCGGACCATGGGGGACAGAGCCTTCTGTGTCCAGGCCTCTGCACTACAAAAAACACTGATCAATTATATCACCTCTCTAAACATTTCTGTTTAATCTGTCTTTTAGTCTCATTTTATCACACTCATATGTGTGTGTGTTATTGTAAAGAGCTGTGGGTGTCTTATAAATATGTAAATGGCAGATATTATTATTATAATTATTGTTATTGATGGCAATGAGGTAAAAGGTACCTGCTCATTTGGAAAACTATTGCTTCATGACATCACAAGGTGGAACAGAGCATTTTGAGCTTGGGAGATGTTCACAGACGAATAATAAAGAGAAATTCAAACATGTGAATGAAACACAACACAATTCCAGGTTTGTTTTTGAGCTTTTATCCATGTTATAGTTGTTTCCCTTCACAATTTCCTCACCATTTACCCTCTTGAAGTTGTGTTTGGAGTGATTCGTGCATGTCCCGGCAATATTTAATCGATTATTTTTGCCGATCAGCTCCCGTTTTCTGCTCTGTAATTTTATTTTCTTAATCAGTGATACATGTAGGATTGGGCAGCTACATGACTCTTTGTTGTGATGATCACCACAATTTTCTAACCTGGAAATCAGTGGACTTATTTCTTTTGTTGTTTTAGACGAATATTCCCATTTAAAAAGTCCAAATTATAATATAAGGATCTATGGGTGTTTTAGATGGGTAGATGGTGGATTCAGCTACTTATTGTTCTACTATAGCTTTTACTGCAATATCTGATACTGCTACTGCTCTTTCATTTCTTTTTTTTTCTACTAATCTTTAAATGTACATGTTTTGTGACTAAATAATGCCTACTACAATAGTCAAAAGTTTCTTATTTTAACGTTCTTGAAGAGTTTCATCTTTTATAATGATGATTTAGAAATGAAAATTCTGAGAAAGTTTATTTGTTTGAAATTTTTGTTTCATGGCACTACTGCTTACTACCATTATTTACCTATCCCTGCTCAACCACTTAATTTATGTGGGGCCCTTTCTATTGTAGTCTCCACTGTCAGTTTCTGCCATATTTCTTCTCCTCCCTAATCTCTTCGAATCCTAAACCTGTCCTCCATTTAAAATAATTTAGACTGTAGCGCATTAGTATTACTCCAACATGTCAGTGGCCTGTACACATTTATTCCTTTTATCCGTGCATCCTTTCAGCGTTATTGCCAGAGCAGGAAAAGCTGTATAATGGCTATGAATGGGGCAGATGTGATTGCCTTGGGAGAGTTTGATTCTTCAGTGAGGGACAGGACAGCTGAGCGGGCACATCCTGGAGTCTTATTGATGCGCCAATTACTGTCACGTCTACACTGTAAAAATGCAATCTCGAACTGTGTTTTAGATTAAAAATAGATGAGAGCTGGGAAATTACATGTGTTCATCGGCAGAGTGCATTGTGGGTAGTGCTTGGATAAATATTACTGTAACTTGCATGTTTACTAAAAAAATATACATTACAATCACAACTAAATGTGAATTGCCAGTGCCCTCATTTGCATATATAGGTTTTGAGATAGAATGTTTCTCATTCTCAGTGTACGGACAGGCCTCATGTAAAGCTCAGAGCCTCCAGAATGCACTCACTGAGCTGCAGAGGCTGCACTGATTCATGATTGGCTGCAGTTTCTGGGGTTTAAGTAATGAGGACTCATATTACAGAGAGTCCTTTCAGGTTTAAGCCCACTGGATTGGAGGGTTAAAATTGACCAATCCAAATGAGAAACTCAAGTGAGGCTCATTCTGCGTTCTGATTGGATAACCGTCTTGAGAACATCAAATTATAACACAAATAACATTCTGATGTTTTTGTAATTAACAATAAATCAGCATTATAATTGTTTTCATTAAAAGCAATATTTGATTTGAACAAGTTTACCTCATATCTGAAGACAGAGTTAGGTCATGTTTATGTATTTTAAATAAAAGTCTTACATATGGAGAAAAGTTTTGATAGGTATGTTGGCATAATATATATATATATATATATATATATATATATATATATATATATATATATATATATATATATATATATATATATATATATATATATATAAAACAACATAGGAAATACAAGTATACAGTCATGACAGACAATAACAACACATCACAATCACATTACACATACATATACACAGTACACATGTGTGTACATACATGTATGCGTATGTATATGGACATGAAATGTAGGTGTGTTAATATACGTTAAAAGATGTCTACAGTACTACAGTATGAGTATGTATGCATGTGTGTGTACATGTAATAGGTATCTGCATGTGTGTGTGTGTGTGTGTGTATGTGTGAATGTATACGTATGTGTATATATGTTCTGTATATGTATGTGTAATGTGATTGTGATGTGTTGTTATTGTCTGTCGTGATTGTATACCTGTATGTCCTATGTTGCTTTTATGTTTGTTTTTTCTGTTGTCTTTGCATGTTGGTAAAAAAAAAACAAAAAAAAACTAAACTTTTAGACTTCATAAAATCGAGCAGTAGCTGTAGTTTACTTTTTCCATTCATTAAACCTTTTTTCATAAAAATGTGACATACACCTAAAAAGATTTCAACAATTCTAATTACACTGCAACTAAAATAATGTCATATTTGTCAAGTTAAAACTCCACTTTGTAAAGTTTTGTGTAGTTGGCTCGTCAGGTAAGGCTTCTAATACCTCATCATAATTCGCACTGTTCTTTCTTTTTTTTGCAGTGCACGTAGCTCATGCCTGAACAGCCTTTTCTCCGTATCACTAAATTGGCACATGTGGAAACAAATTGATTTCTTCCATTATCTTGCAGCGTTCTCCTTGCGTTGTTTTGCATGTCATTTCCACTATAGCAGCTATCAGGAGCTATTACAACATTGAGTGGGTGGATAACATATACTCTCAAACTCTATCTTTCCATGAAGTCATTAGTATCCGAGGTGCCGGGAGTGGAGCCGGTGCGGAATATTGAAACGCAAGTATAATTTTTCTGAATACAAATGTAGTGTTATAGGTGGAGGGCTGACGCCTGCTTTGGTACGTGGTGTTCCTGCAGCTTAACAGGGACATTATAACAGATACTATAGGGCTGCTAAGAGTGACATCGCCGCTCCAGCTGCTCTCATTTCTGTCTGTTCACACTAGAGTAGGGATAGACCAGGACTAGACCAGGACTAGACCAGGACCAGGAATAAACATATAACTGTTACTATAGGGCTGTTAAGAGTGACATGACCATTCTAACTGCTCTGACTTCTGTCTGTTTACACTAGGGACTAGACCAGGACTAGACCAGGACTAGACCAGGACTAAACCAGGACTAGACCAGGACTAAACTAAGACTAAACCAGGACTAGACCAGGATTAAACCAGGACTAAACCTGGACTAAACATGTGAAGGCTACTACGGGGCTTGGGCTCCGTATATGTGATCCTTGGTCCAGAACAATTGCGATACCACTGTCAAAGCCCTGTAATGTGCGTTCCTGTGAGGCGAAAGTGGTGTGTTAGAGCTACAAACCTTCATTGCCAGTTTAGCTGTAGGATTAGAAGTAACTTGAATTTTATTTCTAGATGTGACTCCTGGGAGCTGCAGTGAGGGTCCTGGAGCCGTCGCCTTGCCTCATTTGTACATGTGTGATTGACTGGATTGTGTTATCCAGAGGGGACTTTGAGCTGAACTGATGAAATACACAGAACTATTTCACTAGCAAGGACCACGCCAACAACACATGTGCGAAGGGAAAAGCGTTTATTATATTGAGACGAGGCGGGTCGGCTGGGTTGAGACTCAGGGTGGGGGTACAGTCTCAATCTTCACGTCCCAGCAGAACGGGACCCCCCTCGTAGGCGTCTTATGTCTGGAAGTGAACAGATCGGGGTTGGGAGGGTGGGGTCGAGTTATTCGGGACAAACTGGGTTGAAGGGTTAGGCTGCTATAAATAGGCTTCTGGGAAATTGAGGTGTGGCAGAAGTGAGCTGTGATTCGCTGGAGAGGAGCTGAGGGCGGTTTATCATATTAACTACATTTATGCACATGTCCTCTCAACTAAATTATGTGTAAAATAAATGTACAACGTATTGAAAAATGGAACCTTTCCTCTGTGTTATCAAGAGTGTTGCTTGGTTATAATTTAGCTATTTTATTTTCTTTCATGACCATCACCCCTCCGTCTTGCCACATAAGACTAAACTAGGAACCAGGACTAAGTATATTACAGCTCCTATGGAACTGTTAAGAGTGACATCACTGGTCTAACTGCTTTAATTTCTGGGAGTGTGGCATCACCTACATCCTCCACCCCGTATAGGCCCTTCAGTTTCTTAAAAATAGTACACTTTAACTTACCCAACAACTTCTCTCATTCAAACTCCCATAAATTGCTTCAAAATGTAAAAGTGACTTACCCGTGATAAGGTTAAACTCACCATAAGCTCTGAAGCCAAAAATGATAAACAAAATAATATACGATTTGCAGCTCGTCATAAATTCTGAGCATATTGTCTTTGCGCGTTTGACTTACAATGACACGTGAACGCTGCCAAACTGTTTATCCAGAGCCTGTCAGGGAGAGAGGGTATCACATCTCCGTCTGCCCGCTTCAGGCTTCATTGTTTGGGGTTATTTACGGAGCGTCTCTCCTCTACAGCTGGAGGGACTACCACGGCAGCAGGATTTGTATTCATCTGGACCAATCCAACGTGCAGCGGAAGCAATGGGAGTGAATATAGAAGGGTGCACTGTCAAAACATACACACAAAATTTTAATTTCACTAGAATTTTCACTATTGTCTGATTGTTAATAAATAATGTTGTTTCCTCATCACAAAAAATGGATCTGGAGTTGTGTTTTGTTTCGTTCACACAGGTTTAGCACACAAACCTTGCATATTTTGTTTTTATTTCTCAAACAGAAAACACTCAATTCCACCTTGTGATGTCATGTGATAATACAGGAAGTGCTCCACTGTGTTTTTAAACTCCATACACCTTCACTAGAATCATTTGGATGATTTCAGCCCGGAATTGTCTAATCTCTACTGAAGAAAATGTAAAAGGTAGCTGGTAACCTTAAAACTCCTATTGCATGACATCACAAAGTGGAACAGAGTATTTTGAGCTTTGGTGATGTAGACAGACTAATAATATCTAATAATCAAACATGTGAATGAAACAAAACACAACTCCAGGTCTGTTTTTGACGAGGTAACAACATTATAACACAATTTCATACAACATAGGACCTTAAACTGAATATTTTCTTAATTTGAGTAATTTCATATTCTGTATTTCTCCCCAAACTTACTAGATCAATTATTTTAAGATGACCGCTTACTGCTTAAATGTATACTATGCAACTTCTACCTGCTTGTCTCTATGGAGATGTTATCTTTTGTCTTGAATGTTCCACAATATGGCATTAAACTTATCTCGATGGAGACAAGCATGTGACTCTACCGGGAAAATTACTGGTCAAATCTGAGGAGAGGCGAGTTCACTCACAGTTAGAATGCGTGTTTTTAAAGCAAGTTATTGAATAAAAGCTAGATAGATACGTTTAATGCCATACTGTGGAACATTCTAATCAAAGCAATAGCAAATCCATGCAGCCTGGCAGGTGGCAGTGTCTCAACAAAGTTACATAGTGCATCTTTAACAACAAGGTAAATATTTAGAATCCAATTTATCAATCTAATCCAATCCACTTTATTTCTATAGCACATTTCATAAACAAAACAGTTTCCAAAGTGCTGCAACATACAAGTAAAACATATCCAATAGAAATATAAAATACAAACTAGTAAAAATAAAGAATAAAAAACATAAGAATAAATAAGAGACACAGAAGACCAGACAACTCATGCTGTGTTAAAAGCCAGAGAATAAAAGTGGGTCTGAAGACGAGAAGTTAAAACACTCCACTGTGGGGGATGTTGGAATGTGGGGGGGCAGAGTGTTCCAGAGTTTGGGGCCGGCCACAGTGTTAATGATCTGGACTTAATGAACTTAATGATTTGGTAACAACGACACTTTAATGAAATAAAGCAAAGGCAAAGTCTTAAAGTGGCCATATTACACGATTTTCTGAACTACTGTATGTTATAATGTTATTTCAGACCTGGAGTTGTGTTTTGTTTCATTCACACATGATTAGCACACAAACCCTGCATATTTAGGCTTTATTTAATTCTTGTCTCAAATAGAAAACACTCAGTTCCACCTTGTGATGTCATGTGGTAATACAGGAAGTGTCCCATTGTGTTTTTACTCCACACACCGTCACTAGAATAATTTTATTTCAGACCTGGAATCGCCAGTCTTATCTCTACTAACCACAAGGTAAAATGTAGCTGTTAACTTGAAAACCACCACTTCATGACATCACAAAGTGGAACAGAGCTTTTTGAGCTTTGGAGATGTAGACAGACTAATAATGCAGCATTACTCAAACATGTGTGAATGAAACAAAACCTTTAATTCATAAAGAGCAAACACTTTACTAAGAATAATTCACATTTAGAAACATCCATCCATCCATCTTCTTCCACTTAATCCAGCTGGGTCGCAGGGTCATCTTGCTGCCCAATTCTCATAGCACCTAACCCCCCCTATGAACCCCTCTGTAGGTGGTGAGCTCACAGAAGGTTGGACATCACGGTCCTTGATGTTAGTTCATAGGGGATCAAACCCGCAACCTTCTTGCTGTGAGGCATGAGTGTTGTCACTCAGCCACCGTGCCGCCACATTTAGAAACAGCTTAATAAATACCCTGACCCCATAATTAAGTCATTAAATAAACCTGAATTATTTTTATCCAACCATAGGCTATTTGTTCATTATGAATTAAGTCAAACGCTAATTAATTTATAGTCATTATTAAGTGGTAAAGTGCTTTCCTTTTTGTGCAGTTTACTAGCCAGAGTTTACTGCTGTGTAGATAAATGCACGGCTAACAGGGGCTAGCTCCCTTTAGCATCACCAGGCCAGCGCGCCATTAATTAGCTTATTTATGAGGGGAAGCGCGCGGCGGGAGAGCCAAATGAAGACTTACCTTTGCCACTGACAGAGCTAGCACAGATTAACTATGTGTGCGCAGTGGATTGATGACTCCGAAGTGAACGGGAGGCAGGCGCTAGTAGTCTCGACGCTAACCCAGTCCCCTCCAGGCTAGTGACTTCCTCAAGTGTCCCCGTCTCTATAAAACACACTTTAAATGTCAATCGTTTAACAAGTCCACTGCTTACTTTGGCTTCTACTTCCAGCGCTAAGTGAGGACAGAGGAACACAGAGTCAAGAAAAGTATAATAGCCTCTAGACAATTTGGCTAGACTTTCTAAATGAGCTTACACTTTAATTACACTTAATAAAGAATGAATTAAGACTTCACTGATAATGAACAAATACTTTATTAAAGGTCCCAACCAAAATGAATTCTTGTGAGTTTAAAGTCACCTCCTCAGAAACATATCCTATATTATTAGTCTGTCTACATCTCCAAAGCTCAATATGCAACTTTTTACTTTTTTCAGTCGAGATGGTGAATTCCATGGGTGAAATTTTTGAGATTATTCTAGTGAAGGTGTATAGAGTTTAAAAACACAGTGGAGCGCATCCTGTATTATCACATGATGCCAAAAAATCAAATCTACTCTGGAATTATCAAGTCCTCAGAATGGACATGGACATGGGGACTCCTGGCTCCATCGACTCGATTTTTTAATTTTATTAATTATTTTACTTGATTTGACACGAAAAACTGCCGCTCCTCTCCCTAACTCCTGCAGTGAGGCTTGTCATTTTGGTCTTTGGAATTTTGGACATAGGGCCTCATTTCCTCCACCCGAGGCAAAACTATTATAACTCCAGACTGTCGATGATGTTTGTGTCGACAGAATAATGTTTGAAATAAAACTCCTTCAAATGCAAGGTTGGTTTTACTTCTAAAATTACTCTATCGACAAAGACATTCACATCCACAGTCCGATGTTGTAATAATTTTGCCTCTGGTGCTCTGTGGAGTGGGTAAGACTGTTTTTAGTGGCAGGACGACTATGGCCATTGACATGCACTAGCCTAGCACCAGCAACATCTCCAAATACAAGGACTGGATGGAAGATTTGAAAAGTGTCTCCACACGTCTCCAACACTCTGGATCACCAGGAAATGAGGCCCTATGTCCAAAATTCTGAACTGTCCCTGTTTAAAATGTTCATATTAACTCGCTCTACATGATCCTGGTGTTTTTTTTACTCTTTTATCCATAAATAAATTCCTTTTCCTCGTATGACTATCAGGTCTGAAGCATCGTGAGTTTCATTTGACTAGAGCTGAACACTGCAGGTGACGTCACACTACCTTAGTTCACCTTGACTGTACAGTATAAACACATGCAGTCTTTTACCTTCATACCAACTTCTCTGTCTCTGCTTCATGTTTAAAGTTCAGTCTACCGCCTCTTCATGTCATTATAGCCAGCTCCTGTCCTCAGTTGCTTGACAGATCAGGTCTTGACTCTTTGTAAATGCACCACAAATCAACAGAGTTCTTCAGTTCCATCAGCCCTGACACTGAGACTCTGCGGCAGAAGTTGTCCATAAAATAAATTAATGTCTTGACGTTCTGTTCTTTTCTTCATAGTTTATCACCTCATTTCAAAAGAAGTTAATTGTCTCAGACCAGGTAATATACATTTCAGACTTCTGCCTTATTTATAGCAGAGAACAGCTATAGTTTCATTTTGAGACAATAGAGTCGTTGGAAAAAAATAAAATAAAATGATTTAGAATGTTCTAGACTTGCTGGTGAGATACAGTTTATTTTCAAATTAAACAAGAAAAGTTTAGACAAGTGCATGTCTGTATACAGTTAAAACTTTAACACCCTTTATAAACTTTAAAACACTGACTGACAGCTGGTATTGCTCTAAAATATATATATATATAAACCTTGTCCTTAGTGTGAGCTGGCTTGCTTCTCCACATACGTGACTTGTAGTTTGGACTTGTAGGGAATCTGCCTATTCCTTGTCTCCCTGGTGATATTATTTCATGGTATGGATTGTTCCGTAGTATGGCATTAAAGTTTCCTGTGTCCAAAGAATGGTTTTAATTTTCCTATCGGCTCTATTCTCGCTTACGTCACAAATCAGACTATTGAGACATCCAGGAGGTGTCACACAAATAAGTGTCTAGCAATGGGGAGAAAAGATTGTTGCATAAAAACAAAACAAAAAAATCTAATTCATTTAAACCAGCAGTTAATTTGTATATGCATTTAAAGGTGCTGTACTTGATTCACCTTAAAATATGAACTTAAAAACAGAACTATTTCTTTTTAAACAGTTTACAGTGAGTTATTCCTCACTTACCTTATACGTTGACAACATTTCACAATGTTCAGAGACCAGAGTGGAGTTTTACTATCTCAGTACTGCTAACGACAGCTAGCATGTAAACGGCGCACTTCCACATATCTGAGATAAGGCCGCCACATGCTACAGGAGAATTTGCCTGATTTTTGTTGCGATTTCTTCTTCCCGAGTTTGGAGAGGCGTGACTTTTTGACTTTGCATGCGATTTTGAACCTCATGTGCTCCTCATTTGTGATGTCACTCTCAGATCGTAACCACCAAACATCAGCAACACTATGATAATAGTCAATAAACCAGAGCGTAAGGGGTAGAGGAGTGACGGACACAGAGACGCAAGATACAAACAAAAATAAAGCAGCGAAATACAGCGAAAATAACGACTTTATTCCTCACCTCTCGTAAAGTGGTAAATTTAAAATGCAGTATCTCATCCACATTATCCATAGAAATTTTGGTCCACAAATAATTACATCCAGTCCACAAAACCACACTGTTTATCCAGTTTGAGGTGTTCTTTGAAAGGAAAAAGGCGAGAGTTCCTTATGTGTGCTGCAGATTAGTGATCAAGACTCTACTTCCTGTGGACTTTATCACCTTTTATGCTTTAAAAATCCTGTATCTGAAGTATTGCACCACATTTTGCAAATAATAATCACACAGTTTTGACTAGAAGTGCAGAGCTCTTTGAACACTTAAGAGTCTCAGAGCGACTCGTTTTACTGTAGACAGGAAGCAGCAGACACCATCACACTCACAACTTTATAGTCTGTTTTATGCAGTCATATCCCTGCAGTCTTTGAGATCAGAGATTTTAAGTCATAAGATTCTCCTTGTGTCTGTGGTGTGCGCTTTTTGTTGCACATTTAAAAATCATTTAAGACCGAATAATCCTGTAGTGTGTGGCGGATTTATTTTGACTTTAAGAGCTGCTTATACAATATATCTGTACAGATTTGCTCAAATACGTCTAGAAAAATTAAGGACAGGCTCTTTAAAGATGAAGCGAAGACAAAGAAGTTGGCGTTAAGGCGGATATAACTATAAATCACTAAACATCTTCACTCATTATGTGTCTCCCAGTGATCGTATAGACCCTCAAGTGTGCTATGACATCACATGGGCGTAACCTATTGAGCGCTGAACATGGACCTCTGGCCTCTGACCTCATATTGAACTACATTGATTGGCTGTGAGCTGAGCCTGATAAATTCTTGAGGTAATCCTTTATTAACGACTTATGTCAAGCTTCAGACATGATAACTCAGTTTAAAGTGGCATTTTAGTGTCTATCAGAGCACATGTTCATTTGGTGTGATCCTAAAGGGTGGGGGTCAAATTGACTCTGGGGAAAAGCAGCCAAAAGCACAATGTCTAATATCAATGGTCTTTACACATTTATTGAGTTGTAATCTCAATGTGTGGAAAGTGAATTTGATTATGTTACCGATCTGCTTAAAGGCCCAATATTACACTATTTTCTGATCTATGTTATAATGTCGTTTCCTTGTCACTAACATACCTAAAGTTTTGTTTCATTCACACACGTTTAAAACACAAATCCTGCATATTTAGTTCATCTCTCAAACAGAAAACACTTTGTTTCACCTTGTGATGTCACGTGGTAATACAAGAAGGGCTCCACTGTGTTTTTAAACTCAGAAACTGGTCAAGCTAAAATGACTTGGATTCAGAAAGTTTTATTGTCATTTGAGTAAATTTCACTTTAAAAGTAAAATGATCTTCCAGTGGAATGTGATTTTTGTACTGATAATATGTAAATACTTCTTGCTGCACTTAAAATATATATATAGCACTTAAAATAAGAAACAAAATCAAATGTTGCTTGAATTAAGAAAAAAAAAACACTTATAGTATATACTTGGTAGATAATAGGGACGGGCATGATTAGTCGATTAATCAATAACTGATCATTAAGAATTTCATTGATCACGTTCATTTTAATAGACAAACTGAATGTAGGTGTCTGTGTGTAACATAGCATAAGGAGTTGAGGCTGCGTCTCACAGCACAAACACTGGAGTGTGGCCCCACAGTCCCATGTCTCGGCTATGGCTCCGTGGAAATCACTATATCCCTCAGAGTGCGTTTACCTGCACATCAGTGTCCCAGTTTTTTTTTTTTTAGTATCCTGTTTCACCTGTATCTCCAACGCGACATACACACAGAACAGGCTCACCAGCCTCATCACATCCTCTGTCACAGGAAGAACACTCATATTCCACTGAGTCATGTCCTTTAGTCCAACAGAAGCTGAACACATCAGCACAAGGAAAGAGCTGCTTTTTTTCGCTTTCTGTTTATGCAAATGAGCCATGCGGTTTTAAGTTTTGTTTCTGTAAGACGTAAACAAATGTGGCAAAGCTGCATTAAACACATTCTGATCTCACACTGATGTGGCTCTATACTGGTGATGGTTTATATGTTGTAAAATTGAGTTTATTCATGCAGATTAATAATAGTAATAATTGTGATGATAATTTTAATATAAAATGTTAATGATTAATCGAAAATGTATCATTAATTTTTCCGATGATCGATTAAGAAAATTTTATCAAATGTCCATCCCTAGTGGATAATTTTACTTGTCAAGATGAACCTACTCAGCTAAAGTAAAATATTCTTAATTTAAGTCATTTACCGAGATATTGATTTTTTCCAGTGTACATCTTTACTAGAATCGTTTGGATGATTTCCCATCTGGCATTTCCAATCTCTACTGAACAGGTAGGTAAAAGGTAGCTGTTAACTTGAAAACAATCGCCTCATGACATCACAAGTTGATTTTTTTCTGGTTGGTGCTTGCTTGCCTCCATGAAGATGTTATATTTCCCAGGAATGTTCCACAATATGGCATTAAACTTATCAAAAATCAATGTTATTACGTACAGATGTTCTTAGAGCTAATGGCATACCCTGAAAAACACCTTTTATGTGTTTACTCACAGATTCACAGAAGGTTTAATGCCATACTGCAGAATATTACAGGCAAAGCAATATCATCTCCATAGAGACAAGCTTATGGTGGACTGTCAAACAGAAAAAATTCCACAATGCGCCTTTAACCTAAACTTTTTTCATCTCAATGTCTCAACTTTTCTTATTTTTAAACAAATGTGCTGGAGCTTTGAGAACACTGGTCCCAAAGCAGACTGTCACTCAAAAAGCCACGCTTTCTGATGTGCATGATAATACCACTCTGTTTGGACTGACTCAGCAAATGCATTTTCTCCGGGCTTCAGAATAACTTCTTCAAGCTCCTCGGGGGAAACAGATATTTTACAAAGAGCCAATCTATCGCCAGGGCATGACAGGAATCGTCTATATAACATTTTTAGGGTTACTGTGTGCAGACGGAGGAGAAGAGGAGGGGGAGCTAATCCATTTTAACACAGCTGTCTCGCACCACTGCTGAATCTACCTTTGCATAGAAAGAGTCAGTGTGTACCGAGTCTTGTTTAGTTCTAAAGGTGCACTATGTCACTTTTTGGGGAGGGTTTGTCACCTACTTGTTTCTCTGGAGATGTCATTGCTCTGTTTGGAGTGTTCCACAGTACGACATTAAACAGCTCTACCTTATGTTTATTCAATTACAACCCAATGATTTGTGTTATAGTTTTGTGTTTTGATTCTCAAGACGATTATCCAGTCACAAACATAGAGCGTATATATGAGTGGACTAAGCGAGTGCGACGTCACCCGTAGCATTTAGAGCCGCTCAGATGAGGCTCACGATGCCACGGTTACAGGAGCGAATCTGGAGCCAGGCTCTTTGGAGGACTTTTTTTTGACGGACAAAATAGCGAAAAAAAAAAAATCAGGATCATGTGTCGTGGGTTCATAGGAACATTTTAAGACCAAAATGACGAGGCTCATTGCAGGAGTTACAGAGAGAGGGACAATAAGATCTCAATGTAAGTCAGTGGGAAAAAGGGAGAGAAGGAGCCGGAAGAGCCTCCTGGAGCACTTCCTGTTTGGTACATGGCGGCTAACGGGTTAGCTTAGTCCACTTATATATACGGTCTATGGTCACAAAGTAGAATAAACCTCATGCGAGTCTCTCATTTGGGTTGCCAGTGTCAGTGCTGAAATCTGCTTGTTTTAAACCTTTCTGATTTGAATGGTCACTACCTAAACTCCAGAACCTGCAGCCAATCATGAAACAGTGCTAGTGCAGCCTCTGCAGCTCAGTGAGGGAATTCTAGAGGTTGTAAGCTTTCACGTGAGACCTGTCCATAAATTGAGAATGAGTATGTATGTGTCCTCTACAGGTTAAGAGACTGATACCGTGGGCCTTCGTTTATTGCAGGGGTTGCATTCTAAAAATAATAGTCAAAATCCACAAAGTAATCAGCTTTATTTTTTACAATTATTATTGATGTTTTAAGGCTGTAAAAACCCTCACCACACACTTTATACACTTAAATAAAAAAGTGTTTATTTGATTGGGACAATGCATGTTAATGACAAAATGCATGAATATAAACACAAGGCTCATTTCCATCCATATTCCCACAGGTCAGGGTCACAGGGGTCAAAAATACATCAGGAACATTTAGTAAAACAGTAACATTTACATTAAACAATAATCAGACCCTATAAATAATTTTCCAGACTCGCCAACTGCACAGTCATACAGATAACCACACAATTCATAGTCACTTTTACACAAAACTCAATTCACATTCACTCAGCTCTGGCTCCACACTCCACTTTTCTCAGGACGCCGCGATCTAAACTAAGGAGCGGCAATCATGTTCATATGATTTAAAAAAAAAGCAACTGCATTAAGAAAAATCTGCGAAACAGCGAGGCCGCGAAAAGTGAACTGCGTTATATTGATGGACGACAGTCTAAACACTTAAATCAGAAAATGACTTAAAAGTAGTGAAATGATCTGACCACGCAGCAAGATTGTTTTACTTGACAAGTTATCTTAATAAATCTGAAGACAAGATGAAATAACCTGATGATGTACAACCTTTTCTAAAACTGTAAGAGCGCCTGCTACATACAGTTTCTTTTTAATTTGGTCGGTGGAATCCTATAATATTGTGAGGTTCAATGTGCACAACAGGGGAAAAGAGGAGGTAATCTATTTTAACAGAGCTGTCTTGGGCATATGGGCGAGTCTACCTTTGTATAAAACAGTGTATATAGACTCGTGTGTGTGTGTGTGTGTGTGTATGTCAGCACTACAGTGTAAACAGATCCACTGTAGCGATGCACACTCCTGAAACAGCTCTGAGCATCACAATATTTATTCACTTTAATGATCATGGCCTTTATTGACTTTTGGGAGAATCCAATATTCTGCCCACAGGATCTGAGCTCTCACCTCTCTCTTTCTCTCTCATCCTTTCTACCACTCATCCCTCTCTCTTTCTCTCCCCATCCCTCTTCCCTGTTTCTCTCCATCTCTCCCTTTCTGTTCTTCCTCTCTGCCCCTTGTTAATCAGTCCTCTCCCTTCCCTCTCGCTTTTGGTTCCTCCCTTTCTCTCCTCTTTGCTGTTCTGATTCTCACTCTTCTCTCTCTTCTTTCTCTTCTCGCTTTTCCTCTCTCTCTTTCTCTTTCTCCACATATAAGTCTCTTCTAACAAAAGCACCCCTCTTCAGTCCTGGTTTACTCCTGGTTCAGTACTGGTTTAATTCTGGTTCAGTCCTGGTTCAGTCCTGGTTCACTCCTGGTTCAGTCCTGGTTCAGTCCTCTTATACCTGGTTTAATCCTGGTTCACTCCTGGTTCAGTCCTGGTTCAGTACAAGTTTAGTCCTGGTTTAGTCTTGGTTCACTACTGGTTCAGTACTGGTTTAGTCCTGGTTCACTCCTGGTTCAGTCCTGGTTCAGTACTAGTTTAGTCCTGGTTTAGTCCTGGTTCACTCCTGGTTCAGTTCTGGTTCAGTACAAGTTTAGTCCTGCTTTAGTCTTGGTTCACTCCTGGTTCAGTACTGGTTTAGTCCTGATTTAGTCTTGGTTCACTCCTGGTTTAGTTCTGGTTCATTCCTGATTCAGTGCTGGTTCAGTCCTGGTTCAGTCCTCGTATACCTGGTTTAATCCTGGTTCACTCCTGGTTCAGTACTGGTTTAGTCCTGGTTCACTCCTGGTTCAGTCCTGGTTCAGTACTAGTTTAGTCCTGGTTTAGTCCTGGTTCACTCCTGGTTCAGTCCTGGTTCAGTACAAGTTTAGTCCTGCTTTAGTCTTGGTTCACTCCTGGTTCAGTACTGGTTTAGTCCTGGTTTAGTCTTGGTTCACTCCTGGTTTAGTTCTGGTTCATTCCTGGTTCACTGCTGGTTCAGTCCTGGTTCAGTTTGGGACAGATTAATACTATATCATGTTTTTTTGTTTGTTTGTTTGTTTTTTGTTCCTGGTTTACTCTTGGTTTAGTCCTGGTTCAGCTCTGGTTCAGTCCTGCTTCAGTTTGGGACAGATTAATACTATATCATGTTTTTTCCTGGTTTACTATTGGTTTAGCTCTGGTTTAGACCTGTTTCAGTGGTTCATCTTTATGTACAGTTTTTCAAAGCTAAACAAATACTAGATTTAGCCAAAATAACTGATTTCATTAATTGTCCTTGAAACATGAACTCTACAGAAAGATCGTTCAGATGCTGTACATATGTGTATTACTATTATAACTGCTTTAATTTATTAGTTTCCAGCTCAATGCAGAACAACCCCCTGCACCTCTACATATAACACAGAAAAGCTCTTATGAACTGCGTATATATAACATGTATATTAATGCTGGGAGCCCCACTGTGAGGGCTAGATTGTATTTGAGATGAGGTCTTTCTGAGGGGGGCTGATGAGCGGCCATTTTCACAGAATACGTCCGTAAAGTGTGTCTGCGCATAAATACATTCAGATTCTCATTACTACTGCAGCTGCATGAGTCTGGCCAATGCACTGTAAGAAAACAACCAGTACTGGGTTAGGGTGACATCATTTCTGTGGTGTCCTTAGGCAAGACACTTCAACCACATTGTCTAGCAAGAAAGTGGTGTGTGTGAACGTCGGTGGAGGTTGGATGGGCTGATACCACCACAACACCACGGAGTGAATGAATATAATATATATGTATATATAGGAAAGTGTTTTTGGTGTAGAGGTGTAGCGATATCCAAGTCTCACGATATTATGATATTCTACAGAATAACAAGACTGATATTCTAAAATGCTTTGACCAGTCATTTGGTACAACATTTATTGTCATTAGGGATGGAACGATATCCAAATCTCTCTGTACCAGATTTTCACCATAAACATCTCACCGTACCAGATTTATGCAATATTTTGTGGAGGTACAAAACTGTGAATATTCTACTTTTTCCTGCTTCACAAGACTTAATCCAAAGAATGAAGATTTCAAAGTGCTTAGAACAGTTATTTCTTCTGCACTGAAACGGAGCAAAGGATCATGGTCTATGTAGTTCCCTCTGTTTTTTTTTTTTTTTTTTTAGCTATTTCTGCATCAGAACTATTCATTTAAGCAAAGAGACTTGTGATTTGATATATTGTGATGGTCCATGATATTATTGTGAGACCTTTGACGATACGATATCACCATATTTCCATTATTAGCATGCAGGTGTGAAAGTGGTGTGTGTGTGTGTGTGAGTGTTGGTGGTGGTCGGCGGAACCAATGGTGCTGATTAGCTTGGCAGCCGCACTTCTGTCAGTCTGCCCCAGGACAGCTGTGGCTACAACAGTTGTTTACACCACTGGGTCTGGAGTGAATGAATAATACTCTGTAAATGATCCTCTGTAAAGCGTCTTTGAGGACATGTGTCTGTGAAAAGCGCTATATAAATAAAGTTACCTTACCTTGTTGTTACATCCCTAGTGTTTGGGTATCTGGAAAGATGCTATTGATACTTTGCAGTGGCATCAGGCTGGGTGTGTGCCACATGTATCTCTATTGGCAGAATGTTCATTAGTTACCATGGAGACACAATGCACACATTAGCGAACCCAGGCAAAAATGTTGCAAGACGGTGAAAATACAAAATCTATTTAATCAACACACTTTCAGGAGCTTGTGATCAATACAGGCATTCATGGTCCTGTTTATGTGTTTGATTTTCACCAAAAAGGTGAGTGACTAACTGAAAAACTGTTAAAATAAAGACCAGATTAAAGTCTAAAGGCCGCCACCCACTACAGGATTTTTTGGTCTTAAACAATTTTTAAATGTGCGACAAAATCACACACAGACATGAGGAGAATCTTAGAGACTCTGATGGCAAAGTCTGCAGTGTCTACGTAAAACAGACTATAAAGTTGTGATCGCAATTGCGTCAGCTGTTTCCTTTGTACAGTAAAACCACTCGCTGAAGTGTTCAAAGATCAGAGCTCTGCACTACTAGTTTAGACACAAGTCAAAACGATGTTATTATTATGTGTGAAATGTGGAGCAATACTTCAGATACAGGATTTTTAAAGCAGAAAAGATTGGAGATAAAGTGCACAGGAAGTAGAGTCACTATCACTAATCTGCAGTTTGAGGATGTACAGACATGCGTGAGGAACTATCTCGTCTTTTTACTTTCAAAGAGCGTGGAATGGATGTCATTATTTGCAGAGGACAGTTTCTATAGATAATGTGGGTGAGATGCTGCACTTTAAATTTACCACTTTATGAGGGGTGAATAATAAACTCTTTATTTTCGCTATATCCTGAGTTTGTATCTTGCATCTCTGTGTCCTCTGCCCCTGACGCTCTGTTTTATTGGCTGTTACCATAGCGTTGCTGATGTTTGGTGGTTACAATCAAAGCAGCTCAGAAAGTGTTTATTTATATAGAGTTTTTCACATACTGTAAGTCACAAAGACACTTTACATCCCATTATTTACACAGCATTATTCATTCACCCAGAGTCGGTGGTGGTAAAATACTATTGTAGCCACAGCTGCCCTGGGGCAGACTGACAGAAGTGTTGCTGCAAATCCAGTCAGCACCATCAGTCCCTCTGACCACCACCATCACTCACACACATTCCACTTTCATACTAGGCAATGGTGGGTGCTGAGCTTCAGAGATCTGATGAGATCAGGCTTTGACAAGGCCATGGCTCAGAGTCACACTGACACCACATGAGGAGCACAGCGGCTTCAAAATCGGACACAAGGTCAAAAAGTCAGGTCACACCTTCCTGAACTCGGGGAGAAGAAATCGCAGCCAAAATCGTGCAAATTTGTAGTAGTTTGCGGCAGCCTTAACTTAAGTAACAGAGCTTCAGATTGAGCAGTACCTTCAGTAAGCTTCACACCCCCAGCAAATGCAGCAAAGTATCAATGCAGCAAAGCTGTAGTGCAGCAAGAAAAATTGTGCTCAAATACATGGAAAAAAATCAGCTACAGGCTCTTTAACAGGTCTAGATGTTCCTTTTTTGCAGAGTAACAACCTCTTGACTCCCACTAAACCTCTGACGGCTGCGTAGAAGCGTTCATTTGTCTGCGGAGAGAAGGGGCTGTATTGATCACATGTCCGAGCCTGGTTATTGATGACGTATTGATTTTGCACTAAGGTGTTGGGTCCGGTTTGATTGTCTGCTGAAAGAATCTCGATAAGTAATCCAGAACAATTAATATCTCAGTTTTATGACTCAATTCCCCTCTCCACATAAGAGGTCTGACGCTCCCACATCCGCACACTGCAGACTGGAATAAACATGTGAACATGAATGAAATTAATGTTAGCCGGTCACAGTCTTGGTGCTATACCTGTACCTCTCAAGACAATGAAATCATCTCCACCTCCACCAGAGTATAATACCGTGTGCTTTTTTTTTGGTGAGAAGTTTTTCCTATACCAACATGATATATTGTTGGATATACTCACATCTCTTTACTAAAACACATAATTATTATATTTTAATAATGATGAGAGGGGGAGGAGAGAAGAGAGAGACCAGAGGGGGAGGAGTGAAGAGGGGGGAGAGGAGTGGTGAGGAGAGAAGAGGGGAGAGGGAAAGAAGAGAAAAAAGGAGAGAAAAGAGGAGAATGAGGGAAAAGGAGGAGAGAGGAGTGAGGAGGAGGGAAGAGGAGGGAGAGGGAAAGGAGAGAAAAGAAGAGAGTGAGGAGGGAGAAGAGGAGGGTATGGAGTGAGGAGGAGAGAGAGGGAGAGAAGAGAAAAGGAGGGGTAGAAGTGAGAAGAAGTAAGAAGAGGAGAAAAGAGGAGAGAGAAAGAAAAGGATGAGGAGAGAGAAGAGAGGGGGAGGAGGAGAGGGATAGAAGGGGGAATAGAGAGAACAGGGAAGAGGAAAGGGAGGTGAGAAGAGAGAGACGGGAAGATACATTAGACTAGTCATTTCACTAAAACACAGTTAACATAATTATTATATTTAAGAGAGAGAGTAGGAAAGGGAGGTGAGAGGGGGCGGAGAGAAGGAGGGAGAGAGGAGAAGGAGAGGAGGAGGAGGGACAAGAGGAGAGGGAAAGAAAGGGAAAAGAGGAGAGGAGGTGAGGGGGGATGAGAAAAGAGAAGCAGGAAGAGAGGTTAGACTACTCATTTCACTAAAACACAGTTAACACAATTATAATTATATTTAAGATTTTACTTTTTTGATGACGTTATATGAGCAGATAACAAACAATAATTCACTAATTATTACCTAGCAACCATGAAGGCATCAAGGGCTAAGACTTGATTACTAATACAAAATAATTATAAAACCTTTAACATCACAAGTTTCAGTTGAGTGGTGCTGAACGCCATGGGTGACGTCAGACTCACTTAATCCACCTTTTTATAGTCTATGATTACAATTTCTACATTTTGTTTAATGAATGTTTAAACTGCCAAAAAAAGCCTTCCTTGTGCACAAACTGTCCCTGCATTTTGGAGTTTTCAGTGTTGTTTTCAGGGATCTTAGGTTTTAGAACACAGCGTTACTTCCTGTGTTTTTGTACTTTTGTTTTCAACATTTTTTTTCTATAATAGAGTCATATGCACTTTAAAACTACCACCTGCAAGTTCATTTGATTTTTTTTTTTCAGCAGTAGATGGCAGATGTGAAACCTGTTCCCTCCTCCCTTCCCCTCACTTGGCCCCTCCTCCTTCCCCTCACCTGACCCCTCCCACCACCTCCCACCCACAGAACTGTAATAAAATCTGGAAGATGAATCCAAAATGGCGGCGTATTGTTTTCAGTGGTCTGTGCTCATTGGCGCATGACTGCAAAAAAGATGTTCATTTCCGCATTTACTTCCTTGTTTGCAGTCCAACGCAGCCCAACGTCTGGGCTGTGACGTCAGAAACGCCGTTCTGACCAATCAGAGTGTGAGCTGCTAGAGCGGAGCTAGCGCGGGCTCAGAACAGGGTTAGGCTAACTCTTACAAAGATGATTTTTAGGTGCTTTGACGATAAAGAAAAAAAAAAAATTCATATTGTAAAAATACAAAAGAATCCCTACAAAACCCCACCATTATGAAAGCTGTCGAAGCCCTGTCAGCCAAACACGGGCAGTTTGATTTCACACAAAAAATGCATTGTGCTTCTATGGGAGATTTTTTCCTGGGCTGCAGGTATAGAAATAAATGGCTCTTAGCTCTTATTATAGATCCATGCTCTCACCTGAGCCTTCCTCTAGCCCCTCCCCTGGACCCTCCCCTCACCTGGCCCTTCCTCTAGCTCCTCCCCTGGACCCTCACCTGGCCCTTCTTCTAGCTCCTCCCCTGGATTCTCCCCTCACCTCACCTGACCCCTCCCCCTCACCTGTCCAGACTCACCCATGCTCCCTGCTCTTCTTCTGTCAGACCAAAGCTGCACTGTCAGACAGCAGTAACACAGACAGCATCTCTAGTGGTGATATGCGGGACTACAACTGGGGCAGGTCCACCAATCTAATTATAG
Source organism: Odontamblyopus rebecca (assembly GCA_030686955.1). Classification (NCBI taxonomy): domain Eukaryota; kingdom Metazoa; phylum Chordata; class Actinopteri; order Gobiiformes; family Gobiidae; genus Odontamblyopus; species Odontamblyopus rebecca. Next base: position 29,463,674 of record CM060673.1, on the reverse strand, counting down.
ATGATAGCTTTAATTCTGTCTTGACAGTAATAAAACAGAACTTTCAATCCAATTAATTATTACAATTTGAGGATCATATTTTATACCAAAGAACAAAACAGTAAGCATCTTTTTCCAGAGGCTGCTTCAGTTGGATTGTAATAAGATAGTACTAAAATGTTCTTAATGCCTATTTAAAATGCATCTTCTGCTTCCATTTAGTCCCAATCTAATTCTGCTGCCTAATGAAACAGTGTTATATGATTTGCTGTTTAAATAACTATCCCTAAATCCAAATAAATACGCCACATTCGGATCCGTCACGGTGCCTCTCTCCCAATAGTTTCTCTAATCATCCTTGTGTTCTTATTTCCCATCTCTTTTCACAAATCATAGTAATTTAATATTTACTTATAATGGGTTTTCTTCAATTAAAAAAGTTATTATGTGGAATTAAACAGCTCCAGTGGTTCATTTGTATTGGATAGGCGGAGGGCAGACTGCTTGGTGTAATCATGCTGGAGGAAAGTCATCATTTTAAGATTTGTTTTGTAATTAAATTTCCAATCTGCAATTTATTTTGTATTTTTGAATCTGTTTGAAAATATTTTGGTTCATTTTGTACCCAAAGTGAGTTCAAAAATAGAGTGGCACATTTGGTTTTGTGTTAAAGGGACAGTTTGGAATTTTGGACACAGGGCCTCATTTCCTAGTGAGCCAGGTTGTTGGAGACGTGTGGAAACACTTTTCAAACATATTTCATCCAGTCCTTATATTGGTACTAGCAGATCTCTATGGCCATTGTTACCCTGCCACTATAAACACCTTACCCACTCGGCAGTGCACCCGAAGCAAATCTATTATTAATCCAGACTAATGATGTAAATGTCTGTATTTATAGAATAATGTTTGAAGTTTGAGTCGGTTACATCATAGTCTCTCAACATGCGACGATTCATGCCATTCAAGGTTAGTTTTATTTCAAACATTATTCTATCAACACAGACATTCACATGGACAATCTGGCGTAATAATAGATTTGCTTCGGCTGCTTTGTGGAGTGGGTAAGACTGTTTTTAGTGGCAGGCTAAGTATGCCCATTGACATGCACTAGCCTAGCACCAGCTACTACTCTAAATATAAGGAATGGAGGGAATATTTTTAAAAGTGTCTCCACACATTGACTACACTCTGGCTCACCAGTAAATGAGGCCCTATGTCGTTCCAAATAACCGCCAGGTCTCCTTTAAACACCGGGTACAGGTGTATATTTTGTCTAATGTATGTGCTGGAAGACAGAAGTCATGTTGCAACAACAGGACGCAGGACTGATGCTCGCATCGTCTCTACAGAAACCAAACTTAAACCACATGGCTCATTTGAATAAACTAAAAGCTCTGAAAAAAACAGCTCACTCACAGCTTGTGCCCTGATGTGGTTGATGAACGTTCTCACTCTGCTGCTCCACACTAGCTGTGTTTGTCATTTGTTTTAACTTGCTAAAGACATTTCTGCATGATGCGGAAGGGTTTGAATTACTTTCTGTAATTCAGAAGTCGCTTTCAAATGTGGGAAACTTTCCGTTCTGTAGATATTTTGTTGCAACTTTTCAAATGAACTCATTCACGTCTGTATAGAAAGTCACCTAAATTATAGTCACACTGGGTAAAAGAATTTGAGTACCAGATTTTCCCAGTTTTGCTGAGCAAGATTTTTGTGAGGAAGGAATGAATGGTCTGCCCCAAATTGCCCCCTGGTCTCAAATAAACACCTGGTCTGTTAAGTGATTGAAACAAACTGGCTGTTATTTGGTATTTGATGATATATATGACTTATTATTACTGGAAGGGCATCTGATGTAAAGCATGACATGTGTGGTCTTTTACAACTGTTAAAAATGTTTTTCTATTTTCTATTAAAGCAACAAGCAGTGAGTCACACTGCCTGGCTAAGTTATATGTCATATCTATGTAGAGGCGAGCCCACTCACAGTAAGCACACATACTGTATTTTTATACGTATTTTATCAATGAAAGTAACTCATATATTCAATTAAACAAGATAGACACCTCTAATGCCATACTGTGGAACTTTCTAGGCAAGATCTCCATTGAGAAAAGCAAGTGGCATACTCCTCACCAGAAGTTATACAGTGCACCTTTAAACACCTACATGAATGAATTTGATAATGTTTTTGTTTAAGTTTGGTATTATTAATCATATTGTTTAGTATTAATTCTTTCATTCATCAAAAGTCTATGATCCAGTTTTCCACAATTTCATTCATGATGCATTGGCCAGTGTTGACTTCCACATCAGATCATGTTTGTGAAGATTTCAAAGTTTTCTGCCAAAGATGGAATAAGCAAGCTCCAGGAAGTACTCGGCGACAGATGAACTATTTAAAAGTGAGAAAGAAACAGCACCCAAAGATAAAACGAACAGATAAGATATTTCAAAGCTGCACTGCCAAAAAGGAATATATGTGAAAGAAATATGTGCTATGTTCCTGGATCTGCCCCCTGCTTGTCTAAATGGAGATGCGTTGTGTCTGCAATGTTCCACAGTATGGCATTAAACCTTTTTTTCAATTACAGTCTTATTTATTTCTTTGCTAAACATACATTGAAAAACATTAAACCAAAATTGTGTTCTTGGTAAGCCACTTTTCTCCACAGCGATAAGTTTAATGCCATTACGTGGAACATTCTAAGCAAAACGATAACATCTCCATGGAAACAAGCAGGCAGTAGACCTCACTTTACATAAAACACTTTGAATTTTATCTTGTTTTGAGTCTTGTTTATTTGACATCTTCACTGCAAATAACCAAATCTAGTCTAATTAAGATGACTTGAATTAATAAAGTTTTACCATGATTTGAATAAATTTTACTTGACAATTAAAATGATCTGCCAACACTTTTTGTACTTAAAATATAAAACTACCTCTGGCTACACTTAAACAACAACTTTTTGCACTTAAGAAACAAAATTAAATATTGCTTGAATTGAGAAAAAAACACTTATTCCACTGGCAGATTTTATTATTTTAATTTTACTTGCCAAGTTGAATCTACTCAAATAAAGTCAAATCTTCTTAATTTAAGTCTTTTTAACTTACCTAGATATTGTTTTTTTCCCCAGTGTTTAATTGGGAATTGTTTTGACATATTTAAAGATGAACTTTCTGAAGGAAGGTAGAGATACTGCTTTGAGGGGCATGTTCCGCATTGTGGCATTAACAGCTCCAAGTAAGAATGCATGAATGCAAGTATTTTCTTAGCATATCGAAAAACGTCTGCCGAAATTGACCGTTTAAAAACAAGCCGCTGATAGACAATCAATCAGAAAAGCTCCATCGTGCACATTTATTAGATTTACATTGTTTACTTACTCTTTTAAATACATGAATGCAAAGTAGTCAAAACTAAAACATGATATATTCAGAATCCAAGTCATTTTACTCCAGTAGAGGTTCATTTTTTTCCCCAGTGTTTTTGTGTGTGTGTCCTGTAGGGGGCAGTGTGCAGTTGTGCAGTCACATACGTTGGAGTGAGTGGAGAGCTTATATACTTGAACTGTAGTGTGTAGAATCTAATGGGGTCCGGGTCGGTCTTCATCATTATGCAGGGGACACAGGGCAGCACCGTCACACTGAATAGAGATTTCCCACCGATTTGACGAGAATGTTAAAAGTTATGGAAGTGCCAAGCTGCATTTTAGATCCAAATTTCAATACTTTTAAGAATAAGTGGAGTGTAAAGGTCTGCAGTGTGAAAGGTGCACTGTGGAACTCTTCTGAGGGGACTCTACCAGCTTTTCTCCGTCTTAAAGAGTGACACTTGATAATAACTGTACTTTTAAAAGTACCTAATTACCTAATTAATAACTGAACCAAGTCGTTACTAAGCCTGGATCATTCTTAATAAAGAATTTGTTCTTTATCCTGATTTTTTTCTATGTATTTGAGCGAAATGTGTCTTGCCATAGTACAGATATATTGTATAATCAGCCCTCAAAGTCAAAATAGGTCACTACAAAACTCAACTTATTTATATATTTCTTATATATTTCTATTATATATTTCTTGTGGTAAATAATTAGGATGCTCTAAATATATAAGGCTAGTAAGGAATAACTTGCAAACTGTTTAAAATAAACTAGTCCCGTTTTAGTGTTTAAGGTATTACCCATTAAACCTATCTACATGGAAACAAATTGTTGGTCACCAGGCCAAGGTACAGCTCAGATCTGAGGAGAGGTGATCCTACTCACTATAAGAATGTATGTTTTTGTTCTGTAATTGTGTTGTCACAGTACGACTAAAACTAAACACAGTATTAGTTTTAGTATCAATGAATAACCTGTAATGAAATAATTAATTAATTATTCATTGCATATATATAGTGCCTTTCAAGATACCCAAAGCACTTTACAGTTGCAGTACAATGTTCATTCACTCCACACTCAGTGGTGGTAAAGCTATTGTAGCCACAGCTGCCCTGGGGCAGACTGACAGAAGCAAGACTCCAATCTGCACCACTGACCCCTCTGTCCAGAACCATCGCTCACACACACACCACTTTCATATGAGGCAATGTGGGTGAAGTGTCTTGCCTAAGGACACAATAACAGTTTTTGCGACTGGCGCCCCCCTGTGGCACCAGTGGTGTCCCATCGAACCAGGTCCGACCTTGCTGACCTTTTGAGATCTGAAGGGATCAGGCTTTGACACACTGGTATAATCATGCTATAAGAATGTTACATAAACTGTACACTGTGAAGATACAGGACACAACAGCACTTATAGCCATGATTGTACCAATAACCTCCATTCAAACATTAAAGGTGCACGGTGTAACTTTCCAGATCCAGGTTCTACCACCATGGAAATGTTGCTTTGTCTGGAATTGTTCACGATATCATCCATCCATCCATCCATCCGTCCATCTTCTCCCGCTTAATCCGGCTGGGTCGTGGGGGCAGCTTGCTGCCCAATACTCATAGCACCTGACCCCCCCTATGAACCCCTCTGCAGGTGGTGAGCCCACAGGAGGCTTCACGATATCATAATAAACATATCTATTTCCATGGAGACAAGCACCAAGCCAATTTACACATTCCATTTGTGGAGAAGAGGGCCCACTTGAATGCTGTTTTTTCAAGGTAAACAGTTATAAAATAAATAACAAGCAAATTGAATGCCATACTTTGGTACAATCCAGGGAAAGCAGTCTCCCTAACCTCCATATCTCCATAGACACAACCAGGTCCTGGACTTTTACCAGAAAAGCTACATAGTGCATCTTTAATCTTAGAAACCCCTCATTGTCATTTGATTTGCAGTGCACAATTTACATTAGCAGAACACTTTGTAATACAAGGCTCTACATGTTGCAAAATTACATATTCAAAGAAAAAATAATAATTTCCATCACCCTCAGCCCAAGGACGGCACTGCTACTGTATGCTCTCTGCTAGCTTATCTCCTTTGAGTCGCTTAATAATTAATCAATGCCACACTCAATTGGTTGCAATAAGCATGAGGCTGTTTACCTACAAAATGAGTTTCTGGGAGCTCCATCTATTGACTGGCTGTCTCTGTATTCAGTGAGTGCCATTCAAAGTCATAGGCTTCTAATGCTAATAGATGGCAGTGCATTAGTTGAATATAATGAATATAATAGTGATGAAGGATATAACTTGTGCAATACAGATAGGATTGGCAGTTTTCTTAAAGGGCCTGTCTTATGCTATTTTCTGATCTATGTGGTCATTTTTATTTCTCTTCAAAAACCAAAATGCACCTGGAGTTGTGTTTTGTTTCATTCACATGTTTTTAAAGCCAAAACCCTGCATTTTTATTGAATTATTCCCTCAAACCACCTTGAGATGTCATGTGGTAATATAGGGAGTGCTCCACTGTGTTTTTAAACTCCATACATCTTCATTAGAATTATTTGGGTCATTTCAGCCAATTGACAGTCTGAACTAAAGATAAAACGTAGCTGTAAAATTACTTATCATGACATCACAAGGTGGAACAGAGCATTTTGAACCTTTGAGATGTAGACAGATTAATAAAGATTTACTTAAACATGTCTGAATGAAATAAAACACAACTCTGGATATGTTTTAGAGAATATTTTTAGTCAAATCATTATATTGCATTACAGACAAAGCAACTGCATCTCCATGGAGACAAGGAGGTGCTGGAAGTTACGTAGTACACCTTTAACTACAAAACGTTATGGCGTCATTACCCCATCCAAATTCATTAAATATCCAGTCTTGTTAGAAGTCAAAAAGTGGACTGGGAGATACTTTAGCAGGGGAAATGTCTTTGAGGATGTGATTTTCTATGAATCAAACTGAAATATGAGTTCAGATCTTTGCTCCGTTTGACCCTCGGGAGTCAGGAGTGGTTGACGGTCTTTTCCTGTCATTTCTGAAGCAGATCTCTCTTTTTGAAAAGGCCTGGACCCACCTGGGGTCATAACACAGCCTCATTACAGACAGACACTTCCGCCGGATTTACAGAATATCAAGAGAGTCCCAGGCTGGGAATCCAATTAGGACACACCTTCAGACAAAAAGGAAGTCCGCAGCGAAAAGGTATGGAGTATTAAGGACTTTCCCCATTTTACACCTGCACTGGGACCAGAGTTTGTATTGAAGTTTCGTTTTTAGCTTTCCTTTTTTATTATTGTTGTATGTTGTTTATTTTTGCTTCATTGAGGGTTGCACAATACATTGTAATCAAAATCAAAATTTTAATTCCTCTGCTAAGAATAAAGTTTCCTGTGTTTTTTATAGAAAAATCTAAATGAACCTCAAGTTTAGACCTCTACAAACGTTCTGAAATTTGTGAGGTGGTTTGCAAGTCTGAACAAAATCCAAATTTTTCATCAAAATTAGACAATGTTTACACTGTGCTCTTATAATTACAGTTCAGATCTGTGGAGAGTTGAGTCCACTCACAGTAACAACTGACAATTTGCTGCTGATGTCCTCAATGTTTCCTGATGGCGTGAAGTGAAATGAAAGCACTGCACTTTGAGAAGCTCTGTTACTCAAGTTAGACTATTTGAGCTTTATTTCATCACAATCTGACCTGAAAGAGCTGACTTGGTTGGAATTACAACATATATTACAGGCTAGCTGGCATTAACCAGCAGTTTTTCAGTTATTCTCACCTTTTTGTTGAAAATGAAACACCTAAAAAAGACTGTGAATGTATTGTTCACAGACTGAAAATGAGTTGTTTAAATCCATTTAGATTTTTTTCCTAGAGTTTTCAGACTATTTTAAAACTTTTTTTTGTTTGATAATGTGTGCGTTGTACTGCTGAACTGCTGAACATTCTGATTATAGAGATCCACGTAGAACACCCCCAGCCCCCCTCCCGTTGTCCCGTCCCTTAACCTGTTGCTAGTCCTGTGAAATGTTTGTACTTTGCTTTGATGTTTGACTGTGCGCTGATGTTGCGGAAGTGTTTTTTTTTTTTTTTTTTGCATACTCATACCATACTATGCCCCTCTAGAAGCATGTTCTGGGGGCTGTTCTCTTTTTTATCCTCATGTTATGCTGCATTGTTTATTCCTATCTGCCACCTGTCTTCCAGTCCGGTCCACATTGTCTTCCCCATGTCATATGTGAAGAAACTGAAGGCAATTATTCATTCATTCATGTTTTTCAAGGTATTTTTGAACAATAAGGACACATGTAATTGCAATATATAATCCAATATATAGACACTTTTAATGTAATACTTAAAAATCCAGGACAACAACAACATCTCCATGGAGACAAACATGTAGAAATGTTATTTATTTAGGGTCAACGTCTCATTATTTCTTTAGTATAACACCATCCCCCATCACTTCCACATCGGCTACATTAATATCTGTCCCTCTCCTACTTTTTAAACATCTCAAAAATCGAATCACAATCCCAAATCGTGCAGGCCTGTTTTAATTACGCTCGCACACCACATTCATATTTATACTAAGTGTCTGGGGTGTCTTGCCCAAGGACATAGCAACAGTGCGCACTACTGTGAGAGGGGGGACTGAACCACAGACCGTAAGAGTCTGCTGACAACAACAACTCTGTGGAGACCAGCATGTAGAAATCTTATTTATTTAGAACATTTCATTATTTTTTTACTGTAACACCACCCCCCATCACTAGCACATCGGCTGCATTAGTATCTGTCCCGCTGCACCGTGGGGCCACATACATAAACATATAAGTCTTTTGTTGTTAGTGCTCGATGCTAAAGCTGCAGAAATGGTCCTGGGCTTTGGAGGCACAGTGGCACTTCCCATTGATTCTTCTGTGTGTCCATTGTCTCCACTCTCTCTGCATCTCAATGAGCTCCGAGCATAAGGCTTATTAAAGACTGTGTATTAAGAGTACTTATACGTGTGGGCATCTTTGCTTTGGTATTTCACGTGTTATAACTTACCACTATTTTATGATCTGTGTTATCATCTTGTTTACTCATCAAAAACCTGGAAAATACCTGGAGCTGTGTTTTGTTTTGTTTCTCTCACACATGTTTAACATACAAACTCTGCATATTTAGGCTGTGTTCTCTCAAATGGAAAACACTTCCACTCTGTGATGTCATGTTTTCAAGATTTCAAGATTGTTTATTTGTCATATGCAGGTTCAACACAAGGCCAACGATGCATTTGACTCGCTATGATATTCAAGAAGTACTAATAGCATGCAATAAATAGTACTGGTAAAAAAATGTTTTAATACAAGAAGTGCACCAGTGTGTTTTTAAACTCCATACACCTTCACTAAAATCATTTGGATCAATTTCAGCCCTGGAATTGCCAATCTTTGCTGAACAAATGGTAAAAGGTTGTTGTTAATTACCACTACATGGCATCACAAAGTGGAACAGAGCATTTTGAGCTTTGGAGATGTAGACAGACTAATATAGGTAAGGTTCATTTGGTCTTTGGATAATTTATGTTATTAGGTTTGTTTTTTAGACCAAGAGTTTGTTTTTATACCTGACAGTTTTGACAGCTCCCTGCGGTCTTCCTCAGAGTGGTCACATGATGTTGCTGTGACGTGTCCGGTCAGCTGGTTTACACAGGTTTTGATGCTGTCTTCCCACCGATGGAGGAAAGATGACAGCGGCATCTGCATACCCAACGGAAGAAAAGAAAAATATGCTAAAAACGCACCTAAAGCCCCTGTTAGATGATGGAAAAATAGACAAGGAAACCTACAAATATCTAATACCAACTACAAATGTCACACTGTGAATATATAGCACCCCTAAAACACACAATAAGACCCATAGAAAACAGCATTGGCTCAGTAACCTATGATTTATCAAAAGCATTAGTAGAACTTATAAAACTATTAATAGACCATACCCAACAACACTGCAAGAATTCAAAACAACTGCCCCAGGAACTGAAAACCGATGAAAACTGATGAAATAGTAATATCCCACAATGTATTATCCCCATTTACAAAAACTGCCATAAACTTCACTTTGCACATAGTCAAGCACCGCCTCCGGACAGTCGAAGACATAACCCGGCTCCTTCATTTTGTTTCCACATCCGCAGACTTTAAATACAAATGAAAAATATACAGGCAGAAAGGTTTTCGCCATGGGGGACCCCCTTTCGGCCATCATGAGTGGGTTCTTCATGGACCTGGAGGAGGAGGCCATAAACACAGCACCAACAAAATGTGGACTCACTATGTGGAAAAGATACGTGGACGATGTACTGGAAAAGATCAGAAAGGGACTCACATAGGAGCTAACGCACCTAAACACAATAAACAGGACTGGAAACATCCACATGAAGAAGAAGCAAATAATGTACAGTAATACATTTTATCCTCCTGAGACCCGAGCTTTTCTCTGGTGTGCATTTTTCATTTCTTCTTGCTATTTGGGATAAGTACTAAGTAAGTCTTCTGTATGACACCATTGGTTAAAAAATGTAAAAACATTAAAATGTATAAATAAATTACAAAAAACAAACAAACAGCAATTAGCTGTTTATTTCAAGCCCTAAACCTGCCAAATGTGACGTAGGTCGGCCGTGAGCGGGTTGAGGTTCAGTGAGTGAGGTTAAAAACACACAAAAAGGCCTGAAAATGTGGTCCACAGTTTTAATTTTTTCTGGTTTTCAATTGTTACAAAAAAAAGTAGAGGTGCAAAAAGTGGAGACAGGCAGCAGTTTCCCTATAGCAGCAGAAACGTCCAGCAATTTATAACTGTAAACTCATCTAAATATTCCCAAGTTTACCTAACAACATGTACAATCAATAATATAACATAGTCCCAATGTCTTCAAATGAGGACATGACATTTCCTGATGCTCTCGTCTGCTGTGGTCAATAAAATGTGTCAAATTTTAATGCCAAATGAAGATACATTGAGATACATGAAGAGACATTATTGTACATAAATACATTGGTTTTATTCATAAATTTTGCATCTAAACTTTACCATGCAGTTTTTTTTTTTTTACTTTCGGGAGCTGCTGTAGAGGTTTTTAGTTGATTACAGGTGAAAGTTTAAAATAATTGAAAATGATGGTGCTAAGAGGCAAAAATGTAATGTCCTCGTATGGGGCCACAGGGTCTCAAGAGGTTATGGACATGAACATTCCGCAAAGGGAAGACGGCAGCATCAAAACAAAAATACATAGAAAACCAACTCACACTGACCAATATCTCTTATGGACATCGGAGCATCCCACAGCCCACAAACTCTCTGTTGTAAGAACATTATTTGACAGAACCAACGTTATAACAGATGAAAAAGACAAACAGGAGAAAAACAGACGCATCCACAATGCTCTGAAGCAGCACCAATACACAAAATGGCCAATAAAGAAGTAAAACAACAGGAGAGAAAGAAAAACAAAACCAGAAAAACAAAAATAAAACTGAAAAATGAGCGCATGCATGGTAACATTACCGTACATCAGGGGCATAACAAAAAGTGCACACCACACACCAGTGAAACCGTACAGAAAACACAGACAATTACTCGTCCACCCAAAAGGTAAAATCGAACCGGAGCGTAAATGGAACAGGGAAGGCGTTCAGTCCACGAAAAAAGGACAGGATGAGAGAAGGAAATAGCGAATGCGAAACACGAGCAACAAAACACAAAGGAACAAATCAGCCATTTGTGACCACTGTAAAAGAGAAAACCACATTATGGGCTGGGACAGAGCAAACATCATTGACAAAGGGGACAACAAACATCGTCGCTGGATTAAAGAGGCAATCGAAATACGAAAACATGCCCATGGGACTATAAACTGGGTTAAAGGGGCTTTTTTACTCCCACACACCGAGATACTGTCAGGTATGAAAACAAATCCTTGGTCTGAAAAAAGAACCTAATAACATGCAACTCTGGGTATGCTTTTGAGGAGGTAACGTTAAAAAAAAGTTCCCATGCAAATACAAAATACAAATTTTTTTTAGAACATATAAGTTTAAGCCTAAATTTAAGCCTATTTGGGTGCCTGGTATCTAGAGCAACTATGTGTGATGCATTTGTATTGGGGAAAAATGCACCATGGCTGTTGTCAACTTAATTACAGATACGGATGGTTTGAAATTGGAGAGTTATTACCGGATTTTCAGACTGCAAAAGGATGATATGTTTAAATCTATTCCTTGCTTACACAAACCCTTTGGTATAATATTAAAATTAGGACAGCTTTTTCCTACAGAAACATCAACTCCAATGGTCAGTGGTCAATCAGAGCAGGCAACTACCTTCAGAGTTCAAAAAGTATGTTTTCCATGTTAGAAAATGTGACATACTTACCCCAAAGTGGCCAAAGCGTGTTTAAAAAGTTAATTAAAGCCACAAGAATGCATCAAATGTGGTCTTTAAAATGCACAAAAAGAAATATAGTTATACTGAGTTATATTATATTGAGTTATAATGATTTAAATTAAGAATTGATTTTGTTTGAGTAGATTCAACTTGGCAAGTAAAATAATGTACCAAAGGAATACATGTGCCCTTTTAATTCAAGCAGCATTAGGTTTTGTTTCTTATTTTGAGTACAAAGAGTCGTTTTTCCCATCTTAAATGATAATTTTACTTGTCAAGTGAAATGTACTCAAATCATAAACATAAAACTCTTAAATCTTAATTCAAGTAATCTTAACTTGACTTTATTTTAGATTTTAGTTATACTACTGTGGCTATTCTATATTCTAAAACTAAAATTAACCTGTTGTTTTTGCATATTTATAGCATGAAGTGTTTATTTGGTGCTGTTGTGTAAGAAAAAAACCTTGTCTTGTCACTTAACTCTAACCCAGCCTCCTGAATTCCCCTCACATGGCCCGTGAAATGAAAAATGACACTTTTGCTTGTGCGTCTCACACTAAGAATGTTCCTGAAATTCTAAAAGGGCAAAACTGACAAAACTCGTGTCTCTCTGAGCATTTTAAATCAAGATGTTTCCTTTAAGTACGGTTATACACTGCACATCCACTGGGGGGCCTGACGTATGATTGACAAGCTATTCTGCGCCATCACTGCACTTCAAAGGCAAAACTCTGTCAGTTTCACAGTTGTAATCGATGGAGACTGTTGTAATACCCATACCTACCTACCTACACACTAGAATGCATTTTTCAGAGAGAGAAAAGGAGAGAGATACTTTATTGACGCCGAGGGACATTCAAGTTTTGCTGCAGCAACATTTACACTACACTTCCCACTTTCCTTTTTTCTGTTATATCTCAGCCAAAGCTCTAAATGCAGTTTAACAGGAGGGCTGGTCAGTTAGAGTCAGGGCAGTTTGAGGAGAGAAAGAGTCATACTTGTCCCTTCTCTGTGTCCTGCAGTGTCACAGCAGTCTCCAGGGGGCGCCAGGTGAACACAAAAGGAAAAACCTCACTCTTCTTACTCCACTCTGGTGTTTCAATTGGTGATGAAATGGTTTATTCCCCCAAAATATTTCTTCTGGAAGGTCTTGCCAGAACACTCAGTAGTAATCCTCTTTCACACATGCACTAGTCCCAGAATATTGCTGGGTCTATTCACACCATAGACCATATATATGAGTGGACTAAGTGAGTGTGACGTCACCACAGCGTCAGCGCTGCTCAAATGAGGCTCCTGTTGCCACGATTACAGGAGCGAATTTGGAGCCAGGCTTGACCGCGAGTATCATAGCAACCACAAGAGCCAATCATGACTGAGGTCGTTAAATGTGCCTGCTCGATCATATATACGGTATATAGATGCGATACTCTGCACCTGCACGGACCGCTGTATTTCGGTCATTCTTGAGAATAATAAGGAAACTTTTAGCTTTTATCATCAAACTGTAAATAGTCAGTTTAAGTAATTGATTTATGTTGTATGTTCTGTTATGTACGAACAACAATAGAGTTGCAATTTAGCGAAATTCACTTTACTTTATGCTAGTTAAATTATGCTAGTTAAGATTCTAGTAACCTTAGCTATTGTAAGAGTTTGAGATATTTTGTCATTTTATTTCAAAAATAGTCAATCGGGGCAGGAAAGCGGGAAGGGAACTTACTTAGCAGCAAAACATGCTAGCTGTCAATCAAACCTGTTGCTAACGCTCGGTGGCAGCGACCTCAGGGAACGAAGGCGTCTGATTGGTCCGTTATTGATATTCATATCTTGATTTAGGAACAAGATAGTGAAATGAAAAATTCAGGATCATGTGTTGCAGGTTCATACGAACAATTTAAGACCAGAATGACGAGGCTCAGAGCAGCAGGTCCAGACAGAGGGACGATAAGATCCCAGTGTAAGTCAATGGTGAAAAGGGAGAGAAGGAGCCGGAAGAGCCTCCTGGAGCACTTCCTGTTTGGCACGTGGCAGCTAACGGGTTAGCTTAGTCCACTCATGGTCTATGGTTCACACATAACCTGCATTTGGCTCTCTGCATTCTATCAATATAATTACAATGCAATTACAATGCAACAGGTCTTATACATCTGACTGCATAAAATGATTAATTATAATAGCTTGCTTAGATACACTATGAATGAATGAATACATTGTTTTGCTATTAATAAACAAGAATGATCAAAAAGTTCCTTTTTGTTGTCCTGCAAAATGACTCCATATTTTATGTCCTTATAGGTTATGTTATGTAAATCTGTATCAAATTCCACCATCCACATATGGAATGAGTCCCAAAACTTCCTAATATGGCTACAATAAAAGAACATCTGTTCAACAGTTTCAATTTCACTGTTACAAAATGTGCAGTTATCAGTCTCCATATTAAAACGTTTCATCAGAGAAATCATTACAGGGATTAATGTCATTTAAAATCTTAAAGTGAGCTTTTTGAGTGAGAGGTAATTTGTTCTAATTCTTTTTGATGATATTAATTGGAAATTCTTTAAGTGCACTAATTCTTTTTAATGGGAGAGGATACAATTTGGTAGTAATAACTTTTCTTAATATTTTATTTGAATACTTTTTGTCTTTGAAGTCAAATTAATCTACGGGAATCTTGGTATAAATCTATCATACCTCAAACCCACTAACTAGATAGGAAACCAAGTTTGTAACCAGGAAAATAAGCTTGTAAGCAGGAAACCAAGTTTGTAACCAGGAAAATAAGCTTGTAAGCAGGAAACCAAGTGTGTAACCAGGAAAATAAGCTTGTAAGCAGGATATGAAATTTATAACAAGGAAACTAAACTTGTCACCAGTAAACCAAACTCTTGAGCAGTAAACCAAGCTTGTAACCAAAGCCTTTAACTTTGTAACCCAGGAAACTACGCTCCTGTACTTGCAGTTCTGGGTTTATTTACACATTTACCTGTGCATTACCAGTGATAAAAAATGCCCATCCATCCATCTTCTCCCGCTTAATCCAGCTGATTCGCGGGGGCATCTTGCTGCCCAATCCTCATAGCACCTGACCCCCCCTATGAACCCCTCTGCAGGTGGTGAGCCCACAGGAGGGTAAAAAGGATAAAAAATGCCCTTCTGGCAAAATGCAGGTACATTCCCGGGTCAGATGCATGTGAGAATGGGGCTCTATAGACACTTTAAAATCCTCTGTCATGATATTGGTCAAAATTTCAAAATGGAGGTCAAGTAGAGGCATATAATACATTTTCATTGGTTAACTGATGAACAGACTAAAAAATAAACAGCCGTTGTGAATTGCCAGGGTACAGTAGTTAGTCTCTGTTTAGGATGGAAAACACTGTTCTGTTTTTTGTATTTGAGCTTCACAAGTTTTATTTATGATGAAATGTGTCATATATCTAGATAAAGTGAAAAACTATTTCACTTTAAAACCATTTGTCCGGTAAAAACAAAAAATCTGTACTTTTCCTTCATCATAAATAATGTAAAAGACAATGATGTCTTAAAACTACGCTCTGATATCACTCACCTGTATTGGAGTGGTTTTCATTTCCCAAACCTGCTCATATTTTGTAATATTCTGTGATTAATCCCAGTTTTCCCTTTGAAATCTCACTATGTTCCACTTCACTTTTGCCTCCACCTGCCTCCGTTTTGAAATGTAGAATGTTTTTGTTTAGACATTTTTTAAGAGTCTATACGAGGACTGTCCAAACTTTACTCATAAGGGGGAATGTCAAAACAGATGACGCTGATGGATGGCCATAGACTGGTGGTTAATACAGTGATTAATTAAAATATGTGTGCTTAAAGGTGCATAACGTAACTTCTAAGATGGATTTCTGCTACTTGCTTGTCTCAGTGGAGATGTTATTTCCTTGCTTGGAATGTTCCACAGTAGGGCGTTAAAAGTATCTCCCTTGCATTTGTTCAGTTACAAGTGTTTTATAGCTCCAAATACCTTTGATCTGATCATTGACCTGTCTCCAATGTGATTATCAAGTTTATTTTCATACGGCAGAATAATAAAGACAAAACAGTAATATCTCTGTGGAAACCAGCAAGTGTGGAAACTTACACGGCACAGTGCATTTAACTGTTAAAAGAGGTTAGAAAGCATCTCCAGATCTTTATCAGTGTTTAGATCCTCAAAAATACACGGTAAAGATTTGATATTGGCTTTAGGTAGATTTTCTTGCTTTGCTTGAAGGTACAGTATGGAATAGGCGTGTAACGGTAACCAAGTCTCATGATGCAGTATCATCACGGTATGAAACTCACAGTACGATATTGATTGCGATTGACCAGTCATTGGTACAACATTTACTGTCATAAGGGATGGAACGATCAGATCTCAGAAGCTAAGCAGGGTCGGGCCTGGTTAGTACTTGGATGGGAGACCACTGGGAATTCCAGGTGCCACAGTGGGGCGTCAGTGGCAAAAACTGTCGTAGTGTCCTTAGGCAAGACACATCACTCACATTGCCTAGTATGAAAGTGGTGTGTGCGTGAATGGTGGTGGTGGTCGGAGGGGCCGATGGCGCAGATTGGCAGCCTCGCCTCCGTCAGCTGTGGCTACAATAGTAGTTTACCACCACCGGGTCTGGAGTGAATGAATAATGCTCTGTAAAGCGTCTTTGAGTGTCTTGAAAAGCGCTATATAAAACTGATGCATTATTATTATTATCATTATTATTATTATTAACGATATCCAAATCTCTTTGTACCATATTTTCACCATATACATCTCACCGTACCATATTTATTGTAATATTTTGGGAAGGCACAAAACTATGAATCTGTTCCTTTTTCCTCTAAAAATACCTTCACAAGACTTAATCCAAAGAATGAAGATTTCAAAGTGCAGAACAGTTAGAACAGTTATTTCTTCATGGCATCTGCACTGAAACAGAGCAAAGGATCATGGTCTATGTAGTTCTCTCTGTCTTTTTAGCTATTTCTGCATCAGAACTATTTGTTTAAGCAAAGAGACTTGGGATTCGATATATTGTTATGGTCCACGATATTATTGTGAGACCTTTGACGATACGATATCACCATATTTTGGTTATTTTTACATCCCTAGTATGGAATTAAAAACTTCAAACCATGCTTCTCCATATAGAAAGATACGTTTTATGCCGTACTGTGGAATATTATAGCCAAAACAACAACATTACCATGGAAACAACAGGAAGGGCGTTCTCCAGGTCCTCATAAGAGTCAGGTATGTGGAGATGCAAGCCTATTCACAATAAGAAGATCTGTTTTCTACATTTTTCGCTGCAATAAACACAACCAAATTGAAAAAAAAAAAAAACACACACACACTTTAATCAATTTTTTTGCCTAAAAGATTACATATAGTGTCTTTAAAATGATATAATCCAATTCACACGGAAGCCTGCAGACCATAGAAGGACATGCCTGGTCTATACGGTACATCATTTTCATCATAATAAACACACACATGTCTCAGTGGAAATCATAAACTGAACAATATAAGCCTTAGAGCACTGACAGTTTTGCATATAGATAACCGGCTCCCAGGTTGAACAACTGAAGATAAAACGGTGAACATAGCATATATAGCATAATGGTACAAAGTATTAATGTATATTTATGTGACGGTGTGTGTGGCATGTTCATGTTTCTCCTCATTTTCCTCTTTGTCACCATCAAGTGGATTCTACAGCTGCATAATTATAGTGGAAATAAGGCATTTTTCCCTCTACAATAAGACTTTAGTTCCTTGGGGGAAATGCATATACAGTGTTAGTCTTTCTCCCAATTGAGTATGTTTTGATACGTACATTTATTTATTTCTTAATAGGCTCGGATTACTTAAAATAGACCTATGTGCATATGTTGTCTAGAAAGTTATAATCTATGACACCCATGGATCATTATAATTTCGACATTTAAAATTGCAATATTGATCTAAAGTTATTTAATAAAAGAAACAGGTCAACTGAAAGAGTTGTGAAGTTGCAGACCATCATCAGGAAAGTTACATGGTGCACGTTTAACTTATTTTAAGATCATTCCTATTAGTGAAAGTGCAATTTTCTTATTTTAGAAGATATGATAAAATAATAATAATAAGGAATAGCTATAGTATTGCTATTTTGAATGTATGTGTGATATTGTGTGATTTGTTTTGCTTTTTCACCTTTAAAGCAATGTTAATCGAAAATAAATGCTTAAACACGAATTTCAGATCATAAACACCAAATTTAAGTGTGGTTTATGTCAATTTTGGTCATTTTAGCTTGAGAAAACAAACTTAACCTAAGCTAACTCTCTGTCCCCTTCACCCAACATGCAATGTCTCCTGTCTTTAGTTGTTAATTATTTGTCAGTGACTTTGTAAATTGAATATACATTATTTGATTTGATGTTATTTTGTTATTTAGGTACATAGTGTTTGTTTTCCTCCTGGTTACTCACACCAGTCACCAAAATAAAGGCTTTGGGCTCTGTTATTTAGACCTGTTTTACCTCAACTTATTCTGTTTTTGTGAAAATACATGATAAAAAAATTCAAACTTTTACACCTTTAATCTTATCTTATATCCAAAAATTAACCGAAAGTTTCCCAGAAGTGCAAAGTTAAAGTACTCACGATAAATAATGACCCCAAAAAATTGTTCCAGCTTTCATATATTAAATGTTAAGTCGATATTGTAATTTTTGTGACAGGTCTAGACTAGGGTGTCCTGGTTTGTGGTGTTTGATGATAATACAATAGTGAAACAAGTGCATAATTAAGGAAAACTGTGCTGCATTCAGTCCATTCATGACTAACATGAGTCAGTATAGTCACATTTTCTTTGTATTTTGGTCATTTTTAAGCAGCTTTTCTGTATTTTACCTCAACAAATGTGTATATATGTCTCTCTTTACTGTTAACAGGTATCAAGCTGGTCAAAAAATAGGGACACCTGGGACATTTCTTCACTGGTTTTGGATAAATCTGCTGGGACTGGGGACACAGTGCTCAAAACTGAGACTGTCCCGGGTAAATAGGGACGTCTGGGGTTATGTGATATGCAGTGGTTGGAGTGAGATTCAAACAGCTTTCAGAAAACTAGTATTTGCATTCTCTAAATGACCACGAACAGCTTTATTCTATATCCAGGTGCTCACCCATCTTAAGCGATGCCACAGTGTTTTCTCTGCTTTAATTCTTCCTGAAGGAGCTTCCTGGAATTGTCTAGTTCCAGTGTAATGCCAAAGCTAATCTCAGTACGGTTGTCACGGCGGCACATTGTAATGCTGTTCTTCTGCTTGGAGAGCTGCCATCTTAATTTAGTCTCACCTTTTTGCTGCGAATGTATTAACAGTCCCCAATGTCCCTCATCCTTTTGTGTCACGCTCCAGTGGAAATGGCAAAACGTAAATAGAAAAAGAGAAAATAGCCCAAACGCCTAAACACTTAGCTCTGCGCAGTCCCATTGACAGGATAATGTGCAGACTGTTCTGTGTCTGTGGAGACGTGGACACTTTGGACAATAGGGTCACTCACACTTTGTTATTATACTTTTCTTTACTGAGGCTGTGGCTGTGGCAGTCGAAAGTTGAGGACATCAGAAATGAACTGACACTAAAACTACTAGGGGTGGAATGAGATACAATTGCCACAAGACAAGACGAGACACGAGATTAGATCTACAAGAACGAGCCAAGATGAGATTTTGGCATTATTTAGGCTATAATAAATCCATTGTGCAATTCAGTTCCCAATTTTAGCCTCACCATTTTTGATTTACTTTATTTAATATTTCTGCTGTCATTGTAGCTCTGCTTTTTGGGACTACATTCAAAAATGTAACTTGCCAGTACTTACTTGCCAGTTTTTAATCCAAAGCTAAAAACATGAGGAAAAAACCTTATGAGATCATTTTTAGTATGTGTGCATTACCTTGTCGGGATGCACGCATGTACTACTTTGTTGAAAAGTGATACGAGTACGAGTATAATCATTTCTGTATTTGCAGATAGTGTGTACTGATACCGATACTTTAACCTCTACCCCCATGGACATACACCGAGTGTCATATCCTGGTTATGGCAGTACTCGGGATACTGAGTATACTTATATCCCTGTGTACATGATCTCATGTAGTGTCCTGGTTTCTTGACACAATGTTACAAAAATATATTTATTTAATAAACCAGGAAAAATATGAACAACCATGATATAATAATGTGTTTAATGCAGCTTTGCGCACATTTGTTTAAGTAACTTAAAACCACATGGCTAAATTGCATAAACTATAAGTGTTGACAAAAACAGCTTCGAGATACTGAAACCAGAATACTGTGTAATGTGTCGCGTAATAGTGGTATCGGTGCATGGTATTGACAAATGTTCGGCAAGTACAGTACGAGTATTTTAAGGAAGTATCAAGATCTTGTGGCTCGAGATCTTGTCCCTAAAAACAAGTATTGAAATTAGACTAAACTAAAAACACACACATAACTTGACCTTTCATCTTGAGTTTGATCAGAATTAGTCTATGAGTTCATGGTATAATAAACAATACTGACATTTTACGTAGAAAATTACAATACTGTGTTTCAGTTTTGCAGGTTTTATTAATTTCACTTGACATTGTTGACATCCATCAATCAATGTCCCCATGTAGATCATTGTTTTGACTGGAACATTCAACACTAGATGGAATTATTATCTATCTCCATGGAGACAAGCAAGTGAAGATTTCACTTTTTGGGTGTATTTTTGAGCAAGTAAAACACCTGCAATTAAATAAATGCAAGACAGAAATGTAATATAATACTCAAAATCCACAAAATCCACTTTTTAAAACATCTGTTACTGAATGTGCTTTTGAAATAACACCACTACTTGAGTAAACAGCCTTCTCTTCTAATTCACTTTTATGTTCTCAAAGTTTAAACCTCCCCGTTTTTTAATTTACGCAGTGAACATTGGCATAGTTGAGCTGACGCTTCATATTTCCTCATCTTGTTACTCCTACGACTGATGCTTATGAAAACCTGCTGGCTAACACAGACTCTTTAATTTGAGCCGGAGTAGTCTGAGTCGACGGTGAGCGGAGGGAGCGGCGTTAAAGACCTGTGTAATTGCCGATGTTGCTCACTCACTTATTCATAAAGATTATTCGTTGCAGCTGGATGGACGTGACTGCTTCTGTCTGGACCAGCAGACGAAGCAATGAACTGGTAATCAATCTACCCATGTGTGGAGAAGGAGGGAGGAGATACGTGCTGGTGAGTAATGGTGTCTACACTGAGATGTTGACAAAACTAATACAAATCATCACAAAGGTGCGTTGTGTAAATTTTCCGGTGGAGGGTTCGTCACATGCTTTTTTCATGGCGATGTTATTGCTTTGTCTAGAATGTTTCTCCTTTCTAACTTCATGGAGACGAAACCAGACCAAGTTACAGGTCAGATCTGTGGAGATCCCACTCACAGTCAGATTGCCTATTTTCTAGGTCAGGGGTCTCAAACCTGTAGCTTGGGAGCTACCAGTAGCTCTCCGCCCCCTTCCAAGTAGCTCCCCAATCAATGCCCCAGTTTAACCCAGATACAATTGTCTCCTTCCGAAGGCTGTTTAGACTATTACTATTCTATGTTTTCTCTCATGTTGATTTGATGACGTCTGTAAACTGTATAAGAAGCCTGTTTTTGTTTTGACATGTATGATTAGGGAGAGACGGACTTCGCATGAGGGACAGACAGGTTTCGGTTTTCTATTTCTTTGTAATTGTGTGCACAATTGCTTTAATAAATCCAGACTCTTTGACTGAAGCCAACTTTTCTCCAGTTTTATTTTTCTCAGATTTGAAAATCCACAACACTCATCAAAAACAAACATGGAGTTGTTTTGTTTCATTTGCAGATGTTTGAATAACCCTCTATTATTAGTCTGTCTACATCTCAACAGGTACTTTTTACATTTAGTTCAGTAGAGATTGGCAGTCGGAGGCCTGGAAATATCTAGAACAGAGCGTTTTCAGTTTGAGAAGAACTCAGCCATACTTCAATAATGCAGGATTTGTGTATTAAACATGCAACAAAACACAACTCTACGTATGTTTGTGATGAGGAAACAGCATTATAACGGATCAGAAAATAGTGTAATTTTACCCCGTTAATGTGTTGTTACATCATAAACAGAATTAAAACTCCACTATCTAACTTTTCTGGTGAAGGAGGCCCAACTCCTGCTTGTCTTCATGAAATCCCTGAAATATTCTATCGTAAAGGTCAAGGTTAGGATATATTTTGCTGATTACTAGTGAAGGTCATTCTCTGTATATATTATCTGTGCTTGGGGACTCATCTCTAGAGCTAGTTTTAGTCAGGACGACTTTAGCTGGAAGATTTAACGTATTGTGGATCATGTTTTGGGTGGATGGGAGAAACATGCGAACTCCAAACTCTAAATTGATTCTTGTGAGCTTTAAGTCATGTTAGAATGTTGTTACCTCCTCAAAAACATACCTGGAGCTGTGTTTTGTTTAAGATATTAGGCTGTTACCACAACTCCAGGTATGTTTGTGATGAGGAAACAGCATTATCAGATCAGAAAAATAGAGTCATCTTGGCCCTTGAATATTAGCACAGCTGTATATTGAGAGCTGAAGTTGTAGTGCCCCAATCCAGTCAGGTGTACTTAAAACCTGACCACTAAAGAGGCGAAGAGGCTGCCACACATTTTAGGTTGGGGCTAATGGGCGATTTCTTCCGTCCTCAGAGCTTCTCTCATCCATCTGCTTCGGGGACCCCTCTGAGTGCCGCAGCCCCACTCCCTGCATCCGACTGCGGGCAAATGACATCCACAGAGCCCCATGAACAGCTGAGAGCCCCATCCCACGCACCAGGGCCCGGGGTGAGGTAGGTCTGTGTCAAAGTATCACATTTTTTGATACAGCTTGTCCTTAAAAACCCAAGTAAAAACAAAGTAAATGTCAAGATTAATCAGTTTTACAATTAAGCGTGATTGTAGATTCTAGGCCGCTATATTTTCACATGGAAAAAATAGGTCATGTGCAGTGATGATTTTATTTTACTCATTATTTCTTGGCCTGAAATGAAACTGATTTATCAAACCATCTCTAATATCTTGGGAGTGATTGGGCAATTTATTCTCCTTCTCACTTTTCTGTATGCATATACTCATTATCTTCTTTCTCTTTAGCACAAAATCCTTAAAATTCGGAGAGGGTTTGCACAGATTATGGCTTTATTTTATTACAGCCCTAATCACAATTCATTTATATCCAATCCACGTTATTTCTACAGCACATTTTTCATAAACAAAGACCATTTCCAAAGTGCTGGACATAGAGAAATGTTATAAAACCTACAATTTAATACAAAACAATCATATTATTATACCGTAAAATACTAAATAAGAGACGGGGCATTTATTTATTTCAATCACTTAACAGACCAGGCCTTTATGTGAGACCAGGCGGCAATTTGGGGAGTTATTCCTTCCTCACAAAAATCTGGTACTCAAATTCTTTTAACCAGTATGACTAGAATGTAGGCGACTTTCTATACAGACGTAGGTGAGTTCACTTGAAATGTTACAACAAAATATCTACGGAGCGGAGAGTTTCGCACATTTGAAAGTGACTCCTGAATTACAGAAAGACATTAAAACCCTCCCGCAACATGCAGAAATATTTTTAGCAAGTTAAAACAAATAACAGATGCAGCGAGTGTGGAGCACCAGAGTGAGAACATTCATCCACTCTATCAGGAGGAGCGAGCTGTTTTTTTCAGTGCTTATAGTTTATGCAAATAAGCCATGCGGTTTAAAGTTTGGTTTGTGTAGAGACGACGCAAGCTTCAGTCCTGCGTCCTGTTGTTGCAGCACGACTTCTGTCTTCATCTCGTACATTAGACTAGGCGTTTATTTGGAACCAGTGGTTATTTATCAGAATATACACCTGCACCCGGCTCTTATTTGGTATTTTATGGTAGTCTTATTCTTATTCTACTCCTTCAAGTGTCTAACCAGGATGTAGGTAGCAGCAGCAGTAGCAGTAGCAACAGTAGTAGTAGTAGTAGTAGTAGTAGTAGTAGTAGTAGTAGCAGTAAAAAAGGACAGTTCCTCTCTCTCTGTGCCCCTGTGTTCGGTGTGATCGTGCTTTGGTCCTGTCTCTGAGGCGTTGTGCTGCTAACGCTGATAACACAAACCCAGAGGAGATGCTATCAGACCAGGTTCAACCCAGTGACAACTCCATCAGAGCAGCTGCCATCTTTGTGTGGGAGGGTCTTTAGAGGACACTGTCAAGGAGAGCACCAAGGTTAATCGCAACGGAAATTTTAATGATCGCAATCAGCACATCGCAAAGGTCTGTCACTGTGTTGCCTTATCCTGGTCAAGTCGTGGTCTAGTCCTGATCAAGTCCTGGTCTAGTGATTTTCTAGTTCTGGGCTAGTTCTGTTTTAGACCTGATCTAGTCTAGGTCTAGCCCTGGCCTAGTCCTGATTTTGCCCTGATCTTGTCCAGTCCTTTCTAGTCCTGGTCTGGTATAGGTCTTGTCCTGGTCTAGTCCTTGTCTAGCTCTGATCTTGTCCTGGTCTAGCCCTGGTCTTGTCCTGGTCTTATCCTGGTCTAGCCCTGGTCTTTTCCTGGTCTAGTCCAGATCTAGCCCTAGTCTTGTCCTGGTCTCGCCCTGGTCTTGTCCTGGTCTAGCCCTAGTCTAGTCCTGGTCTAGCCCTGGTATAACTCTGGTCTAGCCCTGGTCTAACCCTGGTCTTGTCCTGGTCTAGCCCTGGTCTAGTCCAGGTCTAGCCCTAGTCTTGTCCTGGTCTAGTCTTAGTCTTGTCCTGGTCTAGCCCTGGTCTAACCCTGGTCTTGTCCTGGTCTAGTCCTGGTCTTGTCCTGGTCTAGCCCTGGTCTAGTCCTGGTCTAGCCCTGGTCTTGTCCTGGTCTAGACCTGGTCTTGTCCTGGTCTAGTCCTGGTCTAGTCCTGGTCTAGCCCTAGTCTTGTCCTGGTCTAGTCCTTGTCTAGCTCTGATCTTGTCCTGGTCTAGCCCTGGTCTTGTCCTGGTCTAGTCCTGGTCTAGCCCTGGTCTTGTCCTGGTCTTATCCTGGTCTAGCCCTGGTCTTTTCCTGGTCTAGCTCTGATCTTGTCCTGGTCTAGCCCTGGTCTTGTCCTGGTCTAGTCCTGGTCTAGCCCTGGTCTTGTCCTGGTCTTGTCCTGGTCTAGCCCTGGTCTTTTCCTGGTCTAGTCGAGGTCTAGTCCTGGTCTAGTCCTGGTCTAGCCCTGGTCTAGTCCTGGTCTAGCACTGATCTTGTCCTGGTCTAATCCTGGTCTAGTCCTGATCTAGTCCTGGTCTTGTCCTGGTCTAGCCCTGGTCTAGTCCTGGTCTAGCCCTAGTCTTGTCCTGGTCTAGTCCTGGTCTAGCCCTGGTCTAACCCTGGTCTTGTCCTGGTCTAGCCCTGGTCTAGTCCAGGTCTAGCCCTAGTCTTGTCCTGGTCTAGTCTTAGTCTTGTCCTGGTCTAGCCCTGGTCTAGTCTTAGTCTAGCACTGATCTAGTCCTGGTCTAGTCCTGGTCTTGTCCTGGTCTAGCCCTGGTCTAGTCCTGGTCTTGTCCTGGTCTTGTCCTGGTCTTGTCCATGTCTCATCCTGGTCTTGTCCTGGTCTAGTCCTGGTCTTGTCCTGGTCTAGCCCTGATCTAGTCCTGGTCTAGCCCTAGTCTTGTCCTGGTCTAGTCCTCGTCTAGCCCTAGTCTTGTCCTGGTCTAGTCCTCGTCTAGCCCTAGTCTTGTCCTGGTCTCGCCCTGGTCTTGTCCTGGTCTAGCCCTGGTCTTGTCCTGGTCTAGCCCTGGTCTTGTCCTGGTCTAGCCCTGGACTTGTCCTGGTCTAGCCCTGGTCCAGTCCTATTTCTTTTCCCCTTTTCACCACATAATCTCTTTGGGATGTCATTTTAACTGCCACTCTACATTTCGTGCAGATAAAATATGTCCAACATGTCCAGTCTTCAGATCCTTATTTCACCCCGGGGTTCATAAGATGGACAGAACAGTGTCTCCAGGCCGAGAGGAGGACAGACTCTGATGAAGGACAAAATCCATCTATCACCTCTAGTTTGTCTGGTGGATTTGGGACATTTTGACTATTTCTGTCAGACAGGCTGTTCCCGTGGGAATATAAAGTTCTTTTCAAAGCTTTCTCTGACAAATGGCTAAACCACTCATACCTCACTCAAAGACAGTGTTTCAGGTCAGTTTGATGGACAAACTCTGCAAAGACTTTTATTTTAAAGATGCACTGTGTAACTTTTCACATGAGTGGGTTTGCCTATGTTTCGCTCCATATACCTTCACTAGAATCATTTAGGACATTTCAGTCCTGGATTTGCCCATCTCTTCTAAAGAAAAAGTAAAGGGTGGCTGTTGTCTTGGAAACTTGAAAAAGAGAGGAGCTACTTTCTGTTCTGGTGCATTAAAAGCGTAGCTCCTCTGGTCTAATCTTATGGCTCTAATGCAGTTGGAACAGAATGTGCTTTTCATTTCAGACAGAAACAAGCCGTCACTGGGTTGAGCTGTAAATCTCTTGGTTAAAACATTTTGGATGCTTTCAGACCAGTCACACTTTAGATCTTTGTTGTGCATTTTGTTGTGTGGTTTTATTGGCTCTTATGCTCCATCCAAAGAGCACTGTGTAACTTTTCTGGTTCATCAAATGCTTTTCTCTATAGAAATGTTATTGCTTTGTCTGGAATGTTTCACAGTATGGCATTAAACCTTTCTATCTTCATGGAGGCCAAACCAGACCAAGTTACAGGTCGGATCTGTGGAGAGGCGACCCTGCTCACAGTCAGAATGTTTGTTTTTCTAAGTATGTTTGAGCTGTAAAACCACCTGTAATTTAATACATGTAAAGTAGAGCTATTTAATGTCATGCTGTGGAACATTCCAGACAGAGCAATGACATCCATAGAATCAAGCAGTCAAAAAGTGACATAGTGCATAACATAGTCTTTTAAATGATATGTGTGTGACCAGATGAGGGCGCAGGAGATATAGACTCAATATTTGAATTTTTTGAGCAACGTCATCCCCAATTTAAGGGAAACTGAAAAATCACCCCACAATTAACAGGCAGCACAAGTTTGTTTCAATTGACTTGACAAAGACTTACAGTTTAGGTTATGCTTTGTTTTTTCATAAATAATGTTCAGATTGTTCCCTTTAGTTTAAGCATTTTATACCCCATTTCTGTTCATTTCACTTTCACATTCGGATAGAACAGTTCTTTACAGGTGTACAGTTGGGTGTAGGCCTTGTAGAACCCAGCGTCCACACACCCTGAGGCAGGTGTTTTCTTGGTCTGTAGGGGAGGCTCGCCGCCAGCAGGAGCCTATTAACAGTAAACCTTAACCTACATGTACAATACAATAAAAATAAACATACCATTAGCAAAACACATCGGGTGGCTTTAAAACAGCGCACACCTCCAGGCATCCCGACCCAAACGCTGCTGCATGCAAAGGTCCTGCTCTGAAATACAAACATTTGCCCGTTAGCCTTGACTCATAGGTTAAAACACAGTCTGTCCTACTCACCGATGACCGCGCCACTGCTCCTGTTTCAGCCTTAGTTTAGTCCTGGTTTAGATCAAATTGGTCAACAATAGGACAGCTGGGTCTTTTATAAATCTGGAACAAAAACCATGGTACACAAGCCCCTTCAGCTCCTCACAGCTCTTTTGTTTGTGTTTGTGTAATTTAAAGTTGATTTTATCCACTGATCGCTGTGTTTGAAGCCTACCATGTGGTCTAGTGCATCTAATCATACTCTGTGGCTCCCGTGCTCCTCTCGCACCTCAGCACCTCCTAGCGTATGACATTGGTGGGACTGAACACTGGGGACATTGACCCTTTTATAGGCGGCCTCTAGGCACACTAAAGCCCACATCGCTACATGTGATTTGCTTGAGAAATTTCACCATGTACCTTTAATGGATACTATTACACGTGGTCTATCTAGAACAGGGGTGCAGCTGAACTAATGCAGTACTTTGCTGCTGTGCTCTATGAGAGTATGACTTAACTACGACACCTGTGGATCACTGTTATCATTTGGATATTGTAAATCGCAATATTCATCTAAAACGACTGAATAAAAGAAAGAAGTATGCTGACTTCTGTGTTACAAAACTATAGTGCCCAGTGTAACAGTGTTGTAGTGACCCTAAAAGTCACTACAACAATTTTTTGCAAAATGGGTGAACGAGTCCAATTCCACATTCAATTTTTTCAAAAAGTAGAATTATTATAACATTGGTTTTATAACTATAGCCTGTAATCTTTAGGATCAGAGATTCTCCAGATATTTTACGATTCAAAAGTAGGGATGCACCAATCTGGCCTTTTCTCTTCCAATACCGATACTGATGTCTTTAAGTATCTACCAATATTTCAGCCGGTATACGATTTCAACTGATACTGGGGCAGAGACTGACAACAGAATTTACGCACACAGATGTTTTAGGCCAGTAAATCATCTTATTACATCAGTTTATAGACCAAAATATGATCTAGACTGAGCCAATATCTGGGAAACCGATTCTCCAACATTTTCAATATGATGGCGATATCCGATACCAGTATTAGGGTTAGTTTAGTATTGTATCTGTGCATCCCTATTCCAGTATGTTAGTTTAATGTGAGGGCTCATATTGTAGGACATGTCAGCAGCATTAGCTCTGACCTCGGAGCATTGACCTCTGAATGTGCAGAAGGTGAACAAAAGGTGCTTTGTCCAACTGACTCCGATTTAGCTCAGAGACACAGAGGAGCTGCAGTCGGGACACATCACTCATGTCCCTTATGTAGGACAGGGGTCACAGCGCCCTCTACAGACCAAACATCATCACTGTGGGACCCAGGGACACAATGTATTTTTATGTTGGCGTTAGTCATGTTTTTCTTTTCATCTCCACGAAAACTAAATAATAATATCTAGCAGTTGAATCATGTACTGAGTATTGTTGCACAAATCCTGCTTATTTAGGCTGAATTCTTCTTCCAAACAGAAAACAAAGATATCAGCAGACATCCTAATAATGCAGGATATCTCAAACGTGTGTAAATAAAACAATACACAACACTAGGTATCTTTTTGAGCCCATACGAAGCTCACAAGACTCAATTTTGTGTAATATAGTCCGTCCATCCATCTTCTCCCGCTTAGTCCAGCTGGGGGGCAGCTAGCTGCCCAATACTCATAGCACCTGACCATCCCGATGAACCTCTCTGCGGGTGGTGAGCCCACAGGAGGGTGGACAACATGGTCCTTGATGTTAGTTCATAGGGGTGTATGTTTTGGGTTGATGGGGGAAACCGGAGCACCCGGAGGAAACCCATCCAGACACGGGGAGAACATGCAAACTCCACACAGAAAGGCCCCGGGGATCGAACCCCCTGAGTGTTGCCACTCAGCCACCGTGCCACCATGTGTAATGTAATACCTTTTAATATTTGGAAAGTATATATAATGTTTCCAAAAAGTCTGTGGGAAACATGAATGAAAAATGTACTTCCAGACCCAGAGCGAACAGTCCGTATTGAGCTCTATAGATCTCACCGCACCGAGGTCAGCACCAGCCATACTGCAGTACAAATCTTATCTTAAAAATTGCCGTCCAGTACGTTTCCAGAATATATTCCATCTATAGTGTACCCATGGTTTGATTGTGTACTTTTCCACACACGAGCCGTGAGTCAGACTGAAGCTCAGGCAGCAGGAGAATAATCGCTCCAATTTATGTTTGTGGATTTACGGCAATCTGCTGCACATTTGGTACACAGTGATTTTGTGGCTCCCCCCTGACTTGTCTCAAATTTGTCTACAATGATGTATACAACACAACGAGGATTACATACAAAATGGCCGGAATTCAGAATCTTAATGTTGATTTGAGATATTTTGGTCAGCCTAGATGAATTTATAACTCTATAGTGCGAAAGTATGACGTGGAGGTGGTAGATGGTCTTAAAGGTTTTCTGTTACACAAAACTGACTGGTGTGAGCTGTAATCCTTATTGTTGATGTTGTTACCTCCTCAAAAACATGCAGTTGTGTTTTATTTCATTCACAGATTTTTGAGTAATCCTCCATATTAATCTTTCTACATTTTACATTTTGTTCAGTGGAGATTGACAATTCCTTGCCAGACTGGTGCTACCGAGTGCTTCCGCTCAATTTCATTCAACCCCAGAAGTTGTAGTTGGTGCACCGGCCAATTCAGCGAAGAAGCTGATTGGCCGGTGAAGCCGTGAGGTCAAACTCAAGCACCTCTGGGTCCTTTGGTGGTGCAGCACAACAGGAAACAAAGCAGTTGACATGGGTGAAGACAAAGCTGTACATTTTGTGTTGGCAACGATTCCCGACATCGAGGCCGAAACAAAGAGAATGTTTGGTGAATTTTATCAAGAGGAAAGACATATTTGCCCTTTTACCTACAGGATTTGCAATTACTTGGACACCACTGAGTGTCCTGGCCCATTACATACATCACAACCAAATAGCAACGATTGGTTAAATAAAAAAAGTACCCACCTACTGTCAAGCGAACGAATCCTAATGCTGCGAGGTCAGACGGCTTCCAAGGAGTGAAACCAGCTGATGAATCAGGCTAAGCAATTCCAGGGCTGAAAGCAGAGACTTTATTTTCTTGAATCAACGTTTACATGTTAAAAATGTCTGAGCAAATGTCTTCCTTGTGTGTAAATGGAATAGGTGGAGAGCTCACTAACAGTAGCCTACATTCTGTATTTTCCAACTTTTATATTTCTACTTTTCTTCACAAACTGCCACTTAACTGATGTAAAATTCTAATGAATACCTCAGGCACTTTCCCTCAAAACCAAGAAATCACTGGGGAAATGTATGAATCTGTCAAATGCACTTTAATGCCAGAAGTGATCATCATCTCTGTATAAGAATAATAATAATCATAATAATAAAAATAATAATAATACACTCAAGCGACCAGCTTTATATCTGGACATAAATAAACAGACTGACTGTGTTTGTCTTTTTTGAATTTTTGAGTGCACATTTCTATTCTCTCGCTGTTCTTGAACACTGAAATTTTCCCATTATGCGGCAAAAAAGGTTCTCATTTCTGTTTCTTTTAGACATTTCCAAAAAATAAATAAGCCTGAGTTTTCAAAAAGCGCAAAAATAACAGTGGAAAATACAAAAGGATACAACAGTGCTGCACAATTTATAGTTATATCAATGGCTGTTACATGCAGGTACCTTTTTGTTTATTTAAAGTGTAACTCCGGCAGGTTTGAAGCTAAACTCCATTGCTAGAGGTGGTCTAATTCTGTCAGAAGCCAAAAAACTGCACAGATCAGTGTTGCCGTGGTAGTGAGTCTGTCAAGGCAACAAACTAGTGTAGTAATGGGGGCAAGTTCTTAACTTCCACATAAAACGCTAATTTGCACATTGAAGAAGTTAACACCACTTTCTAACCCATCTTACAACAGCCACAAGTCTAACAAACCAAATACTCTACCTGGCTCACTCATTAGTGGTTTAGAAACATTGTAAAACAACTTTATAAGCAGCCTTACACTTACTTGTGTTGATTTCCCACTGCACATGCGAAAGCCCAAAAGACTCAACCGCCGACTTTCAGCGGTGGTGAGAGGCTCAAGCCACCAGAAGCAACAAGTAAGGATCGACTACTGACGGTGAAGAAGAAGAGAAACTGAAAGTTGTTTAAGGAAAATGGTTTGGGAATGTATTTTTTAGGGTTTAAAAAAAAATCACTCATAAATAAATGGGATTAGAAACGACATCGACGATTGAGTCTTTTGCGCAGTGGGATGGCGCTCTCTGCTCTGCTTTGTGCACATTGCTCCACCCACCCTCACTCACCTGGCGTGCTTCGCCCAGCCGCACACCTTTCCATTTGCCTTACTACTGTCCGCAGGGTGTTAACCGCTGTCGTGCCTGTAGCTTTTTGTGTTAGCCTATAGCCTTTGGACCTGATGCGACCAGCTGTCCTATTTTTGCCTTTTATTTGGGTTAAGTTTTGTTGGGTTCTTTTGTCTTCAGTTAGTGGTTTGCCCAGTGTTGCACTTTTTTTTAAATGTTTGGCGGCTCATCAGGTCCACCTTTCCGTTCATTACAAATATGACACAATATTTATCACATAGTCATAAATTACCCCAAAGAGATTTTTTACGTTGTATTATGGCTGATGTATCAAACGTCACTTTTCTCATATCATGCCGTAAACACAAAACACTGTTCTCTTTTCAAAAACCCTGAGTATCGAATAACATGAGCATAATTCTGAACTCTGTCCCAAGTGATCCAACCTTGCGTTGACATGTGTCCTGCTACATGCATCACAATCCCGTCTTTTCTATTCCGAGCAGATCAGACTCTATTCTCTCCGCTCGGCCCCTCTGCTGCTGTCGGCTCCATACACCGGCCATGTTAGCACTGCCTGTCCTGCTTTATGTGTGAAAGATCAATGGAGGAAGTGAAGAAAGCCCCATGTAGTCCGAACTGTCAGAACAGGACGTGTGATGAGTTCTTCAGCAGATGGGTGTCATAACGTGGCCTGTGTCAGCAGCACCCAAGGGTCCCTCTGTGCAGAAATAATGAACACAGAACATGTTCCGTATGTGTCACTGTGCAGCCGAAAAGGTCATAACCTGATTCACTGCTAATGCACTACACGGCCCTGTGCTCATCTTCTCTGTCATGTTTCTCACCAGGGCCACTGATTGAAATCTAATTGCACTTTAAATTGGCACAATTAGCAAATCACAAAGGATGCTATTTTTTAAGCACCATCATTTCCTTCACAAACAACCAAATATCCTGTTTTAATCTGCGTAAATACTGCTCATCCTGTTTCCTGTTAGATTTGTGCAGACCATAGATTTTATATATAAATGGACATGTAACTCACAATTCGCCTTGTTTTATATAGGAAGTAACCATGGGGGACTCATCTGGTTCCATCAACTCTGGCTCCTTCTGACTTCACAGTGAAAAATGGTCACTCGTCTCTGTAACGGATTCTAGTATTTTTTTTTATCTCCCGAATATATGGAACTCATCTCAAAATGTGCTCCTATTGCCCCTTTTAGTGTTAGTAAACTTTGATGACGTAGGCTCGGTTACGTACGCATTTTGGCAACAGAAGTACGGCAGAACTCACTGGCTTGTCAAACTCTGCGAAAGGATTATCGTCAAAAGATCACAAATATTTCCTCAACAAGCTGACTTTGTCAAACGGTGTCCAGCTGCCAGGTCCTTGTGCGATCAGTGAGTAAAACTTTAAAACTTTAGTCCACCGGTAGAAAATAAATTCGGACAACCACACACATAACCAGACATTTTGGTGCTGGAAATGTTATTATCTCCGTTATCTTCTGTCCATGTTCAGTCTGAATGAATGGGAATGAATGGGGAACAATGTCGCTTCCATTGCCAAAATGCGCAAGCAGCTTTTTTTATCACTTCCTCCCTAAATGAGTCTATAATGAAGTGTTTTCATCTTAAAAGAACAACTAAATATACAGGTTTGTGTGTTTAACCTCGTGAATGAAACAAAACAAAATGAAAATAGTCCCTTTGAGGTTAGAATAAAATCCTTCAACTCCACAATACAATAAAGTCCTAAGCTGTTAATGTCCAAGTTACTACTACATGACATCACACGGTGGAATACTGCAAATTTCTCTGATCTGGCCAAGATTTTACAAACTTATATCAGGATATTCATCGATTTTTCGGTTTATTATCTACTTACTAGTTCAGAGACCGCTTCATTCTAGTCTAGAGGTAGTTTCTTTTTACAATAGCTTGTCAAGTAAATTGATTTTGCTGCATGGACAGATCATTTCACTACTTTAAAGCCATTTTCTGTTAGATTTAAGTGTTTATATCTTAAATTTTGGCCAAGCTTTTTGCAGTGAACAGCATTTTGAGCTTCGGTGATGTAGACAGGGTGATGAGAAAGGATTAGTTAAACGTGTGAATGAAACAAAACACAACTCCAGGTATGTTTTAGATGAGGCAGGAGGATTATAACACGGCTTAAAGCTCACAATAATCCATTTTGTGTAATATAGAAGTAAGAGTCTTTTAAAGCTTGCATCGTATCCATGGTATCATTTGCTTCTTTGGTGTCTCCTGCTCCTCTCTCTCCATCACTAACCCATGTGACAGCGTCTGTGATGAAGGCCGATGGTGCACGTCCTGCTTCAGTCTGGGCTCTGCTGGAGTGGAACAGTGGGACAGACCTGAGCAGCATAAAAACCTCCCTCTCCCAAACTCAAACTCGGAATCTCTCCTCGCGCCACCTCACCCGGGAACGCCGTCGCTGCCTAAACTCCAGATCAAGTGAACGTGCAGAATACAAACTACAGACTTTACCAGCGCGAAGTCAAGAACACAAACAACACGGAAGAGAAGTCTAGACCGATATTAAACCTACGCCACACTTCACTCCGGGAACAAGCGGAGGCTCAAATGGGCTGTCTTAAAACAAACTAGTTCTCTCTGTCTGTCTCTCTCTCTGTCTTTCTCCATCACTCTCTGCCTGTCTGTCTCTCTATCTTTATCTCTCGCTGTCTGTCCCTCTGACTCTCTCTCTGTCTCTATGCCTGTCTGTTTGTCTCTCTTTGTCCATCTCGCTCTCTGTCTGCCTCTCTCTTTGTCTCTCCCTCTCTCTGTCTTTCTCTCTTTCTCTTGCTCTCTCTCTTTGTCTTTCTCCCTGTCTCTGTCTCTCTATCTTTGTCTCTCACTTTCTGTCCCTCTGTCTGTCTGCCTCTCTCTCTCCCTCTCAGTTTCTCATTCTAATTCCCCCTCCCTCTCTCTCTCTCTCCATCCCTCTCTCTAAGTCTATGTCTGCCTCTCTCTCTGTCTTCTGTCTCTCTCTCTGTCTTCTGTCTCTCGCTGTCTTTCCCTCTCACTGTCTTTCCCTCTCACTGTCTTTCTCTCTTTCTGCCTCTCTCTCATTCTCTTCCTCTCTGTTGCTCACTCTCTGTCCCTCTCTCTCTCTGTTTCACACTCTCTGTCCTCCCTCTCTCTCTCCATCCCTCTCTTTGTCTATGTCACTCTTTCACTCTCTCTCTCTGCCTGTCTTTCTTTCTCACTGTCTCTCCCTCTCTCTGTCTTTCTCTCTTGCTGCCTCTCTCTCTGTCTCTTTCTCTCCTTCTCTGTCCCTCTCTCTCTCTCTCTCTCCATCCCCTCTCTTCATGTCTATGTCCGTCTCTCTCTCTCTGTCTCTCTCTCCCTGTCTGTCTGTCTCTCCCTCTGTCTGTCTTTCTCTTTCTGCCTCTTCCTCTATCTCTCTTCCTCTCTGTCTCTCCTTGTCTCTTTCTCTCTCTGCCTGTCTGTCAGCCTCTCTCTCTGTCTCTCTCTTTTTCTGCTTTTGTCTGTCTCTTCCTCTCTGTCTCTCCTTTCAACTTTCAACTTTATTATTATCCCAGAGGGGAATTATTTTGCCGCAGTGTCAGACATACAATAGACATACAATCCAATCCAATAATACAGTTTCAATACGTCAATAATACAATAATCACAGCTTAAGCTTAGCTCAGTCCTTCTCAAATAGAGGGGGATGCGGTGCGATGCCGGGGGGTGTGTGTGACCTCGGGGAACATGCTTTTATCCTGTACTAGAATAAAGTGTAATTGCACATCCACTACAGTAGTTGGCAGTGACGCTCTCATTGCCAGAGTTTGCGCAGGGAGTATTAGAGCTCTAGTGTGGGGTTTGTGCTCCAAGTTTACGTACACAGCACAGAGCAGGAGATATGAAGTGCAAAACAAACTTTATGTAGAGCATTTGTAGTGCTCGGGTTCACTGTGACTACGGTGGAAACGAGGAAAGACCGCTGTGTTTACTGTGTCTATAAATCTTAGCAACGACAGCGTGAAGACAAATAAATTATGGCGTTGCTTAAAGACCTACACCCTAGTTTTTTCAGCGAAATCGTGCCGTGCTTCATTAAACTAGCGAGAACTGAGTGTCGTATAAGGAAGACCAAACAGCAGAGGAGCTGATCCTGCTGCAGCATTAGACATGGATTCTGTTACTCTGGATGTCGCAAATGCCCCGAATTATAACACAGACCTCATCTTTAAAGATGAGGAGG
Organism: Odontamblyopus rebecca; assembly: GCA_030686955.1. Lineage (NCBI taxonomy): Eukaryota > Metazoa > Chordata > Actinopteri > Gobiiformes > Gobiidae > Odontamblyopus > Odontamblyopus rebecca. The sequence goes on along the minus strand of CM060673.1, from coordinate 29,427,633 downwards.
ACACAGGAGTGGACCTCCTCATGATGCAGGTGCAGACGAGAGCGACCAGGGAGTCGCCTTGGAGACACGATTAAACTCTTGTATGTCGGCGACTGAATGTGAGGATGCGATTTGTTGATGTTTGTTAGTGATTCTGTGTTTTTTTAGAGCATCCCTAGTTAGGCCCTGGTTTAGACGTCTGCGCGGGACAGAATTTTCAGTTCCTCTTCCCGCACCCAGAACGAGCTTTCAAAATGTGTCCCGCGCCACACTATTTTGCGTCAGGTCCTGCGGGAGTGCAGCGCTCTACCCTGGTTTCGTCCTTGGTTTAGTCCCAGGTTCAGTCCTTAATCATTCCTGATTTAGTCCCTGGTTTAGTCCTGGTTTAGTTCTGGTTTAGTCCTAATTCAGTCCTAATTAAGATAAACCAGACATCCCTATTTACCCGGAAGAGCCCCAGTTTTGAGCCCTGTGTCCCCTGCCCCAGCAGATTTATGCAAAACTAGTGATTTGTCCCAGTTTTATACAAGAAATGTCCCAGATTGTTTTTGACCAATTTATCCCTGCCAACAGTAAAAAGAGGCTTAAATTGGTTGGGTAAAACACAGAAAAGCTGCTTAAAAATAACCAAAACACAAAGAAAATGTGACTATACAGACTCACATTAGTGCTGAGTGTTTAACAGTTTTCCTTAATTACGCACTTGTTTCACAATTTTATTATTACCAACTAACCCAAACCCAAGATGTCACAGTTTTTTAAATATGGTCACCCTAGTCCTAATTCAGTCCTAATTCAGCCCTGGTTCAGTTCTGGTTTAGTCCCTGGTTTAGTAGCTGATTTAGTCTCTTAAAAATAGGCAAAAAAGAAGACATATGTAACCACATTTCCCCATGACTAAACCCAGCTATAAGAAAGCATTCATCCTGGCTATGGCTTCCCTCTCTATCTCTTTCTCCCCCCCTCTCCTTGTTTCTCTCTCTGTAGGCTCTTCCTCACTTATCTCATGTATTATGCAGTGCAGATATATTGTATGAGCAGCTCTTGGGGTCAAAATAGGTCTGCTGTAATGTCTTCTTCTAATTATAAAGTGTTTTATTGGCTCATAATCTGAAAGTGCCTGTTACCATGCTAGTTGTTGTTAGCTTTCCTCTGCTCTGGTCTCTGAAAGTTTCGAAAAGCGCTTATAAACCATCACAGTGAATAATTAGGATGCTCAGAATGCATAAGGTAAGTGAGGAATATCTTTGGACCACTGCAAACTATTTATATTGGACTAGTTCTGTTTTTAATGCTTTTAAGACATTAAAAAATCAGCACAGCATCATGGAAAATGTATGGAACCAATCCCGAATTAATAATGATAATATAAGTTTGGATTTGTTCAAAAACAGTGAATCTCCCATAGTTATACAAGCTTCTTCCCTCCATTTGAAATCATAACATCGCAGAGAGAGGACATGTTAGGATTGTGAGAAACGGGATCCGTAATGAGATGATAATGACCGGTCCCTGGCTGCAGCTTGACAGAAGGAGAAGCAGCCCTCGGGGACCTCACTGTCTGTAACCCCTCCACACAGATAAAACTACGTTACAGTCAATTAGCCCTCGCTCACACATGGATGCGTCCTCAAGCACCGTGCGCATGAAACAACAATCGAGACGTGAAGTTTGAATGGAAATATGTGCACTTTATGACAATCAGGATTTGTATACTGGAGATTCCTGCGTGGAGAGTATGATTTGATTTTGGTAGCAATTATTCTTTTAAAGGTGCACTGTGTCACTTTTTGGTTGGGGGTCCGTCACCTGCTTGTTTCTATGGATATGTCACTGCTTTGCCTGGAATCTTCCACAGCTCTACCTACGTTTATTCAATCGCAGGTGGTTTTACTTCTCAAAAATACCTAGAAAATAATGATTCTGACTGTAAGAGACTGTAAGCCTCGCCACAGATCTGACCTGTAACGTGGCATGGTTTGGTCTCCATGGTGATAGAAAGGTTTAATCTCATACTGTGAAACATTCCAGACAAAGCAATAACTGCTCCATGAAGAAAAGCATTTGACGGACCCTCCACAGGAAAAGTTAAACAATTCACCTTTTAAATTAAATTGTCAGATTTTTTGTTTTTGTTTTATTTATTTAAAGGGACAATGCATATTCCTGAACAAATCCTTGTAAATATGTCAGAATTAGGTCAGAGAGATAAAAATAACATAAGACAACATACACAATAGACAAAGTGTCAATGACAAGCACAATAAAACACAATCATGACATACAACATTGACATTTACATAAAAGCATAACATGAGTGATAACAGATCTGGTTTCTCTTAAGCCATTGTTTCAGATGGTTTTAAAAGTACTGAATGTGGTCGTGTCTCTTATTGCAGCTGGGATGTTGTTCCAGGTTTCTGTACCCCTGACTGATAACCCCTGCTGACTGAATGTTGTGCGTCTGTGAGGTGTGACACAGCCGCCTCTGGTACAGGCTCTTGTTACCCGACCACTAGTGCTGGTTTTGGGCAAAATCCCCCAGAGGAGGTGGAGTGACTCCATTTAAGACCTTATACACCGAGCAGGCCAGTTGAAAGTTTCTAAAATTTCCAAAACTTAAGATATTATATTTTTGAAGTATGAGGCAATGATGAAAAGATAAAGGTGATTTTTTTAAAAAGTTTTTTTTAAAAAGTGATTTTATTGTTTTAAGGTTGTCATGCTTGTGATCAGTTAATAATGCAGTATTCAATGTGAGAAAATATCATCCTGTGAAGAAACATTTTAGCTGCGTTTTCTGGCAATAATGGTTTAATTTGCCTGAAGTTGTGAATATTAAAATTAAGAATTTTTGATATGTTTTACATGTTTTTTAAAGTTAAAGTGGAGTCCAAGGTAACACCAAGATACTTGAATTCATTTACAAACTGGAGCCCCTCAGCAGAACATTTAAACAAGACTTTGGTTATTAGTTTATAACACATGTGTCAAACATACGGCCCGGGGCCAGATCCGGCCCTACAAGACCCTTAATCTGGCCCTCGGCTGATTTTTCTATTAAAATACTTACTTACTCTGTTAATTTTCTGCACCGTTTAGCATAGCAGCGTCTCCGGCTTTTCTGTGCGTTGCGACTCCCACCAGAGCAGCACAAATGAAGACTTTCCTCTTTCCAAACGCTCTTAAAGGACGATCGTTTTGACTGTCGACCGTGACCCTCATCAGCAAAATGTCAAAAAATGAGAAAAGCAGAAGCTGAGTTCAGGATTTCCCAAGAAAAATAGTCTAATTCTTATTTGTTGACAGAGGTGAATGGGAAATCTGTGCTCAGTGTGTTTGGAACAAGTGGCGTTGCTCGAGGAATATAATCTTAAACACCACTACGAGACACGGAGAAAAATACAATAACTTGAAGAGAGAACTGAGTTTTTCTGATCCGGCCCTTTTGGGATCAAAGTAGGTTGCATATGGCCCCCGGACCAAAATGAGTTTGACACCCTTGGTTTATAATCTGAAAGGCTTGTGAATGTGAGATTTTCCCTGTGTCATTTTGATCTAATATCAGCTCTGTTTTGGTCCTCAAACCTTTTCTCTCAGCTCATAGTATGTTTTGTAGCCTCCATAGTGGCCATTTGACTGAATTAGCTCACAAATGTTGTTGCAGCCTTAATGGATCTTTCTGTAAAGTTTTTATGCTTTTTTCATCACAAAACTAACACTTTATTTTAAGAAATGCATAAGGAAATATAACAGTTTCTAAAAGTATCTAGTCGTTTGTAGCCAGAACTTAGTTTCAGGCTTGTATTTGTTTGATCCTGGGTTCAGTCTAGTTCAATTCTAATTCATTTTAATTGAACTGGTCCTATTCTAGTCCTGGTTTAGTCCTGGTTTAGTTCCAGCCTAGACCAGGTATAGTTATGGTTTTAGTTTTAATGTTTTGTTTGTGCAAGTGCGGATGCATCCCAAGTCTTTTGAATTTATCTTTTAAAAACTTTAAATAGCACTTTTCTGCCTTAATAGCAATGTGTAATCAATGCTGATCTTACGTAACAACCGTTGAGATTGTTTTCTAACCACAAGATGAAAGTAATGAGAGTAAGAAAGTAAAAGTAATGAAAGGCGACTCGCTGTGTGTGTAATCCACAGTCCTTGTGATCAAATATGTAATGACGACACTTAACAGAACAGAAATGTGTCCTTCAAACTTTTGGGTTATACACTATTTTCAAAACTAAAGCTTGAAAAGATGGTTGCAAAATATCTTTTTCCTTTTTACTAAAATTTTCAGAGCTTGATCAATTATATTTACTTATTCAACCAAGAGCTTCTTTTTTAGTACCACAGCTTCCAATTTATTTCTAGATAGTGTTGCCACGATATTCAAACAAACTCAAACTCAATTTCAATACTTTAGATACTAACTTTTAGTAATCTGTATCTTAGAATGAGGTCTTATATTATATTCTTATATTATATTCTGATCAAGATCAAAATCATACTAAAACATTTTGCAGTATCGGTATTTGAATGTATTGTTTTGATTTTCGTTTTAGTATCTGATTTTCAATACTTTTGATAACCCGATCTCATGGTACATTACTTAAAACCTGACTCACAATCATAATTTGAGGCCCCGTTTACACGTACACGGATATTTTTAAAGACTGAGAAATTTCCCTTTGTTTGTGCCCATCTTTTACACGCAAACGGAGAATTCGCCTCTGAAAACGTATTTTTCTAAAAAGTCCGGCAAAAGTGGAGATTTTTGAAAACTACACTTTCGCATTTCCATTTAAAGTGACATAAATGGCGTTTTAGGCAGTTGACACATTGTATTCTCATATATCACCACTAGATGCATCTACGTTACTGCTGGAACATGATTTAAGTTAAATGCTCAAGGTAGTTTCGTAAGTAGTTTCCCGTTTTTTATATATTTTTTTGTTCTCGGTTCGAAGTTGCACCTCTTCTCTTGTACATGGTGTTCTTCTCCACATAAACTGCTGTATAAATCTTCAGAACAGGGCTGAAAAACAGAGCACAGGATGTTAGCAAACTCCCATTATTCATTTGACCCTGAGTGTAGTGTGCACTTCTCTGCTAACTCACCTCCGCCCCTCTCTCAGCTCTTCCATCTACGCTCTGCCTCTTCTTCTCTCCACTCTATCGCTCTCCTTTCCCCCCTTTCTTCTTTTCCCCGTCCTCTCTCATCTCTCCCCCTCTCCTCTTCCCTCCCTTCCTTCCTCTTCTTTCTTCTTCTTCTCTCTCCTTAATCTCCCCTGTGTCTTCTCTTTCCTCTCTGCTTTCCCTGTCTCGGTCTCTTCCTCCCTCCTCTCTCCCCTCTTTTCTCCCTCTCTCCCCCTCTCTCTCAGTCCTCCTTCCATGCTCTCCAATCGCCATCTGGGGAAGCCTGATAAGCTCCAAGGCTGAAACTGAGCATCCAGACACGGCCACTGGGTTAACCTCAGCCAAGGCGCCCTTTGAAGCACCCAGGTGAGGCGAGTGGAGCCTATCTGCGCACAGTGTTTTGTCCTTGTTTCTGTCGCTGTCAAAGCCCATAGAAAGTACTAGAGGAGACTACAGCGAATTAGAAAGAGAAGGATTTGGGCAGACATGTTTGTAAGACTTTTTAAGCTCATGTGTCATACTTCAGGTGGAGGGATTATCCTTCTTCTGACAGCAAAATAGAAGGACCCCTCTTTCCTTTAATTAAAGAAACTCAGGGTACTTTCTTCGCTTTGTAATCCAAGATTTCTTGCTTTTATTTAACTGTGGCTGTCAGAGTGATAAAAAGTTGAGACCGTTTGCGAGAGGAAACTAACCTTGCACAGCAAAAGATGGATTCTTGTTATATATTTGCAACTTCACACTCTCACGAGGATCCATCTTGGCCTGCTCATGGTGTGATGGACCTGGGCTGCTGGTTGGTGGACCAATCACAGAGCAGCATTGAGGTTTGTGGTGACTCTGACAGACGTACCACAGCCTATTCAGCAAAATGATGCACTGTTTTGTTCAGAAGATTTCAACTGTTGTTGAGAGAAAAGCACAGATTCCTCAAAATGGGGTTCATAACAGACAAAGGTAAAGCTGAGCAGGGTTGGGCCTGGTTAGGACCTGGATGGGAGACCACTGGGAATAGCAGGTGCCACAGTACAGTGCTGCAGTTGTGGTTCAGTGGTTAGAGGGATCATCCTCTTACCTGAAGAGTCCGTGGATTGATTCCTTGTCTTGCTCTGACGTAGTGTCCTTGGACAAGACAGATTGGCAGCGTCGCCTCCGTCCCTCTACCCCAGGTCAACTGTGGCTTCAGCAGTATCTTAGCACCACATAGCATGGAGAGAGTGACACTGTGGTGAACATCTGGAGACAAATTAATGCATCATCATATCATATTATCATGTGACTGAAAATCATGAATACAGATCAAATGTTGAGGGTATTTACATAAAGAGACAGTATTTAAGTATTTTGTATCAAATGTTTTGTTAGACCAAACTTGAAGACATCCAGAGTCTCCTGCTTCTCTTTAAACTCTATAGGCCTCACTGGACCACACGACCACACTTTCCCTAACACTAAAATGTTCAGCATTGCCCTTTACGCTCCTGGCAAACCTCACAACTTCTGTATTAACTGTAAAAGCAACACTCTAGTCTCATAAGCATTCAATATTAATGTATGTAGTGCTATACTATAACATTCCCCACAGCCCAATTAGGAAAAATGTCTGAAAACTAAAAAAGGCTGCAAATATAAAGTTGTTCACCACTGTCTTTGCGTATCATGTTCTCATTTAAAAATAAAAAAAATAATAATTTAAATTCTCACCTAGCTTCTGCTCAGCCCAGGCTTAGATGAAGCACAGACATTTCTTCAGTATTACTCACAGTAGTATTAGAAGGACGCGTTTGACACATAAAATCTAGAGGAGTGACACTTTAGTAGGCCCCGGTGTGCTGTCACTGCTGCCTGGCTCTGTGTAATTTAGTTCAGAATTCCCCCCTATGAGAGGAGGATTACGTTCTAGCAGCTTAGACTCCAGTTTGGCTACATATTTTCCAAAGCGCTGTCCGTGGTGCTGACTGGCACGGACCGGCCTTTATAAACCTATTACACTGCTCATTTTTAGTCTTGTACATTACTCTCAGATATATAGTGAAATGTATATCCTTTTACTATCCTTGGTACTAGCGGTGTAAACTTTAACGGCGCTGCACCTGATTTTTCTTGTCTTAAAAGCGTTAAAAACAGAACTAGTTCATTTTAAACAGTTTACAGTGGTTCATAGTTATTCCTCACTTAGCTTAGGCATTCTGAGCATTCTAATTATTCACTGTAATGAGATATTATCAAGCTCTTTTGAAGACGTTCAGAAGCCAGAGCGGAGTTTTGTTGTCATGGTAAACTAACAACTTCCGAACGTTTATGTCCTGACTTTCAATCTGTGAAATGATAATTAGATACAGACAGTATAAAGCAGAGATATTTTGACCTTAAGAGCTGCTTATACAAAACATCTGAACTGAGAAAGACCATTTTTGCTCAAATACATGGAAAACATCAGGTACATGACCTTTAAAATATACAATAAAATCATCACTCAGAATGTCTTTCTTTCTGTGGTTTTATAACTACAATTCATTGGACAGTTACATGATTTGGTATTTTCTCATAAATAAAACATGAGCACTTTTGAAATTGAGGAAGAATTCATTTAGACCTTACAAACATGTTCTGAAAACCATTATTATATTTCCAGTTTAGCTGTTTGTTCTTGTTTAGCCGTTCATATTTCAGTCTTTCTCTCAAATGTAGCGCCCGTAGTGTGAACCGAATCCTATTATTAACACATAAATATTGCAGATCTAATCACAATAGTGAGGCTTGTCAGGAAAATAGCGTTTATAGATGGTATAAAGCTGCTAACCCGATAGTTCTGATCTGTACTGAAATGCATGGGACTGCCGTATGGGTTTGGGAGTTCATATTGCTTCTTCTTCTCTATAATGTTAGTACTATTCTGGGACACAACATGAATGTTGATTGTATTTTTTAAAGGAAAAATCGCAAATGTAATTACGCTTGTCAGAAAAATCGCGATAACGTTTTTTTTTTTTTTTGCCTCAGCTCAAACATCCTGAAATGCCTGATGATCTTGTATTCGCTTGGAAGGCCATGTCTCAGTCACAGCTAAAGATGATTTTCGTAGTTTAATAGTCATTTTTCGATTAGTTGACTAGAAACAATTATTTCTATTGTTCCTTGAGACTTTTTGTATATATTTTTTAAACACATAAAGGTTGAAATGTCATGACCATAGACTGTATATACACTGCCTGGCCAAAATAAAAATTGCCACCTGGATTTATCTAAGCAGGTAAGAGGTTGCTGCAGTTGGTCAGGTCTAGATTCAGCAACATTTTGTGCTCAAAGAATTAGGTCAGCTGACTATGGATGGATGGATTTGTTTCTTCCCTGACGGCACGAGGCATATTCCAAGATGACAATCCCAGGATTCATTGGGCTCAAATAGTGAAAGAGTGGTTCAGGGAGCAGGAGACATCATTTTCACACATGGCTTGGCCACCACAGAGTCCAGACCTTAACCCCACTGAGAATCTTCATCAATACAAACTTGTTGTTGAAAAATGAATGGCATTTTTTCGATAAGCTTCTGCAATGTCACAAGATTTATTTCCATCCAGTGTTGCATTGTTGCAGGGAAGAAAAAATCCACTGATGGAATAACCTGGTCATTCAGTATATTCAGGTAGTCAGCTAACCTCATTCTTTGAGCACACACTGTTGCTGAATCTAGACCTGACCAACTGCAGCAACATCGTACCTGTTTGCTTTGTTAAATCCAGGTGGCGATTTTTTCTTTTGGCCAGGCAGTGTATAAATGGACATAGCTAACTCACTAGGTGCTGCATTCTAAATAGGAAGAGAGCATGGGGGCGCTTCTGGCTCCACTGATTCTGACTCCAATTTACTAATCATTGATAAATTGTCACCCCTCTCTGTAACTGCTGCAGTGAGCCTCATCATTTTGGTCTTAAAATGTTCTCATTAATCCTCTCTACATGATCCTGGTGTTTTTATTTTGCTATTTTATAAGTAAATTCCTATTCCTAATGTGAAACTCTGCTCCAAATTGGTTCCTATAACCGCTAGCCTCTTGAACTTCATTTGCCGCTCTCACATAGTCCACTTCTTTATACTGTCTGTAGTCGTGACTGAAGTCTTCTAGTTAGAGAATATTCACAAATAAAGTGTATTATTAATAAAAATTAGAAATAGTTTCTTCTTTTTTGACATTTTGATCTAATTTATGTCACAAAAAGTACAGCCCTGTTTAACTGATTTTTTATTTTTAAAGGCAAACTCACAAATGAATTACAGCAGTTGTCAGAAACATTTCAATACGATTTTTTCCAGTGTAGCTCTGCCCTACTGTCACGTCTGGATACTATATATGACCTTAAAATATATGGCTCCCCAAATAGACTGCATCCCCTCTCCCAGCTCATAGACTATAGGTCCCATAGGAAATCTACAGAATCCAGCGCCTTCCCGCACTCTCTCTTATTCCTATGGGCCGTGTGGACATCACCTGTAAGCCCGGAGCCATCCTGTGTAACAGCAGCCAGGACAGATATCTGATAAGGCCCAGGAAAAAGGGATTCGCCACCAATTTCCAGGGATTTGATAAGAAGCCGACCATTGCAGCCGAATACCAGGAATAGTGACACCACGGGCTGGGAAAGCGGAGGTGGGACGGGGGATGGGGGTCGCATGAAGAAGACGTTTAAAGATGGTATGATTGTTACGATCGATACTGAAGACATGGGAGTCGTTCAAGTGTGAAATCTATTATCAGAAACATATACACATACAGCATGTGAGCTGCAATCTACTGCTCTGCAAAACAACCATTTGCTATTCCATTAGTTTTCTATTCTATACCTATTCAATTTTAGTTTTGTTGAGTAATATATCCATTAACTATTGAAATATCAGTACCTATTCTTCCTGGGGTCTTTTCAAATTCATTACATACATTTTATTGTATAATACATAAACCACACACACAGACACACACAATAACAAGCCATGAAACAAACAAATAAAAAAAAACAAATAAAAGAAAATAAAAAAACACAAATAAATCAATAAACAACAAATAATATCAATAACAATAATACATAAATAAACAATAAAAAACCATTGTGTGAATTTTTTTAGTAAATAATTTAATTTAATTTTTTAATAACTAATACTGGCAATGCGTTTCATTCCACGGTGGCACGATAACCAACAGTACGCTGCATTTGATTAGTTTTGCACACAGTTAGCATACCACTTATATTTTGGCTTTGGCTTGGTGTCATAATTGTGGGTATCTGAGAAAAAAAAGTTGATTTGTTATAAATTATTTCTGGGATTTTGGCTAAAATTATGTTTCTAATAAATGTTAATAAATGGTATCTGAGTCTGCATTTTACAGTCAACCAGGCCAACTCATTGTACATTGCGATTATATTGCTTGTAATTATAATGAAAATGACTTGAATTGTGTAATTTGGTCTGATTTAGATTTGCAATGTTGCAGAATGTGTTCCTATAGTTAAATGTGCCATGTGTAACTTTTCTGATGGAACGTCCGCCATCTGCTTGTGATGTTTTTTAACCAAATAAAGGTTAAAGCACAGTGAGTGAAGGCTTCTAGATAAATGTATTGTTGATATAAAATGCTTTCACATTTTATATAGTGTTGCTGTCTTTGTTATAAAAGTTTTTAGTTGTATAATTCATATAGAAATGAACAAAATCCAATGATGCTTATTTTTAGGGATGCAAGGCAAAACTGATCCAGATGTGTTATGGAGCTCATACATTATGCGACTTTCTGGGTAGAATATATGGCCAGGAAATTGTCTTATTACAGCATTTTATATGTTCAATCTGGATACTGACTGAATAGAATTTTGGAAGCCAATATCTGATCCAGCAATGTTTTCATATTGATGCATCCCTGTCTGTTTTAATAGTCAACTAGTCCTCATTATTTGTGATTAATTGCTGCAGCCCTATTCACCATGGCTTTGTAGTAGAAACTGCAACTGTGTCATTCTCTGCCTCATCTTCACAGTGGCATTTCACTGTAGTAAGCAGCACATTTACATGTATGAGTTTTTATTGTTGAAAAATGCCTATATGCAACATTTTTGAACCCAGCATGTATGACCCAGAGTCTGATGTTTTTGCAGCTGTGGCTAACGTAGCTGCTTACACCACCCCTGAGTGTGGAGGGAATAAATAATTCAATATAAAGCACATACAGGGAACTTGAAAGGCACTGTAGAACTCCAATGTGTTATTATTGACCATACACTCTAAAGCAAATGTGTGCACAAGCCATGTTGCGTTAGGCATGGTTTATAGAATCATGGCAAATTAGGGCTGTTTCCATAGAATTAACAACTACAAACAAAAATGTACAAAATCGTATATCTTTTTAATGGGAGAATCACGTTTCCTGGTGGTGTGATGCTAACAGCAGGCACTTCTTTGTCTGAAGCTCTTACTCAATTTGACTTAAATCTGAGCTTTATTTTAACTCAGTCTTACCAGAAAGAACTGACTTAATTGAAACTACAACAGGAGATCTGATTTGTGCTGTTAAACAAGTCTCTTTCACATAAAATAACAGTTACATGACTATGAATGCTCGTATTGATCACAAAGTACACAAGAAAGCCATTTTTGTATCATCCAAATATTAGGTTGCCATAGCAATTAACAATTTAAAGCTACATTTCAAATGTGTTTTTGTAATGTTTTACCTGCCCAGAGATAACAGATGGTAATTAGCGTCTTTCCTATAATCTATCATGTTTCCAGTGTAGGCGTTACAGATGTTCATTAGTATGCACTGTCCTTATCACGTATTTTATCTTTTTAATCCAGGAAATGTCTTCAAAATGTGCAAGAAGTTGAAGCATGAATTATTTAAGAAGACATTTTGTGCTTTTGTCTGCTGTAGAGTTAGGACAACTGTGGATCATTATGCTGTATTTTGGACATTTTAAACTACAATATTGATCTAAAACAACTTAATAAAAGAAACCCAATGGGAACTGCTGGAATAGCAGATTTCTTTGCTATGTTGCCAAATTCTACTTTACACACAAAAAAAAATCTGAATGAAGGGTGTACAGAGCAGTGGGTGTGTAGCACTGATGGTGAAAACAAGGGTTGATCGGAGCAATGACAGCTTGAATACAGGAGAATAAAGACTCAAACATGCACAAATAACTCTAAATACAACTTGGAGAGATAAGGTCTGTCGATATTTTTAAGTTCACTCAAATGATCTAATTTGAATTTAGTACAAATCCATCCATGACCTTGTTCTGCTCCACACTGGATAAGAGAGCAGTGTAGTCACAGTTTTGCTGAACCCTCTTTGGAATAAAGTCTTTAAATGAAGCTTTATGCATCTATTCTTCATGCATATTTAAGCAGCTTGTTGGACCAACAAAATACCGGCCTCTGTTGGAGATTTAAGTACGATAGCCTATACGGTAAAAGGGCAAATATCGGTATATCAATATATAACAGACTATCTCTTGTTAAAAGCTCTAAAAAGACGATTTTGCTCAATGTTTTTTAAATAAAGACACATTTTTCTGACTTTAAAGATGTACTATGCAACTTTTTTGGTTTGCGCGGGTCAGTCACCTGCTTGTTTCCATGGATACGTCACTGCACTGCTTGGAATGCTCCACAGCATGACATTAAACATATCAGTCTTACATTTATTCAATTACAGGTAGCTCAAAAATACCTAGAAAAACAGGTATTCTGACTGAACGGAGTTGTCTCGCCACAGGTCTGACCTGTAACTTGGTCTGGTTTGGTCTCCATGAAGATTAAAAAGGTTTAATACGATGTGAAACATTCCAGACAAAACAAGCATGGAAACAAGCATTTGCCAAACCATCCAAAGTAGAAAAGTTACACAAATGCACCTTTACATAATTTCAGGTGTATTTTTATAGTGCAAGTGTGAGAAGCATGTCACAAAGAGGACATGAAGACATCCCACATAAATGGCACCGTCTAATCCCCTCATACATCACCTGGACTCATCATCTTAACAGGCTCCGTGGAGCTGTCTCCACTGCCCCGTACCCTCTCTGTATAATTATTACCCCCAGCTCCATCGGCAGAAAATGTATTCAAATTACTCATGTCATTATGCACAGGATCAGTCCACTAAATATGAGTTAGTGAGCTGTGAACGGCGCAACGTCCTTCTCTTTAGTCTGACCGTGAAACCTCAGCGCACAGAGGAATCCATCCAAATCCGACAACATATGTACACACTTAAACCAATGAAATGCAGGATTCTATTAGAAGTGTCTTGTGAGCTTTAAAGGTGCATTGTGTAACTTTTCTGGTGTTTTTCTCCATGGAGATGTCGTGTAGATATTCCTTGCTCTGATATTAAACAGCTCTGCCTTACATTTATTCAATTACAGGTGGATTTGCTGCAAGAAAATACCTAGAAAACAGGCATTCTGATTGTGAGCGGGGTCGCCTCTCCGCAGACCTGACCCATACTTTGGTCCTGTTTGATCTCCTTTTAAGATAGAAAGGTTCAAGACCACACTGGGAAACATTCTAGACAGAGCAAAAGCATCTCCATGGAGACAGTCCACAAGAAAAGTTACACAATGGATCTTTAAAACATGTTATAATGTTGCTAAAACATCAAAAAGTAGGGATGTAATGATATCCAAATTTCACACTACAATATTTTTTGCAATTTTTTGGAGCTAATAGAATTATAGATGGGCTACTTTTTGCTTTTACCTTGACAAAACTTTGTTGCGAATCCTAACTGTCAAAATAAGAAGAATTAAGATAAAAACCATATTTCTTCATGCCGTCTGCACTGAAATGAAATAGATCATGGTACAGTATATGTAGTTCCCCAATGTGCTTTAACTGTTGCTACAATAAAACAATGCATTTGAGTAAAAGGAGCCTGTAATTAGATCTACCGTGACAGTCCACAATATTATAGTGAGACCTTTGACAATATGATGTCACTATATTTCAGTTACTGCTACATCCGTATCTAAAATATACCCCGAGACGGATGTTAGATTCATACATGTTGGAGTTAAGGCCACCACACACTGCAGGATTTTCAGTTTTGAACGATGTTTAAACCTGCGACAAAACACACACACCACAGACGCGAGGAGAATCATGAAAATTTGAATCTCTGTTTGCAGGATATGGCTGCGTACCACAGGATACAAAGCTGTGAGCGCACCTCATGTCAGCTGCTTCCTGTTTACAGTAAAACAACTCACTTTTAGAAGTGTTCAAAAGATCAGAGCGCTGCACTTCTAGTTTAAATGCAAAACAAAACAGTTATTTGTTAAATGTGGTGCAATACTTCAGATACATGATGTTTAATGCACTGAAGGCTGGCGATAAAGTACACAGGAAGTAGAGTCTCGATTGCTAATCTGCAGCTTCACCTTGACCTGTGCTCTGTGTGGATGTAAACAGACATGAGGAGCTGCTCTGGCCTTTTACTTTAAAAGAACACTACAAACTGGATTAACAGCACTGTTTTGTTGACTGGGGGTCATCAGTGGCAGAGGACAAATTCTGTGGACAGTATGGATGAAATGCTGTAGTTTAACTTTACAACTTTACGAGAGGTGACTAACAATTATTTTCTTTATTTCCGGAGTTTGTATCTTGCGTCTCTGTGTCTGTCACTCCTCTGCCCCTGACACTCAGTTTTATTGGCTGTTACCGTAGCGTTGCTAATGATAAAGTTGGGTCACGCCTCCCTGAAGGAAATCACAGCCTAAATTGGGCATTTTTTTTATTTATTTTTCTATCTGCTACCTGTAGTCTTCCCCATGTATTGTATTGTATGTTTGTAATGTATGGATAAGGGGACAGGTCCCATTTCGATTCCTTTATATGTACATGTGAAGAGAATTGACAAATAAAGGCCATTGTTCATTCATTCATTCATTCTCTTGTAGTGTGTGGTGGCCTTAACCCTTCATTATTAGCCTCAGAATTCTCCTTTGCACCTTATGATGTCTTCAAGTAGTAGTTTTCAAGTTAACTTTTACCTTTTGAGATGACTAATTCTAGGGCTAAAATCATCCAAATGAGTCTAGTGAAGTTGTATGGAGTTTAAAAAGACAGCGGAACACCTCTTGTATCACCACATGGCATCACAAGGTGGAGCAGAGCGTTTTCAGTTTGAGAGACAAACTCAGTCAAACTAAACGCTCGTCTTTCTAATCCAGCAGAAGTGTTTTGAGTGTCCTTGTGCACCTGTCAGGTCTGAAGAGTAGGCTGAGATAAGTGGGATTACAGTGAGTTTAAAATAATGAACAGATACAAAAGGAAGATGGATCACATTAATCTGAAGCGCCCCTCCCTCGGCTCCTCTCTTTAAGGACGGATAGCACGCTTTGGAGCTGACACTGCACCACAGACGCTTGACGAGCAATTAGCTTAGCAGTGCCTGGGCCTGTATCGCCATGATCCACTCTTTTCCGTGTGGTAATTATGTGTAGAAGGCCGCTCATTTGGAAAACATTGAACTCATCAATCTTTTTGTACCCCATTTTCTCATCGGGCCCATTGTGAGAGGCCTGGGGGGACACAGAAAAAACACTCCTAATTGTCTCATTCCAGACAGATTCTAATTACAGACGGAGCTTTGGAAATGGGAGAAAAAGTTCAAGATCCTCCTCAACACTTTTGTCTGTTTAATCACGATTGAGTTGAAATTACACTTTGATGCAACATGAAGGACATGTTTAGATCTTATAAAGTGTTACTGAGGTCTGGGGTGACAGCCGTTGTTGTTGTAATCTGAGCCATCATTGGCCATCTTCCATTAATCGATCAGTCGGTTTATTTGTCTCTGAGGGGCAGTTTAAGTAGCCGGGCTGGCGCCACCTAGTGCCTCCACTCCATTTCATCTCTCTCCAGTAATAGTCAGGAATCGGAATACACTCAGCGCTTTGCAAGAACCCTGGAAGTTGTAGTCACTGCACCGACCATTCAGTGAAGTGGTGTGTTGGCCAGAACCAACCCGAGTTGTGATAGCAGACTGCATATGCTATCCTCCTTTGGACTTCCTTTGACAAATAATAACTTCGCATTTTTTGTCGTACCTTCAATTCGCAAGTTCACCTCGCAGAAATGATAATGCCCATTGACAGACATGTTCACTCTGCTTTGTTTGCTGTTGTGCTGGTAATTACTTGGACACCACTGAGCGTTCTGGTGCATCACATACTGTATGTCACTACCAAATAGCAACGATTGGTTGTCAAAAATGCCCCTCCTCGAACCGCCACCTTAACGTGGTGGTGGGGTTTGAGTACCCGAATGATCCCAGGAGCTATGTTGTCGGGGGCTTTATGCCCCTGGTAGGGTCACCCAAGGCAAACAGGTCCGGGAGGACGGGTCAGACGAAGAGCGGTTCAGAAGACCCCTATGATGATCACCACCAAAAGGCCAGTGACGTCGCCCGGAAAGGCGGTACCGGGGCCCCACCCTGGAGCCAGGCCTGGGGTGGGTGCACGTGGGTGAGTGCCTGGTGGCCGGGCCTTTCCCCACAGGGCCCGGCCGGGCCCAGCCCGAAGGAGCGATGTGGGACCGCCCTCCCCTGCACCCACCATCCGCGGGAGGAGCCATAGGGGCCGGGTGCAGAGAGATCTGGGCAGTCGAAGGCGGGGGCCTCGGCGACCGGATCTCTGGACATGGAGACTAGCTCTGGGGACATGGAATGTCACCTCGCTGGGGGGGAAGGAGCCTGAGCTTGTGCGGGAGGTCGAGCATTACCGGCTAGATATAGTCGGCCTCACCTCCACGCACAGCTTGGGCTCTGGAACCCAACTCCTTGAGAGGGGTTGGACTCTCCATTTCTCTGGCGTTGGCCGCGGGGAGCAGCGGCGAGCTGGTGTGGGCCTGCTCATCGCCCCACAGCTCAGCCGCTGTGTGTTGGAGTTCAACCCGGTGAGGGTCGAGTCCCTGCGCCTTCGGGTCGGGGACAGGTCTCTCACTGTGGTGTCGGCCTACGGGCCGAACAGCAGTGCAGAGTACCCGGCCTTCTCGGAGTCTCTGGGAGGGGTACTGGACAGTGCACCAGTGCGGGACTCCGTTGTTTTAGTGGGGGACTTCAACGCCCACGTGGGCAACGACAGTGACACTTGGAGAGGGGTGATTGGGAGGAACGGCCTCCCTGATCTGAACCCGAGTGGTGTTCTGTTATTGGACTTCTGTGCTAGTCACGGTCTGTCCATAACGAACACCATGTTCGAGCACAAGGGGGTCCATCGGTGCACGTGGCACCAGGACTCCCTAGGCCGGAGGTCCATGATCGACTTTGTTGTTGTGTCATCTGACCTCCGGCCGTGTGTCTTGGACACTCGGGTGAAGAGAGGGGCAGAGCTGTCAACTGATCACCACCTGGTGGTGAGTTGGGTCCGCTGGCGGAGGAGGAAGCCAGAAAGACCTGGTAGGTCCAAGCGTATCGTGAGGGTCTGTTGGGAACGTCTGGCGGAACCTTCTGTCAGTGCGGCCTTCAACTCACACCTCCGGGAGAGCTTCTCCCGGATCCCGGGGAAGGCTGGGGACATGGAGCTTGAGTGGGCTTCGTTCTCGGCCTCCATTGTCGATGCGGCCGTTCGTAGCTGTGGCCGTAAGGTCTGCGGTGCCTGTCGCGGCGGCAATCCCCGAACCCGGTGGTGGACACCGGAAGTAAGGGATGCCGTCAAGCTGAAGAAGGAGTCCTACCGGGCCTTGCTGGCTCGGGGGACTCCTGAGGCAGCTGACGGGTACCGGCAGGCCAAGCGTGCTGCAGCCCGGGCGGTGGCAGAGGCGAAAACTCGAGTCTGGGAGGAGTTGGGGGAGGCCATGGAGGAGGACTATCGGACGGCCCCAAGGAAATTCTGGCAAACTGTCCGGCGCCTCAGGAGGGGGAAGCGGTGCTCCACCAACACTGTCTACAGTGCGGGGGGAGAGCTGCTGACCTCGACTGAGGATGTTGTCGGGCGGTGGAAAGAATACTTTGGGGATCTTCTCAATCCCACCGTCACGTCCTCTGAAGAGGAGGCCGAGGCTGGGGACCCAGAGGCGGACTCACCCATCACCCTGGCCGAAGTCATTGAGGTGGTTGGAAAGCTCCTCGGTGGCAAGGCTCCAGGGGTGGATGAGATCCGTCCTGAGTACCTTAAGTCTCTGGGTGTTGTGGGGCTGTCTTGGCTGACACGCCTCTGCAACATCGCGTGGCGGTCGGGAACAGTACCTCTGGACTGGCAGACCGGGGTGGTGGTCCCTCTGTATAAAAGGGGGGACCGGAGGGTGTGTTCCAACTATAGGGGAATCACACTCCTCAGCCTCCCTGGTAAAGTCTATGCCAGGGTACTGGAGAGGAGAGTTCGGCCGATAGTCGAACCTCGGATTCAAGAGGAGCAGTGTGGTTTTCGGCCTGGTCGTGGAACACTGGACCAGCTCTACACCCTCCATCGGGTGCTCAAGGGTGTATGGGAGTTTGCCCAACCAGTCCACATGTGCTTTGTGGACCTGGAGAAGGCATTCGACCGTGTCCCTCGTGGTGCCCTGTGGGGGGTGCTCCGGGAGTATGGGGTCCGGGGCCCTTTGCTAAGGGCTGTCTGGTCCCTGTATGACCAGAGCAGGAGCTGTGTTCACATTGCCGGCAGTAAGTCAGACTTGTTCCCGGTGCATGTTGGAATCCGCCAGGGCTGTCCTATGTCACCGGTTCTGTTCATTGTATTTATGGACAGAATTTCTAGGCGCAGCCAGGGGCCGGAGGGGGTCCAGTTCCGGAACCACAGGATTTCATCACTGCTTTTTGCGGATGATGTTGTCCTGTTGGCTTCATCGAACCAGGACCTTCAGCTTGCACTGGGGCGGTTTGCAGCCGAGTGTGAAGCGGCTGGGATGAGAATCAGCTGTTCCAAATCCGAGGCCATGGTTCTCGACCGGAAAAAGGTGGATTGCCCTCTCTGGGTGGGTGGGGAGTCTCTGCCTCAAGTGGAGGAGTTCAAGTATCTCGGGGTCTTGTTCACGAGTGAGGGGAGGATGGAGCGTGAGATTGACAGGCGGATCGGTGCGGCGTCGGCAGTGATGCGGTCGCTGCATCGGACCGTTGTGGTGAAGAGGGTTTTATCGGTTTTACCGATTTGCCGGTCAATCTACGTTCCTACCCTCAACTATGGTCATGAGCTCTGGGTAATGACCGAAAGGACAAGATCGCGGATACAAGCGGCCGAAATGAGTTTCCTTCGCAGAGTGGCTGGGCGCTCCCTTAGAGATAGGGTGAGGAGCTCGGTCACACGGGAGGAGCTCGGAGTAGAGTCGCTGCTCCTCCACGTCGAGAGGAGCCAGCTGAGGTGGCTCGGGCATCTGGTCCGGATGCCTCCTGGACGCCTCCCTCGGGAGGTGTTCTGGGCATGTCCCACCGGTAGGAGGCCCCGGGGAAGACCCAGGACACGCTGGAGGGACTATGTCTCTCGGCTGGCCTGGGAACGCCTCGGGGTCCGTCCGGAGGAGGTGGAGGAAGTGGCTGGGGAGAAGGAAACTTGGGAGCCCCTGCTTAGACTGCTGCCCCCGCGACCCGGCCCCGGATAAGCGGAAGAAGATGGATGGATGGATGGTTGTCAAAAAACTACCCACCTACTGTCGAGCGAACAAATCCTAAAGCTGCGAGGTCAGACGGTTTCCATGAAGTGAAACCAGCTGATGAATCAGGCAACAGTTTAAGCACATTGAGCAGTAAAATAATAGAATAGTTCAAAGAAAGGTCTCAGTGCAGCTCAACAGGTATAGAGTGATCAGCGCTGAGCGTCATTGGTGTCGGTGGGGTCAGGGCCTGTGAGATCTGTGTTCTTCTCTCCACATAAAGGTCAGTGTCTTGTTAATGTTTTGTCTGAGGGGTGAAGAGCAGAGTTCGGTGACAGTGGTGTATCTGTTAGTGTTTTCGTTCCAATAAGAAGGTCACAGGATCGAATTTTGCTTAAAAAACATAACATAATTAACTTCTCTTGTCCATTTCAGTCACAGCACAGAGGCCACAGCTGAAAGTAGGGCATCTGGCTTAAAAATACCAATGCAAAATGCAAATTGTGAGAGGTAAATGTGATGTTTCCATGAGAACCTATTCTATAACCAGCTGACCGTTTAATATAGACCTCTACAAACATTTTCTGAAACACTTTTTTGTAGGATTTTCTGGTTCTTTTCATTATAGTTCTTAGGGCTATAAATGGAAATGGATGTGCACTCTGGACTGAATATTGACTTGAGCAGCCGTATATTTTAACTAATGGAAATATTTGTCAGAAGAACTGCAAATACAGAGGCAGTTTTGGAGAGATGGAGAGAGGAAGAAGCAGATTGAAAGAGGAGAAAGAAAAAGGACGGAAAGGGGACGGGGAAGGAGCTGGTTGGGTGAGTAGAAGTAAAAGAGAGCGAAAGGGTTGCGAGAAGGGTGAAAGAATTACACAGAGGAATTAGATGGAGAAAGAGAGGAGAAAGGAGGGTGAGTAGAAGAAGCGAGAGAGGTCAACTTAGCGGGAGATAAAGGAGAGGAAGGAAAGAGCGAGTAGGAAAAAGAGAGGAGTGTGTGGGGGAAGTGGATAGAAAAGGAGGAGAGCGAAAGAGGAGAGGAAGGAGGGAGGGAAAAAGAGGAGAGAAAAACTATGTCCCGTAGGCCTGCAGCAGCTGTGTCCTGGTAAACAAACTCGCGTGGCTGCACATGAGTTTGTGCGGGGCAGAGGTTTGATTAAAGCTCCCACTGCTCCTGCTCCATGACTTTCCTCGGAGTGAACACATGAAGGAACGTGGCCAGAGCTCTGAAGCGAAGCAGGGCTGGGTCTGGTTAATACTTATGTATACCAGGTGCCACAGTGGGGGGCCAGCGGTAAAAACTGTCCTCAGGCAAGACATTTCGCTCACATTGCCTGGTGTGAATGTGGCGGAGTTGGTAGGAGGGTGCAGATTGGCAGTTTTGTTTTCATCAGTCTGCTTAGTAGCTTACCCCCCACCGAGTGTGATTTAGAATGTGATTTTCATCATTAAATCGTAGTACTTCCTTTCATATTCCCATGTGGTGTTATATCTGTGTAATTGCCGCAGACGGTCGCCCTGGTGCTTCGGAGTGTCGTCCTTGTCTTGTTTTTGTATGTAATTAGTGTTTTTGGCCACTCTTCTGGGTACACCTACACCAGAGAAGAGCTTTTAAACGACTTATTTCCAGTTTTTGTCGCATCCGCTGCGGATTTACTACATACTCTGTTGAGGAGAGTGAGAAGACGTAGGAGAGGAAAGCGCGCTGGTTCACTAGTGTGCCTAAGGAGGCGCGGTCTACGCACGGCCTTACCTGGGATATTCCTTTCCAATGTTCGCTCACTCTGGAACAAAATGGACGAGCTGGCCCTGATGAGAAGCATCAACAGAGACTTTTCCTCATCCTGTGTCTTGTGTTTTACAAAACAAAGACCTCTACAAGGACGCCAGGTACCGGTTTAGCAGGGAAGCGGGCACTGCTAGACACCAGTTCTCTGAGAATATGCAGCAGCAGATTTCAGAGGACGACTCGGCTTCTGTGTGGAGGAGTTTTAGGAAAATCACCAACTACAAACCTAAAACTCCACACTCCACAGATGACCTGCCCCTAGCCAACAGTCTTAACAACTTCTACTGTCGTTTTGATGAGTCATCAAGCAGCTCTCACACCTCCAACTGTCCCAACAATAGAGACAACCCGGACACTCATCCCCCCACCGTTTTCCCCTCACCAGAGCCATCTCCACCCTTTCACATTCATGAGGCAGATGTGAAGAAGCAGTTCAAAAGGATGAATGCCAGGAAGGCATCAGGGCCAGACGGTGTCTCACCTGCCACCCTGAGACACTGTGCTAACGAGCTGGCCCCAGTGTTTACGGGCATCTTCAATTCTTCACTCCAGGCTTGTCATGTGCCTGTCTGCTTCAAAACCTCCACCATTGTTCCTGTCCCCAAGAAGCCAAGGATCAGGACTCAATGACTACAGACCTGTGGCTCTGACATCTGTAGTCATGAAGTCATTGGAGCGCCTGGTTCTGCCCCACCTCAAGACCCTCACGGCCCCCCTCCTGGACGCCCTGCAGTTTGCCTACAGAGCCAACAGGTCTGTAGACGACGCTATCAACATGGCCCTACACTTCACCCTGCGGCATCTGGATTCCCCCTGGAACCTACGCCAGGATCCTGTTTGTGGACTTCAGCTCTGCCTTCAACACCATCCGCCCAGACCTCCTCCAAGGCAAGCTGTCCCAGATGAACTTGCCTGATCCTCTCTGCAGGTGGATCACTGACTTCCTGACGGACAGGAAGCAGCATGTGAGGCTGGGGAAGAATGTCTCGGACTCCCGGACCATCAGCACCGGCTATCCCCAAGGCTGTGTTCTTTCTCCTCTGCTCTTCTCCCTGTACACCAACTGCTGCACCTCCTCCCATCAGTCTGTCAAGCTCATCAAGTTTGCAGATGACACCACGGTCATCGGACTCATCTCGGACGGGGATGAGTCTGCCTACAGGATGGAGGTTGATCGTCTGGTGTCCTGGTGCAGCCAGAACAACCTGGTGCTTAATGCCCAGAAGACAGTGGAGATGATTGTGGACTTTAGGAAGCACACAGCTCCACTCCCCTCCATCATCCTGACCCACACCCCCATCACCACTGTGGACTCATTCCGCTTCCTGGGGATCACCATCACCCAGGACCTCAAATGGGAGCCCACCATCACCTCCATCATAAAGAAGGCCCAGCAGAGGATGTACTTCCTGAGGCAGCTGAAGAAATTCAACCTGCTAGCACGGACAATGGTGCAGTTCTACACTGCCATTATCGAGTCCATCCTCACCTCCTCCATCACCGTGTGGTATGCTGGAGCCACCACCAGGGACAAACAAAGACTGCAGCGTGTTGTGCGCTCTGCTGAGAAGGTGATTGGTTGCAGCCTTCCATCTTTTCAGGACCTGTACACTTCCAGGACTCGGACACGTGCAGGTCAAATTGCAGCTGACCCTTCTCACCCTGGACATGGACTTTTTGACCTACTCCCCTCAGGCAGGAGGCTACGGTCCATTCGGACCAGAACCTCTTGCCACAAAAACAGTTTCTTCCCTTCTGCTGTTGGACTCATAAATAATAACACTAGGACTGGTCCCACCCCCCACTCTGCTTCTGTCACATGACCCTGTGTTCTCGCACCTGCCTGTTTTGCACTGATCATTACCTGCACTGTTATACCTTATACTCTATATTATTATATTCCTGTAAATTTGTAAATTTTGTTATATTATATTACAGCTTTCTTTTTTCTACTTTATTTTATTCTATTTTATTTGTTGCACATCAGTGTTTGTCTACATCCTGCTCCAAGTACCGCAGCAATTTCCTAATATTGTGAACCTGTTCACTCATATGGCAATAAAAAACATTCTGATTCTGATCCCTAGTGGTCCAGATAGTTCCATAGTGGTCCATGAGCAAACACTGCAAAAATGCTTGGCCAAAATGTAAGATATTAACATTTATATCTATGAGACAATGATTTAAAAGTAGTGAAATTATCTGTCCATGCAACAAGATAATTTTACTTTTACACGTTATCTTAAAATAAACTACCTCTAGACTAGAATTAAGCAGTCTCTGAACTAATAAGTAGATAATACATCTGAAAACAAGATGAAGAACCTGATATACATTACAGTACTGTGCAAAAGCTCTAGGCAGGTGAGGAAAAAATGCTGTAAACTAGGAATGCTTTTAAAAATGGAAATGTTCATCATATATTTTCGTCAATCAACAAAATGCAGTGAATGAACAAAAGAGAAATCTAAATCAGATCAGTATTTGGTGTGAGCTTTGCCTTCAGAAGAGCATCAGTTCTTCTAAGTTTACTTGCAGACAGTTTGTGAAGGAACTGGGCTGGTCGCTGTTCCAAACATGTTGAAGAACTAAGCTCAGATCTTGTGTGGATGGAGCTTCCTCACATCCTTTTGTCTCTTCATGGATCCCAGACACACTCCATGATGTTGAGGTCAAGGCTCTGTGGGGCCAGACCATCACCAACACATCTTTTGCTTCTTTACGCTCAAGAGAGTTCAGAATGACTTTGGCATTTTCTTTTGTTCGCTCACTTTGCATTTTGGAAATTGATAAAAACAAACAATCATGGTTTATATTTTTGAAAGCATTCTTTGTTTACAGCATTTAGTCAAACCTGCCTAAAACTTTTGCACATTACTTTAAGTTTCTTGGCCAGATCAGTGAAATGTGTGTTGATCCACATCTGTGCACAGCCGAGTGCACAGCTGGAGCATTAGCCAATAGTGCACGTTTTCAGGTTGGTTTGCTACGAGCTATTTCTCTCTAGTCTTGGTCGGATCAGAGAAATTTACGTTGATACTAGTCTATGTGCTCTTCTATTTGTACAGCTCACGATCATTCTAAAGCCTTTCAGAAAAGGTTCATTTCTGTCCTTTGAATGTGACTTTTTTACTATCAATATCTGCTCAATCTAGTTTCGTTTTACTATGGATTAGTATCTGATTTTACCTTTGGACAACCCTAGCCTGATGACTTTTTTATAGTGTATTTTGGTTGCTTTGTGTCATCCTCCTCATGGGCACAGATGTGAAAAACTGCCACAGATGGCGTTCTCAAACTTTCAGCTCATTAAGTCAAAAGCTGAAGGTAGAAAGAACATTGAGGTTTTTTTATGGGGGACTGGAGCTCGCCTGGCCCCTTCTCATGTCATCCAAGGACAGGCCAGAGCCTCCCTCTGCTGGGACCGAGCTCAGAGACCCAACACAAGAGAGAAACGCAGGACTCAGCAGGAAAACAATGCTTTTTAGAGAGACAAAAGTGAGTTAAAGTCTTCACAGGAGCGGGTAGACAACAAAAGCAGGACTGGACTAAGCAAAAGTAAGCAAAGATAGTGAAGGTGGATAGAGTTTAAAAACACAGTGGAGCACTTCCTAAATTACCACATGACCACATCACTCTCTCTCATCTCTCTCTCTCTCTCTCTCTCTCTCTCTCTCTCTCTCTCTCTCTCTCTCTCTATATATATATATATATATATATATACCAAGAACATACCTGTAATCTTGAAACTCCTTGAAAACTGAATGATAACTGTATTTTGTTCAATTTAAAACCATTTCTCTTCTCTCAAGATAGCTCCTTTATGTTTTTAAAGTCCACACATCTTCACTACATTATCGTTGTTACAGGTCAGCTATTTGTCCTCTGCATCTGACCCATCCTTCACTGGGAGAAACCACAAGTGCGCCCAGGGACCCACTTCCAAAGTTGAGTTAAATGTGGTCATGAGTGCACAGCTGGAGCAGTAGCCGATAGTACATGTTTTCAGGTTGGTTTACTACGAGACATTTCTCACTAATGTCCAACAGATTTTGTTTACCGCTGATTCCAGGGTGTCCAAAAGTTTTCAAGATGCCAACATAAAACTAAATGGGGCCTAATGGCAACAAGCTCACTTTAGTTACATCACTGTTTACTTCACATTTGCACATTTATTTGTAAGTTGATGGTTCAATATGGGATAGAAAAGCTTACTCCCATTGTGTCAATGGGCAAGACACTTAAAGGTCTTATATGACGCTAAATTCTCTTCTTTTGTTAGCTTTAAGTGACATTAGAATGCTGCTACCTCCTCAAAAACATCCAGAGTTCGGTTTTGTTTTATTCACACATGTTTGGGTAATCCTTTATTATTAATCAGTTTACATGTCCAAAGCTCAAAATGCTCTGTTCCACCTTGTGATGTCATGAAGTGTACTGGAAAATAACAATATCGAGGTAAGTTAAAATGACTTAAATTAAGAACATTTTACTTTATTTGAGTAGATTTAACTTGACAAGTAAAATGCTCTACCAATTGAATAAGTGTGTTTTACTTAATTCATTTGATTTTGTTTCTTAAGCACAAAAAGTTGTTTTTCTGATTTTAAGTGTAGCTAGATGTATTTTCATATTTTAGACAAAAAGTCTTGTTCCACTGGCAGATAATTTTACTTGTCTAGTGAAATGTACTCAAATCATGTCTTATCATTCAAATCATCTTAACTTGACTAGATTTAGTTTTTTGCAGTGTGATAGTTTTCAAGTTAACTAAAAGAGTTAAAAGTTAAAAGCAACAACTTTTACCTGTTGTTCAGTAGACACCGGAAAATCTAGGACTAAACTGATCCAAATAATTTTAATGAAGGTCTATGGGGTTTAAAAACATCACATGACATCACAAGTTGGAACAGAGTATTTTCTGTTTGAGAGAAGAACTCTAAACATGCAGGGTTTGTGTGTTCAAGTTGTGTGAATGAAACAAAACGCAACTCCAGGTAAGTTTTTGACGAGGAAATAACAAGATCAGAATATAATGTAACATGGGCCCCTTAATTAATACTGTATTTTCTGGACTATAAATCGCACCAGCCAAAAAATGCACAATGAAGAAAAAACATATATAAGTCTCACTGGACTTTAAGTCACATTTTTGGGGGGAAATTTATTTGATAAAATTAGAGACCAGGAACAGACATTTCATCTTCAAATGCAAGTTATAGTAATAACACTAGAACAGAAGAACAACAGGCTGAACATGTGTCTGGTGTGTTCACGTCACATATGAACAGTTTTTTCAGAAATCTAGAGCAGAAACAACAAAACACAACAAGTTTACCAAACTCTCCGTCTAACTCCAAATCACTAAATCCATTGAATTCTTCATCCTTGGTGCCACTTCTGAGCAACTCCAGATAAATCCAGCTTTTAGCCTGCGATTAACTTTTTTGTTTTCTTTATTGCAGTTCAAGTATCTTCCACTTTTCTACAGTCAAACACAAGTTTCTCGCTCACTCCAAACTTTCTTTCTGCTGCTGGATTATTGTGATATGATAAAAATTCAAAGGCCAGTTACGTCGCCCGGAATGGCGACACCGGGGCCCCACCCTGGAGCCAGGCCTGGGGTGGGTGCACGCCGGCGAGCGCCTGGTGGCCGGGCCTTTCCCCAGCCCGAAGGAGCGACGTGGGGCCGCCCTCTGGTGGGCCCACCACCCGCGAGAGGAGCCCTAGGGGTCGGGTGGGCAGAGATCTGGGTGGCGGTCGAAGGCAGGGGCCTCGGCGACTGGATCTCCGGACATGGTGACTAGCTCTGGGGACATGGAATGTCACCTCGCTGGGGGGGAAGGAGCCTGAGCTTATGCGGAAGGTTGAGCGTTACCGGCTAGATATAGTCGGCCTCACCTCCACGCACAGCTTGGGTTCCGGAACCCAGCTCCTTGAGAGGGGTTGGACTCTCCATTTCTCTGGCGTTGGCCGCGGGGAGCGGCGGCGAGCTGGTGTGGGCCTGCTCATTGCCCCACAGCTCAGCCGCTGCGTGTTGGAGTTCACCCCGGTGAACGAGAGGGTCTGCGCCTTCAGGTCGGGGACAGGTCTCTCACTGTGGTGTCGGCCTACGGGCCGAACAGCAGTGCAGAGTACCCGGCCTTCTTGGAGTCTCTGGGAGGGGTATTGGACAGTGCACCAGTGCGGGACTCCGTTGTTCTACTGGGGGACTTCAATGCCCACGTGGGCAACGACAGTGACAGTGGAAGTAAGGGGTACGGTCAAGCTGAAGAAGGAGTCCTACCGGGCCTTGCTGGCTCGGGGGACTCCTGAAGCAGCTGACAGGTACCGGGGGGCCAAGTGTGCTGCAGCCCGGGCGGTGGCAGAGGCAAAAACTCGGGTCTGGGAGGAGTTCGGAGAGGCCATGGAGGAGGACTATCGGACGGCCCCAAGGAAATTCTGGCAAACCATCCGGCGCCTCAGGAGGGGGAAGCAGTTCTTCACCAACACTGTTTACAGTGCGGGGGGAGAGCTGCTGACCTCGACTGGGGATGTTGTCGGGCGGTGGAAGGAAAACTTTGGGGATCTCCTCAATCCCACCGTCACGTCCTCCGAAGAGGAGGCTGGGGACCCAGAGGCGGACTCACCCATCACCCTGGCCAAAGTCACTGAGGTGGTCGGAAAGCTCCTCAGTGGCAAGGCTCCGGGGGTGGATGAGATCCGTCCTGAGTACCTTAGGTCTCTGGGTGTTGTGGGGCTGTCTTGGCTGACACACCTCTGCAACATGCGGTCGGGAACAGTACCTTTGGACTGGCAGACTGGGGTGGTGGTCCCTCTGTATACAAAGGGGGACCGGAGGGTGTGTGCCAACTATAGGGGAATCACACTCCTCAGCCTCCCCAGTAAAGTCTATGCCAGGGTACTGGAGAGGAGAGTTCGGGCGATAGTCGAACCTCGGATTCAAGAGGAGCAGTGTGGTTTTCGGCCTGGTCGTGGAACACTGGACCAGCTCTACACCCTCCATCGGGTGCTCGAGGGTTCATGGGAGTTTGCCCAACCAGTCCACATGTGCTTTGTGGACCTGGAGAAGGCATTCGACCATGTCCCTCATGGTGGCCTGTGGGGGGTGCTCCGGGAGTATGGGGTCTGGGGTCCTTTGCTAAGGGCTGTCTGGTCCCTGTATGACCGGAGCAGGAGCTGTGTTCGCATTGCCGGCAGTAAGTCAGACTTGTTCCCGGTGCATGTTGGAATCCGCCAGGGCTGCCCTTTGTCACCGGTTCTGTTCATTGTATTTATGGACAGAATTTATAGGTGCAGTCAGGGGCCGGAGGGGGTCCAGTTCGGGGACCACAGGATCTCATCTCTGCTTTTTGCAAATGATGTTGTCCTGTTGGCTCCATCGAGCTAGGACCTGCAGCGTGCACGGGGGCGGTTTGCAGCAGAGTGTGAAGTGGCCGGGATGAGAATCAGCTGTTCCAAATCCGAGGCCATGGTTCTCGACCAGAAAAAGGTGGATTGCCCTCTCCGGGTGGGTGGGGAGTCTCTGCCTCAAGTGGAGGAGTTCAAGTATCTCGGGGTCTTGTTCACGAGTGAAGGGAGGATGGAGCGTGAGATTGACAGGCGGATCGGTGCAGCGTCGGCAGTGATGCAGTCACTGTATCGGACCGTTGTGGTGAAGATTTACCGGTCAATTTACTTTCCTACCCTCACCTATGGTCATGAGCTCTGGGTAATGACCGAAAGAACGAGATCGCGGATACAAGCGGCCGAAATGAGTTTCCTTCGCAGAGTGGCCGGGCGCTCCCTTAGAGATAGGGTGAGGAGCTCGGTCACACGGGAGGAGCTCGGAGTAGAGTCGCTGCTCCTCCACGTCGAGAGGAGCCAGTTGAGGTGGCTCGGGCATCTGGTCTGGATGCCTCCTGGACGCCTCCCTCGGGAGGTGTTCCAGGCATGTCCCACCGGTAGGAGACCCCGGGGAAGACCCAGGACACGCTGGAGGGACTATGTCTCTCGGCTGGCCTGGGAACGCCTCGGGGTCCATCCGGAGGAGCTAGAGGAAGTGGCTGGGGAGAAGGAAGCTTGGGAGCCCCTGCTTAGCCTGCTGCCCCCGCGACCCGGCCCAGGATAAGCGGAAGAAGATGGATGGATGTTGTTTTCAGCAGGACAGAGGCTCTTTCTGCAGGAAACATGCGCAGCAGAGCGAGAAGTGACAGTGTTACAAGAGTAAGAGCATGAGACATAGCAGATACTGGCACACAAACCTAGAACGCCCTCTTGTGGCTGTCAGTGTGAAAATAACCATCATGTGAAATATATATTTTATATATAAGTCACACCTGAGTATAAGTCGCAGGAACCACCCAAACCAAGAAAAGTCTGAAAAATATGGTAATATTAATTGATTAGTCTTGCTCAAAGTCAAGTTCATGAATTATTTATTTACTCCACACTTGGGGATGGTAAGTAATAATTGTAGAGAGAGCTTCCCAAAAACAAGGCTGCCAGTCTCCACCACCAACACTCATTCATAAACCACTTTCATGCTATCTAGGTGAAATGTCTTGCCTAAGGACGCAACAGCAATTTCCACTACAGGCATTGTGGCACCTAGTATTTTCGGCTGTCTCCCATCCAAGTACTAACCAGATGAGATCAGGTATAGGTGGTATGGACACTTTATCTACACGCCTGCAGTGTGTACATACCAATAACATAAACTGTTGGCTAATGCTTGAGTTAGATCTGGAAATGGTTTACAAAATGTCAAAATCATATAGGACATGCATTCCTACAAGGCAAAAAATAATCTACACATGCAAATTAAAATGCTCGGAGTGGCCATAAGGGAGACATTGCTACATAAACTTGACATTTTCCATTTCTATATGATTTTCAACCAAATGCTACCTCCTGTGATCCTCATTGCTCAGAGGAAGGATGCACATGACATTTCTGGTCATTACAAATATTCATGATGTCTTTGGGCTACGGAGCTGGACCTGCACGAGGCTGTAATAAGCTCATTGAGGATCAGACTTGTTGAATTGCGCTTTTCTTGCACATTACTAATCCTCATTCAGGGTCATGCTGCAACTGATGTAGAAAGCAGATTTACATACAAATTACATTTTTGAATGAAACTTTCAAATATCCTGCTCTCCCATTTGGCAGTATTTGGGTTGGTAATATCTCTCCCGATTTATCCAAACAGATCGTTGCAGTTAAAGGACGCATTATGCAGAATTTGCTTTTAGGAGCTTGTAGTCGTGTGATAACAGTGTTCGTTCATCATTAGTTAGCAGAGTTGTATTTTGATTGGTTATCCTGTATTGTCCAGCATCTGAAGCTTAAGTGCTCAGATTTCACTTTCACACTCAGAATAGACTTAAAAAAAGAAAAGATGCATGTATGTATGTATGAAGAGGTGTTTTTTTAATATACTTAAAAAAATAAAAACTAGAGCAGAACTACAGTAACACCAGTATATCCAATATTACCTGCTTCTTTTATGTTGCCAGAACATAACTTTTTCAGTGTATTGTCATGAAATTAAAATGAGCAATACAAGTTGTAAAAAAAAAAAAACTAATAATAATATATATAATTAATATATAATAAGATTTCTTCTGGTGCAAACACTTTTCATGTGTTTGCATTTGCAGACACTGCTGATGTATCATATCGATGACCAGAGATGAATGAATGCTCAGCAATTTTGCCACTTCTCCCTCCTACTCGAAGACCCAGTCGCCGTTAGTTTTGGGTTTGACTTGGGCGGAGTGTATGGAGTTTAAAAACAGGCTGGAGCACTTCGTTTTTTGTGTTAAATGTGCGAATGAAGCAAAGCACAACTCCATGTATGTTTGTGATGAGGAAACATTATAACAAACAGAGAAAATAGCATAATATGGGCCCTTTAACACAACACAATGCAATGGTAATAGTGGAGAACGCACCCCCAACCTGGGCTACCGCTGCTGTAGAGGCTGAATTTATGGTAGATTGTAGGACATAGCTTGTTTCCTTGCGTATTGTACAGTGGGTTTTACATGACCATAAATATAAGTGTAACGTTTCATAGTAAAGTGTTTGGAGCCTTGTTCTCTGTGGAGGACATTATACACAGATCATAAACACACAAAAAGCTTCCACCAGCAAAACACGAAGGTCACCACTTTGAGAAATGCTGAGCCCTTTTTCAACCCACCGCGTCCTTTAAAAAGCCTATTCAGAATCAGTACATAAAGTATTCCACTGAACCTTCGATGTAAAAAGAGAAGAGAGTCTTTTCTATCTATCGTCTTGCTCAGAGTGGTTCAATTTTGTCTAAATTTTAAAAGCATTTTCTGTAAAAATATGGCCAAAAAAGAAAAGTGTACCTTAGGTCACACTGTTGGTTTAAGCATGATTCACACACACGTTTAATCACTGCACTGGATATTCCTGATGGCACTGAGTCATGATAAAACCATCTCTCCAAACTGGACGATTGTCAAAAGGTCATTTCAGGGTTAAATAGTCTTTTTATGTAATAAAAAAAAAAAGTACATTATGAATTTCAATATATTTTATTATTAGAAGGAGTAGGCAGAAGCAAAGTCTTTTGTGCACCTACACTCATCCCAGTACACATTTTTGTAGCAGCCGCTGAATGTAAAATAGTCAATAACTGAATAAATAAATACAAAAAATATAAATGTAGTGAATTAAAATAAAAACATTAAAGATGCATTGTGTAACTTTAAAGGTTAAGGGTGTTATGACAATGAAGGGACCCAAAAATGGACACAGATCAATTGAAAAAAGGAAACAGTGTATTTATTTTACAGAAGTATCAGGAGATGGTATTACTTTGTCTGACATGTTTCACAGTGTAGTATTAAAATTATCCATTTACCGTTCATTCAATTATGGGTATTTTTATTGCACAAAGAACATGCACACCTACAGTCAGTGGGGTATCCTCTCCACTTGTTTCCATGGAGATAGTTAAATTTAATACCATGTGACCTATAGACTATTATCACTGAGGCAGGAAGTGCTGCAATGTTGAGTCACACAACTTCCAGTAGATGTTTTTCTATGGCAAAAAAACCTGTGGAAAAGTGTGTAAGATAATCCTTGATTGTGTCCCATGGGAGACATTTTTTGACACAGGGGGTCACATGCTTTAACGCAAAGACAGGACAACTCAGTAACATTAGCACCGCACAAACATCCTCCATAGAACAGAAATAGATACGAGACCAAATATGACCATAAGTGAAACAGGACCTTTAAGGCAGTCTGTACAGGAAAGACCTTCGCAGTCTTGTATCTATTCATTATTGCACGTTCCCTAAGCCTATGTGCTGTTTTAATTGCACATTCCCTAAGCCTATGTGCTGTTTTGATTGCACGTTCCCTAAGCCTATGTGCAGTTTTGATTGCACATTCCCTAAGCCTATGTGCAGTTTTGATTGCACCTTCCCTAAGCCTATGTGCAGTTTTGATTGCACATTCCCTAAGCCTATGTGCAGTTTTAATTGCACGTTCCCTAAACCTATGTGCAGTTTTGATTGCACATTCCCTAAGCCTATGTGCAGTTTTGATTGCACGTTCCCTAAGCCTATGTGCAGTTTTGATTGCACATTCCCTAAACCTATGTGCAGTTTTAATTGCACATTCCTTAAGCCTATGTGCAGTTTTGATTGCACCTTCCCTAAGCCTATGTGCAGTTTTGATTGCACATTCCCTAAGCCCATCAGCTTCAAAAATCTGCCCCAACCATCTTCATCCAACAAGGTCGACAAAGAACATATTCTGTCCATGAAGAATTCATCCATAACTATCAAGGCAAAAAAGATGAAAACTTAAAGGCAAACAACAACTAGCATTACGGAACTACTCCTGAGCAAAACTAAAATTATGGTCACAGAGAAAACATAACTTGTTCACTCAGACTGATTCTAGAATTAAAACAAAAAATTGATTTTGTTTGACTGAGAGGATTGTGCAGCTTAAATGCTATAGATGTGCACAGATTAAATGTCGACCATTTAAACAGCAAAATCAAATAACAAACCAATAAAACTAATGTAAACTATACCTATAATAATCATGATGGGGAAAAGAAAAAAGTACACTTGTAGCAGTTGTTGAATGTAAAATAGTTTATTTAAAAAATGTAAATGAATGTATATAGTGAATTAGAATAGATAACACATTTTAATACATTTTAGTTAAGATAAAGATAAATAAAACAAAAATCTATACTTGCAATAATAAAAACAGAAAAAGCAATAACACGGTTGAATAAAGGAACAGAAAATCCTTGCCAGACCATAGTGGTTTTATACTGCCATAATAAAAAATGAGACTCGTATGACTTACTGTTTGAGGTCGGTCCCCTCACATCTCACCGTCTCATCTCAGTATTGATCAGCCTGACAGCTTAAGCCACTGCATCCTAACATGGAGTGTCAGCATTGATTATTGATAAGTGACTCCAGCCAAAGCAATACTCAAGCCTTATACTGCATCTAATGACTGTTCTGTACCTGTATGAATGATTACTGCAATGAAATACTTCTTACTTACTTATTTTAATCTGGGGGCTGAGGGTGGAAATTTGGTACATGACATTTTTTAAATTGATTAAATGATTTTGTGCATTGTCCCTGATCTATCCATCCATCATCTCCCGCTTAATCCAGCTGGGTCGCGGGGGCAGCTTGCTGCCCAATACTCATAGCACCTGACCCCCCCTATGAACCCCTCTGCAGGTGGTGAGCCCACAGGAGGGTGGACAACATGGTCCTTGATGTCAGTTCATAGGGGTGCGGGCATGTTTTGGGTTGATGGAGTGTTGCCACTCAGCCACCGTGCCGCATCCCTGATCTAATGCATTCGAATTCAAAGAAAACTGGTACCCAACCCATTTGACATATCTCTCTGTATCTATATTTGCTATAATAAAGACATATTTTAAAAAGAGCAGAAAAAAATGACCATCAATCAATTAAAACAAATGTTTGTATATTGTGAACAGTCTGTATTAGGAATGTAACAATGACTGAAATATGGTGATATTGTATCGTCAAAGTTCTCACAATAATACCGTGGACCATCACAATATATCGAATCCCAAGACTCTTTGCTTAAATGAATAGTTCTGATGTAGAAATAGCTAAAAAACAGAGGGAACTACATAGACCATGATCCTTTGCTCTGTTTGAGTGCAGATACATGAAGAAATAACTGTTCTAAACACTCTGAAATCTTCATTCTTTGGATTATGTCTTATGAAGCAATCTAAAGTAGCATATTCACAGTTTTGTGCCTCCACAAAATATTGCAATAAATCTGGTACGGTGAGATGTTTATGGTGAAAATATCGTACAGAGAGATTTGGATATCGTTCCATCCCCAATGACAGTAAATGTTGTACCAAATGACTGGTCAAAGCATTTTAGAATGTCAGGGTTGTTATTATGTAGAATATTGTAATATCCTGAGCCTCCCCATCATATCGTGAGCTTTCCCATGATATTGCAATAAATATCGTACCGTGAAGTTCATACCGTGACGATATCGTATCATGAGACTTGGATATCGTTACAGCTCTAGTCCCTATGCATCTCCAGGGCCGTACTCAACACATCCATATGGCATTATATTGTGGCAATAGATATGACATACATAAATATAAATTAAAGAATTATACACTTCTCTACCTTCTGGCTAGACTAGGGCCCATATTTCTCTATATTTTCTCTTATAATGTAGTTTCCTCATTACAAACATACCCAGAGTTATGTTTCGTTTCATTCACACGTCCAACACACAAACCCTTTTCTTGGTTCTTCCCTCATACAGAAAACACTCCACTTTGAGATGTCATATGGTAATAGAGGAAATGCTCCATTGTGTTTTTAAACTCCATACACCTTCACTTGAATAATTTGGATCATTTCAACCCTGGGATTGCCAGTCTCTACTAAACAAACAGGAAAAAAGTAATTAATTTGAAGAGCATTTTGAGCTTTGGCGATAGACAGCCTAATTTTGCAGGATTACAGTTTTTTTTTTAATGAGGAAACAACATTAGAACATTGATCAGAAAACAGTGCAATATGTATCCTGTAAGCTGCTGATGAAACCCAGGGTGAACACGTCGTCATTG
The DNA here is from genome assembly GCA_030686955.1 of Odontamblyopus rebecca. Lineage (NCBI taxonomy): Eukaryota > Metazoa > Chordata > Actinopteri > Gobiiformes > Gobiidae > Odontamblyopus > Odontamblyopus rebecca. The sequence goes on along the minus strand of CM060673.1, from coordinate 29,391,997 downwards.
TAGAATTTGCCTTATTCGACTCTTGTGTTGTGAGTGTGCAGATGTGGTCGGGGCACAGTTAAGTCTAAGCCCGCAGTAAGTCTGGTTCTCTGAGGGAAACGAGCACTTTCTCAAAGCTTCTCTTGTTTTTAGGAGTGTAAGTTCAGCACTTTTCTACAATCCTCTTGACATCTGGATGGTTGAATAATTATAATTTCTCCTGCATATGAATTCTGTTGTGGATCTGTAACTCATGTTTTACTAGAAAAATGTATTCGTTTTTGCATCATTTTTGGATTTTTGTTTTAGAGGGAGTATATTATGCTGTTTTCTGATCCAGGCTATGATGTTTCTCCACCTTGTGATGACATATGGTATACGTGAAGTGCTCCACTGTGATTTTAAACTCCATAAACCTTCATTGACCTATCATTCAATACATGGTAGATCATTTTTGAGAGCCAATATGTATCACGTGAACTCTTTGTACTATAGTAGTGTTTTATGTACTACAATAAGATTTGAGCTGCAGAGGGTTGAATAAATGACATTATAGGTACAAACAAACTACTAAAGTGTATATTTTTTAACAAAATTGTATTTCAAAATTGTTTTTCGTACTCAAAATATTGCAAAATTTGTTGTCATGACAGGGCTATCTGAACATAGCATTAGTGTATAAGTACCTGTTTATACGTCCAGACAGAACCACACACTTTAATAAAACATTACCAAAATGAGGGGATCTGAAGCCTGTCTCCCTGATTTCAGAGGGCGTGATTGACAGGCGGATTAACCAGTCAGAGAGATGAATCTCTCTGACTGGTTAATCCGCCTCCGTTTGGGTAAAAACAAACAGTTTACACATAAAAAAAGAAGAGAAAAAAAACAACATAAAGAACTGAGAAACAGTGGAGAGTTTTGAATCAACAATCGAAGCACCAAACTGTTATTTATCTCAAGTAAAAGAAAAGTTCTATATTTTGTTCTGAATGTTATGAGAATGAGGTCAAGCTGACCAAAAGTGCTTTACATTAAGAACAACACAATATAACGCAAACCTACACAAAAACTATGTCAATCGTTTGTGCTGTTTTGCGCTGCAAGAAGTTTTGTTTGTGCTTCTTTAGTTTTGGAGAAATTAACGATTCTTTTATAGGTGAAATTGGGGTCAGCCCCCAGGAAGCTTAAAAACACCCAAAATGGAGTCAATCGTTTGTGGTTCATTTGTGCTGTTTTGTGCTGCAAAAAGTTTTATTTGTGTGATTCTGGTTCTTCAGATATTTGCAGTTTTATTTTAAGCCGATGACGTCATCCAGCCCCTCAAAATGTTAAATAGCCTCAAAACAGGATGAAAATGATAGAAAATGTTTGTATTTCGTTTGTGCTGTTTGTTCAGTGACAATTTTCATTTGTGCGAGTTTATTTCCAAAATGATTCATTATTGTTTCTAAGGTAATTATAGGACGTCATTTCCGCTCAGCAATTTGACCTCTAAAAGAATAGTTAATTCCTCAAAAACTAACGCAGCAAAAACAAAACCTGCAGCACAAAACAACACAATTGAAGCACAAACGATTCATGGGGGCCAACTTCACGCAGGTAATTAGAAGTGGTTGGATTGTCTCAAGTTTGGACAGAGATTTTTCACCCTCAATTACTTCAGTCCCTTCTGGATTTAAATGGAATGCAGAAGGGACTGGCGGGTCAGACAAAGTGCGAGGATGATAGCTGTTTGACATTAGAGATTCCTCTTTTGTTTTTAAGTCATGTGATCACGAATGCAGCTGCTTGTAAGTTAATTAAAATGCTTTGTAAGTAGTTTGCTCCTTGAGGGGGGAGCGCTGTGTCTGTGTTCATTACTGCTGTAGCATTATTGATGTGGTACTGCAGCAGCTCCTCTCACGCCTTCAGCACTTTGTGCATCTTTATTCTTTATTTATGCTAAAGGAATATCAATGTCATTCAGTGGAGTTCCCGAAGGACGACACATACTTTGTTTCTCACTTAACATAAACAACATCATAGTAGCTGTTCACTTTCCCCTATTAAGCCTCTGTAAATAATATAATAATATGCACAAAGGGGGAGATATTTTAGTAATTGTTTCAGTCACACTTGTTTGACTGATTCTATTATTAGTCCGTCTGCATCTTAAAAGCTCAAAATGCTCTGTTCTACCATGTCATGCAGTGAGAGTTTTGATGTTAACAGCTACAGTTTACCTTTAGTTCAGTAGAGATTGGCAATTCAACATCAACACATTACCCCTGTTCGAGCTTCCCTTCACTGGCTGCCTGCGTGCTTTAGAATTTATTTTAAGATTTTACTCATCACATTTAAAGCTCGTTTAGGTCTTGCACCAAGTTACATTTCAGAACTTCTAACTCCGTGCGAGCCTCCCGTAGCCACAGATCCTCAGGCAGGTCCCTGTGGCTGTTCTGAAGTCCAGGCTGCGGACAAAGGGCGACCGAGCCTTTTCAGTCTGGGGCGTCGGCTTTGGAACGACCTGCCTGAGGAGATAAGGCTGCACCATCAGGATCTTTTAAATCACTTCTTAAAACCCATTTTTATCAGTTGGCCTTCCTTTAACTGGTTTTAGTTCTTTTTATTCCTTACTTCTTTTTATTCTATCTCTTTTTTATTTATTTATTAGAACTAATCTGATTTGTTGCATCATTGGCTGTTTTCTTTGTTTTATGTGCTATTTTTATGTGTTTTGTATTGTTCATTGCTGCTTGTACAGCACTTTGTAAACCTTGTTTTTTAAAAGTGCTTTATACATAAAGGTTTCTTCTTATGATTATTATAATTACAGTGTTGAAATCATCCAAATGATGAATAGTGAAGGTATATGGAGTTTAAAAACACAGTGGAGCTCTTCCTGGATTACCACATGACATCACAAGTTGGAATAGTGTTTTCTTTTTGAGAGAAAAACACGCCCTAAAATGCAGAGTTTGTGTGTGTTTCATTGTGTGTGAATGAAACAAAACACAACTCTGTTTTTGATGAGGACACAACATTACAACATAGATAAATCACAAATTACTGTTATATGGGCAAAAAGCAGCAAGAAGTTGAGTTGTTGTAACCTTGTTGTAAATTCAGTTTGAGTCTTTCTCCTTGTTTCTGGTGGAAGCACAAAGCTGAGTCGGCCCTGCTCCGATGGGCCTCTGGGCATGTTTACGTGTGCACTTTGACTCTTTTGAACCCCTGGGACGAAATGAGCAGCGTTCACTGCACACTGAACATACTGAACACACAACACGAACCTGCCCCTCCTCTCTCACCCACACACATAAAGTTAGTCTGCGATAGACCAGAAATACTGCAAAAAAGATATCTATGAGTTTAAAGGGCCCATATTACACTATTTTCTGATCTATGGTACGCTATAATGTTGTTTCCTCATCAAAAACCTTCCTGGAGTTTTGGTTTGCTTCATTAACACCAGGGTTCCCATGGTCATGGAAATCCTGGAAAAGTCATGGAAATTAAAAATGTCATTTTCCAGGAATTTTGTAAATTCAATGAAAGTTTTGGAAAAGTCATGAAATTTTAGTATCTCTTTCACACAACTCCAGCAAGTTATCATTAGGCTATTGTGATTATTTCCTGCCAGTGGCTGTGGTCATTTCTTTTTGTGGGGTTCATATTCTATTTCATATGAAACTGCATAACAGCCTTTCCAATGCTGCCCACATGCCTCTGATACCGGCTAACCCCCCACCCACCTTGACTAACAAATGTTGACAGTATTTTAAAAAACTATAATACCAAACCATTAGGTGAGTGGAAAGGATTAACATTTCATATTTAGCCCTAAAAGTCTGTGAAGTTCTACACATGTAGGTGCCATAAAGTCATGGAAAATTCACTTTAGGTCATGAAAAAGTTAAGGAAATGCTTTCAAAAATCCTACATATTTAGTTCTTTTCTCAAGCAAAAAGCACTCCTTTCCAAACAAACAAAAAGCACTCTTTTCCACCTTGTGACATCATGTGTTAATACAGGGAGTGCTCCACTGTGTTTTTAAATCCCATACACCTTCTCTAGAATCATTTAGATCATTTCAGCCCTGGAATTGCCGATCTCTACTGAACAAAGGTAAAAGGTAGTGGTTCCCTTGAAAACTACCACTTCATGACATCACAAGGTGGAACAGAGCATGTTGAGCTTTGGAGATGTGTGTCTTTATTGAAAAAAATGGGATATGTTTTAATGCCATACTGTGGAACATTCTAGGCAACACAAAAACATCTCCATGGAAATAAACAAGCAGCAGATCCTCCGTCAGGAAAATTAGTGGCAGTTTATTTAAGTTAGCAGCTTTACCTTTAGTTCAGATAAAGATTGACAATTCCAGTGTTGAAACCATCCAAATGATTCTAGTGAAGGTGTATGGAGTTTAAAAATGGAGCACTTCCTGTATTACCAAGTGTTTTCTGTTAGAAAGAAGAACTCAGAACGCCTAAATATGCAGGTTTCTGTGTTAAACATGTGTGAATGAAACAAAACACAACTCCAGGTCTGTTTGTGATGAGGAAACAATATTATAACACTATTACTAAACACCTTCTGATGATTTTTACAGTGTGTTTTGCAGTTTGTGTCTGCAGAAATACAAAGTGGAGGGTGTCAGCTTAGCGCCTCGGAGCTAGTGATGGACAAAATTACAATAGCATACATTTTTATAGGATTATACTGTTAGATAGTCCAAGCATTAAATTAACGTTAGCGGACTGAAATGTTGAAAAGCGAAGGTGAAAGGGGCCCCGGCTGTCTCTCGCGTCTCTGTGCACAGGCTCCGTTTCAAGGCGATGAGAAATAATATGAATTTGGAGTTGTATTAATAGAGAAGCCACTGCTACTGGAGTTTGTTTTTTACGCTACACAGATTTTCTACTTTGCGGCTTATACGGCGTCAGACTCCTAATGTGAAAGTGTCATTTCAGCGCGTGAGCTGGGAGAAAGCACGGGGAACTTTTAACTGTGGGTAATGGGGGCAATATAGTTTTAAAATATTATTGATAGTGGACAAGGCTATATCTGTATGACAAGAACTGCAGTATATCATTTGTCGTATAGAGTACACTGAAGTAGAACTAAGGCTATGTTCAGGCTGCAGGGTTTAATGTTCAATTCGGATTTTTTTGTGAAATCCGTTTTTTTTTGCAAGGTCGTTCACATCTCCAGTGTCAACTTTAAAAGCCCCAAAAATGTCCTGCATGAGCACTGGAGGACACGACAACGTCACACGCAGCGAGCTCAGTTTTTACAGAAGTCGCCTAAACATGGACGCTGCATTGAGCACCTGGAGATTTTAAAGTTGCTGTCATACCACTCTCGCGGGAGGAAACATGTTTTCGGTGGCCTATTTCAGTGAGAGAACGCGTAGGTATTGGGCTTTATTAGTAGTTTTCTAGAATGCGATAATGTCATACAAGGTCCAGATTTCTCTATTAATAACATTGTGCTTTACCATGAAATATCCAAAAAGTCAATTCACAAATGTTGATCCTGAACATTTCTATCAGTGTCTAGGCACAAGAACTCACTGCATAGATGTGGTGGAAAACTTTTACTTTGTTTTCTGATGGGATCTATTTAAGCTAAAGAATGTATTTTATGGGTTTAGATACTGTTAACTAACAACTGCTAAAGCTTTTCTGTATTCCTGCCACATGTGATGGTGTAATCTGCTGTTCCCCTGGTATCTCAGGACAGGACACTCTGCTCTGTCACGCTGTTGCTTTGCTTATTCTCATCATTTAGAATCGTGATATCCTTGGGGCTCTGATCGATGCCTCAGCTGAACCCGACGTTTAGTCTGTTTGGAGGTTGTTTAGATATACTGTAGTATGTTCTACCTCATGTTGATGTTGTGATGCTTGTCGACTGTAGAAGAGCCTGTTTTTGTTTTGCCACGGTTCAGATTAGGGAGAGATGGACCTTGCGTGAGGGACAGAATGTTTTGTTTTCATTTTCTCTCTAATTGTGCGCACAATTGCTTTAATAAATCCAGACTTTTTGATTTAAGACAACTTTTCTCTAGTTTTTATTTTTCTCAGAATTAAAAATCCACAACAAAAATCTGCATTTTAACAATATCAATTTTAGCTGCCCCCCATCTGTATTAAATAACTGGTCTATAGACTGCTGTGATGTCATCAGAAACCCACCAATTAGCTCACAACAGGAGCTTGTTACCGCACAATAGCCGACCTCTCGCTTGTTGATGGTGTCAGACTAAAGTCATATGTCAAAAGGTCGGATATGTATCAGTTTTAGGAGCACATATCCAAGTGGCCTGGGTCACATTTGAAAAAATCGGATCTGTGTCGTTCAGACTATGAGTAAAAGATCAGATACAGGTCGCAAAGAAAAAAAATCAAATTTGGGTCATGTCTGAATGTAGCCTTAGTGTCTATGTAAGTCCATGTGATGTTAAAGGGCCCATATTACACTGTTTTCTGATCTGTTATAATGTTTCCTCATCACAAACAGACCTGGAGTTGTGTTGTTTCAATCGCACTTGTGTTCCACTGTGTTTTTAAACTTGCATTATTTCAGCCCTGGAACTGCCCATTTTTACTGAACAAAAAGGTAAAAAGTAGCTGTTTACATGACATCACAAGGTGGGACAGAGCATTTTGAGCTTTGGAGATGTAGACAGATTAATAAGAAAGGGTTCAGAGTCACACTGACACCACACACGAGGAGCGCAGCAGCTTCAAAATCGCACACGAACACACACTCCTGTAATGTGTGGCGGCCTTTACAAAGAAGTATTTTTATGGCATTCAGTTTTTGAAAATGAACTCTTCCCACTTCCCCACTGTTTATTTTTTCTGTAACATGCCTCTATAGCCACAGATCTGACCAGGTGCAGCCCCGTATCCTGTCTCATCACTTTATTTCACCTCGTGGTCATTATGCAGCTCCTCTGTCCATCTGTCTCCTTCTTTCCGCTACATTTACAGATGGGACGGTCAGCATTGGAGTCCACAGGGGGAACTCAATGTAGCTGTCTGAAATAGTTTACAAAATATAACTAAAAACATAACTTTGAGCCAAATACACTAATGTTTCTACTTTTATACAACTAATAGGGTTGCCAAACAAATTCTACCCTAATACTAAGTGATAAACATTACTAAAAATATCTCAGGATGTAATAAAAACAATTGTACATGTAGTAAGTTGAATACCAGACTGCAGAACATTCATGCTAAACAGTGGAAAAGTTACACTGGAAAAGTGATATAATCCATCTTTAAAGTACTTATACAGCAAGTATTTTGTTCTCCTGCTGTTGTTCTTACATTTTCCAATTTTAGTAATACCTCTTGATCAGTATCTGGGTAGACTAGTCATTCAGTTATATATAATTTTGTTGTTTTTATGTTTTCTATGACAATAAAATCTTATTTGACATCACCGATCTGAAAATAACCGAAAAAACGGTCAAAACAGTTTGCAGTAACATCATCCTGGGAGTGTTCTGCCTGTATGTCTATGAGGGAATGTTCAGCAGTTACCATGGTGACCCGACTTTGTGTCTTTGTGCGCGATTTTGAAGCCGCTGCTCCTCATGTGTGGTGTCATTGTGACTCTGAGCTGCTCTGTCAGATCATAACCACCAAACATCAGCAACACTATGGTAACAGCCAATAAAACAAAGCGTCAGGCACAGAGGAATGATGGACACAGAGGCGGAAGATAAGAAACTCAGGAAATAGTGAAAATAATGTGGTGACTTTAGTACTAAGTTGTAAATTATAACTGCAGCTTCTCATCCACATTATCCATGAATTTGTCCTCTGCACTTAATGACACCCAGTCCACAAAACAGTGCTGTGAATCCAGTTTGAAGCACTTTTTAAAAGTAAAAAGGGAGAGTAGTTCCACACGTGTCTCTGTTTACATCCACACTGCGCGCAGATTGTGCTGAAGCTGCAGATTAGCGATAGTGACTCTACTTCCTGTGTACTTTACCACCAATCTTTTATGCATTAAAAGCATTACCTGAAGTATTGCACCACATCTCACAAATAATAACACAGTAAGTGCAGAGCTCTGATCTTTTGCACACTTAGTCTCAAAGCGAGTGGTGTTACTGTAGACAGGAAACAGCTGACGCGATCATACTCTTCAGCCTTTGGGGTGTAGTTATATCCCACTGGAGACTTTGCAATCAGGGATTTGAAATCTCATAAGATTCCCCTTGTGTGTGTGGTGTGTGCTTTTTGCGGTGTGTGCTTTTTGTGGTGTGTGCTTTTTTTGTCACACATTGCCCCACATAAATTGTTTCACTGAAAAATAGCCTTAACTAAAAAACTGAGTACCATCTCACACACATGTTGTAGTTCCAACTAACGCATTTATTCTTTATGGTCAGATCATGTTATAAACAAAGCTCACATTAAAGTCTAACCTGAGTAACAGAGCTTCAGACAGACCAGTGCCTACAGTTAGCATCACCGCCCTAGAGAATATCCCAGTAGTTTCCGGTCTTCCTCCCTCTATCACTGCTGAGTTTGGTTGGTCTCGTCCCGGCTGTTGTGGAAGTTTGGGGCCAGTGCTATGCTTATTTTTAGTATGGTGCAGATGTGCTCGTCTCCAGCTCGCTGCCTGTGTTAAAGGGGAGTTTAGCGCCTCACTGGGCCCTGTCATGACGTGCCCTGATGTATGAGGCTTATAGGAGGCAGATGCTTCATGTTTGCACTGTTTTTCACATTTCCCACTTGCTCGGTGAGTCCAGAATCATATATCTCTGTGATTATTTTTACATAGGGATTTCAGTTTGGTCAATACTCCATCGGTCACCTCTTAAGTCACCTCTTAAACCAGATCCAAACACAGTCGTGCAGTCAGATTTGTTTATTTCAGTCAATAGGCATAGGTATGGGACAATATTGAAATTTAGTGTTACGATTATCACCACCAAAGTAGCCCTAACCCTCACATCATAATAATTATTCAAGTTGCTGACAGTTTAAAAATGTTTATTGATATGAATAATTATAATTTTAATCATATGAAGAGGTTCCATATTTAAACAACTGTTATAGTATTTTTTCTTTGCTATAAGTGAAAACAACAATGATCTAAAATAGAACATCATGGATAAGTCACTTTTTCAGCACTCACTTTTTTCTGGTGATAAAATGGAGGTTTTCTTTGCTGGCGATTATGCAATTATTTAAAATGTCTCACAAATGATTATTGTTGAAGTAACACAGTTAAAAATGCACATATTAATATGTCCCTTGTATTCCCTTTTATGTTTCATTATAATTGATATGTGAATTTTATCATTTGGGTATTTTATTTTGAAAAACGTAAGTACATGGTGCTCCTGTGGGTTTTATTTTGATAGTTCAACTTCCCCTCTCAGTAGCACAGACCGCAGAGGGTGAGAAAATACATACTTTTAGCATAAAAACAAGAACACATGTCCATAGGGCAACATTTTTACATCTAATGGATGTATTGGGGTGCGCTAATTTTGAGTTTTGGACATTTTATTTGGACTGTTAAATGTTCAAGTTAGCTTAACATGAGCGGCCATCTCACGGTGCTGTTCTCATTCTTACAGGAGTCAGTGGCTGAAATGTATCAAGATAGATTAAAGGGAATATATAATTCCCTCTAAAAGGGATTAGAAATGACATCAGCAATCGAGTCTTTTGGGCTTTCACATGCGCAGTGTGAAATCAACAAAGCTCATGCTAAGGCTGCTTATAAAGTTATTTCATAACGTTTCCAGACACTAATGAGTGAACCAGGCAGAGCGTTTTGTTTGTTAGACTCGTGGCTGTTGTAAGATGGGTTAAAGTGGTGTTAAGCTTCTTCAGTGTGAAGCAAATTGGCATTTTATGTGGAAGTTAAGAACTTCTCCTGATCACTATGCTAGTTTGTTGCCTTGACCACACTGCCACAGTGCGATCTCTGCCGAGGCAATACTGATTTTTTGGCTTCAGACAGAATTCGACCACCTCTAGCAATGGACTTTAGCTTCAAACGTGCCGGAGTTCCCCTTTAATAAAGTATTTATATGTCTGTCACGGGAACAAAGCTGGGTGACTCCAAACGGTGTCCTTTCTTTCGTATACAGCCTAACGAAGAGTTTGCAGCCATTACATCTGCCCTTTTTGTTGACTGTCCCATCCCTACATGTAATACAAAATATTCTCTCACCTCAGATGCTCGTAGTCCTTTGTAAGCAGCTTATTTGCTGCTGTGGCCTCGTCATTTTGGTCTTAAAATGTTCACATTAACACTCTCTACATGATCCTAATTTTTTTCACTATATTGTCCGTCAAAAAAAAAAACCATTCATAACATAGAGCCTGGCTGCAGATTCGCTCCTGTAACTGTGGCATCGTGAGCCTCATTTGGTGCTGATCACTATGGGTGACATCATACTCGCTAAATCCACTTTTATATATGGTCTATGCTGATTGGCTGATCCACCTGTCTATCACCCCGATTTGAACTCAGTGAGATTCACCAGTGTCCAGTAGGCCTGTCACGATAACAACGATACTATTGAAACAGATCTATGCCACTGACACAAAAATCCAAGCCATTCTGCTAGTGTTGGCAAAAGATTGACAACGTTGCTAAATTCCTGCCAAACCTGCATTGGATTATACTTGTGCCCAGGTTTCCAAATATGGATTCTGGCTCCAAATTAGCCGTTAAAACTGCTAGTCCTCATTGTCTTCATTTGGCTGGTGCTAAATGCTACAGACAACGTCACACTCCCTCAGTCCATTTCTATTTCTATCTATGAGTGTATCTTTTAAACATTTTAAAACGAAAGTTCAATAAAATGTGAGACCTGGACTCAAACATCAATAATATAGGCAATGTAGCCATCCTATCAAACTTTAATCGCATGACAGTATGTACTTTCTGGAGGTCACGTGTCTCCTGCATGATTCCGTGGAAATAGATCATTAAAACCATACGTCGGAACATTCTCCATGGAGATAGACCCATTTTTTTGTCATACTATTGAAGACTGTAGGCAAAGAAAACAAGAAAAGAAAGCCAAATGAAAAGTTTTGAGGAGTTGCAGCCTGCTCAGAATAAGGACACATGTTTTTCCAGGTATTCAGTGCAATAAAAATAACGTCACTAGTCTATTTTAGTTAAAAAGTGACTTGTTTCAGCTTTAACAAAAGAAATAAATACAAAAAAGTTGATTGTTTCCACTTTACTTTTCCAGCGTTTTGATCCATGAGCTGAGGATGCTTCCGCTCAGAAAAGTCTCCAGGATCGATACTGTGGTTCAAATTGGGCGTAGCAGTTGAGGAATCGTGTGTAGGAGGCATTGTTATCGGTGAGGGTCTGAACACTATTTATCTGATGGTGACAGTTCAGCTCGGCTCCCGCTGCTGCTTCCTTTATAGAATCACATGTAAGGCCCAGACTTTAAAAATAACAAGATCTGAAAGTTACACTGAGTTCTGAACGTTGAAGAATCCATATTACGCTACTTTCTGATCTATATTACAATGTTTCCTCATCAAAAACATACCTGAATCCAACCTAAATATACTGGATTTGTGTGTTAAACATGTGTGAGTGAAACAAAACACAACTCCTGGTCTGTTTCTGAGGAGGTGACCACATTATAACATGGCTAAAAGCTCACAAGAGTCAGTTTTGCATAATATAGGAGCTTTTAATATTTTATTTTAACATGTAAAGATTGATGTATTGGACCTCGTAATATTATTTGAATTATTTAAACCAACCAAGGTTAGCTGCCAGTGGAGCCCACACACACACACACACACACACCTTAACCCTGTCTTCCTGTCAGAAATAGTACACATAAACAAGGGCACCCAACTATAAACATGTAGGCCTATTCAAATGTGTCAAGTCAGAATGTACATCATATATTCTTTGCAAAACCACTCAGTTGGTCCATTTTTCATTTCTGCCGTGGTAAAAAAAAAAATAAAAAAAATTCATTTGCGCTTCTTGTGGACTGACTCAACTGACAGATTGGGGGAAGGGGGAATGAACGGTCATGTAATCTTGATTTGTTGAATATGTATGGCTATTTAACATTTTCAAGTGAATGACATACAAATTTACGAAAAATATTTGTAAAGTTTGTGTCATGTGGTTGGCCTCCACTGGTTGGGAATGGTTGGTGCTTCTGGGCACCGTGCCACTGGCCCATATGGTTAATCCAGCCTTGAGTGGAGTAAAAAGAAACATCCTGGTAAAATACAAAAATAAGAGTCAATTTTAAAGGTGCACTGTGCAACTTTCCTTGTGGAAGGTCCACCGCCTACTTGTCTCCATAAAGATGAAGACAAGCCTGAAAGATTATGGTGTCTATCTTGCATGTTGCAGGTTGCATGTGTTAGTGGGCTTGCCTCTCCACAGCTCTGACCCTGACTTTATAGGGTCCAACATCCATTTACATTGTATTTAAGGAGATTATTTTTACACATCATGACATTAAACAGATTAAGTACTTTGCATTTATTCAATTACAAGTAGTTTTATAGCTCAAAAATACCTAAAGAAATAGACATTCTGACTGTGTTGCCTCTCCACAGATCTGACCTGTAACCTTGTCTAGTTTGGTGAAGATGGAAATGTTAAATATCATACTGTGAAACATTACATACAAAACAAGAGGAAAGCATTGATGGACCCTCCACCAGAGAGTTACTCATTGCACCTTTAAGAAAAATTACCTGCTGAATCTTTATTTATTTTTACCCAAACAATTCCGTTTTTGCAGAGCAGTCTTTTAATGCTACAAACACAAAATAAATCAAATTTCAACATGAGTGAATCTCCAAATGTTTCCCCTCCATTAATATGTATTACAATTTGTCACGTATAATCTCTTATTTCCCAGTTGATTAGAGCATTTAAAGCCCACACATGGAATCTTCCGGAGAACAGCTTTAGTGGGTTTGTCAGAGTGCGTGCGGAGGTGACAGCCTGAGCCGAGCAGACTGCACTGGGGCCTGTTTGTACACACTGAGTTTCTCTATACAAATCAAATCTGTTATTGTTGTTGCTGTTGTCATTGGCAGCGCTTCTGTCGCGCTGAGCTGTCCAACAATGCCACTCATTAGACGCATTCTCCCTCTTTTATCCCGTCTGTGAAATGCATGCGCTGTAATGGCCCACTGCAGTCCACATGGCTCCAACTGCTGGAACATCTGAAGCTAGTTTTAACCTGCTTTATTTGATTTGATTATTTTTTATTGGTAGTTTTTGTTCTGCTGTATCTCCCTCAGGATGGAGCTGAAGCCTGCACCAATGTCTCTGTGCTGTATTATTTAATCTATTCATATTTTGCAGCTGCTGGATTAAGCTAATTGGGGGCACTGCTCTGTCTGAAGCTCTGTTTTTCAAGTTAGACTTTAATCTGAGTTTTGTTTTAACACAGTCTTTCCAAACAGAACTGAGTTGGAACTACAACAGGTGATCTGATTTGTCCAAAAAATCAAAGTTCTAGATACTTTACCTCCCAAGGTCTTAATTCACATGTTGTCCCCTATTCACATGTTGTCCCCTGTCCCACTCCCCCTGTGGAGTGGAACTCTTTCAGACGCCTGATGGCAGCTGGACCTCTCTCCTCCTCCTCGCCTGGCTCCTCCTCTTCGCCTGGCTCCTCCTCCTCACCTGGCTCCTCCTCCTCGCCCCTCTTCTCCTCCTCCTCGCCCGGCTCTTCCCCACCTGGGTAGCTGTGGTCATACTGAACTGGCCCACGGGCCTGGACATCTATAGCCTGTCCGTCCATGGGAGTGGATCCCTCCTTCACTGTAGTTCTCCCCGAGGTTTCTTCTTTTTCCCAGGACCCTGGGTTTTTTGGAGTTTTTCCTTGCTGAGAAGGAGGGTCTAAGGACAGGGGATGACTGGACAATGTTTCATTTGCTGCTTTACATGAATGTTGTTTATTCCTGTTTTGATATGTCTGTGTGTATGTTTGGCTCATCCATATCTTGGAACGCCCTTAGAGGCTACTGTTGTTGCGATTTTGGGCGCTACAAAATAAATTGAATTGAAAATTGAAAAAAGTGAGTCTTCCCATGGAAAAAATAATTATGTGTAAAACTTTAGCTTGATTGGTAAATGTTAGAGGTAAATGATTGGTAAATGTTAGAGGTAGCTCAAGGTGTTTCGGCAACCTAAGTTCCCTTTGCAAAGATCTTTCTTAAAATGCCTTAAGGATCATGGGATTGAAAAGATTCTTTCACTGTTCTCTTAATGGAAGTCACTGAAGAAAAACAGCAATAAAAGCAAAGGCAAGTATGCAGATCAAAGCTAATTTTCTGTTATTCAAATTTTCATTTAAATACACTGTATTCACCTTGTATAAGAATTTGCCATAATTTAATACAGCTATAAACGCCAATAATGACTCCAAAGCAAAACTGTAGTATGCTTGAGCTACATCTAAAAATATTAACCAGTCATTTTGGACTAGACTTAAATAAAACATTGGGAGGAAAGAAATTTGCAACTTTTTAAAAAAACATTCTTTTGTGGACCACCCTAACACTCGTATTGATCAATCTCCTGAAAATGTGTTGTTTTAATCCATTTAGTGTTTTTGTTTTTCAGCTACTTAAAAGCTTTTCAGACCATGTGTGCTAATGTGTGCATTTATTTATTTATTTTTATTTAACCTTTATTTAACCAGGAAAGTCCCATTGAGATTACCAATCTCTTTTCCAAGGGAGTCCTGTCATTCACCCCACACTCAGTGGTGGGGGTAGCCACAGCTGCCCTGGGGCACACTGATGGAAGTGTGGCTGCCAGACTGCACCATCGGCCTCACCGACCACCACCATCACTCACATACACACCACTTTCATGCTATAGACAGATAGTATGCTATAGACATACATACATTATTCCTCCCTTATACATTCTGAGCATCCTAATTATTCACTGAAAATAGATTTCACTTTTCACAAATTTCAGAGACGAGAGTTTCACACTTCCTGTTATTGGACAATGAAATGATTGTAATTAGATGCAGACGGTACACAGCAGACTTACTTTGACCTCAAGAGCTGCTTATACAGTATATCTGTACTGAACAAAACACACGACTGAAAGTATATAGGCCCTTTAATTCATATTTGTCTATGGCAACTTATGCTGATTATTAGTCTGTTTGTCTTGAGTGTGATCTGGTCTATATTATATTTTTGCTAACATAAATAATAAAATATCTTGAGTCCAATTGGCGCACCACTGCACGAGAGCAGCCCACATGAATTCTTGTCATTCTCGGTGACTGTGTGGCTCTAATCCCAGTCTCTTACCCCTCAGGCTCCTCTTAAGCGCAGTCTTTACCCTGAATCTGCCCCTCACACTTCAAAGCTTCAGTTCAGATGCATCTTATTATTTTGCAAATGCACAAATCGTTAGACCCAAAGATCTCTTGTGTGTTTTTTAGGAAAATCAAGCAAACACAGAAATTATTCAAGTATAGTTTCGTGAAAAATCGTGTTACAGTGCAGTACTTATTGTATACTTGGACTAAACCACTATGTACATTTATGGTTGATATTCTGTCTCCATGGAGATGCTTTGCCTGTAATGTTTCCCAGTATGGCAGTAAACGTATCTGTAGCAGGTCTGTTATGGAGTTGCATTAGTAACTACAATTTCCCAATAAGTACTTTATGAATACTTGATATGTCTATTTATGGTAATAAGAGAGAAGGAGAGAATACATTTCATTTTGGGCGTTTACATTTTTGAAAATACATTTAAAAATATGACTTCTTATAGTGACTCAGGTCACCTTTTCCCTGATCTGACCTGCTGATCACCTGTTGGTCTTGGTTGGTCATGGTGTTGCATCCTATCTTTGCAAGAATGTTCCTTAGTATGGCGGTAAACTTATCTATCTCCAAGTAGACAAGCTGGTGGCTGACCCTCCACCAGAAGTTACATCCTTTAATACCCCAAGTTTAATTGATCCACAAGGGAAATTACTTGGACACAGTACCGCACACATTGTCATATCATAACTTAAGAACAAAATATGAAATAGTAATGCAATTATAAATGATTAGAGTATTAAAATAGAGCAAAGGATGTCTGGTCAACAAAATACACATACACAGACTTCTGTAGACTATGTACATGCACTAAAAAGTTAATATAAAATATATCTAGCCTCTATTCAAGAGAGAGGGCAAGGATATGCACTAGGGTTGGGCGGTATCTAAATTTTGATACTGTTAAACAGTCTAAGCATTTTACAGGGCATACCCCTGTATACAGGGTATACCCTGTATACCCCTGTATACAGGGCATACCCCTGTATACAGGGCATACCCCTGTATACAGGGTATACCCCTGTATACAGGGTATACCCCTGTATACCCCGGGAACATGCATTTTGCTAAACAAAAACAGATAAGGATTTTATAATATTTTATGAAATGGTGGCAACAGTGGACATGATGCCATTTTGAAATGATAAAATGGTATCTTGTAAATAGTCATATTCTGAAGAGCACTTACTTGTTTCTATGGATATGTCACTTTTCTACCTGGAATGTCCCACAGTATGACATTAAACCGCTCTATCTTACATTTACTTAATTACAGGTGGTTTTACAGCTCAAAAATGCCTAGAAAAATAGGCATTCTGTGAGTGAGGTCACCACTCCACAGATCTGACCTGTCACTTGCTCTGATTTGGTCTCCATGAAGATAAAAAAAGTTTAAATGCCATACTGTGGAACATTCCAGACAGCTCCATGGAGAAAAGCGCTTGACAGACCCTCCACAAGAAAAGCTATGCAATGCAACAGTTTACAACATAAGGTACACCCTCAACAAACAATATTGGTTTAACTTGAAAAAATAAATATACAAAAATACATTTATGCAAAGATTTTTTCAGGGTCAAAAGCTCCAAAAAGTTAATTTAGCGCAATATGTCTGCTTTTCTCTAGAGTGTAATTATAAAGCAGATTATGTAAATGATTTCTCAGGGAAGCAGCCTGCCGCTGATGAAAAACATCTCAACAAATAAACCACAGCTCTTAGGTCTATAAATGTGAGTTGTTTGAGTCACACAGAAAAACAAATCAAAACTACGGTTCAATCCCCCTTCTAAGATTGCAATGAAATAATTATACACACATAACATTACCAATAACATTATAATGGAACAAATTTCCAGTTCTATTTGCATAAAAATGAAGACTTATTAACCCAAAAGTACACAATTAAGAGTTGGGTAATGAATTGTATTGGCAGTCAAATTGTACATTGTAAAGTAATGTGAAAATCACTGCCTGTTCTTGCTTTAATCTAATTTACAGAAGAGATTTGACAAAAAGAAAAACTAAAATGTGATTGATTTGCTTTGGTTGAAGTACAGCAATATCAAAAATACAATACAATATATACTTTTGTATTAGTTGCACTCATAAAGGAGCACTATGGAACTTTTCTGCTCTGCCTGCACTATAGACTTAGATTTAGACAAACTTTGATCCACAAGGGAAATTACTTGGACACAGTAGCTCACACATCACATTATATGACAATGTTCCTGCAGTTAAAGTGAACTAACTTGCATTTAATCTATTACATATTTTGTATTGCTAAAAATACCTTGAAAAACATAAATTCTTACAGCTCGCCTCTCAACAGATCTATCCCCTAACTTGACCTGCCACTTTCTTGTCATTGTGGAGATGGTTTAATTTCTTACTGTTGAACATTTCAGACAAAGCAATTACGCCTCCAAGGAGATGATCAGAAAAGTTACATAGTGCACCTTTTTAAAAGCTGTGGTAGCTAGACCATGAACCTTTGCCACAACTGTGCAATAGCTTGTTATGAAAACTATAATGAGTGTGCAAAAGCATCGTCATCAGGGGCTGCTATGTCAGTATATTGCCAAGAGAATTTTTAGGAATTATTATTATTATTTTTTGTGACCACTGAAGAATATAATCATTTTTTACTACTTATTATAAATTCATAGTGTGTCTTTAATATATGACTTGTAATGAAGAATGTAATCATTTCTACCAGTCATTATAAAATTCATATTGTGCCTTTAACATCTATGAAACAAAGAAATACTGTGCTGGCTCACAGCTGGCCCACGGAGCTTATCACTAGGGAGGATGCATGTATCTTTCTGTGCAGACTCAGTGTGGGAACTCATGTCTTGCGAGGTCATGGAGTCACGTGAGGTCTGGCTGTGAGGAGACGACAGGAACACCAAATATATGAAGGAGATGGAGTCAGCTGGACACAGAGAATGTTTAGTCATAGGTTCATGAATATTTATAATGCTTGTCTTTTAATGCTGGGCTGAAAGGGGTGTGTGCGTTCTGAAGTTGTGCCTAACCTAAGACGCATGTAGATTTTGTGCTGTTTAGGGCCCCTTCAGACCCAGAGCTCTGCTTAGAATTGTACTGTCAGGGATTAAACTTTGTTACTTTGAATCCATTGAATCTTGGTCGTCTCTCCTCGATACTGAACACGCACCAAACAAAAGCTGCATAGGACGCAGGTTTTTTCCTTCACCACACTACATTTTTGTTGCTTATTTCGTGAACGGAAACTGTTTATGCAGACACTTGACATATGCACTATCTTGAAAATAGAGGGTGCAGGGTTAATATTTCATATTAACCCTGCACAAGTGATGGTTTAACAAAGAAGTATTGTTGCTAAAATGTACTTGGTTCTTTAAAAAAAACAGCAATATATGACAGTATCATGTGCATTATATGGATTATCACATATATCGCCATACTGTGATAATATTGTATCGAATTGTGAGTGACCCCATGATTCCCTTGCCTGACCAGCTAGTCCCTTCCACATTCTGTTAGAATCCAGAAGGGACAGAACCATAAAGCATGAAAATCCTCCATCCAAACTCAAGTCAGTCTGCGAATTTGTATCATGTGGCCCTCAAATGCAAAAGACATCTCCTCTTGAACATGTTCATAATGTTCCAAAAAAATACATAACTTATTTTACCTGAACTAAGTAATAGTTTGGTGCTTCAATTGTTGAATCTGTAAAAATCACGTTTCTCAGTCCTTTATGTAGATGTTTCTACTTTTTACATCTAACCTATTTGTTTTTGACGCAAATGAACCATGTGTCTCTGATTGGTTCATCCATGTGTCAGCCATGCCCTCTGAAATCACGGAGACATAATAAGGCTCCAGATCCACTCGTCTTTGCAAAGTTTTGTCAAAAATTTTGGTTTTGGCTGGTCAAGTAAATGTTTTCCAGATCTACCATCTATATCTTATTGTGTTATGATGGAATAAAGTTACCCAAGCATGTTTGTGTTTTTCTTTGCAGTCTTGTATTTCCTTTGGTGCAAGAAAGTCTCCAGTTATTTCTTCGCAATGGCCAATGGAGCAGTCCTAAAACCCCTGAAAAATACATGAGGAAAGCATCATTCACTCCGATCTTGAATTCCTACCTTACCGAACATGGCTCCTCTATGGTAAGTGCACACATACATCATACGCAGCATAAAACTATCGTGGCTCCATAAATCATGCATTAGGCGAACGTAACAGGGCTGCTCCTATAGGCCTTTGTCCTCAATATCCTCCATCTCACCACACTATTTTTCATAAGAGAACGGGAGGCCATTTTAGACCTATATGCACAAATATTACTCGCTTAATAATGCTGTTTATGGCTTCAAAAATCACTTTACCTGCTCTCGGTTGCGCCACCTGTTGGACGTGATTGATGGACTTTATTGCAGGAACTCTACTGTTGGTACATTAACACTGAAATGGTGCTGTACTGTTAGTGGTGTTGATGCGTAGAAAGGTTTGATACTTCTACATTACACAAAATGGACTCTTGTGAGCTTTAAGCATTGTTCTAATGTCATTACCTGTGCAAAAACATACTTGGAGTTGTGTTTTGTTTCATTCACACATGTTTGACTAATGCATGTTTGAGTATTAGTCTGTCTGCATCTCCAAAGCTCAATACAGTATGCTCTGTTCCACCTTGTGATGTCATGTAGTGGTAGTTTTCAAGTTAAAGTTAACAGCTATATTTTACCTTTTGTTCAGAAGTAGAAATGATCCAAATGATTCCAGACAAGGTGTATGGAGTTTAAAAACACATTTGAGCTCTCTCTCTCTGTGTTTGTGTGTTAAACTTGTTTGAATGAAACAAAACACAACTCCAGGTACAGTACCTTTGTTCTGAGTTATAACATAGATCAGAAAATGGTGGAATTTGGGCCTTTTAGGAATTATTTTGATTTAAATTGGTGCATGTTTGAGCAATCGCTTATTTTCTAGACACTATTTTCCCCGTTTTCACCACCATTGTCATACTGCTCTCTACTTAGGTTGCGTAGTTTTGTTTTTTTGTACAAATACAAATTTAAAAAAAATCTGCTACTCGCCTGCGTGATGCACAGCTATCCAACAGAAGTGCCGACAGCTTCATGGTGCTTTGTTGTCATGATGTTTACAGCAACATCAACTGTCATTGGGCAGTTTTCTTACGTGTAAATCAGCAGACTTGTTTATTTTTTTATGTTGATGCAGAATGTGTCCAATGAATATATGGAGGATTTTACCTTCAAAAGTTATTTTCAAGAAAGGTATGATCAAGATGTCTACATAATAATGCACAAAGTATACAAATACAACACCAGGTACTTTTTTTTAAATGAAGAAACAGCCTTATCCCATGGTTAAGTCACTCTTGCCTATTATGCCGTTAGAAGCTATCAAAAAGGCACTTGGCAATGTCTCTCTTTTGAAACCAATCATACACCACTTTTCCAGGCCTGGTTGACTAGAAACTATTGTGTATGATTTATTAGTGGGATTGAGACGAAATGATTCTGCTGTAGATTTGTTTTGAGTACATATTGGCACAAGATGAGGCTTGTTGGTAAATTATTTTGCAGACGAAGCGTTGAGGTGAGTGGAAGAAACAGGAACATGTCACCAATGGAAATCTCGTTTCTCTTTCTCTTGCTATTGATGCTTTGCAGTGTCTAATTTGCAAAGTGTTCATAATGGTTACTATGGTGACATCATGCACCCATAAGCAAGCACTGTGGTAAAAGTAAAAAAAACTAAAACTAAATGGATTTAAACAACAGTTTCAGGAGTCTGTGATCAATACGAGCGTTCATGGTCCTATTTAGGAGTTTGATTTTTATAACAACACGTAAATCAAACTCAAATTTCATAACAACACATTTTTGTAACAACACAAATTAGCTAAGCTGTAGTTCCGTACCGTAATTCTATGCCAGTTCTTTCTGGTCAGATTGTGTTAAAACAGCTGCAGAGAGTGGGGCGACATTTTTTCAATACAAAGTCTTTTGGAGTCAATGGAGCCAGAAGCGTCCCCATGTTCACTTCCTTTTTGTAACGCGGCAGCTACCGGGTTATCGATGCCCATTTACTACTGTTTGGATATTTCTTTCAAAAACAATACATTTCCCATAGAGTAACCCAGGCCCCTGCCATCTAACTGAAAGTATCACGTCATCTAATATGAAAACTACCAATTGGCCGACGATCAGAGCCCCTCCCTCCTCTTCTCCGACTGTCCAACTACTTTCCCATTATGCAAATCGTTTCTCCTTTGAAAAGCTATACACCCTCTGCCCATCAATTCAACCTGTATACGTCCCTTATATACAGCAGCCTTCTCCTCGGTGAAAAAGAGAGTCTATTTTTGATGCACGCCGCTCCTCTGTTCACTTTGCAATAGCTCTCACCCAATCAATTTACACAAAGCCTTTGAAGAGTTAGGAGGAGTGAAATTATACACAAATGCATGGGGAAATACTGGCTCTACCAATGAAGTGATGTCTTTTTTTCCTTTTTTGTGGGTATTGCCATTCTAAACGCATATGACACAGTGGCATGTTCAAGAAAAGTTCTCCCAAACATTTGATTAAGTTCTCAGAAGGCCCAAAGCTCTGGATGGGGTTTTAAAACTGCATTTCAAATTGTGTTTTTTTGCTGAAAATTCCTAGAACCATTCGCTGCATATTGATTCACCCTTTTCATGGCCACAGGCGCCGAGACCAACCATAAGTAAACAGCCATTTTGCATTCACTCTGCAAGTTTTAGTCTATATGTTTCTACAGAATATGTGAAATACTGTAACCAACCATTGTCAGTTTACAGAATTCCCAAACTATACTTTCTTCAGCATTATGGTTTAATATGAAACTATGTAAAGTAAATAAAGCATGCATTAAAAATAAGGAGTTGGTATAAAATTACCACCTGTCTTGAGGGCCAGAACATTTTAATACAGATGGGGGTAGCTAGAATTAATCTATATAAAATGCAGATTTTTGTTGTAATACTCAGTTAGAGTATAGTCACTAAAAGAAATGATCAAGTTCAACATTCATGAATTTACCTTTTTATTTCATGGTAAAATACAATGTAATCAACATGGATAACTAAATGCCCATTGCCCCCATCTGGGAGTAGAATGGACTGATCCAGCTTTTCCAGTTCCAGTACGATATTTGCTGGGTTTCAGATGACATCACTGCATTGTATAGGCCAATATTATTTAATACCAATGGGGGGCTGCTAATATGAATATGTTCAGCTGCAGATTTATGTTGTAATATAGCATGGTCTTGGGTCTAGTGAATAATAAAAACGATCAAGTTCCTTATTTGGGATTTTACCTTTCCGATATTTCATGGCAAACCACAATGTAATTTAATAGCACCCATCATGAGCACATTCTACAGAGGAACTATTGCGAGTACCACCCGCCTCACCATATACACCACCCGCCTCGCCACCCATCATGAGCACATTCTTCAGAGGAACCACTGAGAGCATCCTTTCCAGCTGCATCACTGTGGAGTGGAGGCTGCACTGACCACAACAGGAGAGCCCTGCGGTCCTATAGTGAACACAGCCAGGAAGATCACTGTTGTACTACTCCCCTCCCTGCAAGACATATACACCACCCGCCTCACTGTATACACCACCCGCCTCACCGTATACACCACCCGCCTCACCGTATACACCACGCACCTTGTACCTTAGGAGGAGGTACAGGAGCCTGCATTCCTGCACCACCAGACAGCTTCATCCACCAGGCTGTTAGGATGCTGAACTCTCTCCCCTTATCCATCAAGCTGTCTCTCTAAAGAAGAACTTTACACTTTTCCTTTTATTTTATTATTATTTAATTTAGAAGAGGGAGAGTGAGAACATAATTTTAAATGGTCATATGTTCATATTGAAATTTGACAACTTTTTGAATTGAATGGAATTAATTGAAAAAAAATGGTCTCTTTCTCCCATCTGGAAGTAGGACATCATCTGAACATCAATCTGAAAACCACCAATCAAGACTTTGACTTTAGACTTCTGCTGATACTCGATATAAACCCATTCCAGTGTACAGATGGAAAATGGCACTTATTTCTTTGAAACAGTTACCTCATTACACAAGAGATTCAATTGTGTTATGTAACTGTTATTTATTCTTCGGATAACTACTGAACAGTTTTGTAAGAATAAAACTTTAAACCTTATTGGACTTTCTAGGCTAAAATCAGCCTGTAAATAGTTTTATTACATCCAATTAAATGCCTACCAGGATATCGGCTTACTCAATATCCGATCCAGCTCGTTTTACACTATCTGCACCAATATTTGATACCAGTATTTGTATTGGTGTATGTGTATCTGGCAGTATAAGATGCCACCTATTTCTTTATGACTATCTATATTTACGGTACCTCTAATGCAGTATAACTCTAACCAGCATTTTCCAACAAATCTTGCGTTCTGTTTACATTATGTCCCCACACGTTGACATTTCCAGGTAGCATCATTATCAGTGAACCAAAATAGTTTTCTAAAGGTTAAACAGTGTACCACATACTCATAATCCAATAATTTGCCTTCAGGAACAACAAATTAACCAGCATCTCTCAAAATACTGCACACAGCAGATGCATTAGCAGTAACTATGTTCAAATGAGGCAGAATGATCAAAAGGACATCTCTGCTGCACATTTGGGTGCCGGGTTTTCACTCATGTAAACAAATGGAGGGGAGAGAAGATGGAGCATGTGCGTCTGTCTCTTATGGATCATTAGGTTTACATTGACACATGAATTCAATCTCCATAACACAAAATCTGCACGTGCATTCATTTACACAGTATAGAATTTACCAGGGTGTGTGGGGAGATAATGTAGGCGCCATGGCTTTCAGAATGATGAAAAGTTAGGACTGTTGTCATAGCAATTAACAGTTCAAAACAAAATAATATATTCTCTGAATGTCAACTGTCCTCAAAATGGCACCACATAACAGGACATAAGTGGCTAATGTGGTGTTTTCTAAATCTTTTACGGTGGAATTGTATTGTTAATGTCCCTCATAGTCAAATTTGAATGAAATTAACATAATCAAATCAAAGATGCATTAGGTAGCTTTTCTGAAATGTGCCACCGATTTGTCTCCAAAGACATTATTGCATTGCCTTGAAGGTTCCAGTATGTCATTAAACTTATCTTACCCCTAGAGGACAAGCTGGTGTTCCAGGAGACCAAGATACAAGTCAGATTTTTGGGAAGGGGACCTGCTCGGACTAAGAATGTATGTTTTCGCAACAAAAACTTTTGTAATTCAACAAATGCAAGTTGGATATGTGTAATGCCCCTCAGTGGAACATTTTAATTTATTACAATTTAATACTCGTAAGGTTGTTAAAACTAGATTAATGGAAATGTTTGATTCTTCGTAATGCTGTAAAAAATATTGTATTATTAATGAGTTAACACAAAACATTTATTTTTTATTTTTTACGCGAGCTACTTTGTTTATAAGATGTGTCCACTTCTGTAACATTAGAAAAACTACAGGATCCAGCTGTAAACCAGAAGCAAAACAATTTGTATGAAACTGAGAAGCCCTGTCAGGAGCGCTGATGTTACTCATATGAGGAAAACACAAAACAAAGTCCACTTCAAAACATATGGTGAATCCACACTTATCTTCGATAAGGACTGTGACAGAGACAGACGTTTTAGGCTCTCTCTTCCAGCTGTTCTCACCGCTCCAACCTTTTATTATATCCATAAAAATGTGACAAAAATGTGTAATTTATTTGCAGTTAATCACAAGTTAACATCGATTAAATATTTTAATCGATTGATGGCACTAGTTCTTTGTTATAATACTGTGTGAGCTACTGTGTCTAAAACCAGTTTCAAAACTCCTTACTCCTTTGAGCAGGTACTGAAAATATGACCAAATAAGACCTCTCCATGATTCATATCCATACCAGCAGGCCTGTAAGACCACATGATAGTAAGAAACTACCAAGTATGAAAATTACATTCAGCTACTCTTAAAAGTGTGTTTTGTTAGAATTGTGATACTGAAATCTGGATCAATATGAAGCCTTTTCCCTTAGCATAGAATTCAAGTTTGAAATTCGAGTACCATGGCAACACTAACCACTTGGCAGAGCTCCTCCTGTCACTTCTCCAGCATTCTCCATCAAAACAAAGCCACTTCCTCAATCACCTGGCCTTGGGGTTAATTCTCAGCCTAACAGACCCCTTCCGGATCCCATCTTTTATTTGTTCTTTTCATGCAATCCATCTTTGGCAAACGACTCGGAAAACCTGTCCGCTACACAATGCCGGTCCATTTTATCCCATCTCAAACTGTGGGATTATTGCTCCTGCAGGTTGGAAAGGGACACTGGAGTTATGGCGTCTAATATTCAGTGGAGATTAGTGTGATTACAGTGTGACAGCTGTGTAATTACATGAGAAGCCCTAACAAGAGATGAGGTGACATGTTTGAGCAGCTGTAAATGGCCCTTTCTTCCACTCTCACGGGCTGTGCAGCGGTCGCCAAGTGGACACGCCACGGACACATTAAAGCCCCATTATGTGACTTTTCAGGGAGAGGGTGGGCTACTTGCTATACTATCCATGGAGATGTTATCGCTTTGCCTGGAATTGGTGATTTATTCATGCATTAATTAAAAAAAATAAAAAATTACATCATAATCTAAAGGTCTTATATTACGCAAAATTGACACTCATGAGCTTTAAGGCATGTTATAATATTGTTACCTCATCAAAAACATACCTGGAGTTGTGTTTTCTTCAAAGCTATGTCTGCTGAAAGAATAAAAAGACGTCTCGTGAAAATCAAATTAACCAGTTTGAACCCAACATGAGCTGGGAAAGCCCCACGTTACACAACTTTAATCCACTTTTAATTAGTGTGTGCTGTGATAATGTTCTTTTATAGCGATTCCATTTGTTCATTTTCTATAGCTGTTCTGAATTTGAAGATTAGGATTAAGATTTGGCTTTTAAATGAATCGTGGCTAGACTAAGAGTGGAGCCATGATGTTTTTTGTCATAGTTCTAAATCTATCTTACTCCACCACCTGCTTGTGTCTATTAAAATGCCATTGCTGTGCCTGGAATGTTCCATGGAATGGCATTAAACGTGTACATCTTGCATTCATTCAGCTGCATGTTTCTTACAGCTCTAAAACATGCATTGTTACTATGAGTGGACTTCCCTCTCGAGTGATCTGACCTGTAATTTTTCTCGGATGGGGTCACCTTCTTACCTTCTTGTTGCCATGGTGACAGATGGATGTTAAATGCCTTACATTCCATGCAAAGAAATAATGTCGCCATGGAGCCAACCATCTCTGTCAGACAATTACACGCAAATTTAACATAATAGCCATTTCGTGTTAAAGTACAAGGACAGGAGTACGTTTACACTAAAACATGGTTAATATATTCAGTATTTTGCCAAAAATTTTGCCTAGTTTTGTAATAATAAAAAAAAATTTCTGGTTAAGATTACGATTTTACTTCCTGGCTGGATACGTGCAGCAGATGTGACATATGGGGACTCCCTAAAAACTCAGCTTCATCTGGGGGATTCAGTTGCAACCATGACAACCCAGTGTTTTTTCTGACAAGACAAGTCTTCATTTAGACCTAAAATTAGACCACAAACACATCCAATTTTTTTTCTTTTACTTTCTATAGATACATCCATCCATCCATCCATCCATCTTCTCCCACTTTCTATAGATGCATTAGAGGGATAATTTTCCCTCGAACACAGTCCTGCTAAATGTTTATTCTGCAAATGTAGATTTTTGACATTTTTTCACACTCAGGTTAAGGTCAGGTTTAGGAATGTATCTGAATGTTGTCTTAACTTAAAGGGATAGTTTGGGTTTTTTGACATGAATCTGTATGTCCCCGTCAGCAGTGTTGTGCATCAACATTGACTTACCTCCCAACAGCGTCTGGTGAGCCGAGTTCTTCCCCAGTTTTGGTGCTGATGAAAGTGCAAGTTGTCTGGGGTAACGAAAATAAAGCATTTTTCTTCTTAAAACAATATATGTTCAAAAGAGTACATTTGTGGCACAAAACGTGAATGGGGTAAAGTCAGACCTCATAATCGCTTGGTACTATTTTCTCTCCGCTCATATCACTACGCGCTGCTGCTAGTGTATGTCGCCAGGTGACAGCATGAATCCAACACTTTTTTCAGTAGTTTGACAGTGTTTACGTGCGCAGACTGATGACTGCCACAACGCGAAAAAGCTACAGCGATAAGTATATAAGCTTGTATAAGTTAAGTGAAGAATATATATAAAAATGGATCGGACTTGTGATTATCCAGACTGTGACAACAAAAATCCAGCTTCAACTTGTCCCACTCTGTCCCTCCTCTCTCTCTCTACCCGTTTATCTGGTGAATTTGGGCATCAGTATATTCGGGATCATAAAGATAGGAGACTCTAAACCCCACCTCTGGACAAAATGCCGAGAATTTAGAGAGTCCCGTGACATACAGTGCACAGCAGTAATTCCATTTCTGCTACCTAGGAACCATAAAATTAACAAGGACCAAGACCTGTCTAAACTACACAATATTTATTTTATTTTATTTTGTTAAATTAATGTTTAAGCTGTCAAGAGAAAATGCCTTCCTTGTGTGTAAACCATCTCTACATTTTGGATTTTGCAGTGGAATTCTGTCAGTTTTGCTAAGGAATTTTCTATGTTGATCTCTCCTTACTATTTTTTACTTCTCAATCAGACAAACTACAACTTAACGATGTAAAACTATGACAAATATTGACCAAAGGCACTATCCCACAAAGCCCAGTTATAATTAAAAATAAAAATACATGAAAACCTGCCATATGCACATTGGCTAGTCCATTAAATTTACCAGTATGCTCCGCTAGAATATGTAGGTCAAACAATGTGCTTAGCAACAGCTGAAAGCAAACACACCACATTAAGTGTTAAAACGTTAACGTTGTAAAAGTTGTACAGTTTGTGAAGGTTAAGGCATTATCGATCGGCCTGGTTTCTTGTAAAGGAGAAAATCAATGCGCGGCTGTACTAGTTTAGTTCACAAAGTAATTATGTCTTTTCTTCTAGTAGAAGAACTGAGCAATAATGGGCATTCAAGACCCTGGTGGTTGGAGATGAATAGGCTCTAGTTATGCTTACTAGAAGAGGTTGGAAACATGTGGGTGATGACTTCTGGTGTAGCTCTCGACACTGGGCATGTGATAAAACAATGGATTCAACAGCAGCATCTTCACAACCTGCCAAAGCTTTCCATGGAGGACGAAACTCTACTCGCATCTTCTGACAGGCAACTGGTTCTAACTGTTGATCATCTTTTTAGACAAATTATAATACCCAAAGAATAGGCAATTTACAAAAGTAAAAAATAAAGAATACAATAACATCTAGATGAAGAAAACTGGGCCATTTTCTCAGTTTTCCCCTGGCATAAGTCCTCTAACATGATAACAAAAACACATTTATTTTGTTGAAATTACATTTTAAAAATGGAATTCTCCCTAGCATGATTTCATCAGCATGCCTCTACTTCCTGTAATTTTCAACACATTTTAACTTCTCTTCATGAATTACTTCTTGATTGGTTTAAAACAACAGGTATAATACCACCAAACTAATTCAAAATTAGAGAATCATCAAAATCTGTCATAAATATTTTAACATGAGAGCCTACATATTTAGCTTAATAGTGAGTACCTATTAGCAGAAACATCTAACCACACATTAACAATTCTAAAGTGAATTTGTTGATTTAAGTTTAAGCATTCAAAAGATACTGGGTAATATTTTCAGATTTTTCTCACAAGTAGAAATTCCAAGGCTGTAATGTGTTCTTTTGTCATTTACAAGTTGGAATTTGGAAAATCCAACGATGACTGGAATCCACCATGAATGGAGAAATGCTCATGATGAAGTGAACAGTTTATTGAAGACAAATAAAAGACAGTCTAGATAAAAAAAAAAAAAGTCTCCAGCCCGTCCTGGAAACTGGTGGTGAGGACACAATGTGCACATTAGCAAACAATGACAAAAAGTTTTAAATCTCAAGAAAAATACAAAATGGACTTAAACAGCACATTTTCAGGAGACAAATCACTACGAGCATTCATTTATTCCTATCTGTTTTTAGAATGAATGAATGAATGAATGTTTGTTCGGACAGCAATGCACAGAACATGCATACTTATAATGTAACTTCATAGATAAGGAAACAAAAAACAAATGCTTCTTAACTATAAAAATAAACAAAAATAAATGTCGCAGATTTGACTAATGTCTGAAAAGGAGTGGGAGGAAGTAAATACTTATTTAACCCCACCCCTTTTTTCCACTGTCCCAAATTAACCAAGAACATATAGACTTCTCATTTCCTGTACATTATAAGCTAGAATTGCACAGTACATGCATTTCATTACAAAACAACAACTACAACGAATCTATACACACACACACATATACATATATACATACACATATACATACCTATATATACTAAGCATTTCATGTTGTTCCATAATTTGACACTACAAACAAATATACAAAAACTCTTCCTGTTCGAACATGAGGCACTTTAAAGTTAAAAAAGCCTCTTAAATTATAGTCGCCTTCCCTTTCACAAAAAAGCTGTTGGATATTTTTTGGTGCTTACTTTTAGCTTTATACATCACTTGCGCAGTTTGGTACATAATCAAATCATTTAGTTAAAGTAATCTGGTGTGAATAAACAATGGATTAGTGTGGTCATGAAATTTGACATTGTAAATAGTGCTTATGGCTCTTTTTTGGAGTTTCATTAAGTTTCACTATTGCAGTTTTATAGTTATTGCCCCAAATTTCTGCACAATATGTAAAATATGGTCAGACCAGTGAACAAAAGAGCATGTGTAGTGCTCTGTGATCCAAAACATGCTTTGCTTTGTTTAATACTGCAAGACTTTTTGATATTTATTATGTACATACTGGATATGGGTGTTCCAGTTGATCTTTTCATCAATTATGACCCCTAAAAATGTATTCTTCTTGACCTGTTCTATACTTATGCCATGTATCTGTAACTGTATGTTTTCTTCGTTGTAATTCCCAAATAACATTATTTTGGTTTTATTCAAATATAGATATAGTTTATTTGTGTCAAACCATATTTTTAGCAGCCTCATTTCAGATGTTATATCAGATAATAATTGTTGAATACTGTTTGCGTAACAAAATAAATGTGTGTCATCTGCAAATAACACTGCTTTAAACAATGTAGACACTTTACATAAATCATTAATATATAAAATAAATAATTTAGGTCCTAACACGGACCCTTGTGGCAGACCACAGACAATGTCCTCAAATTTAGAACAGTGTTCCCCCAGTTTGACATACTGTTTTCGATTTTTTAAGTAACTTTTTAATCAATTTAAAGCTATCCCTCTTATTCCATACCTTTCCATTTTATTGAATAGTAACTGAGGGTCTATTGTATCGAATGCCTTTTTTAAGTCTATGAATATACCAGCTGTTATTCTCCACTGATCGATGTGATTGGTTATTGTTTCGATTGAGTCCATGAGAGCGAGTGATGTTGATCTGCTGGTTCTGAATCTGTACTGACTGTCACTGAGTAGGTTGTGTTGATCTATGAATTTTTCCAGTCTGGTGTTGTAGAGTTGTTCTAATATTTTTTGAGAATTGTGGGAGTAGAGACACTGGTCTGTAGTTGGTAAATTGATGCGTGTTTCCAGATTTAATAAGGGTATGAGATTTGCTATTTTCATCTGTAGTGGAACTGTCCCAGTTTGAAATGATAGATTGAATACATGTACTAATAGTTTTGCAATTGTGGTGATTATTTGTTTTATCAGTGCCATATCCAAGTCATAATCAGTTGATTTCTTATTTTTACATTTCACTACTCTGTTGATAATTTCAATTTCATCCACAGGACCAATAAACATGGAATGGGGGTCTCTGTCAATTAATTGATTCTTTTCCCCTGTATATTCAGGGATTTTTGCTGCCAGATCTGGACATTAGCAAAGAACTGAAATTATTTGCCACCTTTTCCATGTTGTGTTCATCTATGTTATTATGTGTAAAGAGTTTAGGGTAGCTTTCTGCTTTCGGTTTATTATTTATTATAATTACTATTTAATATTTTCCACACTTCTTTAACATTGCTTTTATTATAGTCTAGTAATTTACTAAAATAATCTTTCTTGCTCCTGCACAAAAGTGTAGTTAATTTGTTTTTATATGCCTTATATCTATTCTCTGCCTCAATCGTTCTCTTTTTTATAAAGTTTCTGAATAACCTATTTTTCTTTTTCCACGCTTTTTGAAGACCTTTTGTTATCCAGGGATGTTCTATATAATTACTATTTTTTATTACAGTATACAACTGGACAGATTTATATATCATATTACATAATTCTAGAAATATTTTTATAAATTAATTGTACGCACTCTCTGTATTTTGAGTATTATATAGAGTATTCCAATCTTGAGACAGTAAATTATTTTTAAACACATTGATAGCTTGATCTGACTGAATTCGTCTGTAATATTGTATTTTTTGAGGCCCTTTTTTCCTCAGTCTGAGGTCAGTAGCTATAAAAACTGGAAGATGATCTGTGATATCATTTATTAACAACCCACTTAATGCATGTACATTGAGTACATTTTCAAAAGTTACTGACATTTGATCAATTATTTTGTAGTTCAAGCTATTGTCTACATACAAAGCCACTCCTCCGCCCCCTTTGTTTTGTCTATTTAAATAGTTTAGTTCATAACCTTCTATTTTAAAATGTGTGCCTTTATTTTCTGTAAGCCAAGTTTCAGATATGGCAATGATGCTAAATGACTGAGAAAGCTGTTGCAAATACTCCTTAATATAGTTGAAGTTTGTGTATAGGCTGCTTCGCCCCTCTTCTCCTCCTCCTCGCCCGGCTCTTCCCCACCTGGGTAGCTGTGGTCATACTGAACTGGCCCACGGGCCTGGACATCTATAGCCTGTCCGTCCATGGGAGTGGATCCCTCCTTCACTGTAGTTCTCCCCGAGGTTTCTTCTTTTTCCCAGGACCCTGGGTTTTTTGGAGTTTTTCCTTGCTGAGAAGGAGGGTCTAAGGACAGGGGATGACTGGACAATGTTTCATTTGTTGCTTTACATGAATGTTGTTTATTCCTGTTTGCATATGTCTGTGTGTATGTTTTACTCATCCATATCTTGGAACGCCCTTAGAGGCTACTGTTGTTGCGATTTTGGGCGCTACAAAATACATTGAATTGAATTGAATTGAATACTGTTAAAATTGATTATTGAGAATTTGCTCTCAGTATTAATGCAATTATCAAACTGTTCATCAGTATAATAGCCACAGTTATTTACAGTGGAGGAGAAGAAATTGTTGTCCGGGTCAATGTGTTGTTCCAAGTCCTGCATATAGCATATAGTGTATTGTGATGTATGTAGCTCCACATGATCATGATTTAGTACCATTTGCATCAGGCTGGTGTTATTCTCCGGTGTTAACATGCAAGTGTGTTTGTTACCTTAGTAACTGTTCCTGTAGGCCTACTCGTACCTTGCCAGATCCTCCAGGTTCCGAATGACCATTACCTTAGCCTCCTCTGGGGTCCCATTCAGCTTAATAAACACTTTACAATTTGTTGTTCACGTATTCTGAATCTTCTTTATTTTGCGTAAGTATCGAGCTTTCTTGGCAATGTCTGCGTTGTGTTTGGTGAGGTGTTCGTTCAGGTACACATTTGATCCTTTCAGTTTGTATTCTTGTCTGAGTAGCGCTCAGTTTTTCCTGCTGACAAAACTCATTATGACTGCGGGTTTGTCTGAGGCATTCCGCATGGGTAGCGGGTGACAAGCTTCGATGCTTTCAGGATCAGGGACGTGCACAGGAATTTTGAGGGGCAGTTGCTCTGACATGAAGAAAGGGGCACCGCACCGCCCGCCAAACTTAAATGAACTGTAACAAAACTTATTAGTTTTATTCTCTCTGCAATTCTGGCGTTTCCCAATAGATGGCACACTCTAGATACATTGATACATAAAACCAAATTATCCATATGAGCCCATGGCTCAGTGCCCAGGGATAGAACTATATGTTGAACATGTCTTCCTCACTCCTGGTCTGAAAACCTTCCCATAAAGCACTGCGGCCAAGTATATATGTAATGTGCTTCGCACACCACATCCCCTCTTGTACGGCGTGCGCCGCATCTCCTCTTGTACGGCGTGGACACCACACGTGGATCGTGTCTTGCCACGTAAGATGCGTGGGCTTCCTCCTGTGCGCCGCTAAACCAGAACTAACACCAGGACTAAAACAGGTCTAAAGCAGGTCTAAACCAGATCTAGAACCAAGACTAAACAAGCATTAAATCAGGTCTAAACCAGGACTACAACCAGGTCTAAACCAGGTCTAAAACCAGGTAACTAACCCTAACCAAACAAGAATTTGCAGGAGGTGGTTGCTACATTCATTTAGGTTTAAAAAGCACGACAATATCAAGTAATCCAAAGTATTCAGATTACGTTACTCCATCCATCCATCTATCTTCTCCCACTTAATCCAGCCGGGTCGTGGGGGCAGTTTGCTGCCCAATTCTCATAGCACCTGAACCTGAGATTACGTTACTCACTTAAGTAATTTAATGGATTACGTTACAAACTACATTTTGGGGTATGTAATCTGTAATCTGTAGGGAATACAGTTTAAAATAACCTTCCCAACACTGTCAACAGAATTATCAATTATCAATGTGTCACAGTGAAACGGAATTCAAAACTTCTGAAACGGAAAATCATTGGCCCTAAATATGGTGCACAAGTTGAATTGAGACGTTTGAATATGCCACATGTAAATTGTTAGATCCTGCAAGTTATTTTTGTCTTATTTGCTGGGCTGATGTAGTCAGACCAGAACACTCCATCCATCTCCTCCTGTTCCGGCCCTACCATCAAATTTTAGAGCCCTTTGTGGCCCTCGAGCCAAAAAGCTTGCCCACCCCTGCGTTAGAAGTTGAAAAAACTGAACTTTTGGCGTCGGCCGCAGCCTTGGCTCTCCGCGGGGCCATGGCTCCCCGCGGGGCCTGGGCTCTCTGTGGGGCTTGTGGGTAATCTCTTTTTACTTTGCACGCGCAGGCTCAGGTGCAGCTTTGTGTCTCTATAAACAGAACTGAGCCCCTCTCTCCAGACTCGCAGTTGCGCGGTGCCCTAATGTAAGTGAATGAGGCGACTATTTTATTTTCTATTTCAAATCTAGACATAGGCATTTTCATACATGAAAACCTGTATGCTTCGACTGATTAAAAAATATATATATACATTTTATTTTATTTTTTCCCCCTGGAAGGTCAACTTCAGTCGAGGAGACCATACGGGCAGTTGCCAGAGCAACCAAAGCAACCCCCTCTGCACGTCCCTGTTCAGGATTTTCAGTCCCTTTCACCTGTAAGTAAGCGGCCACTTGCTGCTCCGTAGAGCTCATATCCTGCTCCCTGGGCTCATCCCTGTTGTTTGCGGTCACCACCCGATCGTATGACTGGGGTTTGATGCAGAGCCCGGAGACAATAACGTCGTTCATCCTTGTGTATTGTTCTAAATCAGTCACCCTCCTTTCCAGAGACGTGATGTGCTTGTCCTTCTCTTCAACAAGCAAGCGTAGCGCCTTCACTTCTTTGACAAGATCTGACCCATGTTGATGGATGAAACTTAGTCAGTGAGGTTGTCAAGTGATTTTTTAATGTCCTGAACTTCCTCGATCCTTAGTGCCCTCTTCGGTCCTATATCCAGCCTCTTTTCGTGTGACAGCTGCTTCCAGATCAGCTGTACGCACAGTCAGCTGTTCGGCCAGGCCATTGGCCCGCCCGGTGATTGGCAGCTATCAAAGCAAACTTTTCCGATCATATTGCATGATTCAAATAAATAAATGGGCCAACCAGGGCTTGTATTGTTTTGTAACAGTCCTGTGCGGTAGTTACAGATCAGATTAGATCGAGAAATCCAGAAAAAAGGATTAAATCCAAAGCAAGTTGGCAGCATGCCAAACTCACTTACTTTTTTATTCATATATTTATTTTTGCTCAAACTACGAACATGTTTCAATAGGTCTCAAAAATGAATAAAAAATATTTTATCTTTTAGTCCTGCTCAAATATGTAGTGGAGAATACCTGCTGTCAAATGTAGTGAATATATAGAAAAATGTATATTTACGTTGCTACTTTTACTTTGTTACCTTCCACCACTGATTTTAATGAATTGTTTTAGCAGTGATTGGTTGACAAGCAGGGGTAGCAGGCTGTGATTGGCTGACAGGTACCTTGTTTCTTTATCCATCATCCAGGCTGATTTCACGTAAACTGCAACTGCTTTATCTGTTCATTCCTCAATCTTCTCTCTTCTTAGTTCCAACCTAGATTACCTCTGCTTTAAGTGACCTGGCATAGCAGTCCAAACAAATCAGAACGCAAAGCAATCTTGGACATATTATGGGATGTCTGCAGCGCACGTTAAATTTCCCTTGGTTCCTTGCGTTGCTCGCTTTCTGCATTTTAAGCACAAGTCACTCCACCTCTCAGTGCGCTGCTGAGGTTTCGTTATTTAACCCAATCATAGCGCTACGACCCAGGGGAATTAACTGTGCTGATGCAGAGTCTTGCAAACAATCGCAATAAACAAGAATCAAATAGAAAGTCCGGTGTAGGTGAAATGAAGATAGATAGCCATTTTCAGCAAAGCAATTATGGGTTTTAGATTGAGAATGTGTATCAGAGCCAAGCACGAAAGCACGAATAGTTCCCTTTATAATTTGTTTTATTGTAATTGGATTATTACAACCCCGCTGTCAAATCATTTAACAGGACTAAATTAAGTGGACAAGAAAATTACTTCCTTTAGCTGAGTGCGATTTTACCTGTAGGATACACAGCTGCACGAGGTCATTGCCACTCAGAAAAGAAATATTTTTTTGTGTGTTTTTGTCTCAAAGCGAAGTCCATTTGCTGCGTTCCAAAGTCCTGTCCTTTTTGTCGCAGGTTGATTTGATTTTATTGGCTCATTTGTCCCTCTGAGTTGTGTCTGACCAGTGCAGCCCAAGGTCCTTCTTTCACAGCTGGAGTTCTTTTCTTTTTAAACCTTTCAGTGTATGGAGCTCCAAGCACTAACAGTACAGTGTGTAATGGACATGTTCAGGTTTCTACAATGTAATGGCTGAGGAGGTGGGGCCAGTATTAGCATAAATAAACTATTTAAATGAGAACGTTCATTAATGCTTTGCAGTGACATCGCATTAGGGGTGTTCTACATGTGTATCTAATGTTGGAATGTTTAGCAGTTACCATGGTGACACAATGCACATGTTCACAAACACTGACATAATGTTTTAGATGATCTTAAATCTCAAGAAATACAACATGACAAGCATATCCATAAGTGTTTTTCATTGTCATATATTATGCAAAATTACGAGTTTTAAGAGTTTTGTTTTGTTTGACACATTATTCTGTCTACATGTCCATCCATCCATCCATCTTCTCCCGCTTAATCCGGCTGGGTCGCGGGGGCAGCTTGCTGCCCAATACTCATAGCACCTGACCCCCCCTATGAACCCCTCTGTGAGTGGTGAGCCCACAGGAGGGTGGACATTATGGTCCTTGATGTTAGTTCATAGGGGTACTGTCTACATGTCCAAAGCTCAAAATGCTCTGTTCCACCTTGTGATGTCACAAACTGGTCGTTTTCAAGTTAACAGCTACCTGTTTACCCATGGTTCAGTAGGGATGGTTAGGGATAGTAGAAAAGCTATGGTAAGCCTTAGACGGGGTACAGTTAAATGTCTATTAAACATAAACCATTATCGATTTATTAGTGCACAAGTTATGCATCACAATGACACATTTACAATGGTAATTAATCAGATTTTACTTATTCAGCACAATATATATAATTCACAAATCCTTTGGCAAGTTACTTCGAACGGGGTGGAGAGCTGCTGGGACCTTCCGAGCTACAGGTTGGAGACCCCTGCCGTAGAGTTTTGAAACACAGTGCTTCCTGTATTACCACATGACATCACAAGATGGAAAGTGTTTTTACATGTGAAAATGGAACTCAGCCTGAATATGTAGGGTTTTGTGTGTTAAATATGCATGAATGAAACAAAACACATGTACTGGTATCTTTGAAACAACATATCATAGATCAGAAAATGGCGTAATATTGGCCCTTTAATGGTTAATCTGACAATGTGCTGCTCAAACACTGCTCTTTTTCTGATCTTAGTTTAGCCAAGATGTAAAATCCAGCACTGTGGGGGAAAGTCAATATATATGTCTGTATAACACAATTTTTTAACTTTTCTGGTGGAGTCTCCATTGTTTTAATGATAATGCTTTGCCTTGAATGTTCCATAGTAGGGCATTAAACTTATCTATCTATATAAATAGAACTACTTGTTTGAACTATCCACTAAAAACATGCATCTTCCTGTAAGCAGGGTCACAACTCCATAAATCTGACCTGTAACTTGGTCTGGTTGCTTCTTTTGTTACCCTTGAAACAGATACTGTGGAACATACCAGGCAAAGCATCAGCATCTTGATGGACAGTAGTGAGTGACGGAGCCTCCAGGAGAAAGTTACATAGTGCATCTTTAAGCCCACACGACATGGCTCAGGGCTCAGAAAAGCAAATTAGTGTTAGATTTAATATGTAGTCTGTAGTTCTCTGTGGGGACTTGTTTTGGCAATGGTCTTACAATTATTTTCTTAGATTCAACTAAAATGTGCCTGTTTTTTATCCTTTTGTTTATACTATTTATTGTGAAATTGGTTCTTTTTGGTTTGTAGAGTATGGTGAGCGTGTCCCTCTCTCAAATGAAACAGGAATTAGTGCTTTTGTTATTTTTAAAAGAAATTAGTCTGAACATGATTATCCTCTGTATATCAGGAACAATAATTTTTCTTGTATATTTATTCATCCACTTTTAAAATAAACCAAGTACTGTGGTAGATTTTAGATTAGATTTAGTATAGTTCCCTTCCCATTATGTGTGCAATTTTCTACAAACTAGTTTTTCTGTTGTTTCTTAAATTGCTTTTGCGCAGAAGCACCTGTAGCTTTTTTGAAATAGAGTTGCTGGACAGATTCACAGAATCTCAACATGACATATGCAAGTTACTAAAAACCAAACTCGAACTTCTATATAGATTCAAAACAATATGTAATTGATAAAAAAACAAATAAAAAAATATAATAAAAAAACAAAAACAAAAAAAAAAAACACATTAAATGTATTCCCAGGGCAGCCAAGAGACACAGTCCCTCCAGCATGAATTAATGAAATGTCTCAAATATTCGGGCAATTTACCACATTGAGCAGTAAAATACACTAATAGTAGAAAAGCTCAAACAAAGGTCTCAGCTTAGCTCATAAGGTAGAGTCATCAGATCCCGTGTCAGGGCAGTTTGAAAAGAATAACAGCCCTCAGGACAAAAGTGTCCTACAGCATTACAGCAGCTTCCAGGGGGCGTCAGGTGATCTGTGGGCACACAACAGGAAAGCCTCGCCTAAACTTCTTGGTCAGTGGCTCTACTCCAAGCTCCTTCCATGTGACTGAGCTCCCCCCTAGGCTCCAGTCTCCAAGGGAGCGGCCAGCCATTCCACAGGGGAAACTCATTTCCACTGTATCCGCCATCTCGTCCTTACCCAAAGCTCAAGACCAAGGGTAAGAATGTAGATCTAAACCAGCGATAAACAAGGACTAAATCAGGAGTAAACAAGGACAGAAACAGGACTAAACCAGGACTAAATAAGGACTAAGCAAGGTCTGAACCAGAACTAACTAAGGACTAATCCAGGGCTGAACAGGACTAAACAAGAAATAAATCAAAACTAAACTAGGTCTAAAATATGGACCATATGTGAGAGTAGGAATGTAGATCTAAACCAGCAATAAACAAGGACTAAATCAGGACTAAACAAGGACTAAACCAGGACTGAACCAGGACTAAACATGGATAAACGTGGTCTAAAATAGGGACCATAGGTGAGAGTAGGAACGTAGATCTAAACCAGGACTAAACCAGCGATAAACCAGGACTAAACCAGGACTAAACCAAGACTAAACCAAGTATAAAATAGGGACCATAGGTGAGAGTAGAAATGTAGATCTAAACCAGGACTAAACAAGGACTAAACCTGGACTAAAAAAGGTCTAAAATAGGGACCATGGGTGAGAGTAAGAACGTAGAGCTAAACCGGGACTAAACCAGGGATAACCAGGACTAAACAAGGTCTGAAATAGGGACAACAGGAGAGAGTAAGAATGTAGATCTAAACCAGAACTAAAAAAGGTATACAATAATAATAATAATAATAATAATAATAATAATAATAATAATAATAATAATAATAATAATAATAATAATGCATCAGTTTTATATAGCGCTTTTCAAGACACTCAAAGACGCTTTACAGAGCATTATTCATTCACTCCAGACCCGGTGGTGGTAAACTACTATTGTAGCCACAGCTGCCCTGGGGCAGACTGACGGAAGAGAGGCTGCCAATCTGCGCCATCGGCCCCTCCGACCACCACCACCATTCTCGCACACACCACTTTCATACTAGGCAATGTGGGTGATGTGTCTTGCCTAAGGACACTACGACAGTTTTTGCCACTGGCGCCCCCCTGTGGCACCTTGAATTCCCAGCGGTCTTCCCCCCAGTGCTAACCAGGTCCGGCCCTGCTGAGGTTTTGAGATCTGATGGGATCAGGCTTTGACAAGCCGGTATGGCCACAAAATAGGGACCATAGGTGAGAGTAGGAATGTAAACCAGGACTAAACCAGGACTAAACCAGGTCTAAAATAGTGGCCATACCGGCTCGTCAAAGCCTGATCCCGTCAGAGGCAGCTGTGGCTACAATAGTAGTTTACCATCACCGGGTGTGGAGTGAATGAATAATGCTCTGTAAAGCGTCTTTGAGTGTCCTGAAAAGCGCTATATAAAACTGATGCATTATTATTATTATTATTATTATTATTATTATTATTATTATTATTATTATTATTATTATTATTATTATTATTATTATTATTATTATTATTATTAAAATAGGGACCATAGGTGAGAGTAGGAACGTAGATCTAAACCAGGGCTAAACCAGGTCTAAACCAGGACTAAAACAAGACTAAACCAGGACTTAACCAGGTCTGAAACAGGGACTATAGCTGAGAGTAAGCCTGCCCAGTAAATCGAGAGCTTTGGCTTTGTCCTCACCTCCTCCTTCACCACAACAGTCTGACACAGCCACCCCGAGATACAGTTTGCCCCATTTCTGACGAATTGCAAAAATATAATCCAAGCTAATCCACCCTAAAAAATCCAGCAAATATTTTTCGTCAGTATCTCTCACCTCTAATTGATGCCTATAAATTTTGCGAAGCCATTTGAAACCTCAGCCTTCCCTCCCGTATGCATCTCCTTGACAGTATCTGGCAGTGAGCTCTGGCCTGTTTGCCTGGACACAGATTACGAGGAGAGCGGTGATTTTGCAGTTTGTTGACTCCACATTTTTCGTATTTGTATTGGACCATCTGTTATTTATCACGCAACGTGACAAGAAAGAAAGAGGGAAAAAAACAGCTTTGTGGACGAGATGCAGCGTGCTCCAGTTACGCCCGAGTCCGTACTCTTGGCTGTATGTGTGACGGTTTGTGGACTGTTCGTGGGTATGATGAATGGTGACACATTTGTTCGTCTTGGCCCTCCCTCGTAGCAGGAAATGAAAAGTCTGTCAACACAACAGCAGCGGTAAAGGATCTGCTCCAGTCTGCGCCCGCCCCGTGCCAATTCTACACATCGCATACTCCACGGATACTTAAAGGGCTCGTGCTATTTTCTGATTTGTGTTCTAATAACGTTTCCTTGTCACAAACATACCTGGAGTTGTGTTTTGTTTCATTCAACATGCTTGAGTAACACTTTGTTATTAATCTATCTACATCTCCAAAGGTCAAAATGCTCTGTTCCACCTTATGATGTCATCAAGCAGTGGTTTTCAAGTTTTCAGCTACTTTTTTCCTTTAATTTTAGTAGAAATGGGCAATACCATGGCTGAAATAATCTAAATAATTCTAGTGGAGGTGTAAGGAAGTTAAAAAACACAGTGGAGCACCTCTTGTATGACATCACACTAGTATGTATTCAAGTAATTTTTGTTGCAGATG
The DNA here is from genome assembly GCA_030686955.1 of Odontamblyopus rebecca. NCBI lineage: Eukaryota > Metazoa > Chordata > Actinopteri > Gobiiformes > Gobiidae > Odontamblyopus > Odontamblyopus rebecca. The sequence continues at coordinate 29,350,331 of CM060673.1, read as the reverse complement.
CCGTGTTTGTTCACACTAATCCGATGGAAAATGGCTCCAGAGACGGAACGATCTGGATACGCCAGCTCGCATGTATTCGCCTGAGTACGGATCTGATCTGATGCTGTGTGGACACCTGAAAACGTTGAAAACGTTGATACGCTGACGTCGGGGCTCTAGCTGCTGTTCTTATTGGACCACATCACTGTGACATGCGCCTCCCTGATTTGCTGGGTTCGTGACATCGGGCATGCGACGCGATTGTGGAAAACAGTTTAAACAAACCCGAGACAAACCCGAGAAAAACCAGAGACAAACCCGAGACAAACCCGAGAAAAACCAGAGACAAACCCGAGACAAACCCGAGACAAACTCGAGACAAACCAGAGACAAACCCGAGGCAAACCCGAGACAAACCCGAGACAAACGCGAAAAAGCGTCGGTCCACGAAAAGACTGTTTTCACACTTGCCATCTTCCTCGACTCGAAATCGGCTGCTGCAGCTCCCATAGAACTACGGCAACTTCAGATACGCTGCTCCACTTCCTTGCTTTTACTGCCCACTTGGTTTGGTTGTCGTCATGACAACATAACGGCAGCCTAGTCATGTGACTAGTGTTACTGGCAATTCAAACATGATGTGTGTGGTTGCAAATTGTTTCCGATACGGTGATAGAGTGTTTTGTGTGTGAGAGAAGAACTCAGCCAATATATTTGAGTGTTAAACAGGTGTATACTCCTTCACAAGCACTGGAATCTCTACTGAACTAAAGGTAAAAGGAGCTGTTAACCTGAAAACTACAGTCTCATGACATCACAAGGTGGAACGGAGCATTTAGAGCTTTGAAGACAGACTCATAATAAAGGATTACTCAAACACTTGTGAATGAAAAAAAACACAACTCCAGGTTTGTTTTGAGGAGGTAACAACATTCTAACAATGCCTAAAGCTCATAAGAGTCAAATTTATGTGATATAGAAGTTTTAAGCGTTTTCTGCCAACTTACATGTTTGGTAGCAGAAAACATGCACAAAATGTGAAAATCCTCCAACTAAATATGATAAAGGCCACTTCAAGATCTGGAGATTTGTCCCTGGGTGCAGCATTGTTCATTTGAGTTTATTTTTTACACAGAAAAATATAAAGTTTTGGTATTATTCGGTATTTGTATGTAAAAAGGCAGATTAAACTCATGATTTTCTGCATAAATAGTTTTTGTGTGAGCTCCTGCATGTGTAGCCTCCTGAGTACAGTTTGCGTCGTACAGATACATAATTTTTCCTCGCCCTGATTTTGTTTTAGATACTGTGTTTTTCTAGATTTACTATAGCGTACTGTACATGTGTCTTTTATATAAATGATATAGAATTAAATGGAAAGAGAAGAGCAGTGAGGCTAAAGAGGTGGCTCGATGTTTACACAATCTGTAACTATATGGGACCATTCCCAGTGAGGAAAAGTGATTAAAATGCAGTTCCTCTCCAGTGCCTGAGTCACTTGGCCTTTTAAAAGAGGACAGACCAGAGGAGGGATGGAGTGTAGAGGAGAGGAAAGAGAGACCAGAGGAGAGGAAAGAGAGAGACCAGAGGAGAGGAAAGAGAGACCAGAGGAGAGGAAAGAGAGACCAGAGGAGAGGAAGGAGAGAGAGACCAGAGGAGAGGAAAGAGAGACCAGAGGAGAGAGGGAGTGCAGAGGAGAGGAAAGAGAGACCAGACGAGAGGAAAGAGAGAGAGACCAGCGGAGAGGAAAGAGAGAGAGAGACCAGAGGAGAGAGACCAGAGGAGAGCAAAGAGAGACCAGAGGAGAGAGGGAGTGCAGAGGAGAGAGACCAGAGGAGAGAGGGAGTGCAGAGGAGATAGACCAGAGGAGAGAGGGAGTGCAGAGGAGAGGAAAGAGAGACCAGAGGAGAGAGGGAGTGCAGAGGAGAGGAAAGAGAGACCAGAGGAGAGAGGGAGTGCAGAGGAGAGGAAAGAGAGACCAGAGGAGAGAGGGAGTGCAGAGGAGAGAAAGAGACCAGAGGAAAGAGGGAGTGGAGAACAGAGAGACCAGAGGAGAGAGGGAGTATAGAGGAGAGGAAAGAGGGAGTACAGAGGAGAGGAAAGAGAGAGAGAGAGACCAGAGGAAAGAGGGAGTGCAGAAGAGAGAGAGACCAGAGTAGAGAAGGAGTGTAGAAGAAAGATAGAGTGCAGAGGAGGAAGAGAGAGACCAGAGGAAAGAGGGAGTGCAGAAGAAAGACCAGAGTAGAGAAGGAGTGTAGAGGAAAGACGGAGTGCAGAGGAGGGAGAGAGAGACCAGAGCAAAGAGGAAATGCAGAGGGATGAGGTAGTGCAGAGGAGAGAGAGACCAGAGGAGAGAGAGAGAGAGAGAGAGAGAGAGAGAGAGAGAGAGAGAGAGAGAGAGAGAGAGAGAGAGAGACCCACTGAGAGAGAGAGAGAGACCAGAGTAGAGAGAAAGATATAGCCCACTGGAGATGGAGAGAGCACAGAGAAGGGGGATGGAGAAAGAGAGGGCATAGAGGAGCGAGGGAGACCAGAGGAGAGAGAGAAAGAGAACACAGGGGAGAAGGAGAGAGCAGAGACAGACAGAGGCAGCCTCAGCGTGGCCTGTGCTGCAGCTGGAGTCAGTGGTTTAAATGAGCGTCCCTCTGTATAAATGAGCTGCTCCAGGACCAGGGCCACAGGTGGAGGCCACAGGGAGAGACCATTTCACTGTTAAAGGGCCATTACGTAAGGGCTGAAGAATTTGTGGAATATATCTAGTTATTATTCAGACGGGTATTACGATTCTGATTAGATTTGGGATTTGTGTTAATATAATAAATAAGTAAATAAATAAACGGTTCAAAGTTCACTGACAAAATATTTCTTTTTTATGATTTCTATTAAAATCTTAAAACAACAACCTATTAACAAAATTCAAATTCATTAAAATAAAGACTACCCAGTTATTTATATATGTAAAGTACTTCAGTTTGTGGCATTGTTGTATTAGTTATTAGTCATCCTCAGCTGAAGTATTACATTTATTTGTGTACTTTGTGTAATTGATTTCAGACCCCATACTTGTACTACTACTACTCGAATAATACATTACAGTACTCGCATTTGAGTAATTTATCCTTATATACCCGTACATACTCGCATATTTATTTTGCTCAAGTAATTTTTTTAACTGGTACTTTTTTTTACTTAATTGATTTCAGACCCCATACTTGTACTACTACTACTACTTCAATAATATATTACAGTATTCTTATTTGAGTAATTTATCCTTCCATACTCTTATGTACTCGCATACTTATTTTTCTCACATAGTTATTTCTTTAACTAGTACTTTTTTTTTTACTTAATTGATTTCAGACCCCATACTTGTACTATTACTACTTGAATTACTATTACTATTACTATTACTACTATTACTACTACTTATTTTTCTTATTCTTTACTCTTATTTTTTACTCCTACTGAGTACTTATTTTTAAAGTAATATTCTTATTGTGTACAGCTTTTGGCTTAGCTCTGTCTGCCTCTGATTATTTGTATTCATTTCTATTTTATGATATGATAGTTTTGCTTTTAATTCCTTAGATTTTTTTTATTTTTTGTTTAGCAATTCTACCTTTTGTGTTTTCTTTGTATGCTCTCTAGGCTGTGCAGCTCTTTGGAAACTGCTCTGTTTTTAAAATGTGCTGCATGAATAAAGTGGTTTTGGATTCTGTATATATTTACAGTATATTAACTAGTGCCTGTGTTTTATAATGAATTCCAGACCTGTAACCAGCGGATTCTCCCACATAAGCCTGGCTCTGTGTTTTCCTGCCTGTAATGGTGGTGTTTGTGTGCCCTGGTTTGCAGTCTCCTCTCTGGGTCGACTCTGAGCGGGGCTGTGCTGTTATGGACCACTGGGGCCGGAGCTCTGTGCCACTGTAATGAGCTCTGCAGCATTTCTGATCAAGTCTCAGCTCTGATCACTCCGCTCCGTCTGATCCTACCCCACCGGACACCGCCGCCCCCTACCCCTGCCCCTGGGTAATGCATGCACAGGAACACTTATAATTAAAGCTCCTGTGTTATACAGAATGGATTTGAGCAGTGTTAGAATGTTGTTGCCTTCTCAAAAACATGCTCGGGCTTTTGTTTTGTTTCATTCACACATATTTGAGCCATCCTGGGTTTGTGTGTCAAACATGTGAACGAAACCAAACACAACTCCAGGGAAGTTTATGATTTTCCTCCCTGGTTGGGCATAGTATCAGCTATTGGCCTTGAATCTTAGGCTGGTATACTGAACATAGGCTGGTATACTGTTTTGGGTGACCACATGAATAATGGTCCTGTCACACCTTGACAATTTAGCCAGGATATACCAACATATGAAAAATGTGGCAAATACGGTGGTGTACATTGGATAAGTTATAGGTACGTTTTGTATAAGTTATGAGCACGCTGAAGCATGCTGGCATACGTCCTGCATACATGGGCCTTAAAGGGGAACTCCGGCACATTTGAAGCTAAAGTCCGTTGCTAGAGGTGGTCAAATATTGGCAGAAGCCAAAAACTGGCACAGATCAGTGTTTCCTCAGTGGAGATCTCACTGTGGTAGTGAGTCTGTCAAGGCAACAAGCTAGCATAGTGAATTGGGCAAGTTCTTAGCTTCCATGTAAAACGCCAATTTGCTTCACACTGAAGAGGCTTAATACCACTTTCTAACATCTTACAACAGCCACGAGTCTAACAAACAAAACGCTCTGCCTGGATCACTCATTAGTGTCTGTGTATGCGCATGTGAAAGACTCGCTGATGTCGCTTCTAATCCCATTTTTTTTACAAGTGAATTATATTCTTTGAAAATGCTAAAAAAAATACATTCCCGAACCATTTTCTTTCAACAACTTTCAGTTTCCCTGCTTCTTCACAGTCAGTAGTTGATCCTCACTTGTTGCTTCTGGTGGCTCGAGCCTCTCACCGCCGCTGGAGTCGGCGCAACAAAGGTAAGGCTAAGGCTGCATATAAAGTTGTTTTCTAACGTTTCTAGACACTAATGAGTGAACCAGGCAGAGCGTTTTGTTTGTTAGACTCGTGGCTGTTGTAAGATGGGTTAAAGTGGTGTTAAGCTTCTTCAGTGTGAAGCAAATTGGCATTTTACATGGAAGTTAAGAACTTGCCCCAATCACTATGCTAGTTTGTTTCCTTGACAGACTCACTGCCTCCACTGAGGCAACACTGATCTGTGCCATTTTTTGGCTTCTGACAGTATTCGACCACCTCTAGCAATGGACTTTGGCTTCAAACATAACGGGGTTCCCTTTTAAACTGTAGGTAAGTTATGCGATCGTTCACACATGTTCACACTCCTTAATTGTAAGTTAATCATAAGTCCAAATACGTTAAGATAATGTCTAGCCTACCCATAACTTATAAGTAACGCACTTTGAACCAATGTGTAGCTTATAGACAACTTATCTCCAATGCATATTGACGTATGCAGATGTATTTGACATGTTCCAGACGACAACTTACCACAACGACAAGAACTTACTGAATGTGTTTCTAACTTATAGCTGTTGTATAATGGTGTATTGGCAGCGATTAGGGGAATTGTTCAATAAAAATGGGGCTCACAGGAGGAAACCGTCAGTACTTCTCCAGACTTCATGGTGAGCAGATGTCCATATCATTCGAGAGATGGTTGATTTGCAGTGTAAAGCCATGGTTAAGTTTGTCATATTATTTGGGTAGAAATTAGGAAAATCAGCTCAACATTATTGTTACAGTTCATCGGCCATCGGTTGCTCACAGAAAAAACAACATATTGGTTTATCTCTATTACCTAGCAACAAGATTTAGACCAAAACTTGTCTAAATTACATAATAGTTATGATTAAATTAATAAAAATAAATGACAATGCCTTAGTTAAATTGCCTTCCTTGTGCATTGTCTCTGCATTTTGAATGGCATTTCACATATTGGTCTCTCTCTCTTTCTGTCTCTCTTCATTTGACAACCACATCCTCAGTTCATCCTTTCTCTTTCTCTCTCTGTCTCTTACTTTCTCTCTAAAAATAAATGACAACACCTTAGTTAAATGAATAAATTGCCTTCCTTTTGCCAAAATTGTCTCTGCATTTTGAATGGATTTTGAATGGAATTTTACAAGTTATTCTCACTCTCTCTCTCTGTCTATCTCTCCTCATTCAACAGCCACATCCTCAGTTCATCTTCTGTCTTTCTCTCTCTGTCTGTCTCTTTCTCTCTCTAAAAATAAATGACAATACCTTAGTTAAATGCTTAAAATCACCTTCCTTTTGCAAAAGTTGTCTCTGCATTTTGAATGGAATTTTACATGTGGGTCTCTCTCTTTCTCACTCCCTCTTTCTCTCTTTCAGTTTGTCTGTCTCTCTTCATTTGCCAACCCATCCTTACTTCATCCTCTCTTTTTTCTCTCTCTGTCTCTAAAACAAATGACAACACATTAGTTAAATGAATAAAATTGCCTTCTTTATGCATAACTTGCCTCTCAAAACGAGGTATTTTCAGTGTTTCTTCTCAACTTTTTTCCCACAAACTGCCACTTAACTGATGGTCTGGCAGGATAAAACCTGTGGTAAATACTCTTCTTAGTTTCACAAGTCATAATTATAAAACAAACAAACATGAAAACAGTCGGCGTGAGTGTGGATTTCCGTGTGAACAGGCCTCTGGTGAAGCTATACATTCACACGGCCTAATGAGCTAATGCTCCAACTTCCGCTAATGAAGCCCGAGTCAAACTGAAGATTACTCTGAGAATAAATGAGTTATTTTAATCATCTTCAAAAGGTTAAAGCTTAACTCTGTAACGTCTGACAGACGGTCTACCACCTGTTTGTCGCCGTGGAGATGTTATTGCTTCGCCTGCAATGCTCCACAGTTGGTCATTAAGCTACGGGGTTTTGACTGCTAAAAATACACTTGGAAAACATACGCACATCCCTTTTCTCCTCTTTTTGATTTCTTTCTAGCCTCTGTTTCTCTCTTTACCTCTTCTATTGCACTCCGACCTCTCCCATCTTTCTCCTTTTTTCTACCTCTGCCTCCTTCTCTCTCTCTTTTCATTCTTTCTTTCCCCACTCCTCCATTTTTCTCTCTCAAAATCTCTTTCTCTTCAAATCTCTCTGTTTGCCTCTCTTGTGGTCTCCCACCCTTTCTTTCTTTCTTTCTTTTTTTCTTTATTTCTTCATCTTTGTTTTCCAACCCCTTCTTCTCCTTAGTCCATCCTTCTTTCTCTCTTTCACCTACCCTCTTTTATTCTCTTTCTCTCTTCCCTTTCTCCAACAAGTCCCTCCTTAGTTCTTCTCTCTTGCTTTCTCTTTCTTTCTCTCTCTTAGTCTCTCTTCCTTTCTCCTTAGTCCATCTTTCCCTCTTTCCCTCTTTCTCCTGCCCTATTTTATTCTCTCTTCTCTCCCCCTCCAACAATTCCCTCCTTAGTTCCTCTCTCTTGCTTTCTCTTTCTTTCTTTCTCTCTCTGTCTTAGTCTCTCTTTCTTTCTTCTTACTCCATCTGTCCCTCTCTCTCACCCTCTCTTTTTCTCCTATCCTGTTTTATTCTCTCTCCTTCTCTTCTCTTTCCCCCTCTCTTCTCTCCCCTCCTCTCTTTCTCCAACAATTCCCTCCTTAGTCTCTCCCTCTTACGTTCTCTCTCTCTGTCTCTTCAACAATTCCCTCAGTCCATCCTTCTCTCTCTCTCTCTGTCTTTTTCTCTTTCTCTTATTGTCTTTATCTCTCTCTCGCTTTCTCTCTCTCCTACCCTCTTGTATTCTCTTTCTCTCTTCAACAATTCCCTCCTTAGTTCACCCTCCTATTTCTTTCTTTCGCTCTCTCTTCATCTTTGTCTTCCCACCCCCTTCTTCTCTCTCTCCTCATCCTCTCTTTCTTCCTTCGTCTCTACTCCCCTTCTCTCTATCGCGCTCCACTTCTTCCTGTTCTCTCCTCTCTTTTTATTTATTTAATTGTTTATTTCAATCTGTCCTTCTCTCTCTCGCTGTCGGCCTTTCTCTTTCCATCCACCGCTGGGTTATCCCTAGCTCTCATGTCCCTGTCTGCGAGTGAATAATTCATATTTTAAATCCGTGTTTCGTATCGGCGCCTGCAGCAGCCGAGTCTTGGAGTTATGAGTTCTCCGTAATGTGGCTTTATCTGGACCAAAGAACAGCCAATCCCTCGCTCCCTCTGTCTCTCTGGCATTTCCCCCTCCGCTTTCCACAATCCCCTCCTCACATCATCCTCCCTCTTTTTCTCTCTTTCTCATTCATGCTTACTCACTCTCTCTTTCCCTCTCTGGCACAATCCCCTCCTCACTTCATCCTCCCTCTTCCTCTTTTTCTCTCTTTCTCGCTCTTACTCCCTCTCTCTTTCCCTCTCTGGCATTTCCCCTCTGTTTTCCACAATCCCCTCCTCACTTCATCCTCCCTCTCCCTCTTTTTCTCTCTTTCTCGCTCTTACTCCCTCTCTCTTTCCCTCTCTGGCATTTCCCCTCCGCTTTCCACAATCCCCTCCTCACTTCATCCTCCCTCTCCCTGTTTCACTCTCTGTCTCTCACTCATTCTCACTCACTCTCTCTTTCCCTCTCTGGCATTTCCCCTCCGCTTTCCACAATCCCCTTCTCACTCCATTCTCTTTCTCTCTTTCTCTCTCTCTCACATACGGTCTCTTTCTTCTCTCTGTCTTAATGTCTCTTTCTCGCTCAATCACTTTGGCATTTTGTCTCTGTTTTCCACCATCCCCTCCTTAGTCCATCTTTCTCTCTCTCTCTCTGTCTCTTTTCTTTCTCTTTGCCTCTCTGTCTCCCTCCGTCTGTCTTTCTGTCTCTCATCCCCTCTCTCTCTTTTCCTCTCCCTCTCTCTCTGTGTTAGTCTCTCTTTCTCTCTCAATCCCCCACAATCCCCTCCTGAGTCCATTCTTCTTTGTCTTTTTTGTCTTTATCTTTTTCTCTCTCTTTCTCTCTGCTACTCTTTTATTCTCTTTCTCTCTTCAATAATCCTCTCCTCTGTTCAGCTTGCCCTTCTCTATCTCCCTCTCTCTCTCCAACAATTCCCTCTTTTGTTCCCTCTCTTTCTCTCTCTCTCCATCTCTCTCTCTCCCTCTTACTTTCTCTCTGTCTCTTCAACAATCCCCTTAGTTCATCCTCTCTCTCACTTTCTCTTTTTCTTGCTCCCCCCTCTTTTTCTCTCTCTGTATTAGTCTCTCTTTCTCTCTCAATCTCTCCAGTATGTTGTATCTCCCTTTTTGTATCTTTCCTTTTCCCCCTCTCTCTCTCTTTTTCTTCTCTATACTTCCCCTCTGCCTCGTCAACAATCCCTTCAGTTCATCCTCTTGCTTCTTTTCTCTCTATTATACTCTTTCTTTCTCTCTCCTTAGTCCATCCTTCTCACTCTCTTTCTCTCTTTCTCCTACCCTCTTTTATTCATTCGTCTTCTTCTCTCTCTCTGTCTTTCTCTGTCTCTCCCTCTTTACTTTCTCTCTGTCAACAATCCCCTCACTTCATCCGCTGTCTCTCTCTTCCTCCCTCTCTCTCTGTGTGTTAGTCTCTCTTTCTCTCTTAATCCCCGACAATCCTCTCGTTAGTCCATTCTTCTCTCTCAGACTGTCTTTTTTCTTTCTCATAATGTCTTTATCTCTCTCTCTTTCTCTCTCCTACTCTTTTTTTCTCTTTCTCTCTTTGACAATCCCCTCCTCAGCTCAGCCCCTCTCTCTCTCTCTCTCAAATTGCCTCTTTAGTTCACCCTCTCTCTCTCTTCAACAATCCCCTCAGTTCATCCTTCTCTCGATTTCTTTTTCTCTCTCCTTCCCTCTCTTGCTCTTTCTCTCTGTCTTAGTCTCTCTTTCTCTCTCAATCTCTCCAGTATGTTGCATCTCCCTTTTTTGTATCTTTCCTTCTCCCCCTCTCTCTTTTTCTTTTTTCTTTCTCTTACTGTCTTTATTTCTCTCTCCCTCTTTCTCTCTCATACTCTTTTATTCTCTTTCTCTCTTTGACAATCCCCTCCTCAGTTCAACTTCCTTATCTCTCTCTCTCTCCCACATTTCCCTCTTTAGTTCACCCTCTTTTTCTCTCTCTCTCCCTCAGTCTCTCTCACTTTTTCTCTTTCTCTCTTTCTTCCCCCTACTTTCTCTCTTTCTGTCTCTTCAATGATCCCTTCAGTTCATCCTCTCTCTCGCTTTCTCTCTCCTTTCCTCTCTTTTGGTCTTCCTCACTCCTGCCTTCTCTTTCTCTCAGTCTCTCTCTCTTACTCTCTTTCTCTTATTCTTTCTTTCCCTCTTGCTTTCTCTTTCTTTCTGTCTTTTCAGTGATCCCTTCAGTTCATCCTCTCTCTCGCTTTCTCTCTCCTTTCCTCTCTTTTGCTCTTTCTCACTCCTTCCCTCTCTTTCTCTCGGTCTCTCTCTCTTACTCTCTTTCTCTTTCTCTCCCTCTTGCTTTCTCTGTCTCGTCAACGATCCCCTCAGTTCTTCCTCTCTCGCTTTCTCTCTTCTTTCCTCTCTTTTGCTCTTTCTCACTCCTGCCCTCTCTTTCTCTCAGTCTCTCTCTTACTCTCTTTCTCTTACTCTTTCTCTCCATCTTGCTTTCTCTCTCTCTCTCTCTGTCTCGTCAACGATCCCCTCAGTTCTTCCTCTCTCGCTTTCTCTCTTCTTTCCTCTCTTTTGCTCTTCCTCACTCCTGCCCTCTCTCCTCCCTCTCTTACTCTTTCTCTCTCTCTGTTTGAGTCAGACCTTTCACTTTACCTTTAATATAAGCTTGGCTCTTTCCAGAAGCAAAGCAAATACTGTTTTTCTGTTGTTCATGTTTACTGCGCCCGCTCCTTCTCACTCTTTATAACTTATTCTCTTTTTTCTGAGAAGCAATTTATTGTTTTTATTGTGCCCACAGAATAAGTACACAGCATGAAAAGCTAATGATATTAAATAATTAAGCAACTGCAATCCACTTTAACGCAAAAACAAACAAAACAAAAAAACAGGAGGAAATTGTAAATTGTTTGGTTTCTGTTGTTCTTTTTTTCAGTCCTGTTGAGTTGCTTCTTGCTGATACTTTGCAGCTGATATCATCAACATTCCTTAGTGGTGTGGCGCTAACTGAAAGCACTACTTTGTCTGACGCTCTAGTCCGTTTTACAGTGAACACAATTTGAAAAGAAAGAACTGACTTAGCTGGAACGACAACAGGCTGATTTGTGCTGTTAAACCACTTTCTCTCACATAAAATTCCAGTCATTAGTTTTTCAGTTTGCCACTCTCACCTTTTTGTTGAAAATCAAACTCCTAAACAGAACCATGAACGCTCGTATTGACCACATTCTCCTGAAAATGTGCTGTTTAAATAATTTTTTTCTAGAATTTAGAATCTTAAAGCTGCACTATGTGGTTACGTGCTGTTATTTAGACACTGATGTCTAATTATCGGAGTAGTGGCGTAAACATTTTATTTTTTTAAAAGTCCCACTACTTCAACATTTATTTTTCATTGTCGGAGTAGCAGCACATTTCGCGTTTTAGACATGAATGATTTTAATGGGATACCCTATTATACTTTGCGCTCCCGCATACTTACATACTTTGGTCACAGACAGTGGGAAAATGTCCTCACTTTGGGAGCATAGAGCATAGGCCAACCTTCGGGAAAATATCTCATCTGAAACGGAGGCTGCGTGGGCCCCTTGTACTTCATTCATTTCGTCATGTAGGCTATTTTTGGAGAACACCATATAGCATAAATAAATAACCAATCAAGTCCATTGCGTCAGCTCAATGAAATGACACTATCGCAGCCCAAAACACACATTTGACTACCTGCATATGACGATGAAATTTGATTGTACTCGCATTAGGCCCCTATTTCTTTTGGGCAAAAATCAATTCCATCTCGGTGGCTCCTGGCCAAGCTTGGCTACGGATTACAACTTGGACACTCCACCGTGAGAATAGCGATACTAAAAAGTGTTGTAAAACCAGCACGTCTAAATAGAGGTATGTCGTAATGAAAGGATGACGGAAAAGGCGCCGTTCGCACTGTGTAACTTCTGATGGAGGATTTGCTATCTGCTCGTTTCCATGGAGATGTTATTGCTTTGCTTTGGAAAGCTCTACAATATGGCATTATCTAGCTATTATCTAACTCCAGAGACACAGATTGATGCCTTCAGATCATGTTACAGGTCAGATCTGTGGAGTGGTGACTTCGCGCAACAAGAAAGCAACGTATTTAGATATTTAAACACACCTTGAATAAATGCATGACAGACACCGCGTAACATTCCACCCCAAAGTTGCGTAGTTGCATTGTGTCTCCATGGTAACTGCTGAACATCCCACTTATAGAGATACATACAGAATACCCCCAGCGCGATGTCACTGCAAATACAGCAGTCGTGGCATGTTTTTGTGTTCTTTCAGTCTTGTCTGTGTAAATAGCTCTGTCCACTCTCGCAGTCACAGGTCCTCTTTGTACCTTTGTGTTACGGTTCTTTGTTCAGAGCAGAGGCCACCATGAGCCAGTTTCACTTGCTTTGCACTTGCTTCATCTATGTCAGTATTTGTCTGAACTGTTGCCATGGCGCTGCTGTGTTCATACTCAGACAGATGTAGGCATTACCTTGCTCTCACTGACTCCAAATAACTTCTGTTTACCACTTTATAACTGCATAAACACTCTGATGTCTGCTTAATGTTCTGCTGAGCACTCTGAATTGGGGCTAAAGGCTTTTGGAAAATATATTGCAATTACATTACCAGTTTATTTATTTGTAATCAGGGTTCTGTTCTGTGTGCATTTAAAAACTTGTCCTAGAGCATTAAAGAGAAATACACAAAGGTTCAATTCTGTTGGGGAAAGGTTTTAAGTGAATGCTCATCTAAAAAGCCTCTTCAGAATGTCCTTAAGGATTTTAGTGCTATTGAAATGACACAAAATACTACTCCAGAAATGCTTTTGACTGGAGACATGGCTATAACATGGCTAACAGTGAATGTAGTATTGATACTTTACAGTGACTTTACATTGGCTGCGTTCCTATATGTCTGTCTGAAGACAGAAGAAAAAATACAAAATGGATTTAAACAACACATTTTCCAACTCTCAACGCACTGTGGTCTATACTGACTGCATTTTCGAGTGCTCTACTTTTTCACTCACTGGACAGTCACACGATTAAAAAAGGTGTGACCGCTATTTAGTGCATGAGGTAAGGATTAGTGTGGACATTTGGACCCAGCCACACAGATTTATACTCTACATCCACTCTAATTACAGACAGCTTCAGTTTAAGTTTGCAGTGCAGGTTCTGGGTCAGCTGTATTAACATTTGCCTAGAGGAAAGTCCCACTCATATATTTAGATCTCATTTTGATGCATCTCCTGGCCTGAGAAGTTTGAAAGATCCTTTGCCGTTAAAAACTTTGAAAAGAACTTCTGATTGTTACTGCTAATAGATTTGTGAAATGAAAGCCTAATACATACAATTACCAGGCCAAGGTGCTGGTCAGATCTATGGAGAGGCAACTCCGCTCAGTCACAATGCTTGTTTCTCTAGGTACTTTTGAGCTATAAAACCACCTGTAATTCAATAAATGCAAGTTAGAGATGTTTATTGTCATATTGTGGAAAATTCCAGGCAAAGCAGTGACATATTCATAGAAACAAGCAGGTGTCAGCCCCCAACCAAAAAGTTACACAGTGCACCTTTAAAACAATATTCGATCTTTTGAATGGTGACAATATTTGATCTTTTGAATGGTCCTCCGAATGTCACCTCTAACAGGAAGCTGAAACCTGTGTATAAAATTGCATCAGAAGTCCCTGGCAACGGCTGGACCAGACTGAGTCCACAGTACTTTGCCGGATTAGGAGGTTTTACTAAGACCTCAAGGAAACTGACATTTTCTCCTCTGTAGAACACATTACATAAATAATTAAAGCCTTGCCATTTCATTTTGTGGCCACTCAATTTGCAATTTAGATTTCTATTAGTCACTCAACCTTGTTACAGAATACCTGCTTGAATGAGGCCAATCACTCACATGTGCTCTAATTGTTTTTGTTTCAATGGGCCCGGCTGGTGCAGGGTTTTATCTGTATTCATACTTTGCAGTTGATGTTTTGCTGGGGGCAAGTAAATTACGTTTATTTATGTAGCACTTTTCACAGACATACTGTATGTCACAAAGATGCTTTACAGTTCATTCTTCATTCACTTCACACTTGGTGGTGTAAGTTACTATTGTAGCCACAGCTGCCCTGGGGCAGACTGACTGAAGTGAGGCTGGAATCTGCACCATCAGCCCCTCTGTCCACCACCATCACTCACGCACACACCACTTTCATACTAGGCAATATGGGTGCCTAAGGACACAACAGTTTTTGCCGCTGGTGCCCCCCTGTGGCACCTGATTTTCCCAGTGGTCTCCCATCCAAGTATTAACCAGGCCTGGCCTTGCTCTGCTTCTTCTAACTGCAGGCACTGGTCAGTCTGTCTGTTCAAGTTGGTCTTTGTTAAACTGATCTCATTAAGGGCCCATATTGCATTATTTTCTGATCACTTATAATGTTGTTTCCTCATCACAAACAGATCTGGAGTTTTGCTTTGTTTCATTTACATATGTTTAAGACCCAAGTCCTGCATACTTATTTTTTCAATGTTTCTACTCTCAAACCAAAAATACTCCACCTTGTGACATCATGTGGTAATACAGGAAGTGCTCCACTGCATTTTTAAACTCTGTGCACCTTCACTAGAATCATTTGGATGGTTTCAGCTCCGAAATCAACTATCTCTCCAGAATAAAAGGTAAAAGGAGCTGTTAACTTGAAAACTACCATGACATACAAACTGACCACTGGAGGCACTGCTCTGTCTGAAGCTCTGTTCAAGTTACTGTTTAATCTGATCTTCATTTCAGTTCAGTCTATACATAAAGATGTTCTTTCACCATCGAAACCAAACCAAACTCCAGGTATGTTTTCAATACGGTAACAACATTCTAACATAACGTAAAGCTCAGTTTGGTGTAATATAGGCCCTTTAAATCCATTTTGGGGTTTTTTCTTGAGTTTTCAGACTTCTGCTAAACATACCTCCATAGACATATATACAGAACCCCCCAGCATGAAGCATCAATATTAGCCCTATTTATAGCGGTAGAAGAATTGAGACACATTTTATTCCCTAAATAGTTGAGTAGCACACACACATACACCCACACACAGTGCAGGGTGCTTCAGAAATAATTAGAGCTAGAGCGCTGTCAGGAGCCGTAATGCTAATCAAAGGCCCACATCTCGTTATGTGATAATTTATCGATCACGCCGGAACAGATAACGTCTTGTTTTCTAATGGAGGCTGATGGAACAGAGCACCCTTGGCAGTGACGAGAGTCTGGGGACGGATTCCAGGTTTGATTTGATGCCTGTGGAAGTGAGTGAAGTTGAAATATAACTTTTGTTTTATTTTAGGGTTGTAGCTGACTAAAGATTATTTTGCTCTGAACTATTAAAGAGGGAATAAACACCTAAACTCCACCCATAACCACATTTCATACAGTTGCTAAACAGGGCAGTACCTGGATGAGTAAAGAAGAGAGTGATGGGGGAAGAGGGGCGGAGTCTGGAGGTAAAATAAAATAAGATAAACTTGAGCTGTTTTGGGCACTGCCTGCATCTTTAAAAAACACAGTTACACTTCACACATCACACAACAGTCACAAGATATATGTAGTCCATTTGTGCACTGCACAACCAAAATATATCCGAAATATTGCACTAGCCCTACTGCACAAATTAATATTGCCCCAGCCCTATTGCACAAGCTGTTATTGCACCAGGGTATAAGGAACAGTGTGATTGGTCTAACAGGCAAACTCGTCCCTGCAGCCAGACGTTTCAAATGAGCTGTATATCAGAGTAAAGGTGTGTGATGTCATGTAGAACTTTTTTTTTTAATTGGAGGCAGCACACACTGTTTTTCTTTTCTATTTTTCAACATAATGCTGCTAATTTCCCAGTTTGTACAAAATCCCCCAAAAATACAAAAAAAAAAAAAAAAACAAAAAAAAAAAACAGTATACAGTGCTATTAAAACACAATTTACAAAATAAATATCTGTATAAACTGACCATGTATCTGTTCGTAACCTGCACTCGCATGAGAATGACTACACAGGAGTTCATGCAAAAACAGATATTTGTGCAAAAGGGAAACAGTATTTTCATGAAACAATGCAGATCAAACAATGCATACCCTGTTGTTGCTGCTGTCCCATGTGTATCCCTAAAATCGAAATGAAATAATCGTAAGTAATAAAAAGTCATTTGTAATTTTTTTGTCTCCACAGATCTGACTCGTAACTTGGCCTAGTGGTTTCACCTGCTTGTCCCCATGGAGATATGTTTAATGCCTTATTGTTGGCCATTCATCATTTGTCCACTAGAAAAGGCACCTTTTATATCAGATATAATTCTTAAAAATGCACTGTGCAACTTTTCTAGTAGAGACTCCTCCATCTGCTTGTCTTCATAGAGATGTTCCACACTATGGCATTAAACCTATCTATTTAGACAATGAATGACACCACCAGGCCAAGTTACAGGTCAGATCTGTGGAGAAGTGAGCCCACTCACTGTATGAATGCACTTCTTTCAATGTTTCTGAGCAATAAAACACTGCTAATTAAATAAATGCAAAATAGATTACTTTAATGCCGTACTGTGGAACATTCTGGGCAAAGCAACGACATGTCCATGAGACTAACAGATCATGGATCAGAAAAGTTACACTACACCTTTATTGTAATAGTTTTTTTTTTTATTCATTTGATTTTCCCCTTTGCTCAAATAAAAAACTGACCAAAGATCCAGACATTTTTTCACGTCAAATTGATGTCACTAACTTGGAGCTAATCTTGTAGTATGTAATCTATCTCCCACTTTTGGACCGGCCCTTTTCCATCTTCGGATAACATTATTTGAATAGCATGCTAATGGAAATTCTCCTGCTGCCCGGATAGTAAAGATATTCATCATAAAGCTTTCACGGAGATGGGATAATGCGTTTCAGACACAGCAATTTCACCTCAAAGCTTCAAGAAAACCCGTATGATCTCTGCTCCATTTCATTACCGGATAGAAAGTTGCGAATTTGACTTTACCTAAACGGCGACCTGGTGTGTTGGGGTCAGAACCTTGCATTTGTAACTTATTTGAAAGTTGGAGATAGATGTTTTTTTAGATTTTGGTCAGCTGCCAGGATTCCAGCCCGTTTTTAATATCGGTCCGTGGCTATTGCTCTTGGCTTTATGGACCTGCCAAATCTCTGACACCAAGTAATATTTATCTGAGGAAAGCACCATATTTCACTGCATTCTCCTTGGTACTGGAGTGATTGGACTGTAAAGGGAGATTTACAATACAATTATAATATAGACATTGCTTATTGTCTATTGACTTGTACCAAATCGTTAAAAAAATTGTTGGATTTAGTATATTACTATTTGTACAACTGAGGTATTTAATTTGAAGAAAAACTAGTTAGGCTGCACTAGGCTGGGGCAAGGTTTTATCTGTGTTAATACTTTGCAGCTGATGTTTTGTGGGGGCAAGTAAAGCTAACTGGAGGCACTGCTCTGTCTTACACTTTAATCTGATCTCATGGGCCCATCATTTTCTGATTATTGTTATAATGATTCCTCATCCAAAACTACCCAGAGTTGTGTTTTGTTTCATTCACACATGTTTAACTCGCAAACCTTGCATATTGAGGTTCTTGTCGCAAACAGAAAATACTCTGTTGCACCTTGTGATGTCATGCAGGAGTACAGAAAGTGCTCCGTATTACCTTTAGTAGAATCATTTGGATGATTTCAGCCCTGGAATTGCCCAGCTCTACTGAACTAAAGGTAAAAGGAGCTGTTAACTTGAAAACTACTGCTGCTGCTACAGAGCATTTTGAGGTTTGGAAATGTAGATGTATAGACTAATAATACCGGGTTACTCAAATATGTGTGAATGAAACAAAACACAATTCCAGCTATGTTTTTGAGGAGGAAACCATATTGTAAAGTGGCTTAAAGCTCACAAAAGTACATTTTGTGTAAGATAGGACCTTTTAATATTACTGTAATAGGCAAATGGGCTTGTGCTTTGTGTGAGATATGAACCGGCTGAGCCCTTTTTACAATAATCTACAGTCAAACGGGGTACAGAATAATGAAAAAACAAATAAATAAACAGCTTAAATCAATTCTATTATTCTGGCCCACTCCACTGGCCCTGTGCTGTGGCCATGTTGTTAATATGCAGAAGTAGATGTAACACATGCCTCAAACATATTAGAACATCTCACGATACCAGGAGCAGAAGTGGGTGCCTGAATGATACTTCACATGATGAATATAACCTTTCACTTCTGAGGGGTTGGCGTGTCATCAGAATAAGATAATAGAGCACACTTCAGCGTTAACACAGAGGAACGGTGAACCTGTGTGGAGTTAGTGTGTCAATAGCTCTCATGAAAAACAGATTTCAAACCAGCATTGAATGGATTTTCTAAGACTCCGGGAGCTGCTCTGATTGGCTGTCACTGCTGTCACTCTACCTATCATTACCTATTATTATCATACACACAGATATAACAAAAGGTCAAAGCAAATGGTTTTCATTTTCAATCGTTTGCAGTGATCCAAAGTTATTGCTCACCAACATTTAGCATTTAGAGCATCCCACAATATTTTTATAAGCACTTTCTTAACGTTCAGAGGTCAGCGCTGTCACTATTCTAACAGGAATTAGCATCCAGAGCACTTCCTGATTGTTAGACTATAAAACTTTTCTTTCGAATTAAATAATGGATTATAACTGAATGCAGATAGTACACAGCAGATTTATCTCTGACACCTCGAGGCCAACTTGCAGTTCATATCTGTGGGTAAGGAGACCCCGCTGACGGCAACGATGCAAAGCTCAAAACACATGGTTCCACCTTGTGATGTCATGAAGTAAAGTTCCACTTAAAGGCTACCTTTTACCTTCAGTTCAGTAGAGTTGGCCCATTTGAGATCTGACATTATCCAAAATAATCTAGTGAAGATGTTGGGAGTTAAAAAAAAAGCTTCCTGCATTACCACATGACATGACAAGGTGGAACAGTGTGTTGTCCATTTGAGATCCTAAATATGAAGCGTTTGTGCGTTAAACATGTGAGAATGAAGCAAAACACGACTCCAGGTCTGTTCTTGAGGAAAAACCTAACATAAATAAAAAAATATGGGTCATTTAAGTCGCATCCCTATGAACTAACATCAAGGACCATAATTTCCACCCTCCTGTGGGCTCACCACCTGCAGAGGGGTTCATAGGGGGGGTCAGGTGCTATGAGTATTGGGCAGCAAGATGCCCCCGCGACCCAGCTGGATTAAGCGGGAGAAGATGGATGGATGGATGGATGGATGGGTCATTTAAGCAAAAAAAACAAAAAAAACATTAGGAAATCCATAAAGAAAAGTTACACATTAATACGTAAACGTGTATTGTGCAACTTTCCTGGTGGATGCTTTTCTCCATGGAGATGTTATTGCTTTGTCTGGAATGTTTCACAGTATGGCATTAAACCTTTTCTATCATCATGGAAACAAAACCAGACCAAGTTACAGGTCAGATTTGTGGAGAGGTGACTCCGCTCAGTCAGAATACCTGGTTTTCTAGGTATTTTTGGCCTATAAAACCACTTGTAATTGAGGAAATGTAAGTTAGAGATGTTTGATGTCACACTGTGGAACATTCCAGACAGAGCAATGACATATCCATACACACAAGCTATAAGTTACATAGTGCACGTTTAAATTCAACTCATTTTTATTTTACATTATTATTTTTGGTTATGAAACTACATTTTCACCAACTGGATTCAAACATAACCTCAGCCTTATATGCTCACACGTACAGACCCACAGAGCAGCAGTCAGAAGTGTCCAGTGGAGTGGTTTATGTAATATAGAGGGCACCACATAATTAAACAGGACAGAGGCCCGTCTACTGAAAATCCTCATTATGAAACACCAGTCGGACTGAATATTGCTCTGAAAATATGACTTTGAGATATTCATTTTCTACGTGATTACATTTGAAAATGATGAGAAACTCGAGGTGTAATTGGGCATTGCTAATGTGCTTTTAAGAGTGTGGAGAGGAAGAGGGAGGGAAGGGAGCATGTCTTTCCTATGATCTCTTTGACTTTGGTGTAGATCCAAAAGTCTGGTTCCAATGTGAGAGCTTTTGTGCCTTTTGAAATGAGCTGGGAGTAACTTAATCAACATTGTGAAGCTAACTGTAGGCTCTACTCTGTCCGGTTCGGTGCTGGTGCTTCCTGCCGATTATCCAAGAACTGGCTCGTTTTTCCACCAGCTGCGAGCTGGAGAAGTGCTGCGTCACTACATCCCTGCAAGCACTACCATTGTCCTAGCAACAGCTGTCAACTCCAACAATAACAACACTGGAGGACTAGCGCTACAGATCTATTCTGTTGATATTAGTTTTACAAACATTCTTGTCAATCCAAAGATGAAACATACAGATCTTCGTCATTGCCATCGGCAAAGGACGTGTTCCCAAAGAGTAATTCTTCCTCTGTGGATCAGAGCACCGCGGGCCAAAGCACCGCAAGCAGTGGCACCACGGGCCAGAGCACTGCGGGCCTGGAGCTAAGCAGCCCATTGCTCCGTGGCCAGAGCTAAGTGGGCCATTGCTTCACTGATGTGTTTTATGTAATAAATACACTAAAGTCACTGTCTCGACCTGAAAAAGACGGCATCCAAGACGCATGTCGAGGGCGTCTGAATTGAAATGCTAAGGTGTCACGTACCATTACGCATGACTCTTTTATGGAAGTGTGTTACTATAACCCCGCCCCTAGCACCCTATGTCACCGGTTCTTGTTTCTGGTGGTGAGTTGGAACCGGTTCTCCAGGGTGCATTCTGTAACTTTTCTGTTGGAGTGTCTGTCAAAAGCTTTTCTCCATGGAGATGTTATTGTTTTTCTGGAAAGTTTCATAGTATGTTAAACTTTTCTATCTTCAACCATCGATCTTCTTCATGGAGACCAATCCAGGCCAAGTTACAGGTCAAATCTGTGGAAAGGCCACCCCACTCACAGTCAGAATGCCTGATTTTCTGGCATTTTTTAGATATAAAACCAGCTGTAATTTGATTAATGTAAGGTCAAGCTGTTTAAGGTCATACTGTTGAAGATTCCAGGCAGAGAAATGACTCCCAACCAAAAAGTTGCATAGTGCACCTTTAAACAAGCCCCTCTGACATAACATTGCTCACAAGCATCAGCCAACAGTTTTTCAGTTAGTCACTCCAACCTTTTTGTCAAAAATCAAACACCTAAACAGGACCATGAACACTCGAATTGTTGCCTGCTACTACACCACCATGAGGAGAGGACCCAACCTCAGCAAATGGCGTCTTTTCTTTGACTAAGTTCTCCTCTTATTTGACAGTTTATTTCCGTCTCACTACAAACCACCCATGGGTGCGTGTGATTGACAGCTGGTGCATTGTGGTGTGGCAGTTGATGACATTAAACTGTTGCCACGGCGCAGTGTTTGTGGTGACAAGTGGAGCCTCTGTGTCATTGGCGACGCAGTGAAAATGACACAAGGCTGTGTTATGGAGCAGAGGTGGAGCTTTAAAGTCTGCGCTTGTTTGTGGCCTTTAGGTTATGGTGCAGACAGGAGGTTTGATCCTGGTTAAACATAGATTCAAAGTCACGAGGGCCTGAGATGTGCTGGGAAATATTATAGCTACAATTAACCTCAGAAATGTGCTCATAAATCAAGTGTTATGAAAATATCAAGTACCATTTATTCCCATAACAGAGGTGTGACATTTTTAGTATTTTTATTGACAAAAACTATGGTTGTGTTCAATCATTTGTATCACATTATAATAACTACACCTAATTTGCACTATGTAACTTTTTGGTTTGGGGTTCGTTACCTGCTCGTTTCTATGGTTATGTCATTGCTCTGCCTGGAATGTTCCACAGTATGACGCTAAACAGCTTTAGTAAACAGGTTTCATTTCTCAAAAATACCAAGAAATACAGGCCCTTTGACTGAGCGGGGTCGCCTCTCCACAGATCTAACCTGTAACTTGGTCTGGTTTGGTCTCCTAGATCAGCGATCTCCAACCCCCGGGCCGTTTACCTGTACCAGTCCGTGTGTCCTTTGGTACCGGGTCGCACTGAAAGAATAAATAACTCCCATTCTTTCCATTTTATTCATTATCTAAATCTGAACAATGTTTTATTTTGAAAAATTACCTAATTCTTTCCTTTCCATCTGTCTGTGATTCACTCCTGACTCACTCTTCATACATGTGCCCGGCTCCTCCTCTTCGCCCGGCCTCCCCTCCTTTCCACCTGGGTAGATGTGGCCATACCGAACTGGCCCACGGGCCTGGACATCTATAGCCTGTCCGTCCATGGGAGTGGATCTCTCCTTCACTGTAGTTCTCCCCGAGCTTTCTTCTTTTTCCCAGGACCCTGGGTTTTTTGGAGTTTTTCCTTGCTGAGAAGGAGGGTCTAAGGACAGGGGATGACTGGACAATGTTTCATTTGCTGCCTTACATGAATGTTGTTTATTCCTGTTTTGATATGTCTCTGTGTATGTTTTACTCATCCATATCTTGGAACGCCCTTAGAGGCAACTGTTGTTGCGATTTTGGGCGCAACAAAAATAAATTGAAATTGACACGTACAAATGCTTGCCATGGTCACATGATACCTCCATCCATCTATCCATCTTCTCCCACTTAATCCGGCTGGGTCGCGGGGGCAGCTTTCTGCCCAATACTCATAGCACCTGACCCCCCTATGAACCCCTCTGCAGGTGGTGAGCCCACAGGAGGGTGGACAACATGGTCCTTGATGTTAGTTCATAGGGGTGCAGGCATGTTTTGGGTTGATGGGGGAAACCGGAGCACCCGGAGGAAACTCATCCAGACACAGGGAGAAGATGCAAACTCCACACAGAAAGGCCCGGGGATCGAACCTGCAACCTTCTTGCTGTGAGGCCTGAGTGTTGCCACTCAGCCACTGTGCCACATGATACCTTAATGTTATTATTAAACCCACAAGCTGCAAAAGGATTAAAAAAACAGGTGTCTTTGGAAACGTTTATTATTATATTTACAAAATACCACTATTTTTGTGTTGGTCATATAATTTTATTTTGTAGTATGTATTAATGTATGGACTTGATAAATATGAAAAAAAAGAAGAATTCACACTTACTAACTACTTCATACATATACATACCCTAACTCTTAACCCTTTCATTAAGTTATTACTAAGCTAGAATAATTCTTGAATTTACTGACTTTCTTGAAAATGTGAAAAACAGAACTAGTTCATTTTAAACCATTTGCAGTGCTCAAAAGTTATTCCTTGCTTTTCTTATGCATTCTGAGCCTTTTGATTAACCACCACGATGAGTGTTCAAGCACTTTTCACAACTTTCAGAGACCCGGGTGGAGTTTTGCCATCACGTCAATGCTAACAACAAATATCATCCTAATTCGCACTTGCTGATCATCAGACAACACATTTTGTTTATTATGTAGGGGCCATACTGTAAACAAGACAAACTTTTATGAGGTTTAGAATGCCTTTCACTCATAATAATCTTAAAGGTGCACTATGTAACTTTTCTGGTGGAGGCTCTTCCTGCGTTCTGCCATCTCTATACTTCATTTTCACCTGTTTTTTCAGTTTTTGTTACTCTTCCACTCTAAATCTACAAGAGACACAAGCTTTATTGACAACATTAAATTATTTGTTTCTTGCACCAGTCCTTCAGATCTGATTTTGTTTTTGCTAATTTCTTGTGGTCCATATGATACTCAAATGAATTCAAATTATAAATCAGATATGAATTATTTTACTCTTATACGTAACTTCTTATAGCACTACTTTGTACTTCTACTTGAGTGATATTTTGAAGTAGTAGCGCTCTTATTTCAGTGCAATATTTGGATACCTGCCTCTATATATCCCACTTTAAAAGCTGTTTCTCTCACTTTGTCCGTCCTTAGGCATATTTAATACTTACACGTCTGCCAATGTATTGATTTGTGGTTTAATTCAAATTCCGTAAAATATAATTATGTAAAAATAATTGACCCCTTCTTCAGCCAAGCTTTCACTTCAGACCTATTTAGCAGCTCGCTCCATCGATCAGTTAAAGCCAGCAGAGCTACAATCGGCAAAACATCACAGGAGGACGAGCGAGGAGGGCCGAGGGGCAGAGAGAGAGAGTGCAAAAGGGGCAATTAGCAGGTCCCCAAGGCATTCTGGGAGTGACAGGAGACCAGCCTGCAGGACAGTACCAGGGGAAGCATACAGGAAGAAAGGGGAGGGGTAGTTACATAAAACATGGGAGATACTGAGGAGTTTTTCGGAATACAATACGTATACTTTTAAATGGATGTGGAGTAAGGGATATTTTCACCTGTACAGAGTAGTAGTATTTTTTAGTCATAGTTTAGAACAGCTTTTTGACCTGTTTTCTGTCGGTTTAGGTATAATTCTGTAGTTTTTTCTGGTTGGATTTTGGTAAAGTGATGTAGATTTTGGTCAGTCCTGGTTCAATTCTTGGCTCAGTCCTGGTTTAGTTCTTGCTGCTAAGTTCTGGTTCAGTTCTGGTTTAGTCCTGGTACAGTCCTATTTCAGTTTTTGTTTAGTTCTGGTTTGATTCCTGGTTTGATTCCTGGTTTGAGTCCTGGTTGAGTCCTGGTTGAGTCCTGATTTGACTGGTTTCAGTCCTGGTTCAGTCCTAGCTGACTCCTGGTTGAGTCCTGGTTGAATCCTGGTTTCAGTCCTGGTTTCAGTCCTGGTTTCAGTCCTGGATGAGTCTTAGTTTCAGTCCTGGTTGAGTCCTGATTTCAGTCCTGGTTTCAGTCCTGGTTGAGTCCTGGTTTCAGTCCTGGTTTCAGTCCTTGTTTCAGTCCTGGTTCGATTCTAGTTGGATTCTGTTTCATTTCTGGCTCTGTTGAGGTTTAGTCTTGGTTTAGTCGTGCATGACTTCTTAAATGGAATCTTTTCTAATGGGGGTCCAGGACAAGCTTGTCTCCATGGCATTATAGGTTTGCAAGGGAAGTTCCACAACACGGCATTAAACTTCATTATGTTGATTCAATTACAAACAACATTTTAAACATGAATTCATACTTTCAGTGGAGTCACCTCTGCGTAGACCTGACCAGTAACTGATATTGGACTTCATCTCCATGGAGACAGGCACCAGGAAAGTTACTTAGGACAACTTTATGTACTGTAGAAGTTGGAAAATGATGTCTGCTTACTGCGCGTTTTGTCTTGTAACTTTCCTTATATCATCACCATAGCACAAATGTACAGTGGACTATAGCGATAACAGAGATAATGAGCATGGCAAGTGTCCTGATTTCCTGAGAGGCTGTGTGGTCTTCAGGGCTCATTATAGTTCTGCTGTGGTCAGTGCCTTTAAGTATCAGTGGTCACTAAACGCAGGCGCCCGCAGAGACAGGGACATTACACCAGCACATTACAACGGCAAACGGGAGTGAATGGAACATTTTGTGTTTTATCATTGTGAGTCTCATGCTTGGAGCTTGTTATGTTTGCCTATTGCAGTGGCAGTTTCTCCAACTTGAACTGGACACAACTGAACTAACAGTATTTATCTTGCATATTGTTTTTTTTTTTTTTTACGTTGCTGTTGCAACCTTGAAATTGCATGTATAATGAAGGCCTCATGGCCGACAGAGTGGTTCAGAGTTGATTATCAGCAAGGGGTGCTTTTAAGTAAGGCAGTTTGAGACAGTTCTGTGTTTACATCAACACACACTTAAAGGAACTGTACAGTATGAGTTTGATTTGATTGATTTTTAAATGTAAGAAAATTACTTATCCTTGTCCCCAGATACTGCACCTACTACTACAACTACAACAATTAGTACAACTAATACTACAACTACTACAACAACCACAATTACAACAACTAGTAAAACAACTGCTACAACTAGTACAACCACTATTACAACTACTGCAACTACTCTTAACTAGTACAACCACTATTGCATCTACTACAATTACTACAACTACTACAACCACTTTTACAACTAGTACAATCACTACTACAACAACTACAACTAGTACAGTCATTATTACAACTACTACAACTAGTACAACTGGTACAGCTACTATTACAACTACTACTACCACGACAACTAGTATAACAACAATTGCAACTAGTACAACCACCATTACAACTACTACAACTAGTACAACCACTATTGCAACTAGTACAAATACAAGGATTGCTACAAGTCCTACAAGTACTACTGCAATTACTAGTATAACCACTATTGCAACTACGACAACTAGTATAACCACTATTGTAACTCCTACAACAACTACTGCAAGTTGTAACTGTAACTACTACAACTGCTCATACAACTACTACTACAACTATTACAAATACTACTACTCTTACTACTACTTTTACTTCTAGTCTTACTCTTAATCTTACTACTACTACTACTGTTCGCTAATTTCATACTAAACTAGCCACTCCCACCACCACCAGCACATCCTACTCGGCAAAGTGGGTGAAGTGTCTTGCCTATGGACACAATAACAGAATGTACATACGAGACAGAGCCATAGCCACAGCCACCCCTTTTCGGCACTAGGTAATCCCAGCGGTCTCCCTTCCAAGCCCTAACCAGGCTCCAGAGATCAGACGAGACGGGGCACTGACAGGGTGGTAAGCCGGGGCAATAGAATGATGTCATCTGAACATCATAGGTGCAGATGTGCATGACGGGGAGGAGGGGAAGGGCCGTTAGCTCAGCCCGACGGAGCACGAGGAGTAAAGTACTACAGCGATGCATTACACAGCTTTGCATCACTCGGCAACTACTTTGTTTTAAGCGGCAGGGGGAAAGAGGAAGAGTACAATCAGGAACCGATGCACTGGAAGCGAGTCAAGATAAGATCATGTGAGAATTAACAAGGAACACTGCTCAAACGGCATCTGCTTTAGCTTCACTTATTTGATCTGAGCCCATTCACTGTACTGGCAGAGTGACAAAGATTTAAATCAGAGGCACAGTTCACACGAGAACAAGATGAGATTTTAGAATAAATTGTGCAATTCAGTTCACAATTTTGTCTTCGCTATGTTTGCTGTAAAAATAGTAGTACTTTTTGGAACTACAGTGCGTAAGAAGTGTAATGTAGCCAAGTTACACCTTTAGAAACACATGCAAAGAAATCACTAAAAAGATAATTATCTACTTGTGTGCCCAGTCTTGTGGCAGTTTTAGCTTTGTCCCATACTCAATAATTACCCAGTACTGCATTTGTGAGGTAAAGGTGCACTGTCTAACTTTTTTGGTGGAAGTTGTGTCAGTTTTCTTAGTGCTTATTACTGCCCTGGGATAGACTGATGGAAGCAAATTAAATAGTTCTGAATTAAAATATTATTTTTCGAGTTTACATGGGAATAATAATTCTGGATTGAGGTTTACATGGAAAACATGTTAAATCGTCTTTATTTAATTCCGCTCAACGTCTGGGGGTGGAGAAGGGTTCTGATTGGACAGCAACACGAACGTATTTCTGTCTTTGGGACGAAAACACACACTGTAAAAAAGAAAAAGTTAGTTCAACTCCAATTTTCAAGGCAACCGACTGCACAGAGTTTTTAAGTTTGCGTATCAACTTAAAATTTTAAGTTTTGAAGTACTGCTATTATTAAGTTGGGTCAACTAAGCTTTTGAAGTTATGCCAACTAAGCATTTTAAGTTTGTTTCTATTTTATCAACTTATTTGTAGTTCATATTATCCCCTGTGAAAACTTACTATATTGAGTTGAAGTTACTACACCCACAATAAATATTTATTTTTTAATTTTTACTTTCAACTACATTGGTACAGCTTTTGAACTCCATCCATCCTATCCATCCTATCCCGCTTAATCCAGCCGCGGGGGCAGCTTGCTGCCCAATACTCATAGCACCTGACCCCCGTTATGAACCCCTTTGCAGGTGGTGAGCCCACAGGAGGTCCTTGGTCCAACATGGTCCTTGATGTTAGTTCATAGGGGTGCGGGCATGTTTTAGGTTGATGGGGGAAACCGGGAGGAACATGCAAACTCCACACAGAAAGGCCGGGTGACCCGGGATCGAACCCGCAACCTTGTTGCTGTGAGGCCTGAGTGTTGCCACTCAGCCACCGCCAGCTTTTGAACTTTTTTTGAACTGAACACCAAAAATGACGGGCGCTTCTTTTCCAAACAAAGGAAAACCCCTGAGAAACTCCTCATGCGACCCCGTTGCAGCAGATTGCTACGAGATTTCAAGTGAGCATGCGCAGATTAGTTAACCTGGTCCTAAATAAGCGTCTACTGTGATTTGTATATTATGCCAACTCAAAATCTTAATTAAGGTAAACTTTTTATCAGAAACTTCCAAAAGTGAGTTGAAATGACTCACTTGAGACAGTGTAAGATGCAATTGGTAATTTTATTGTTTGTGGATGCAAAATTCCTAGTAAACTGAACAAATTCAAGTTGTCATTTTTACAGTGCACCCTTCAGCTCCTACTTGCTCTTGCGCTACTCTGTCATCTCGGTTTGTCATTACTCCGCGGACACAAACACGATTCAAACTTTTTCCGCTGTCGCTCCGAGGATAATGAAGCAGCAGCTGGAGAATTCTCTCCTCACGCTTTACGTCTGTGACCTGAGGAGGAGAAGGGGAGAGTGTCGGAGAAGGAGGAAGAAGATAAAGCAGAAGAGTCTGAGGCTGCCACACCTCAGCCCACTCCCACATCCCACTCACAAATCCAAAGAGCAGTGGAGGAAAATCCGAAGAGACAACTGGTGGAGCCGGATCACGTCAGAAGGGCGACACAACGAGCATGAACCACCGGGATTATTTTTAAGAATAAACATTTACAAGATCCAGGAAAAAATTTATTTGGCTTTAAAATCAGAATAAACCACCCACTTATTTAGGAATTAAGATTAATTCTGAAGAATCATTTTCAAGTGTTTCCATGGTCTTTTGAAAGTGGAATTCATTTTTATTCAGAATTAAATTCTTTTTATTCAGAATTAAAGCTCTCATTCAATACTCATATTCAGTTTTTAAGGCTTCTGTTTGATTGGCAGATAATTTTATCCTAAAAGTATTGAAACCAGAAAAAGACTTCAAACATAATCTACAACTCATGACTATAGAAAGAAGCTTTATGGTGTATATATACAGTAGTATTATTATATTTGATTTTCAAGTCTTAGTACTTTTTGGTAGTGTATAAACTTGAGAAATAATGATCAAATTATTGGACTTAAAGGCACTCTACCTGATATTTACTGTCTTAAAAACAGAGAAAAACAGATCTAGTTCATTTTAAACAGTTTACGGTGATTCAAAGTTATCCCTCACTTACATTATACATTCTGAGCATCCTAACTATTCACCGCAATGAGTCTGTGAGCATTTGTCACAACCAGAGACCAGTGTGGAGTTCTGCCGTCATGGTACTTCCACAATATATCTGTACTGGGGTTAGAGAAATGTAACCCTGTGGCTCTATGGTTCATGTCTGGAGTTAGATAATCGCTTGTTATTTCTCCATTTCAAGTCCTGTCTCCGTTGTTGTGGTCTAAATAAACGTGTTCTCCTGGCCTTACCCCTCCAGAGGTCCCCTTGTTCTGCTAATGAGCTGAACAACAGAATAGTCCCTCCCTTTCGCCGCCCTCTGAACGCCACAAATAAGCAAAACAGGAGAGCGGGCGCGGGTCACCTTGGCACCGCAGAGTGTTCTGAACTCAAAGTCTGGTTTCGCCTTGTCAGCTGCACTTGTGACAAATTGTGTTTAGATAAAACATTTGAAGGTGCGTGCAGAGTCAAGTCCTTGAGGTTGAATGAAAAAGAGCTCATTTACATAACTGTGAATGGGTCTGGGGGATTAAAGGAGACATGCTATTCGCATCAGCTTTGACATTTAAAAACATACATGTAGACGGAGTAAAGGCCACGCGGTTACAAGTATTGATTCTAATATTGAAACGACACTATAGTCAGAAGATTAGCCTGTGTTAACTTAGTCCACATACATCAGCTTTGACATTTAAAGGGCTGATATTACGCTATTTCTGATCTATGTTATCATGTTTCCTCATCAAAAACATACCTCGAGATGCGTTTCATTTCATTCACACATGTTTTAACACACAAACCCTGCAGATTTAGGCTCTACTGAACTAAAAGTAAATGGCAGCTGTACCTCGAAAATTACAGCTTCACGATATAACAAGGTGGAACAGAGCATTTTGAGCTTTTGTAGCCAATTCGATTCAAGTTTGGTTATATGGCACATTTAAAACAACTTCAGCTGACTAAAGTGCTTCACATAAAAAGTCAACAAAAACAGAAGACACAGATACAGATAACACAAAACACATGGAAACTACAATAAAACAGCAATATAACCTGACTCGCTTGTATTAAACGCCAGGGAGAAGAGGTGTGTTTTCAGTCTAGTCTTAAAGTGCATTACAGACTGAGAGGATGTGACAGGAAGTGTGGGCACTGCCACAGAAAAGGTGCCATCACCTCTCATCTTGAGCCTAGTTTTGGGCATAGACTACACCCATATAAGAAATAGACTAGACCCATGTAAATTTTAAGCTTTTGTAGACAGACTAATAAAAGGTGACTCAAACATGTCTGAATGAAACAGAACACAACTCTGGGTATATTTCTGAGGTAACAACATTCTAACATGACTTAAAACACAAGAGTCAAGTTTGCATAATATAGGATCTTTCAAAACATACATGTAGAAGTTTATTTTGTAGTCTCATTCATAATGTTCTTCTTACTGGCCGCAATGATTACCGTATTTTTCGGACTATATGTTGCTCCGGAGTAAATGTCGCACCAGCCAAAAAATGCAAAGAAATTTATTTTATAAAATCAGAGACCAAGAACCGACATTTCATCTTGAAAGGTGAGTTATAAAAGTTATAAAAACAACCCAACAGAGAACAATCCGTGTATCATTCGTTTGTAAATTTTTCAATATTGATCCAAAAATAAGAAAACGAAAAAACAACTCTTTTCTTTATTATTTGTCTCTAAATCCAAAATGAAAAAAATGGGTAATGATTTGTTTTTGTTTGTTTGTTTGTTTTCATTTTTGACAGGATTCATGTATTTGGTTTATGGACTGTCAGTGTGAAACATGTAATATATAAGCCGCACCCAAACCATAAAAAAATGTATAGTCCAAAAAACAGGGTAACTGGAATAATCATACTAGTCAACTCTTAAAATATCCCCAATTTCACATGAGAATGATGGACAGACTAATTATCAGTCAACAAATGCATGGTCCTTTTGGGTCGAAATAAATATGGTGGCGAACGAATATAAAGAAGAAAAAACACACACACACACACACACAGAACTGAGAATCAATGCAGACTTTTCCAGAATCAACAATTGTCACTGCTGATCATAGACAGCATATATAAATGGAGTTGCTGCATTTCAAATAAGAAGTGAGCATGGGCATGCTTTCGGCTCTATCAACTCTGGCTCCGATTCACTTTGTATAGAAAAACTGTCGCCACTTTGTAACTGCTGCAGTGAGCCTCATTGTTTTGGTCTTAAAATGCTCAGATTAACCCTCTCTACGTGATCCTGGTGTTTGTATGTTCCCATTCTGTCTGTGAATTAAGATTTGAACACTAAGACAAACAGACAAATCGGGTGTTTTCTTTCCTCGAGATCCTTCCTGCTAGTGTTGGCAACAGGTTTGAACGCTGTACAGTCTATGCTGCTGATGCACTCTGTTGTGTCTGTATCTGACCTTGGTATTTCTCTGTATAAAAATCCAGTCTGGAAATGCCTCATTTTGACTGAACCACCATTGCTTCTACGTTGTCTCCTTCCACAAAGCATTAAAATCCACCTTTTGACTCATTTTTATTCAAAGGTTAAACAACATCTTTCCGCAACACCACTTAGCCACCATGTCAGCCTTCCACGCACAAAGTTCCACAGTGCATCTTTACTTTAATCTCTCTCCAAGGCCCAGACCTGCCTGATCTGTCCACTGTCACCTCTGCTTTGGCTCCGGGACAGCAGTGCCAGTGCAGCTGTGTGTCCGGACGACGCCATCCCTCTCGGTTAATTATAAAATGCTTCACTCCCTCTGCCTCCCTCTCTCCTGGGACTCCTGACAGCATGGATTACCTAGGCAAATTAATGGCTCCATAATTTGATTTTTGTGGATTGCAGCGTCTAAATGACTGTATCTGAAAGGACCGCGGTGGTTGGGGGCTGGCTGCATGCGCGATGACACTGGCTAATCACATCTGCATGCTAAAAAGACCTGCGGGACTCCAGGGGGCCAGGGGAGGAGAGGAGCAAAGCAGCAGGAGGTAAGGACTTCTACAGGGAGCTTGAGAATCTCCAAACAGGAAGAAGAAAGTGAAATTCAGGGTCCAGGCGACACCATTTCCGACCCATCTCAAATCTGCCATTTTTTGGCAAGGTCCTTGAAAAAGCTGTTTAACAACAGCTTACGAACTTTCTCCAAATGAACAACTCCTTTGATGTTTTCCAGTCAGGAGCCCACCACAGCACTGAGACTGCTCTGATCAAGGTGAACTTGAACTTGAACTTTAACAGCCACATCAAATCAATAACATCTTTTACCATCTAAAAAACATAGCAAAAATCAAAGGTCTACTGTCTAAAGCAGACTTGGAGAGACTTATCCATACGTTTGTCTCCAGTAGGTTAGATTACTGTAACAGCCTGCTCACTGGCCTCTCCAAATGAGCTGTAAAACAGCTGCAGAACATTCAGAATGCTGCAGCTCGGGTCCTGACTCGAACCAGGAAGTATGAGCACATAAGTCCTGTGCTCAGGTCTCTCCACTGGCTTCCTGTGGCTCAGAGAATAAACTTTAAAGCAGCTCTGCTTGTGTACAAGTCTCTCCATGGCCTAGCTCCAAAGTACATCTGTGACATGTCAGACTCATGCAGCTAAAACCTGGAACAGTCTCCCTGAACATGTGAGACAGACTCTACTCTGACTCTGTTTAAATCCAGGCTAAAAACAGTTCTGTTTAGTTGTGCATATGACTGAAAGGTTTTCATTTTCCATTCCGCACTCTACTCTTCTCTCTAATTCTCTCTAATTTAATGTCGCATCTCTATTTTAAAATTGTATGATGATTATTTATGTTTTAATTTGTTTGTATTGTGATTTTAATGTATTTCTTATTCTGTAAAGCACTTTGAATTACTTTGTGTACGAATTGTGCTAAACAAATAAACTTGCCTTGCCATTTCGCACTCATCAGAAATAGGCTTTTAACCCACTACAAGGTTTTCCTTAGTGGTTTGAAACTGGTTCAAACATTGCAGAAACATAAGATGGAGGGACTTGACTAAGTACACAACTACAGAAAAAATACAAATATTGTGATATCATATCGTCAATAGGGCTGTCAAACTATTTTTTTTTTTAAATCTCAATTAAGAAATGACATAGTTAATTGTGATTAATCTCATATTGAATTGCATGTTTAAAATTGTGTTATTTTGCATTTCAAGACAGTTTTAAAGCCATAATGTAAAGCAATTCTTACCCATTTGGTGCTGTAGTTATTTTCTTTGATGTGTGATTATCCACAGGTCTGTAGTGACTCTGCCAAATCGTAGTTTGTCGGATCTGATTTTCGCTTGGCTGGGATCCTCTGGTTGCTGCACCCGGGTATTTAGCTTGGAGGTGCTAACTTAGACGATATGGTACTGAAACTCTGCTTGACACGGGCTGCATTTAAGTCTTGACTTGTCAATTGTAGTGTCTGGAAGTGTTGTAAAGTCAAATGAACAGTTCAAAAGTCCAGAAGCCTGTTCGAAACCGCAAGTTGTAAAAATCGTGTTATGGATTGCATTAATCTAGTCACGATTAACAAATTAACGTTGACAGCCTTAATCATCAAAGGTCTCACTATATAATACTGTCACAAGATGTTGAATTACAAGCTCCATTTGGTTAAATGCATTGTTTTATTGTAGCAACAGCCAAATGAACATGGGGAACTACATATACCATGATCCATTTCAGTGCTGACAAGATGAAGAAATAGGTTTTTATCTTGTGTTAATTCTTGTTATTATGACAGTAATGAGATGCATATCATATAATATACTGTGCGTTTTGAATATTGTTTTATCTCTACTAATCACTGAGCCAATGTATAGCAACAAAGCAGGCTTTTTCCTCTGGGTTTACCATCAATACAGTGTTTTATAGTTAGAAGCAAACTACTTTTATTGTATAATCTATGGGAGAAATAAACAAGCGAAAAAGCCCTAAAGGAAATTGACGTTTATGATCTTTTAACCATGTTATAATAGCGTTCGCTCTTCATTGACCTACTCAGAGATGTATTTTAATTGATTCATGCATGTCTGAGTAATCCTGTATCATCCTGCATTTGAGGCTTGAGTGTAAAAAAAATATAAATTATTTTCAGATATCCCCTGTCTCCTCCCAATGCCCTGTATTTCCATGCAATTATATATATCACTTAACCATTTTTTTCAACAATAAAAACACATGAATGAAAATCAGCTGTTTGCTGTGATGCTACAGTTTTGACCAGTTTTGTTTCTGTTATGCCATATTCGATCACTATTGCAGTTTACATTGAAGAAAATGGACAATGTTGATCTCTATGTAAACAATGAAAGCTCCTATATTACTGTTGTGAGCTTTAAGCCATGTTATAACAGTGTTACCTCTTTGAAAACATACATACAGGGCTTGTATAAATTATGCAAAAATGTGAGTTTTTAGCCATGTTACAATGTTCTTACCTCATCAAAAACTTATCTTGAGTGTTTTGCTTCATTCACATGCTTGAGTAACCATTTTTTATTTATCCAACTACATCCCCAATGAAGCGGTCGTTTTTAAGCGAACAGCTACTTTTTCAGTTCAGTAAAGTCTGGCAAATCTAGGTCTGAAATGATCTAGTGAAGGTGTACGGAGTTATAAAACACAGTGGAGCACTTTTTGTATTACCACATGGCATTGTTTTTGTATTACCACAGGACATTGCGTGTTTTCCGTATGCAGGATTTGTGTGTTAAATGTTTATGATGAGGAAGCAAAATTATAACATAGATAAGAAAATAGCATAATATTGACCCTTTAATACTAAATATCATGAAAAAAAAAAGTATAGTAACTCTTCTCTAAGTCATCTTACAGTTTCAGCACCGCGGACAGCTCCCATGTGCCTCTCATGACAGAAAGGGCCCATTGACTTTGACTGAGAGCCTGAGGTGTGAGTTTTGAGGCAGGTTCACAGAGCACATCCAAACACACAGGAGCTGAGGGTATTTTAGGAGCACATAAAAGGCTTTGTGCGGATCAGCTAAACGTGAAAAGTGCAGCGCATTGATCTACAGAGGCTCATGAGGCAGAGTCCTGACGAGGCACAACTATTTATACACAGGATAGAATTAAAACGCTCAGACTTGTAATCAGGGCCGTGCTGAGGCCGTGACAAAAAGTTACAGCAAAAGTGAGAAGGCCAGATTATGATCAATGTTTGGTGGTGTAATGAACAGTGCAGTTGTCCAGTTATGTAATCAAGGACTTGTCAAACTGTTGTGTTAGTTATTGTGGACAGAAGAAACTTAAAATTTTGGTTTAGCAACAAACTTAACGTAAAGGTCCTGTATTACACAAAATGGACTCTTGTGAGCTTTAAGCCTTTTTAGAATACTGTTACCTCCTCAAAAACTTACCTGAAGTTGTGTTTTGTTTCTTTCGCGCATGTTTAAATAATCCCAAATTAGTGATGTATGGCGTTTTAAAACACAAAGGAGCACTTCCTAGATTACCACATGAGTGTTTTCAGTTTGAGAGAAGAACCACTTATGTTTTTGATGAAGAAACAACATTATAACATAGGTCAGATAATAGGTTAATATGGGTTCTTTAAAGGAGACATACTTTGTAAAATCAACTTTAATGAGCTTTTAGCCATGTTATAACAATAATTAGTATACAGATATGTGCATGTTTGAGTAGTAAAAAGTAGTAAAACTTCCACATACCACCTATCTCTACCTCTTCTGTACTTACTGGGACATATGCATAGGGTTTAGAAAACATTTTTTAACAATAAAAGCAAGTCTAAATGTGTTGCTTGCTATAGTGAAATGAAACCATGAAAAACCATGAAATGCCACTTGAGTTTTGCAGTTTCCAACAGTTCGGACCAGTGAATATGTTTCTATTAGTAAAAGATTATAGCTCAACACTTCAGTTTACAATACAAAACAGATAAAATAGAATAACAATATCTGTATGTTATCATTTAAGTCCAAACACTCCCAAAAAATATTATATCTTCTTCGATGATCAGTCACTGTCTAATACTGTGCATTGCCAAACCAAAACATAGACTAATTCTACAAATGTGTTTGTTATCTTGTTTCTTATATAGAGCCCTGGAAAAAAATAAGAGACTACTGCATTTTTTTGTTCTGAAATCAGCATCTCTACATGTGTGACGGTCGTTCCATTCCAGTGTCTGTTGAATTCAGCACAAACACACCTCATTCTGCTTCATGAGGCACTGATGAGGAGGTCACCTGAACCAAATCTGATTTAAGGAGGAAAAGGAGAAAAACCACTGATGTAGTCAGCATTATTATTATTATTCCACCAAATATTGATTTCTGAACTATTTCCAAGTTCAAACATTAGTATTGTGTTGTTTTTCAAATAAATACGATCTTGTTTCTTTGGATTATTTGAGGTCTGAAAACATTTCATCTCTTTTGTTATTTTGACCATTTGTCATTTTAGAGCATTTATTTTCTACAAATAAATGCTCTAAATGACGACATTTTTATTTGGAATTTGGGAGAAATGTTGTCAGCAGTTTATAGAACAAAACAAAAATGTTAATTTTACTCAAACACAAACCTATAAGACTCTCCCTCCCACCCCCTTCACAAGGTGCTGGCCAATTCAATTCAATTCAATTCAATTTATTTTGTAGCGCCCAAAATCACAACAACAGTTGCCTCTAAGGGCGTTCCAAGATATGGATGAGTAAAACATACACACAGACATATCAAAACAGGAATAAACAACATTCATGTAAAGCAGCAAATGAAACATTGTCCAGTCATCCCCTGTCCTTAGACCCTCCTTCCAGCAAGGAAAAACTCCAAAAACCCAGGGTCCTGGGAAAAAGAAGAAACCTCGGGAGAACTACAGAGAAGGAGAGATCCACTCCCATGGACGGACAGGCTATAGA
This sequence comes from Odontamblyopus rebecca, assembly GCA_030686955.1. Classification (NCBI taxonomy): domain Eukaryota; kingdom Metazoa; phylum Chordata; class Actinopteri; order Gobiiformes; family Gobiidae; genus Odontamblyopus; species Odontamblyopus rebecca. The sequence continues at coordinate 29,312,908 of CM060673.1, read as the reverse complement.
TTTCCAGGCCCGTGGGCCAGTTCGGTATGGCCACAGCTACCCAGGTGGGAAGGAGCCGGGCGAGGAGGGGAGGCCGGGCGAAGAGGAGGAGACCAATCAGAGGAGGTCTTTCAGCCATAGACGCTGCTGCCGCTGGTCCACTGAGAGACACAGGAAATCCGTCCTGCCTGTCGCCATCAAACTGTTGAACTCTGCACTTTCAATCACTGACAAACTACTGTAACATCCGATTTCTCTGCTCACACGTGTATATAGATGTAAATATGTCACTGATGTAAATAATTTTTGCGAGAGAACTATTTTAAACTATTCTTATCTTTTATCTTATTGTATTTATCTTATCTTATTTTTGAAAATTGGACTCTAACTACATGTTCTTGGTCGGTTGCATCTGTAACAAAGAAAATTTCCCCACGGGGATGAATAAAGTAATTCTGATTCTGATTCTGATTCTGAAACTGATCATTTTGCAGTGGTCTCTTATTTTTTTCCAGAGCTGATAGATCAATACCACTCAAAGTTTTCAGGAAAGGTCGATTATGGGTTATTTTAATTAAAACTTTTTTCATAATTTTTCATGAATATTGTTACTTAAAAATATGTATCTAGTTTTGGTCCTAGTTTCAGTATCAGTTTTTATGTTTCTTCATATAGATGCTTTGACATCTGTGCTCCTGACCATAATTCTGTCTGCAAAACTATCCCTGATCACCCACTGCTCCTGTCGCCCACAGCTCCTGTCGCCCACTGCTCCTGTCGCCATTAACTGATGAGTCAATTAAATGCAGAGGACAAATTATCCTACAGGAACAATGAAGTGTCCCTTTAACCTTATATAAGCAGCTTTTATAATGGTCTTTACCTATGACATAAACACTGATTTGGTATCACACTATAACTGCACTTTTAAAAGCCTGAACAAAGAATGAACAAAGAGATAAGAATTATTCATGCTTAGTAACTGCTTAATACCCAACCCTAATTCTTAACTCTAACCCCTTAATTAAAGCTATAATATGTAACTTTTTTGTATGATTCCCTTCAAAACAGAAAGTTAAAACCATATTTCGGCACATTTTCCACGTTAATAGACATGTTTATGCCATACTGTGGAATACTGCACCCAAAGGAACAACATTTCCATGTCGATAAGAGTCAGGTCTGTGGAGATGCAAGCCTGCTCGCAGTAAGGACGCATGTTTTTCAGTGCAATACAAAACAAAATGACAACATGCTTTTACTTTACTCAAATTATTGGATTAAAAATTACACACCGTGGCTTTAAGTAGTTACTATGCATGAATCAGTCTTAATTCAGTTTAATTCTTTGCTCACTAAGGCAAATTGTAGTTAGAATAAAGTGATCCAGCTGATTGGCCTGTATCTGCTTTATCATAAAACTGTCTATAAGCGTTAACTCTTTTAAAATTATTATACTTGTATATTGAATTGGAGCCACCCAGACATCCCCATTGTAAATCAGGCCTATTCACTTGTATTACAGCCTTGGCGATAGTGACCCTGTTTCAATGTGAGAAATCATACGCCTCTATACAGCACGCCGCCCTACAATATGTCTGCGCGCGGGGCCATAGATTCCCCTTGTACGAGCACACAACATAAATTACTCAGGTAGGTTTTGAAACGCAGCAAAATAGCATCAATTTAACTAATGTACGTCGCAAGGACAAAACGACATTGGAGTGAGTATAAGCATGAAGTCAGATTACGTGAGAGGAATCCGGGCGGGGGGACGCGCTCGGGTTTCAAGGTGCTCGCTGATGTGGGTGGCCCTGGCAGGTACATTTAACCTTCTGATGGAGCCATGTTAGCATTAGGGAAATTACAAGCTAACAGACAGTGGAATTTCAAGCAGGAGGTGCGGAAAGGACAGACTCAGACATGCGCGGGTGAATGGATGTGAAAGAATTCAGCCACCGATACAGAGAAAAATGTGGTGGAATGTAAGTAAAAGTAAAAGCAGGAAAGTGCTGATCTTAAGTATACACGTTAGGTATCTGTACTTTTACTGGAAGATGCACTAAGTTACTTATTTTAATGCTTTTATTTTACTTATTCTTGCTCCTATTTGATTTTACTAGTTATTTTTTACGAGGACTAGTGGAGGCAACTCATGCTTTATTTTTATTTCTATTGACTATGTTTTATTTATATTGTGCAGCACTTTGGAAACTCATTTGTTTATGAAATGTGCTATAGAAATAAAGTGGATTGGATTGGATCTACTTTGCATTTATTTAATTGCAAATGGTTTTACAGCTCAAAATAACAGGCATTCTGAGTGTGAGCGGGGTCACCTCTCCACAGATCCGACCTGTAACTTGGTCTGATTTGTTCTCCGTGAAGAGAAAAAGTGCCATACTGAATAACATTTCCATGGAGACAAGCAGGTGGCGGACCCTCCATTAGAAATATTATGCAGTGCACCTTTTAAGCAGAGTTTACAGTGGATACTTTTTACTTCTGCGTCACTACATTTGAGATTAGGTATCTGTATTTTCTGCGCTGCATTTTGAACAGGACTGAATAAAAGTGTTTTTCGTGTTTATTTGAACACATTTGTATAGTTTGAGGAAATATACAAGGCAGGTGGATTTGTATAGCACAAGTCGTACACAAAGTAATTCAAAGTGCTTTACAAAGAGAAACATCGAGGGGGGAAAATCTATTTGTTTGTTTCTGTTGAACTGAATTAACCAGAAATCTTTGTCAGCATCAGTACATTTGAAACTTTGAAATACTTTTTACTTTTTACTCTTAAATTGCATGTTTAAACAGGTAGTTTTGCTCAAGTATAATTTCCATGTTACACTTTTACTTGTTTTTCTTTGCTCTGTACTTTTACTTAAGTAACAAAATGTAATACTTCTTCCACCATTGAAGTTCAGTGAATTTCAATTTCAATTCAATTTCCAACCAGAGCATTGTCATTGTGCCATTGTGCAAGACACTTCACTCACCCTGCTTCTGTGTGCATGAGGCGAGTCAAAAAGTCACTAAAACTCACGAAAATGCATAAATGTGCACTCCTAATTTGTAAGGAGTCCGCTGCTTGTTTGTTTCCATGGAGATGTTCTCTTGGCACAGAATGTTCCTCAGTAGGGCATTAAACACATCTGCCTTGCATTTATTCATATGCAAAAAAGTGCAAACATCAGTCTAGCTCTACTGAGGAGGCTCTTGTTTGTGCAGCTGCGGTGAAGAGCTGCTATGCTAAAATGATTCTGGAGAGAAAACAGTGGAGTGACAGAGGCTGTGACAGTCTGACAGTGACAGCTGGAGACAGGAAGTGTACCAGGAGCAAATTCAGTCTTCCTGGTTAAACGTGTCATTACATCTCTCCTCAAACTCTTTCTAATAACGTTTGGAAATTTGCTGCAGTGTCTCTCCTCTCACTATCGGCCTAAATCTGCTCAACTCCGATGCTTCCTTCTTTAATCCTATCTGATGAGGACCCCGGTCGCCCCCTCCTTCCGATTGCACGCGCTCACATTTATGATAATGTGCCCCACTGCAAAAATGGAAATGCAGAGTGGAGCTGTCGCCGCGGACGATCCTGCATTGTTCCATGACAGGCAGCGCCATAAAGAACCATAAGAACTTGTCAAATTTGATCAGAGATGAATTATGCAACGCTGGCTGCTGACTTCATTTGAGTCTCTGCTGCCGTTTTCCTGCTGTCTTGTCTAAATATATACAGCAGAGGTAGAGATTTCTGAGTAGATTCTCTTTGATAAAGCATTAATGTATTAAATTGGATTTTAATTGCTGCATTCTTAAAGTGTTACATAAGTAGAAAGAATATGTGGTAATGATGTAATAGTAGTTATTATTAAAAATGCTGTACTTGATTTTTACTGTTTTAAAAATGGGAAGAACAAAACTAGTTCATTTCTAGTCCAATGTTTTTCCTCATTTATCTTATGCTTTCTGAGCATCCTAATTATTCACCACGATGAGTTTATAAGCACTTTTTACAACTTTTAGACCAGAGCAGAGTTTTGCTAGTATGCTGATGCGCACTTCCTGATTATTGTAAAAAATAAATACAATTAATTAGATGTGCAAACTACACAGCAGAGTTATTTAACCTGAAGAGCTGCATAGACAATATGTCTGTTCTGGGACAAGCCACATTTTCCATAAATACATGGAGAATAATCAGGTGTAAAACCTTTAAAGATGCAATGTGTAACTTCTCTGGTGAGGGGTCTGCCAGCTGCATGAAGGTGCTATTGCTGTGTCTGAAATGTTTCTCTGTTCTCACACTTCTCGTTGCCTCAGCAGGGCTAAAAACATTAAGCACAACTCCCACCCTGGCGCTGAGCTGTTGACTGGCTGCCCTCAGGAAGGAGCTACAAGTGGATCAAAGCAACGACCACCAGACCCAAAAACTGTTTTCCCCAAAGGCCATAACCACTCAGACACATGCACTGACTGAGCCCACATTCCTGTCCCTCTATCCCCTCATCCCCTTCCATCCACTTGTTGCGCAATATTGAATACAGTGCCATATTTAACTGAGTGCAATATTTAATGCATTGCAATATCTTGTGTGATCAAATTTTGCTCAGATGTTATTTGTGATTATACAGGTTGCAGTAAACTTTTTTCTTCTTTTTAAACCCACACCTCCCATGCCACAAATTCCCTCATGGGCAAATACAAAACAAATATACACACACAAATACATATGCTGAACACATACATGCATATACAATATACATATACACACATACAGATACAATATACATGCATATAGTATATAGAATAGAGTATACACATACGTCTGCACATGTGCACATATATGCATGTATATATGCACATATACATACATGCACACACATAAAAAAAATGTCTAGGTTAAAGTCCCCTCTGTACAAAACAATAGCAAATTTCCTCCATCAAAAGAGATCAGTGGGTGCAATATCTTAAAGGAGTGCAATATTCAATATGTTATGCAGTGCAATATTAAATACAGTGCAATATTTAACACGGTGCAATATTTAATACTGTGCAGTAGTTTGACTGGGTGCAGTATTTAAAGCAGTGTAATATATTGTGAGTGCTGTAGTCTTGGGTGTGCTAGCATTGCACTAGTACTATTTACTTCCTTTTTTATACTGTGTTGTAAGTGTCACATACATGTCTTCATTGGAGGGTGAGTTGCCTTTAATCTTGTTGTGCATGTGTATATTGTGGTTTGTACATATATATATAGTCTCGATTCACCGGTCAATCTACGTTCCTCCCCTCACCTATGGTCATGAGCTCTGGGTAATGACCGAAAGAACGAGATCGCGGATACAAGCGGCCGAAATGAGTTTCCTTCGCAGAGTGGCCGGGCGCTCCCTTAGAGACAGGGTGAGGAGCTCGGTCACACGGGAGGAGCTCGGAGTAGAGTCGCTGCTCCTCCACGTCGAGAGGAGCCAGCTGAGGTGGCTCGGGCATCTGGTCCGGATGCCTCCTGGACGCCTCCCTCGGGAGGTGTTCCGGGCATGTCCCACCGGTAGGAGGCCCCGGGGAAGACCCAGGACACGCTGGAGGGACTATGTCTCTCGGCTGGCCTGGGAACGCCTCGGGGTCCGTCCGGAGGAGCTGGAGGAAGTGGCTGGGGAGCAGGAAGCTTGGGAGCCCCTGCTTAGACTGCTGCCCCCGCGACCCGGCCTCGGATAAGCGGAAGAAGATGGATGGATGGACATATATATAGTGACAATAAAAGGCATTCTATTCTATTCTAAAGTAGGTGATGGCACAAGGTCAAGTTACAGGTCCAATCTGTGAAGAGGCAAACCCACTCTCAGTAACAACAGTTTTTGCACATTAGAAATGGCTGTAAGTGAATAAATGCTTCATAGGTAGATGAGCTGCCATACTGTGAAATATTCCAACCAGTGCAGTAACATCTCCATGGACACAAGTAGATGACGAGCGCCCATCAGAAAAATTACATAGTGCACACATACAAAGAACATTAAGAAACATGATCTGTTAGCCTGGACAACATCCTGTAAATGCATCGTCACAGTTAAACATCAGATTCTGTACCCAGCCTCACCTCCGTCATAATGTTCAGCTCTGGCCCTGTAGGATGTATTGAATGCAGTGCTGTCACATGACCCCACAGAGATGAGTGTAAGCAGATAGATTTCCCAGTTGTGAATCGGCGTGTGGTTTGGGAGAGGCGCACTAACTGGATTACGCTTTGCCTGTTCACCTTTTAGCGAGTGGCACAGAGGTAGATCGATACGATACTAATGTGATCAGGGAGCCCTATCACTCCTCAGACCGGGGCTAACCATGTCACTATGCCGAGCCTAAACTCTGCTGTGTTTATGGCCTGGTATTACATTACAAAGCAGGGCTGAGTGATATGGGAGGGTGCATTATGTTTTTCCCTTTTCAATTCATCAATGTTTTTCAATTCAGTTATATTTTCTTATATGCTGTTTTTCTTATCTTAAAGGTGCTTTTCCTCCTTTTCTCCATGGAGATGTTATTGCTTTGTCCGGAATGTTTCACAGTATGGCATTAAACCTTTTTTCTTCATGGAGATCAAACCAGGCCAAGTTACAGGTCAGATCTGTGGAGAGGCGTCACGGCTCACAGTCAGAAGGCCTGTTTTTCTAGGTATTTTTGAGCTATAAAACCAGTTGGAATTGAATGAATATAAAGTAGAGGTGTTTAATGTCACACTGCGGAACATTCCAGGCAGAGCAAAGCCATATTCATTGAAAGAAGGAAGGACAAACCCCCAATCAAAAAGTTATACAGTGCACCTTTAAGTGTAACAATATGTATTTTCTTATTTTAAATCCGAAGCCGCCTGCTCTGTTGGTAGATCATTTTACTTGTCATGTAAAATTTAGGCCTATTCAAATCGAGATAATGTGCTTTTAAGTTATGTAATTGAACTTAGGAAGAAGTGGTGGATTCATGTGGTATCACAGCATTCAGATTCATGACGAACTTGTCATTTGATAAAATACAGGGACAAACAAAAGCGTGTCCTCATGCCCTGATTTGCAGCAGCACAAGATAAAACATAATATAAGCATAATATTGGGAAGTGTCAATGTCAATGAAGTCTAGTCTTTGTGGAGCACAAAAGGGACTCCCTTCTCTGGTTCCAGAAGTAAATTTTTCATTCTTTGTAACATTCTTTGTTGAAAATGTTAAATATTTCAAAAGCTTTCAAAGACGTCACAGAGGCTAAACTATTATCGATAACACAGTTGTTTTAAGTCAAAAAAGCATGTTTAAAACTCAAGATTCTGTGAAATGCTTTAATAATTTTGCAGTTTATAAAGTTTCAGAATCAGATTTTAAATGAAATTATTTGACTGAAAGTCTTTATGGTCATTAGTTACCACATAGCTGCTTAGCCCTGAGCTTTCAGACTTTTAATAATGTATATATTTTTCTCAATAATACATATATATATTTTTTTTTTCAAGTCTGTGGGAAAAATGAATTAGAGATTTACTTTGGGACCTGGCGGCGGTGGGCGGTCAAATGAAGCTCATGAGGCTGGCAGCCCTAGGGGCAAATTTGGAGCTAAGTTCCATATGAGGAATAGAAAATGGACAAAATAGTGAAATGAAAAAAAGTGTGAACATTTTAAGACTGAAATGAGGAGATTCATTGCTGCAGTTACAGAGAGAGGGTGAACGATTTTTCAATATAAAGTCATTTGGAGACAGAAGATCCCCCATGTTCACTTCCTATCTGGAACACGGTGGCTGCTGGGTTAGCTACTGTATGTCTGTTTATATACTGCTCAAAAATATCTAAGGAACACTTTGAAAACACATGAGATCTTAATGTGGAAAAAATATATGTTGGATATCTGTATAAATCTGGACAGGGCAATGTCTTAGGAAAGAGGAGCATCCTCTCCTCTTTTAATGGAAATGAACAACAGGTGTCCTAGAGTGGCAACAATGAGACAACCCCTAAATCAGGACTGGTTTTACATGTGAAGGTCATGTCACGTTTCTCCCTCTGGCTCTTTTATGGCTGGTTTTCCACAAGTTCTGCTTTGGCTATACAGTGATTATCACTACTGGGGGTTTGAGGCCATTCCTTAACCATATAGACGTTGTGCAGATTGTCCAACGTCTTCAGGATGGCACATGAATGGCCCTCATGCCGTCACGACACGACGTTGTCAAACATGCAGACAAGCACGAGGGGGCCACACAAGAGAGTGAGAAGCATTTTGAGTTGCAGAAATTGAATTTTGGCAAAATGGACTAGCCTGGCACATTATTATTTCACTTTGACTTTCAGGGTGCCTATAAAATTAAGTCCTCTGAAGGCTGAAAATGTTATTCCCATTAAAAGAGGTGGCATCCTTTTGTTCCCAGGTCATTGCCCTGTCCATATTTGTATAGCTATCCAGCAGATTTTTTTTTTTTTTTCACATAGAGAACTGATGTTTTTTCAAAGTGTTCAAAGTGTATGTACAGTCTGTGATTCCACAGTATGGCAAAAGTTGTAGAAGTTGTGAAGTAGAAGTTGACAAGCACATAACATCAACAGACCAAATGATTATCTGTGAAAATATGGCCCCACTCAGATGATTTTCAAATTTCATGTCATACTTTCAAACTTACAAATCTACAATCTGGGCAAACAAATAACATTCACAAAGACAAGAAGACAGTGTCCTTGCCTCTTGAAAAGTTACGCAGTGCACCTTTAGAAATGACTTCAGTTAATGTGAAATACAACACATAACTTCAGAAAAGTTTTGAGTACAATATATGTTCCTGACTTGACAAATCACCTCGAATCTGAATTTCCACCGAAGACAATCACACTCGCAGAAAAGAGACGCTAATTCAGTCTCCCATCTCGGCTCCTATAGCACTGGGAAACCAGTGCATATCTCATTAAAATCAGTAAGAATCGCTCCCTTCATCCACTGCGCTCCATGTATCCTTCCCCAACTCACTATGAAAAATAGATCCCTGTCTGGAGTGTGGATTTCCAGTGAAGTTAATGAAATTGTCACAGCATCTTATGAAATCAACAGTATGTAAGCAATAACATCTGGCAAAGGCACGGTGCATGTAATGTCTGCCCAGCCTGAGAGCGAGAGCCATGTTAATGAGGGAGACAGGGGGACGAGAGAGGGGAGACAAAACAAAATTGGAACAACATTAAACCTTAAAAAAATACAGTGGTTATCACAAATGTTAAACCAGGAATAATGGAGAAAATACATTTGTACATTACTTCTTTGGTCTCTTTGGTCGTGGCTGCAGATCTTGCCGGTGATTTGCAAGGCATTCTGAGAAATTGCTCACACCCCTCCCTTTGTGTGCCGCAAAAAAATCTTGGTTTGGAGGGGTATATAGCCCTACCCCTTTCCCCTCCCCTCTGCCATAACGGTAAATGGGACACTTCAACCTCTACACGTGAACAAGCAAAACAAAGGTGTAGGGGTAAGGGGTGAAATGGGATTCAGCCTTAGAATGCTGTTTCTTCAGCAGAATTTATGAAAATGTTTTGTTTCATTCACACATGTTTGGGTAACCCTGCGTTATTAGTTTGTCTCCAAAGCTCCAAATGCTCTGTTCCACCTCAGCGGTAGTTTTTAATTTACCTTTTATAGACCCCTCCACCATGATTATTTTGCTACCTTTTTCTTACTGTGATGTTTCATTAGTGCACACCTCGAGATGTTACAAGTTTGGGTTTTTTGTTTCAGCTCAACTCCGTTCAGCGTCAGGAGCCCCAAAACCCTTCTGTAGGAGCCACTTTGTGTGAAGTGATATGAGTCTGTTAAAAGTGCTGCTATAGTCATACAGTGTCACAAAGCCATGACATTTAGAACAGAGAATCCTGACATGACGGGAATACAATAGTGTAACCTTACAGGGGTTTATACGTTTCTGTACTCTCTACTGAACTAAAGCTAAAAGGGAGCTTTTACCTTGAAAATTATTGCTTCATGGCATCACAAGGTGGAACAGAGCACACAGACCCATGCGCTCGGGGGAGACAGGGGGAGGAGAGACAGAAAGAAGGGTAACAAAATAAAATAGTACAGTTTAAAGATCCTATATGACTCAAAATTGAGACTTAAGTTATGCTATAATGTTGTTACCTTCTCAAAAACATGCCTAGAACCTAAATCTTACATACAGTACCTTTAAACAATGTAAACAAATGTCTCTACACAGCTACTACAACTTCTATTCACTAGCAAAGGCCACACCAACAACACATGTGTGAAGCGAAAAGAGTTTATTATACGGAGACAAGGCGGATCGGCTGGGTTGAGACTCAGGGTGGGGGTTCAGTCTCAATCTTCACATGGCCCAGCAGGACGAGACCCCCCTCGTAGGCGTCTTATGTCTGGAAGTGAACAGATATGGGTTGAGAGGGTGGGGTCGAGTTACAAACTGGGTTTCCGGGATAGGCTGCTAAAATTGGGGAAATTGAGGTGTGTCAGAAGTGAGCTGTGATTGGCTGGAGAGGAGGTGAGGGCGGTTGAGGCGTGGCCCTCCTCCTGAACCTCATATTAACTACATTTGTTGCTATGACTATTACTATAATTACTACAATAGCAACCACAGCTTTCTGATCTACGTTTTAATGTTGTTTCCCCATAAAAACATACCTATAAGTGTGTAAATGTTTTGTTTCACTTGCACATGTTTGAGTAAACCTGTGTCATTACTGTGTCATCTCCAAAGCTCAAAAAGCTCTGTTCCACCTTGTGATGTCATGAAGCTGTATTTTTCAAGTTATCAGCTCTTTTACCTTTTGTTTAGTAGACACTGGCACTTTCGACAGGCTCTAGGAAATCTAGAAAATCTAGGAAAAAAGAGAAAATGTCCCACTTTTCTTCATCTAAATGGCTCTGTAGCATTCTGTCATGTTTGTCTAAGCAACAGTTCCAACCATCCCTCGGTTTTCGTCATTTCTCTACTGACGCATAACTCCGAGCGCACTGGGTACATGCGATTAGAAGAGATGAGGATGCCAAATTCCAGATGATTCCAAACAGCACATACATATGCAGTCTTCATTTTACCAACGATCACATTTACTTCAGTGGGTTGTCCGTGTCAGGAACTACACCGTAAGTCGTCATCGCAGGTTTTCAAACATCTTCCTGATTCTAGTGAAGGTGTATGGAGTTTAAAACACAGTGGAACACTTCCTGATATCCATGACATCACAAAATGGTGCGTGGAGCCAAGTGTTTTCAGTTTGAGAGAAGAACTCAGCCTTAATCTGCAGGGTTTGAGCGTTAAACGTGTGAACGAAACAAAACACAACTCCAGGTCTGTTTGTGATGAGGAAACTACATTCTAACTCTTATTTTTATTGTGTCCTTAGGCAAGACACTTCACAAGACACTTCACCCACCTTGCTGCTTGATTGGCGGTGGTGGATACATTGTACTACGCACTATCGCCCATTATCCAGCACCGTTCCGTATTCAAAAACTCCCAACACAACAAGAATCCGCAGCACTGATTATTTTAAATTCACAATAGGCCTGTTTCATAAGACTGCTGATTTCCATTTTTGCACTGAACCTCCCGAGAAGAAGTTTCAATAGAGAACAGCCTTCGAAGTGACAAAGAGAACTATTGTAAAAAACGTCGGGCTGTTTGTCACCTTGTGTATGTATTTACTGTGCTGCGAATGTGTGTTTGACAAGGGCACAAATGACAGAATCTCACCCGCATCACTCAGAGCTGTCTGCGCACTGTCAAACTGAGGAGGATGTCATGATGCATTGTTCCAAGTGATCCAGAAGTCTGTATGTATTTATTCTATTTTTCGAAACGTAACAAGGACATGTGCGTAGGAATTACAGACGAGTATACGCACACTGGAATTTTACTGTCTTAAAACTAGTTTGTCGGTTTGCGTTCACACTTTTCTGACACACTTCGAGCGTTCTGATTGTCCAGCGTGATGAGTTTGTTGAGACTTCGCGGTGAAATCGTGCTGAGGGTGTTCTACGTGTGTCTCTATCGGCGGAATGTTCAACAGTTACCATGGTGACGCAATGCACTCACCAGCAAACACTGACAAAAAAGGTTTAAGAGAGTCCGAAAACGTAAGAAAAATGGATTTAAAGAGCACATTTTCAGGAGTCTGTGATCAATACGAGCGTTCATGGTCCTGTTTTAGGTCTTTGATAAAAACTAAAAACTTGAGAGTGACTAACTGAAAAACTGCCGCCTAATGACTGTAATTATACTGTATGTGTGAGCCTTGTTTAACAGCATGAAACCTCTCAGCTGCTGTAGTCCAGTTAAGTCAGTTCTTTAATGCCAGATTGTGTTAAGACTTAATCTGATTTTGATTTTAACAGAGCTTCTGAAAAGCAGTGCCTTTTTAGTTAGTTCATTAGTTTGTTCATTTTTTTTTTCTGCCATTTTACAGAATCATTAATCACATTACAATGATTTAACACAGAAACGAGGCATTATGTGACACAAAAATGATTCTACACACCGAAGGGGTCTACGGTGAATCTTTAACACTTATTTTTCCTAATCCTATGAACATATAGAGGAGGATACAAGATGGCAGAACTATTTCCAGAAAAAAATAAAACAAACATCAGCTTTTAGGAGCGCAGGAAAGAATACATACTTGGTTCTTTGGATATACACACACACACTACAGACTACGCACTTTAAGCACTTTAAGAACTAGCATGGTAACAGTGCACTTCCTGGTTCGCCTATATTAATAATGTTTTGATTTGAATGTTTTGTAACTTCCACAAACGCAGCAGTCTCACTTACGTTCATTCACAGTCTAAAAATGATTTTTTGGAATTATTGTGAAATGTGAAAACACGTCACATGGCTGAATAAATATACTTAAATCAAATAGAGTAGGAAAATCGGCCACACTTTTGATATATATAAAAACTTAGTGAAAAGATTTGAATGTTCCTGCAGGTACTACATTGGCTTCTATGGCTGACTGGTTTCCGTGTACCTCTCTCTATTTTCGGTGTGTTTCCAGAAAGTTCCCAGTTCTGCGTCTGAGCACTGAGCAGAAGAATCTCTGCAGCCTGGGCCCTCGTCTGGCAGAGCCAAAATCACCGGCCTCTCCTCCTACTTTCCTCCTCCTCTCCTCCTCTCCTCCTTTCCTGCTAATTTCCTCCTCCTCTTCTCCTTTCCTGCTAATTTCCTCCTCCTCTCCTCCTCTCCTCCTCCCCCTCCTTTCCTCCTCCTCCTCCTCCTCACCCTCCTCTTCTTCCGTCCTCTTTCCTCTCTCTCCTCCTCTCTCTCCTCCTCTTCTCCCCTCCTCCTCTCCTCCTTCTCCCCTTCTCTCTCCTCCTCCTCTCCTCCTTCTCCTCTCTCTCCTCTCTCTCCTCCTCCTCTCTCCTCTCTCTCCTCTCTTTCTCCTCTCTTCCCTCCTCTCTTTCTCCTCTCTCTCCTCCCCTCCTCTCTCTCCTTCTCTCTCCTCTCTCTCCTCCTCTCTCCTCTCTCTCCTTCTCCTCTCTTTCTCCTCTCCTGTCTCTCCTCCGCCTCTCTCTCCCCTCCTCTCTCTTTCCTCTCTCTCCCCTCCTCTCTCTCTCCTCTCCTCTCCTCTCTCCCTCCACATGGCCCTCGCTCCACTGCTCCACAGTGGGGGGAGTCCAGGCATGTGAAGACTCTGCACTAGAAGAAAGAAAAGTGTGATCCAAATCCCACCAGCCTCATCTCAGTAAGAGCACAAACCCGCTGGAACTGTAAGTGTTCCCCCCATGTGAGTGGACACGGGCCGGTTATATTCTGTTTAGAACTTTCTCTTCACATCACACTTGTCATTTTAGTTCTCAATACTATTTCATTAGGACTGAATTTATGTTTAAATTCCCTGTACTTGACTTTTGTTTCAGAAAAGCACATTATAAAACTGATGCATTCTTGTTATTATTATTCTGCTCATTCTGTGCCTCCTCCATCTTAGGCTTATTTACATGTTCCCGTGGTAACTTAACCCCTGAAGACCTGAGGGCAATTTTAGTACATTTCTCCTCACCTAGATTTTTGTCTTAATTTTGCTTTTAAAACTTCCCCTTTTCCCCTATAATGAAGTGTTCTACATCCTTTTGTTCAGTCCAACCTGTTATTTCACAATCTGCTGCTGTAGTTGTGTCATGTGACTGTAATAAAAGCTACAGGACCAGAAATAGAGATGAAAAAAAAACTGAAAATAAAATTCACTCTTTTATACAAAACACACAGCGAACATGTATAAACAACTTTTTGGACATAAAAAATGCTTAATTTAGGGCCTCAGCTACAAAAATGCAAAATATCAAGTCTGTAAGTAAATTAAAAATCTCCTTATTGCCCTAAAAACAAAAAAAAGTGTAATCGCTCCATTACTTTCCTGGTGCCGTCATGGAAACAGCTCCTGTAAAGTCCAGGGCCAGAGCCACATCACTTCTGCATTTCCCTGGTGTTTATTACATTTGGATTTGTTCATTTTGAGTGAAATAAACATTTCAAATAAAAATAGAAAGGGATGTGCAATTACACACACCAAGATGCGTAATTTGCCATGTATGTGAGAATTAACTCCACTTAGAGTGACTTTTTCACTCGTTATAAACACACACAGTCAGAGGAGTCGACCATCTTGACTCACTTCACTCTTTGGCAACGTTTGGGTCGATCAGTTCCTATTGGACACTCGTTTTGCGCACGTCATCACACAGCGTGAGTGTGACGTAGGATAAAGCTGCAGAAATGTACAGAAACCTCTATGTCTGCACTTTCAGAGGGGAAAAAGTAAGTTTCTATCTTTTACGGTTAGAAAGTGATGCTCAGTTATATAAAACATATTCCTCGGTATCGTATAGGATACTGTAGGTCTTCGAGGGTTAAACCTGTTTTCCATCAGGGATCCTCTGCTCCACACACTGTGACTGCACCTCCCAAACTCACTGGGCTCCTGCATGATATGAAATACAAATGTGTGTTCTGCCATCGCACTGGAGCCTCCTGCAGTGTGAGTTATGCTCCACACACCACATGATCTCTAATGCATCTCTGCTCCTGCTTCCCTTTTATCATGTGGCAGAAACTGGAGCGATTATGTATTTATCAGGCTTTGCACCCTCGCCTTTTTCCCATGGTCCTTTGCACCTGCGCGTTCCATTAGAAGCGCAGGGGTCAGGGGAGCGCACGGAGGCATGCGGAGCCCGCCTCTCCACCTAATGAGCCCCTCTCCACCCTCGCATCTCCTCCGCTCTGCTCCTCTTCTGCTCCACACACACATCTCCTCTGCTCCTCCACTCTGCTCCACACACACATCTCCTCTGCTCCTCCACTCTGCTCCACACACACATCTCCTTTACTCCTCCACTCTGCTCCACACACATCTTCTCCTCTCTCTTCCTCTCCTGTTCTCCTCTGCACATCTTCTCCACACTACATCTCTGCTCCGCTCCACCTTTATTTTCCTCCACTCTCCTCCTCCTCTCTCCTCCTTTGCTCTGCTCCTCCTCCTTTCTCCTCCTCCTCTCTCCTCCTTTGCTCTGCTCCTCTTCCTCTCTCCTTCTTTGCTCTGCTCCTTTGTTCTGCTCCTTCTCACTCCTTTGCTCTGCTCCTCTTCTTTCCTCCTCTCTCCTTTGCTCTGCTCCTTTGGTCTGCTCCTCCTCTCTTCTCCTCCTCTCCCCTTTGCTCTGCTCCTTTGGTCTGCTCCTCCTCTCTCCTCCTCTCTCCTTCTTTGCTCTGCTCCTCCTCTCCTCTGTTCCTCCTTTCTCCTCTGCCTCTCTCCTTTGCTCTGCTCCTCCCCCTTTCTGCTCCTCCTCTCTCCTCTTTACTCCTCCACTCTACTCTTCTGCTTTATCAACCGCTCTCCTCCACCTTTCTTCCTCTCCACTCTGCTCCTTCTCTTCTCCCCTCTCTACTCCTTTGCTCCTCCTCTCTCCTTCTCCTCTGTCCTTCTCCTCTCTCCTCTCTGCTCCTCCTCTCTCCTTCTCCTCTGTCCTTCTCCTCTCTCCTCTCTGCTCCTCCTCTCTTTGTCCTCTAGATAAGGCTATCAACCTCTCTGCTCCACCTCTCTTCTTCTCTGCTCTTCTCCTTGTTTCCATGGAGACGTTACTGCATTTTCTGGAATGTTCCACAGTACGACACTGATGCCGTGTTTCAGCCTCCTGCTCTATTCAAAGATGTAATATTTTCTTTTAAATGAATCGTTATGGCCATGTTTGCAAGGTCAAAACTTCGCTATTTTGTATTTTGTAAAATATGTTATTTTATTTAAGGTGCCAGAGAAAAAAAATAGAGAAAAAAACTCCCGTCTTACTTACAAATGTGAACTTTATTAGGAGCTGCAATGCTTTTTTTTATGTTCTTGGGCTGCCCCCTCTCCTCCAACGCACACTTTTGAAGGAATTTATGTGCAAAGTTTTTATTTGTTTAAGCTGCCAGAAAAATGTCTTCCTTGTGTGTTGTTTGTCATGACATTTTGCTTGGTTTTTTGCTCCTTTTGGACCTGGTAAACATTGTACAAACAAACAATTTCTGAGAAAATATGACATCTCTGAATTCTGTTTTAGAGCTCACTTATACTGTATTTTTGTACTTTTCCTTTCATCTTTTTCCCCACAAACTGCCACTTAAATGATGTAAAACTATGATAAATATTTACCACAGGTACTATCTGTAACAAGTCTAATTAGAAAAACATGAAAACTTGTTACGTAAGGACTAATCCGCTGATACCGTGGTCCCACAAACTGAAAAGAGTTCACTTTTAAATCTGACACCTTTTAGCATTTCATTTTTTTCTTTCTTTTCTAGTCCCTCTTTTAGCAGTTCATTTGTTTCATGCTCACAGTGCAGTGATATAGAAGAAACAACACACGACAGTTGGTAGGGATGCAACAATAACCAAAATATAGTGACATTGTATGGTCAAAGCTCGTGGACCATCACTGTATATCGAATCACAAGTGTCTTTGCTGAAATGAATAGTTCTGATGCAGAAATAGCTTTAAAAAAACAGAGGGAACTACATAGACCATGATTCTTCGCTCCGTTTCAGTGCAGACTAAAGAAATAACGGTTCTAAGCACTTTTACATCTTCATTCTTTGGATTAAGTCTTGTGAAGCATCTTTAGAGGAAAAAGTCACAGATTCCTCCACAAAATATTGCAATAAATATGATACAGAGAGATGTTTATGGTGAAAATCTGGTACAGAGAGATTTGGATTTCGTTCCATCCCTAATGGCAATAAATGTTGTACCAAATGACTGGTCAAAGGATTTTAGAATGTCAGTCTTGTTATTACTGTATTTTTCGCACTATAAGTCACACTTTTTTTCAGGGTTTGGGTGGTTTCGATTTATATATTACTTTTTCACACTGGCAGCCCATAGACCATATATATATATATATATGAATCGTATATATGAATCAGAAATTAAAAAACAAATCATTATCCGTTTTTTCATTTTGATTTTAGAGACAAAGTATAGTAAACTAAAGAAAAGAGTTGTTTTTTTTGTTTTCTTATTTTTGGTTCTATATTGAAAAACGAATGAAGGAATGACACATGGATTGTTCTCTGTTGGGTTGTTTTTATTACTATAACTTCTAAAACTTTGCCTTTCAAGATGAAATATCAGTTCTTGGTCTTGGATTTTATAAAATAAATTTCCCCACAAAAAGTGCGACTTAAACTCCGGTGCGACTTATATATGTTTTTTTCTTCTTCTTCATTTTGAATTTTTTGGCTGGTGCAACTTATCCTCCGGTGTGCCTCATAGTCTGAAAAAATACATATGTATGTATAATATATATATAATATATATGTCATGAGCCACCCTACTATATCGTGAGCTTTCCCAAGATATCGCAATAAATTTTGTATCGTAAAGTTTATACCGTGACGATATCGTATGGTGAGAATTGGATATCGTTACAACCCCAGCGTTTAGCATTCGAATTCTCACTAACCATGTGGAAGAGGGAGTTCTGCTTAGGACTTCACTGCATCATATAGCTCTTTAGTGTGTAATCGAGGTGGGCAAATGGCGCATTACGGAACTTTTCTCATGAAGGGTCTGCTACCTGCTTGTCTCCATGGAGATGTTATAACTTTGTCTTTAATGTGTGTGAATGAAACCATTTTTATCATCAAATTTACTGTAAATTTCTAGAGGCGGCTTGTCATCAAGTTAAAACCATACGACAGAACCTTCTCCATGGAGACAGATACATTTTCCGACTGATCAAATCAATAAACTCAGTGCCTGTGTGAAGGACATCAAAACCTGGATGACCCTGAATTACCTGCTCTTAAACCCTGAAAAAACAGAGGTCATTGTTGTCGGTCCTAAAGGTCAGAGAGATTCTCTGTCCGACCAGATAATCTCACTTGACAATGTGAGTATAGCCTCTAGCTCTACTGTAAAAAACCTTGGAGTCGTATTTGACCAAAATCTCTCATTCACAGCTCATATAAACCAAGCTTGTAAAACTGCATATTTTCACCTGCGAAACATAACTAAAATCAGAAATATTTTGCCTAAAAATGATGCTGAAAAACGTATCCATGCATTTGTTACATCCAGACTAGATTACTGTAATTCTCTGCTCACCGTCTGCGCTAAAGGTACTTTAAGAAGCTTCCAGTTGGTCCAAAATGCAGCGGCCAGAGTCCTAACAGGAACTAAAAGACGTGATCACATCAGTCCTGTGTTAAAATCACTTCACTGGCTTCCTGTCGAGTTTAGAATTAAATTCAAAGTTCTCCTCCTGACATACAAAGCCTTAAACAATATGGTCCCATCATATCTTCAGGATGCCATTGTCCCCTATCAGCCAAATAGAGCACTTCGCTCTCAGAATGCAGGATTATTAGTGGTTCCTAGAGTGTCTAAAAGTACAGTGGGGGGAGAGCCTTCAGTTACCAAGCTCCTGTGTTATGGAATCAACTCCCTGTTGATGTTAAACAGACACCCACAGTCTCTTTATTTAAGACCAGGCTTAAAACCTCTTCTTCCTCCTCTTCGGAATAGCTTATGACCAGGTTACTTAGTTGATGTTACTAAGATAAGCTGCCGCAGGAGATAACAAGCTGGGGGAAGTGTGGCAACCTGAGCACTGTCCTCTGTTTCCTCCTTTTTTCTCATCAGCATCACTTACTATGTTCTCATCTGTAGTTTGTTCATTGCTATTCACATGTTGTCCCCTGTCCCACTCCCCCTGTGGAGTGTAACTCTTTCAGACTCCTGATGGCAGCTGGACCCCTCTCCTCCTCTTCGCCTGGCTCCTCCTCCTTGCCTGGCTCCTCCTCCTCACCCGGCTCCTCCTCCTCGCCCGGCTCCTCCTCTTCGCCCGGCCTCCTCGCCCGGCTCCTCCTCTTCGCCCGGCCTTCTCCTCCTCGCCCGGCCTTCCCTCCTCGCCCGGCTCCTTCCCCACCTGGGTAGATGTGGCCATACCGAACTGGCCCACAGGCCTGGACATCTACAGCCTGTCCGTCCATGGGAGTGGATCTCTCCTTCACTGTAGTTCTCCCCGAGGTTTCTTCTTTTTCCCAGGACCCTGGGTTTTTTGGAGTTTTTCCTTGCTGAGAAGGAGGGTCTAAGGACAGGGGATGACTGGACAATGTTTCATTTGCTGCTTTACATGAATGTTGTTTATTCCTGTTTTGATATGTCTGTGTGTGTGTTTTGCTCATCCAAATCTTGGAACGCCCTTAGAGGCAACTGTTGTTGCGATTTTGGGCGCTACAAACATAAATTCAATTGAATTGAATTGAATTTTATGCCATACTGTGGAATATTATAGCTGAAGGAGCAACTATTTTCGAATGGTAACAAGTATGAAGAGGCCAGTAAGTGTCAGGTTTGTGGAAATGCAAGCACGCTCACGGTAAAGTTTTTCTTTAGTGCCAAAAAAACAACCAAAATGAGAAAACATGCACTTATTTTAGTCTGTTTATTGGCGAAAGAGTTACATCATTTGACTTGAAATAAAATGAATATATAGGGGACAAAAAAAACAAATTGAAAAGAGATGAAATGCTCAAATTCTTATGATCCAGTCTGTATAATATTTCTCAGGCCAAAACCGCATCAGAATGAAGCAGCAGCGAAGACAATGCCAGCTTTGTGCAGTCTGCTTTAGCGTGTCGCAGAAAAGATTGTAATCTAATTCGGTAATGAGCTCTGCTGGAGGATTTATGGTCGGAGGCTTTCAAAACCTACAGGGAAGCGGGAACTCGTCTTCTGCTCACACAAACGCGCGTAAAGCTCAATTATCATGAAAATTACATCTCTGCAGCTCAGCCACAGAACGCAGAGCCGGAGTCAGAACCGGAGAGCGCGTCGAGAACTGGTGAATGGGCAGAGTTTGACGCGGAAATAATGGGGCGACGTGGAACTTTTTGGAAGGCGGTTCGCTGCTTTCGTGCCCGTGGAGATGTTGTTGCTTCGTCTGGGTTATATATAAGCGTAGTATTAAACTTGGCTGTCTTGCGTTTTTGATTACGGTGCTTTTAGAGGTCAAAAATACCTAAAACAGGAGTCTTTGCTTTCAAGACTCTCAAGGTCGCCTCACAAAAAGCAATAAAATTACTAAAAAACTAGTACAACGAAAAATAATAAAAGATACAGAGGACACAGGAGGACACAGAATAATCAGTAGAAAGATCCAGGTAGTTTAAGTTTCATAAGCCAGTTTGAAGAGGAGGGTTTTTTACGTGGGTTGCAATAGAAAAGTTTAATAATAGTAAATTTTATTTATTAGGCGCCTTTCTAGACACTCATGGTCACCTTATAACCACATAAACAAATTAAATACAATTAAAATGCACAGTTAAATGCTTCCTGTTCAATTCAAAGATGTAATATATTTGAATGGGACTGTATTTAATGGATAGATTGTATTTAGTATTGTATTTTATTAGTATTTAGTATTTATTGTTTTAAGAATTGGTAATGTATTAGGCAGTAATGCCAAACTGTGAGACATTTTAAGAAAAGTAATAACAAAGAGTTAGGAAGTTGTATGTGTGGGATGTAGGAAATCATCTAGTTTTGTGAAGATTTGTTTAAAGGGTCAAAACTCAACACCAAAATCACTTTTTTCTACAGTTTAGCTGCGTAAATGAGTCTAAAATAGAAATGTATACTAATCCCCGGCCTTATTTTGGTATTTAGGTTAGGTTAGGTTGCTTTATTTGTACCCACAGGTAAATTTGTTTTGCAGATTTGAGAGGCTGGTCCCACATTTCATTCATCCACACACTGCACAATACACACAAATTCAAAACACAAATACACATAGTGTTGCAGTTCTCCAGTACAGAATGATTTTGTTCCATAAATAAATGAATTCATCTCATTGAGCTAAAAATCACAATACATATTTTAGTGCATAGTTCTTAAAATTTGACTTTTGGGTCAAAGTTGTGTCTGTAACGGCCTCTTTAGGATCAACTACAGCCAGAACATTTGAATTTTCAGGTTGGACTGACGGCCGCTAGTGAGTCAGATGCAGGTTATGCGGCACGTGAAGAGCCCCTCTAAGCCCCGCCCCTCCCTGGCACCGCCGGACACCGCCATGTCCCGCCGTGTGTGGAGAAAAGAGAAACAGCACAAATATCTGCTCTCTTTCAAAGTCTGGAGCGCACCGGTCCAGTCCATGTTGGATTGTTGTGGCTGTCGGTCAGCTGTCAATCATCACTTTGCTTAGGGGTGGAGTAAAGCTTCAGGAGGAGGTTTATGACTCTTTAATTGATAATTGTGAAAATTCAGGTTACAGTATAATAATAATAAACTCAAAAAAAAATTGCAACAATTTTAGAAGCAAAACTGAATTCAGTATATATTCCAAAAACAGCTTTTTACCCTGTTATCATGTTGTACCCCAAAATGCCTGAAGAGTTTTTAATGTCATCCATGCATGTTTGAGTATTTTAATGATGGGGACACTGTTCAAACTCTCCTTCCGGTTACATGTGCACTGCAAAATAGGCCTATCAAAGAATAAGAAAATAATACCAATTTTGAGGTAAAAATGCCCTATTTTAAGTGAAATTGCCAGTGCAGTAAGAAATTTTCACTTACCAAGTGTTCTTAAAACAAGACAAAATACGAATCTTGTTCCAAGCAGAAAACACTAGTGTGAAGTATTTATGGCAAGATTTTTCACCTTATTTTGAGTATATTTAGGTAATTATTGCTTATTACTGCTTATTTCTAGTTTATGACATGTCTTATTAGGCTATTATTTCTTACATAGATACTTGTTTTAAGAATACCTAGTTTTAAGAATAACTCATTTTATGAATACCTCGTTTTATGAATACCTAGTTTTATGAATACCTAGTTTTAAGAATACCTTCTTTCGATCATTCACAATATCTATACATTTGATACAACATGAAATCAATTATGTTTGAAGCTGCATTTATTGAAATGTGAGATTTTCCACTTTCCACATCTCCACTTCCACATCTGCACCTAAAAGCCACGGGACGCTCCTCTGAGGTTCAGATCTGAGTCAGAGAAAAGAATTGGTTTGAGAGGGAAGTGAAAGAGGCTTAACCTGGTTTGATTTCATATAAAGACCGGTTTCAAAGTTCATAAACATTATGCGCGCACACATTGGCCCCAAACCATTCCCGGGTTTACAATCGTGACAATGGCGGATCATGACAGGTGCGATCACTCAGCGTAGTTAAAGTCCCTTCAGCCAACAGATCGTGACGGCTCTTTAAGGAAGTTGCCCTTAAGCACAGGTACGCAGTTACCCGACCCTTACGGGCTCCCTGATAATGAGTGGGAAGCGGACATATCAAAAATAACGGCAACTGAATGGCCCCACATTTATATGTATCTCATAAATTCGCCAAGCGTGTGTACGAAGGAGAATTTAAGAGCATATAAGTCTTTAGAAGTGTACAATTTCGTGGGATGTGGTCATGTCCAACCTTTGAGGATGCACAAAATAACAAATGAAAGTGAATTTTGTATCGTCAAAGCCGGAGTTTTATCAAGTCAAAGGCCACACAAGGACACAAGACGGAACTGTTCCAAGCCTGGGTGGATGCACATAAGACCAAGGGATTTGTTCTGACAGCCATATAGTATAAATACCTGATATAAAGTGATCACTGCAAACACGAGCCTTGTCAATCAATTACTTAGACCAGTCTTCTCGTCTGTGGCTCGTATCCACAGATGGCGGCGGTGCTGTTTAAATGCACCTTTTCCTTTAGGAATCCGATAAATAATCAGTCCGTTTCCTTTTACCTGCCTGTTCGTACAATCAACGGCACAAAACGATGGCATTTTGGTACAATACAAGCAGCTAGAATTTCACCTTCCTGAAAGTACAAACCGCGATAAAAACAGTTTGTTTTGGGTCCGAGTTGCGCGCCATGTGCTCATCATATATGTGTGACGTGTCATGAAATCTGCCTATAAAAAGTGCTTAGAATAAGTTGTAATATCTAGGTAATATCTAAGATAATTCAGAATGGAATATCTTGAAACAAGTAAAAAAAATCTCATCTTATTAAGTAAAAAAAATAATTTTCTGCAGTGTCCAATGCTCCGCTTACAAGCCTACATCACCTATGCTCCCACACAACAATTCTCCTTAAATATTACAAAAACATGATACAACACTGTGCAGATCCTTTTTCAAATGAGTATCTAGTTTCAATACTTGTTTTAGTCTGGATTAGTAACTGATTCTCAATACTTCTGATAACCAAACGGACACAGCTCAATTACCATGAACATTACACCTCTGCTGTTTAGCCAGAGACAAACACTGAACACTTAGAGTACGAGACACATTAACTCAATATCATTTCCTGATGTGAGCCCAGCAGCAGGTTTGGTCAGGGTTGTGTTTGGTAGCGCGATGTGTACTGCCCTGCTCTGTTCCGTTCTGACTGAAATACATCTAGCCTCAGAAAAATCTCCTTCATGAATATTTGAGGAGTGGACATGAGCGTCAGAGCTCATATCAAAGCTCCATAGTTCAGTTAAGAGGAGACGGAGCGCCACTGATCTGAGCACATGATGTTACTGCAGCCGCGAGGAGTTAAACCAGTGTTAAAGGAACCAGCTTACTCTGAAGTTTTGAGTGACAACCATGTGTTTTATAGTGTCAAATAATAGAAATATGTTTGAATCACTGATAAAAGGAAATAATCACTATTTAAATCCAGGCTCAAAACTGTTCAAAACTAAAGGTTTTTATTCCGCACTTTTAAAGGTGCAGTGCGTAAGGGACTGTCAAACACTTTTCTCCATGGAAATGTTATTGCTTTTGTTTCACATTATGGTATTAAATCTTTTTTATCATCATGGAGACCAAACCAGACCAAGATACAGGTCAGAGCTGTGAAGAGGCGACCCTGCTCACAGTCAGGATGTCTGTTTTTTTAGGTATTTTTGAGCTATAAAACCACCTGTAACTGACCTACTACTACCTGTAAGGTAGAGCTGTTTAATGTCATACTGTGGAACATTCCAGGCAGAGTAATGACATATCCTTGGAAACCAGAAGGTGTCGGTCCCTGCTCCAGAAAAGTTACACAATGTACCTAATCTTAATGTTATGATAATCATTTCTTTCATTTCTAAATGTTGTAACGACTGTGTCATTTACACAGACAATAAAACTCAAAAATGAACAGGCTTTATTCGTTGCAAAAAGGCAGACTGCTAGGAGATGGGGCGGAGCCTAGAGAGGAATTCCAATGCCATTCCATGTCCAAAACAGGGTTTGAAGAAAACATGAAAAAAACAAACTAATTTACTAGAAAAAGGCAAAATACTCGAGACATAACCTGGGCCAAACAGTATATCCGATCTGGCAGTGTGTCCATGCTTGAGCTTGTTCTTTGCACTGGACAGAGGTGGATAAAATTGGTGAAAAATTGTAATGTGTTTACTTTGATTAATTCCTACTCAAGTAAAAGTCACCCTCTAAAAATGTACTTGAGTAAAAGCAAAAACGTACTTCATTTAACATGTAATCTGAATGTAATCTGAGCTAAAGTTGCTTGGTTACTTTCAATTATTTGATGTAAAAAAGGCTGAGTCATAAATCGAATCCAGCATAAGTTGTTTTAATCAACTTTTAGGTGATGAAATGCAAACTTTGTTCAGTGCAACATTTGTACATTTTAAAGACACTGAGCTCCTAACACTTCCTAACAGATTAAGGTTTTAACCAAACGCTGATTATATTATTTGGGATACACAGGCAAAAGCACATTCTACTTACCACCACATGCTTTTGCAGATTTGATGTGGACCTTTTGTACACTGACAGCTCTGTACATGAAGAACGCCCAATTTGCATTGCATTATTATGTTGTTCGCTATTTTGCCTTTGAACGCAAACAGCTGTCCTCTGCATTTGGCCCATCCCCAAAGCCACTGGGGCAAACTGTCCTGACCCACCTGGAGTCCAGTCTCCAGATCTTGAGCTTGTCTTAGCAGTACCTTAGCTGGAGGATTGTACCTATTGTGCATGTTTTGGGTTTAAGACACAGAGAGAACATGCAAACTCCACACAGAAAGACTCCGGCAGCCTGGAATCAGAATCTTCTTGCTCTGAAGTGGCACAGCTATAACCGCTCAGTCTCCTGTTCTGTGCTTGTCTCCACTGAAAGGTTTTTGCCTTGAAGACGGGTCCATACATATATTTAATGTCTTTGCAACATTCAGTAAACACACCTAAAGTCAAGGCAATAAGATGTCTGATCCTCTACCAGAAAAGTGACATAATGCACCTTTAAACTTGCATATTTAACCAGATAACAGCAGTTTCCCACTTCACAGCACAGGGATGACACAGTGTTTAGCTTTACTATAGATATAATGTCAAATTCTCTTTTTTTTCTCCCTTTTTTCTCCAGTGACCTCCTCTGTCTCCTCCTCATGATCTGTGTGAATACGACGTTCTGTGAATGGGCTCTTCACCGGCTCCTGTACAAACTCAACATGACTCTTCATACGCGCTGACTTTGCCTTTAATCTCTCCCACAGGTCCCACAGGTCCCACAGGGTTTCAACAAACACCTCTGGGCTTTTTGATGGTAAGGAAACCGAGTGCAGAAGTTCGTCATCAGCTTGTCTCCATGTAATGTTCCACAATGTGGCATTACTGTGTTGCTGCCTTGGACAGGTGTCTCTTGAGAAAGAAATTCTGAATCTCAATGGGACTTCCTGGTTAAATAAAGGTTAAATAAATAAATGTATCCATGTGTACATGTGTCCATCTCCATGGAGACAAACACCTCCAGGTCAGGTTACAGGCAGGGCAGACTGGTAGTCTGTGCATTTAGGAAAAGTCCAGAACAGCAGTCTGGTCTACTGGCCATCCTAACAGCAGAGGGCGCTAATACAATAATTTGCCCATTTGTCAAGCATAAATTGTGTAGGCCTAAAAGGCAACAAAGAAGAGTGCGTTATTCGTTACTCTGACTCAACGCATGTCAAAGATGTCGAACAGAAAACGTAAGGAGAAAGGTGGAATGGAAAAGGTTAAAGACAAAAAAGCAAAGTCACTTCAAAATGAAGCAGCAAAATGGAAAAAGCTTTTTGTCAGCAGCGGTGTTACTGCCAGCAGCAGCAGTAATAATGTCATAGACGACGATGACGACGGGCAGATACGAAAGGAACGTCCTCGTGTGCCTGGACAGTGAGTGTGATCAACAGGGTGGCAGAAAACAGTGACGTGAACTGATCACAGCCCTGAAGAGGCAACAGGACGACATTTCACTGATTTAGGTCTTTTGGTTCATAAACAATCAGAAGTAGTTAATCTTTGTGTGTTTTTTTCACATCCACACAAAGATTAACATCCCCCCACCACCAAAACCACCAAAACAATAAGATCCTCTACCAGAAAGGTTACAGAATGCACCTTTAAACTGCACATGTCTCTGTATCCTCTGACATCTGCCTCTAATCTCTTTAACCTCAGCTTTTGACATGATGAACCTGCGGAGCCCTGGGGGATATGAACAAAGAACACAGGGCTTCTGATGGTAAGGCAACCCACTTTTGTTCCACATTGATTCTTGGCAGCTGATGTCATCAGGTTTTCCTGCTAAGTGAAGGAACCGCTCTGTCAGGCACAGAAAAGTGCTGTTTAAAGGTCCTATATTAAGCAAAATTGAATCTTGTGGGCGTTAAACCATGTTAGAATGCTGTTACCTCCTCAAAAACAGACCTGGAGTTTCATTCACACATTTGTTTCATTCACACATGTTTAAGTAATTAAGTAAGTAATTCTGTCTGCATTTCCATAGCTCAAAATGCTCTAATCCACCTTGTGATGTCATGAAGCAGTAGTTTTCAGGTTAACAGCTCCTTTACGTTTTACCTTTAGTTCAGGAGAGAGTGACAAATCCAGGTCTGAAATCATCTGCATGATCTCAGTTTATGCATATTCAATTCAATTTCAATTCAAAAGTTTATTGTCAGTTCTTCATATGAAACATATGAAGAATTTAAATTGTGTCCTTCACTCCCAGGCTTCTAAAGAAATAAATAATAATAATAATAAAAGGAAAAGTCCTAGTGTTCTTCTTTAGGGAGATGCAGATTCCTCACTTTCTGGCAGCCTTGTGGTTAGAGAGGGGAGAGCGTTCAGCATCCTAACAGCCTGGTGGATGAAGCTGTTGGTGAGTCTGGAGGTGCAGGAATAGAGGTCAAACAGATGTAGAATGAACTAATATGCAAATAGATTTTTAGATATATGAAATAGCATAAACCGTAGTCAATGAAAACGCTGTGAAATCAATCCACTCCAAGTTATATATATTCATAAAACATAAATGTCAAATTCAATCTCTATGGCAACGCTTGTCGGTGAAATCGCCATTAGATATTTTTCCCAAATGTTCAGTTGTAGGCACTGTCGGGAGGTTAGCAGCAGTATCTGAGTTCAGAATTGACTCCAGCCGTCTCTGCTGTTGCCTCCTGGGGCAGAGTGTGGGGAGATGTATTTTGCTGTTACCTTGGGCCCGGGGCTACGCTGCGCTGATGCAGAGCTGGACTGTGTGAGCAAACAGGGGACAGGGAGCTGACATGGGGCTTAGCTACAGTATCTGTGAATGAAGATTGTCATGTTTCAAGTCTGAATTTTTAGGCTTTATAATGTTTGTGAGCTACTACTTGTTCATTAAAGGTGCACTGCGTAACATTTCCAGTGGCCTGCATTTTTTCATTTCTGCCACCTGCTTGTCACCATGGAAATGTTATTGCTTTGTTTACAATGTTCCAGACTAAACCGATCACAAGGGAGACAAGCAAGTTACAGCACTACACTACAGTACAATTCAGATCTGTGGAGAGGCACCCCATTCACAGAAGGAATGGTTGTATTTTTGAGCAACAGAAATACATGGATATGCATAAAGCCGTACCATGGAACATTCCAACAGTGAGTGAGGTTACACAGTGTTGCTTTAAATATGCAAAATGTTACCCTACTTTTACTACTACTACTACTACTACTTCAACTAATATTACTATTACTACTACTACTACTACTACTACTACTACTACTACTACTATTACTATTACTACTACTACTACTACTACTACTACTACTACTACTACTACAACAACTAATACTACTATTACTACTACTACTACTACTACTACTACTACTACTACTGCTCTAATGAAACTACTACTATTAATACTACGACTATTACTACTGCTGCTGATACTACGTATACTACTATTAATACTACTCTAATGAAACTACTACTACTACTATAATGAAATTACCACTAGTACTACAACTACTACTACTACTAACTAATATTACTATTACTATCACTACTTCTACTACTTCTACTACTACTACTACTACTACTACTACTTCTACAACTAATATTACTATTACTATTACTACTTCTACTACTTCTACTACTACTATTACTACTGCTACTTCTACAACTAATATTACTATTACTATTACTACTACTACTACTACTACTACTACTACTACTACTACTACTACTACTACTACTTCTACAACTAATATTACTATTACTATTACTACTACTACTACTACTACTACTACTTCTACAACTAATATCACTATTACTATTACTATTACTACTACTACTACTACTACTACTACTACAACTACTACTACTACTATTACTACTACTACTACTACTACTACTACTACTACTACTACTACTACTACTACTGCTCTAATGAAACTACTATTAATACTACTACTATTACTACTGCTGCTGATACTACGTATACTACTATTAATACTACTCTAATGAAACTACTACTGCTACTATAATGAAATTACCACTAGTACTACAACTACTACTACTACTAACTAATATTACTATTACTATCACTACTTCTACTACTTCTACTACTACTACTACTACTACTACTACTACTACTACTACTACTACTTCTACAACTAATATTACTATTACTATTACTACTACTACTACTACTACTTCTACAACTAATATCACTATTACTATTACTACTACTACTACTACTACTACTACTACTACTACTACTACTATTACTACTACTGTTACTACTACTACAACTACTACTACTACTACTACTACTGCTACTGCTCTAATTAAACTACTACTGTTACTACTACTACAACTACTACTACTACTACAACTACCATCCTAATGAAACTCCTGCACATTGAAATGAGGTTTGTCAAGTTCCCGTACACAGTTTTGTATTATGCTTTTGTATGTTTATGGAGTATTTGGTGTAATTTAATAAAAGTGCATGTTTCTGTTGTAATATAACACATTTTTAGTCTAGTCATAGAAAGGATCCGGTTCAACATTTGTGAGTTTTCTTTTTGGATATTTCATGGCAAACTGCAGTGTAATCAATAGGAAAACCACAGGAAAACTCTCTCTTGTCCCCAATGTGGGCGTATGACATCACATGATGAATCTGAAACCCACCAATATGGTAATCAAGCTACGTGTTTGGAGCCATGTTTTTTTTATTGTAATGTTAGCACAACTCAGCGCGCCTCAAAATCCATTTCTCTCCGACGTTCAGTGTTTGAAATTGCACAATCCAACATAACGACAATGATTCGGCATGGTTTTGTGTTTTTTCTGCTGAAACCAATTGCAAAAAGAAACAATTCAAAAGAAAACGGGGAGCAGATGGCTTAGATGTGATTGTCAGTACAGCGCCTGGTCTGAGCACTCCATTACATTTAAAGGGGCGCTTCAGGACAGAATGTGGGAGAAGAAGAGAGACAGGGGTTTAAAGCTGCACTGTGGAACTTTTTAGCTCTGCCTGGAATGTTCCCCAGTACGACACTGGACAATCTGAAAATGCTCGTCAAAAAGAAAGCACTTCTGGATCCACCAGCTTAAGAGTCTTGCTCCTTGTGGGCTTTATGTAGAATGCTTTTTGTGATGTGGTCACATTTTTGTATTTTTTGTATTTTATGAGAATGTTTTATGTAAATATTTCACTTTTTCTTGTTGTGGAGGAGGCTGATCTCATTTGGTGACCTCACTTTGGGACCTCTTATTCGATGGTGGGGATATGAGCACTTGGGCTGGCAACCATTTTGTATACTGTGGTCCAAAGCAAGAATAATTGTCTAATGAAGTCTTTTTGTTGAAACGTAATTTAAAATTTAAGCTGTTGGACATATGTGATGTGCATTTTTTTTTTTTTTCACTTTTAAACCCCAGTACGACATTAACAGCTTTACTACACATTTATTAAATTACAGGTAGTTTTCTAGCTAAATATACCACACAATACCAACTTTATTTATAAAGAACTTTACACAAACATAGAAAATACAAGGGCAATCACAGTACAACACAATACACTGCACAAACACAATACAACTACTAAAAACCATAGAAAACAATAAGATTCTCAAAAAAGGTGCGTTTTTCGGAGTGATTTAAAAACAGGTACAGCCTCCACCTGTTTAATCTCTGATGGTGACTGGTTCCACATCCATGGAGCAATAACAGGAAACACACAGTAAGAATGAAGCTCAAGTTTAGTGTTTGGGCGGCGCTGGAGCTGGTGCTGCCCTGAGAGTGTGAGAGGGGGTGTAATGGTGGATCAGGTCAGTGAGGTGGGAGGGCGCTAGACCGTGCAGACACTTAAAATGGAGAGAGGCTAAAATAGGGGAGATGCTCTTGTGTTTCCAGTTAAAAGTTGAGCCGCTGAGTTTTGGATCCGTTGTAAACAGCAAAGTGGATTGTGAATGACACCAACATAAAGTGTAATCCAATCTGGTCGTCACAAATGACAGTATGACAGTTTCAAAATGTTCTCCTGACAAAATGGTCTTAATTTTGGCCAGTTGTCTTTACTGGAAAAAACTAGACTTTACAACAGCAGTAATTTACTGATCAAATTTGAGATCTGGGTCCATTTTGACATCCAAGTCTGAAACGACTGACTTCACTGAAATACGGCTAGAAAACCATTCATTCTGACTGTGTGTGGGGTTGACTCTCCACAGATCTGACACTGTGAAACACTCCAGACAAAGCATCAGCATCCCCATGGAGAAAAGCATTTAAAAAGTTCCACCATGCACCTTTAAAGCTGCACTGTGGAACTTTTTTGCTCGAGGTTTTGCCGCTTGCTTGTCTCCATGAAGATGTGACCTGGGAGCTCTGTGACTCAAGTTAGACAGGACCATGAACGCTCGTATAGATTGGATTATTTCATGTATTTTCAGACATAAAACGTATTTGTCGGTGTATGCTAATGTGTGCTTTGTCACCATAGTAACTGCCTCTCCTTCCTAGCTATGATTGACTGATTGATTCTATTCTAAAAAAGAACAGTAAAGTCAGGTTCACCTACTGCTTTTTCAGAAGTGGTGTTTGAAATGAAAGCAAATTGGCGTAGACGTTACCATAGAGAACCATAAAAATATAATACAATTCCGATGTTGCAGTCAGTCTCCTATAGTGATTAAAATTACACTGATATGAAAACCCAGCCACGTAAATCAGATCTGGCCGCTTATGAAGAAGCAACAACAATTTTGAGAGCGAAATGCAATATTCATAGTTCATAAATAATGAATCTGTGGCTCACACAAACAGCTGAAGTGATAGTGGCCTTTTTCATTTGGGACCAGATCCACTGCTGTGTCCTGCTCAATCAACAGGCCAAGGAGCTCATCCATACACTCATTCTGTTTCTGATTCTCTCTCTTTTGCCATCTATGTCTCTCTCCTCCTCTCCTTCTCTCCTCCTTCTTTCTGTCTGCCTTCTCCCCCTCTCTCTCCCTCTGCATATTTCTCTCTTCTGCTCTGTGGCTCCAGGCTGTTGTTTGTGTTGAGGTTCTCCACAAAACCTCAAGATAAACCAGGATTGAACCGAGCACCAAGCACAACTGGGGGAATATCAAGACCCGGACTAAACCCGGACTAAACCAGAACTAAACCTGGACTAAACCTGGACTAAACCCGAACTAAACCTGGACTAAACCATGTCTAATGTGGGACTAAACCAGGACTAAACTGGGATTAAACAGGGACTAAACCAGGACTAAACCTGGACCAAATGTGGACTAAACTAGGACTAAACCCAGACTAAACCTGGACTAAAGATGGACTAAATCCAGACTAAACCATGACTAATGTGGGACTAAACCCGGACTATACCAGGACTAAACCTGGACTAAATTTGGACCGAACATGCACCAAATTAGTACTAATCCAAGGCTAAACCCAGACTAAACCGGGACTTGACTGGGACTAAACCAGGACTAAAGCAGAATTACATTTGGACTGAACCTGGATCTAATTAGTACTAATCCTGGGCTAAATGTGGACTAAACCTGGACGACATTTGGACCGAACATGCATCAAATTAGTACTAATCCAGGGCTATACCCAGATTAAACCGTGACTAAACTGGGACTAAACTGGGACTAAACTGGGACTAAACAGGGACTAAACAGGGACAAAACCAGGACTAAAGCAGAACTACATTTTGACTGAACCTGGACCAAATTAGTACCAATCCAGGGCTAAATCTGGACTAAACCCAAACTAAACCCAGACTGGGCCCGGACTAAACTGGGACTAAACCCAGAATAATCCCGGATAAAACCAAAACTAAACCAGGACTAAATCTGAACTACATTTGGACTAAATCTGAACCACATTCGTACTAAACCAATACAAAACCGGGACTAATCCTGCATCAAAAGCAGTACTAACTAAACCAGGGCTTCATTTGGATTAAAGCAAGACTAAACCTGGACTAAACCTGGACTAAACCCAGGTTATACTAGAACTGAACCCGGACAGACCCAAGATTGAACTAAATCAGCATTAACATTTGTAAAATCCCATGTACAGGACTGTTTATTCTTTGTAAAATAGTTATTTCTAATATTATAGTTCTGTGATATTCTCAGGCCTTATATATGGCAAAAGAATGGGCCAACTCAAAAACACAGCACCAAATTTCCAGGTCCAACACTTGCCGTATAATCAGGACAAGAAGTCCCACCTTTTACATATGACGTGTCTGTGATTCCAAACACAGTTCCCTGTGTACTTCTGCTGCTGCTCTGGTTTCTAATGGCTTTTATTGTGATGGAGCTGGACAAATGTAATTTAGTTTATTTCAGGAATTCATGTTTTCAGGTGAATGGGCCTTTTTGTTCTATTGCTTTTACGTAGGTAATGTGATTCTTCACAATACCAGTGCAGCTAAGGACAGAGCCTGGCCCAACCTTCTGTTATGTGCAAACCACGTCACTATATTCGAGCTAAAAACAAGGAGGTTTTTCTTTTGATTACAAGTACGTAATGATATGGAGGTACTTGTTCTTGCATCTAACTCAAGATCCAGACCAGGGTTCTTAAACTTTAAAGGTGCACCATGTAAACTTTCTGGTGGGGTCTGGTCCACTATGTGTTTGTCTCCATGGAGATCTTCATTCTCTGTGGGGAATTAGCCAAGTCTCACTAAAATACATCATTATTTAAAGGTCCTGTAAAATGAACTCTTGTGCAGAGGTGGAAAAGTACAGAAAAAGTGTCATTAAGTAAAAGTATCTTTACTTTGCTTAATTCCTACTCAAGTAAAATTAAAAGTAACCATCTAAAAATCTACTCTAAAAAAATCTTCTCTGTATTAATTTGAATATCAATTATTTGATGTAAATG
Source organism: Odontamblyopus rebecca (assembly GCA_030686955.1). NCBI lineage: Eukaryota > Metazoa > Chordata > Actinopteri > Gobiiformes > Gobiidae > Odontamblyopus > Odontamblyopus rebecca. Next base: position 29,278,699 of record CM060673.1, on the reverse strand, counting down.
TCATAAATCTAATCCAGCACAAGTTGTTTTAATCAACTTTTAGGTGATACATGCAAACTTTATTGAGTGCAAACTTTACCCTGAACTCTTGCTTATAGAACTTTATAGAACTTGAACTGATTTGATGTGGAGGTTTTGAGCGCTGACGGCTCTGTCCCGCGGGGCAGGCACATTTTGTATTATTATGTTACTCCCTGTTCTGCACAAATAGTTGTTCGAGGTTTGGCCAAGGGTTTCGTTGGCTTTCCTCTCGAGAATTATTCAGTGCATCTTCTTGAATATCGTCCATGACGACCTCGATCTCTGGCTCCGTACCAACATCATCCAGTTTGATCCAAGACAGACTGACGGTTCTGTACAATGATTGATTGAATGACTGATTCTATAGTGAAAATGCAGCGAGTGTAAACCCACGCAGTTTCCTTTCATTTCTGCCAGAATGTTTTTTTTTTGTTTTTTTTTGCATTTCATTTTTTTTTTCTCTATCATTCTGATTTTACTCAGTAACAAGGATGGGCTCCAATGTAATGAAGTAAAATAATGTACTTGAGTAAAACTAAAATGACCTATTTCAAAAACTACTTAAAAAATTACAAATTACTTATAAAAAACTCAATTACAGTAACGTGAGTAAATGTAATTTTGTGTTCTAATCCTGTTACCTCCTCAAAAACATACCTGGAGTTATGTTTTCTTTCTTTCACAGATTTTTGAATCAATCTGGTTTACTCGTCTGTCTACATTATCTAAAGTTCACGATGCTCTGTTCCACCTTATGATGTCATAAAGCAGTAGTTTTCAAGTCAACACCTTTTACCTTCATCTTTACCTTTAGAGAAATGTCAATTCCAGGAGTGAAATTATCCAAGTGACTAATAATAAAGGATGACTCAAATATATATGAATGAAACAAAACACAACTCCAGGTATGTTTTTGATGAGGAAACAACATCAACATGGCTTAAAGCTCATAAGACTCAATTTTGCTTCACATCGGACCTTTAATTGCCATAATAAAAGCTGAGTCACGTTGTATTAAAGCCTCCACAAACTAGTTTAAATTTCACCTGCAGTCTCCACCTCACAGCTCTCCGTTTGTGCGTCAGGATTTTGGCCCGTGGACTTGATAAATTAGCTCCACGTTGCTTTTAATTAGCGTGGCATGTTAAGTGTGCACTGTCTCACCAAAACCACTATGACAGAAATCAATCTGATGAGTTGGAGGGACTCGGGGGAGCGCTCTGATCAATAGGCCAATAGGAAGTGGCTGGTGTTAGCTCGGATAGCCACAGCAGCACAGCTAAATTAAGCAAGACGCGCTAAGGGCTTTTGCTAATCACCCAATTGACAAATGAGGGAAATGAAAGCTGTATTCTCCGGGCCTGGGTGTGTGATGTATGATCATGTATCTATGGTTGATATATGTTGTATCACTAATGTAAAATGCAATGGGAAACAAAATGTAGTCCTGTCATGATAATTACTAAATCAGTCGATAGATGAAAGCTGGAGCATATATTTTTGGGTCGATATTTATCCTACTTTTTCTTTCCGCTACTTTTATTTTTTTGGCTATATAATAAGATTTGACCCATTAAAGGGTTGAATAAATAACTTCTATGACTTATTACAGATGCCAAAAGAGTACTTAAGAGTTTCATTCTGCTGTTTATTTATCGCAACTCATGATTTTGTACATTTAGAATAGTTTTTTTGTGGAGTTCAAGTATCTCAGGGTCTTTAGAGGAGCTGGAGGAAGTGTCTGGGGTGAAGGAAGTCTGGGAGTCCCTGCTTAGACTGCTGCCCTCACGATCCGGCCCCGGATAAGCGGAAGAAAATGGATGGATGGATGGAGTTTTTGTGGAGATTATTTTGCTGTAGTGTTTTTGTGTCAGTGGCATAAATTGGTTTCAGTATTATTGTTTATCATCCATCTTCACCAACATATCACACTTCAGAATGTGTTATTGTGACGAGCCTAATAAGTTGCACCCACTAGTGCTGTCACGGTACTCAAATTGACTAGAATTTGAACAGCGACTTTTTAATTTTTGTTCGTGGAGAGTTGCAATTCCAGAGCTCGAATTTTCCAAATGGTGCTGAAGGTGTATGGACTTTAAAAACACAGTGGAGCACTTCCTGTATTACCACTCTGTTCACCAGGTAGAACAGAGTGTTTTTTTGTTTTTTAAAGAAGAACTTGGCCTAAATATACATAGAGGACACGTGTGAATGAAACAAAAACACAACTCCTGGTATGTTTGTAATGAGGAAATGTCAGAAATCAGAAAAAACAGGCCCTTTAAAGGGACAATTCGGAATTTTGGACATAGAGCCTCATTTCCTATGGTGAACCAGAGTGTTGGAGACGTGTGGAGACACTTTTTTAATAATTCCGTCCAGTCCACCAGAAGCAATTATAATGGCAGACTGTCGATGTGAATGTCTGTGTCGATAGAATCATTTTAGAAGTAAAACCAATCTTGCATTTGAAGGATTTCTGTCTGAGCAGCAGCAGCGAATTGTACTTCCTGAGAGAAAGCTTGGCAGCGGCGGACTGATATATGAGAAAATAGTCCCTTAACCCTTTTAACCCTATAATAAAAGCTATATTTGTTGAAATACCTGGTCTTTTATGTCTGTTTTTCTTTTTTAGGATTATTCTTATTTTTTTACATACTTGCTTACTATGAACCAGATATTATGTGTTCTTAATAAAGACTGAATTGAATAGTCTATTTTTGTCAATATAATTGTGTCAAAGAATGCCCTATGTGTAAATAATTTACACTCTTTTCCAGGAGAAGTAGAACTGTCAAGTATTTACCATTCTTATGTAATTAAATACCTAAAACTGTGTGTTATAACATGAAAAGGCCACAAAGGAACTGAATTTTCTTCAACTTTCAAGCCCCGTTTCACAGCTTTCAGGAGCAGTTTGAATGATTAAAATTGCGCAGTAGCAAGGAGTTATGGTCATTTGAAATAGTGGGGCATCGGTGATCCCTGTGGTAGTTAAAGGGTTTTAACATGCGCGATTCATGCGATGCAAGGTTAGATTTATTTCAAACATTATTCTATCAACAAAGACATTTACATGGACAGACACTGTTTTTAGTGGCAGATCAACTATGGTCATTGACATGCACTAGCCTAGCACCAGCACCTCTCCAAATACAAGGACTGGATGGAAGATTTGAAAAAGTGTCGCCACGCGTCTCTAACACTCTGGCTCACCAGGAAATGAGGCCCTATGTCCAAAATTCTGAACTGTCCCTTTAAGGTATACTTTTTTTTTTTACTTCTGTCTGCATTATTTGTGTACAAAATTCTATCTTTTTTGGCCAGTATTTTCCACACACATCTCCACTCTGTGCCTTGATGCCTCTGTCCCCATTATAAAAGCTGTCCTCCTCACCCCTCCTCCCTAAACAGTGTGAACAGCCCTGCTCCTTGTTTGCGGTGAATGCTGAGTTGGTCCCAGAGCCCGTCCCAAAAGACCACAGAACATTTGTAGAGCGGAGAAACGCTACACGGCTGCTGTCAGAGGAGCTTTTTGTCTTAAAGTCCAACCAAGGCCCCGGTCTCAGCAGGAGATCCTGGTCTGACATTTTTAGACACGACGCTGACTCCCACACTTCTCCTGTAATGGAAAATAAAAACCCGCTTTAGGAGCAGTCAGCGCTTTCTCTCACTGAAAATGTTCAAATTGAACGTTGGGTTGATGTCGGTGGGGGTCATCGGGTCATGCAAGCTTTATGTAACAGGGGAGTGAAAGAAGCTTAGCCCACACTGGCTCTGTCTGTTAAAGGTCCTGGAGTACACAAAAAGGAGCTTTAAGCCATGTTAGAATGTTAGAATGTTGTTATCTCCTCAAAAACACACCTCACAGAATCAGTTTTGACATTTTCTCAGGGTTTATTTGAGTCCAATCTGTTTTAACATTTTTGGAAATGTTAATTAAGTCACACTGGACTAAAGTTCCTGTTTAAACCCAAAATCAACAGTTAAATTAACATTTTGAGAATAAATGGATAAAACTTTGTAGGTTTATCCTGATGTAGCTAAATAACACACAGAGGTGTTTAATTTTTACACTTTATTAATTTATTCATTTAAGATGAAATCATGTACAAAACTCTGGAGGGAGTTTGAAGTGGTGAGTGGGAGGGGCCAAATTCACACTAAGGAAAGTTGAATTAACAATAGTGGGAGTTAAATTAACTTCAACCATATCGACTCAAACCCCCAACTCAAACCCCCATTTAACTTTCAAATAGTTAAAATAACACTTTTTGTGTTAAAATTAACTATAAAAAATATTTTACCCTGAAATTTTAACCCTCCGGTTTTTGCTGTGCAGAGATCGGCAATTCCAGGGCTGAAATGATTTTTCAAATGATTCTAATGAAGGTGTATGGAGTTTAAAAACACAGTGGAGCACTTCCTGTCTCAGCACATGACATGACAAGGTGGAATTTAATATTTTCTGTTTAGGAGAAGAAATAGATCAGAAAATAGTGTAATGTACAGGCCTTTAACACTAAACACCAGCTCACAAAGTACATGTCTCTTTAAGTGATTTATATTAAAAATCTTGTCAAGTCATTTTAGGCTCTTAAAGAGGGGGTATTATGCAAAGTTTATTTATTTATTTTTTGTTTGCTTTCTGCCATCTTATAATATATCCTCATCAGAAACCTGAAGAGGTCTGCAATACAAGGGCAGAACACCGTAACATCATGTTTGGACAGAAATCAGTTCATATTTTGAGGGTATTTGAGATCTCCTTTATCATGTGAATACATATTGTGAAAAACTGCCTTTATTTTTGCCCCATCATACAAAGGCCAAGTACAATAACTGCCAAATAAACATTAAAGGTCAATTTTGAGCTCAATATTTTCTGCGTACGAATATTTCTGCATTATAGCAACATTTTGTCAAATTTTGAGAGCCCTACCTATTGTACTTTTGCTTGGGAATATAAGAAACTTTGACATATTTTTTTTCAGTTTCACACTCTGGCAAGTTAAGGGCAGATGTTTTATATGTCATCCATGCATGTTTGAGCAATTTAGTGATCTCTGTAAGTTATGCAAACCTACATCACCCTCACATCACACGACAATTCTCCATAATTGTACAAAAACATGATACAAACTGTACACTGCACGGTAGTTTCATTCCCAGGAAGCTCGCTGGTTCTGTTGTGCTCTGAAGGGGGAGTGACTTAAAGTGAAGAGCAAAGGCAGGACACAGTCAAAGTGAAAGATATTGATATGTTAATTTAGCCCCAGTTTAGCCCGGGAATAAACTAGAATAATGTAGATGACCTGCTTTAACTTGTGCACCGTCCCTGGCCGCCCTGAGCCCATTAAAACCATGTTCTTCTCTGTGTCCTTTAGAAGCTTCCGTGTCTCTTAATATGCATGCACAGTTGGCAGGAAGTCAAGTATTTTCAGTTTGAGTGATGGCCAAAACTGTACACGCTTCTTGTTCCCGTGAGGCACAGTGCGTCCTGGATGCCTCAGATACAAACCGCATTCTTAATTACTCCTCATCGCGTTCACAGAAAATACTAATTGCTGTTGGAACAATTTCCTGTCTCATATTTATGTTATAATTTGATACTCTGTGAAAAAAGTGTATGCAAATGATGTGAATTAGGGATATTTAACGTGTTTTTATTTGTTTTGGGCAGCAGTGGCTCAGAGGTTAGTGCGTCTGCCAGAAAGTCTGTGGGTCACCTGTTTGATCCCCACTGAAAACCAATGTACTGGTGTTATGTCATTGACCAAGACTCTTCAGTCAACTTGCCTAGGATGAATGTGGTATGTGAGTGGTAGGTGGAGGAGATCAGATTAACAGGATGCACAGTTTGGTAGCCACTGTTGTGGATTTTTAAATCTGAGAAGAATAAAACTGGAGAAAAGTTGTCTTAAATCAAAGAGTCTGGATTTATTAAAGCAATTGTGCAACAATTACAAAAAAGAATAGAAAATCAAAACCTGTCTGTCCCTCACGCAAGGTCCGTCTCTCCCTGATCTTGAATCGCAAAACAAAAACAGGCTTCTTATACTGTTGACACACCTCATGAAATCAACATGAGGTAAAACATATCACAGTATTGATCTAAACAGTTCTCAAAAGGAGATGACTTGTCTGGGTCAACTGGGAATGAACTCAAGGGTACCAATCATTCTAAATGATGAGATGAATAGAACAACAGCTTGTGGTTTTAACAATGATGAATAAGGACTGGACATAATGACCTGCCTTGAAGTAGCCCAGACACAGCAGATCACACCACTGCCCAAGACCATAAATACAGAGATAATTTAGCACTTTGTGAGTTACTAGTTATAAGAACCTAGACAATACATTCTTTAGCTTAACAAAGTAAGACATTTCCATCACAGCCATGCTTCTGTCAAACTGCTCTGTGGCAGCTGTGACTACAGGACAAGTTTAGCATCACCAGAAGTGGACAGTGAACACTTTACATCTGTCCTATATCTGTATTATTAGTTTAAGCCAGGCGTACGCTGAGTGATTTTTGACCCTTTTTGAGTGCGACTGTTTCTGGGGTTGGGCCAAGTTTTGGCTTAATCATGTGTCGTGCTTCGTGTAGTAAACAAAGGTAACAAGAACCTCACAACCAGCTCCCAGTCGGCATTGGTAGGTCAGAAGAAACCTGTTTGAAATCCAGTCGCCTCCTGTGAGGGTTTTGCACCACTGAATTACAGAACTGTGCAAACGTTTTAGGCAGGTGTGGAAAAATGCTGTAAACAAAGAATGCTTTCAAAAAGATAAATAATGATTGTTTGTTTTGATCAATTTACAAAATGCAAAGTGAGCGAACAAAAGAAAAAGCCAAAGTCCTTCAGAACTCGGCGTAAAGAAGCAGAAGTTGTGTTGGTGATGGTCTGGCCCCACAGAGTCCTGACCTCAACATCATGGAGTGTGTCTGGGATTAACATGAAGAGACAGAAGGATGTGAGGAAGCTCCATCCACACAAGATCTGGGCTTAGTTCTTCAACATGTTTGGAACAGCGACCAGCCCAGTTCCTTCACAAACTGTCTGCAAGTAAACCTAGAAGAACTGATGCTCTTCTGAAGGTTTTGATTTAGATTTCTCTTTTGTTCATTCACTGCATTTTGTTGATTGATGAAAATAAATGAACACTTCCATTTTTTGCAGCATTCCTAGTTTAAAGCATTTTTTCCACACCTGCCTGTAACTTTTGCACAGTCCTGTAGTTCGTATAATGTGAGAACATGAATCATGAGCTGTGAACTTTTAAACCCTGTGATTTGGTTGTGCAGTTTGAGCTGGAGCTGAGTGAAATGATTGAAAATATTGTAGTGTTCCACCTGCCATTAAGTTATAAGAATAAAATCTCTTACCCAATATCCCTGAATGTGTAGGCAAATATTAAAATAAAAAGATATTTAGACCTTTTATTTGTTGATATTTTGCAGCTGATGTCATTACCATTTCCTGGAGGTGTGATGCTAACTATAGGCATGCTCTGTCTGACGCTTTGTTAGACTTTAATCTGACCTGTATTTTAACACAGTCTGACCAAAAAGAATTTGCTTAGTGAGCTCCGAAACAGGACGCTAAACCCTTTTTTCTCTCTCCCTCTTTCTCACAGTTCTGCTCACTCTCCCCCTTTCTTTCTCTCTCCCTCTTTCTCATGACTCTGCTCTCTCTCCCCCTCTCTTTCTCTCCCTCTTTCTCACAGTTCAGCTCTCTCGCTCTCTCTCCCTATTTCTTTCTCTCCCTCTCACTCTGACTCTCTTCTCCTTTCTTGTTTTTTTTTCTTTCTTCTATCTCAAAACATATCCGGCCGGGTTTGCCTATGTGTGCATTGATCTCTGTGGTAGCGGGTGAACATTCCAGCAGTACCTCTACATTTCGAACACCCCCAGCGTGATATGGCCGCAGAGCATCGACACAGACCTTCTTCTGTAGCCTCCCGGTGTATTTTCCGCTGTTATTTCCACTTTGTTTGGCTCCGGAGGCTCAGTGCGGTGATAAAGGCCGAGCGGGGCTGGACCTCTGGGCTGTGTCTCTCAGACCGTCCCACAGGTGCCTGCTGCTGTTACACTGCCTCACACCATCGCACGCACTGGGCTGGAAAAACACATGTTGTTCCATTTGTGCTCCATTTGTGCCTTCTCTCTCTCCCCCCCTCTTCTCTCTATCTCCTTCTCCATCTCACGTTCTCATTTTCTTTTTCTCTCATGGTTTCTCTCTTTTATTTTTGAATATAATGATCTTAAAGGTGCTTTGTGTATCATTGTTTTTCTCTCATTCTCCCTCCTCCTCCTCTTTCTTTACTTTCCTCTCTCCATTTAAAGTGTCCCCCTACACACCCACATCTACAGCCCACATTCACTGCAGAGAGACACTTTTACCCCACATGAGAGACACTTTTACCCCACATGAGGGACACTTTTACCCCACATGAGAGACACTTTTACCCCACATGAGAGACACTTTCACTCCAAATGTGGGTTACTTTTACCCCACATGAGGGACACTTTCACTCCAAATGTGGGTCACTTTTACCCCACATGAGAGACACTTTTACCCCACATGAGAGACACTTTTACCCCACATGAGAGACACTTTTACCCCACATGAGGGACACTTTCACTCCAAATGTGGGTCACTTTTACCCCACATGAGGGACACTTTCACTCCAAATGTGGGTCACTTTTACCCCACATGAGAGACACTTTTACCCCACATGAGAGACACTTTTACCCCACATGAGAGACACTTTTACCCCACATGAGAGACACTTTTACCCCACATGAGGGACACTTTCACTCCAAATGTGGGTCACTTTTACCCCACATGAGAGACACTTTTACCCCACATGAGGGACACTTTTACCCCACATGAGAGACACTTTTACCCCACATGAGAGACACTTTTACCCCACATGAGGGACACTTTCACTCCAAATGTGGGTCACTTTTACCCCACATGAGAGACACTTTTACCCCACATGAGAGACACTTTTACCCCACATGAGAGACACTTTCACTCCAAATGTGGGTCACTTTTACCCCACATGAGGGACACTTTCACTCCAAATGTGGGTCACTTTTACCCCACATGAGAGACACTTTTACCCCACATGAGAGACACTTTTACCCCACATGAGAGACACTTTTACCCCACATGAGAGACACTTTTACCCCACATGAGGGACACTTTCACTCCAAATGTGGGTCACTTTTACCCCACATGAGAGACACTTTTACCCCACATGAGGGACACTTTTACCCCACATGAGAGACACTTTTACCCCACATGAGAGACACTTTTACCCCACATGAGAGACACTTTTACCCCACATGAGAGACACTTTTACCCCACATGAGAGACACTTTTACCCCACATGAGAGACACTTTTACCCCACATGTGGGTCACTTTTACCCCACATGAGAGACACTTTTACCCCACATGAGAGACACTTTTACCCCACATTAGAGACACTTTTACTTGTTAAATAATTAAATAAATAAAAAACATATAAAATAAAAAACCAAATATATCATTGCATCATCATAATTCCGTGCGCTCCTATTGGCCGTTGCCACGTTAGCGGCAAAGCTCTAAATCGCACTGTATGTCCAAGAGTTCTGGAGTCTTTTCACTTCACTTTTGAATAAACAGCACAGGAGAAACACGCATCTCAACACGTCGTGCATCTTTTCTTCAATTTATCACATTTTTTGACATCAAAACGATGGCAGCACGAAGACATTACGTTTTAAACGGCAGCCGAATCATTTTGCAAGGTTTGTAGAAGAAATTTTCAAGAATATCAAACAATCTCAGCCAAGAGTGAAGTAGCCAAAGTTGTACTGTCCTTAAGAGTATTGTGTCTTTGTTTGGATGCTACGAAAGTACAAGTTTTGAATGTTTTGATCCAAAAAGTATACAGCTAAGAGTAAAAAATCTGAAAACTAACACATTTACCCCACATGAGGGACACTTTTACCCCACATGAGAGACACTTTTATCCCACATGAGAGACACTTTCACTCCAAATGTGGGTCACTTTTACCCCACATGAGGGACACTTTCACTCCAAATGTGGGTCACTTTTACCCCACATGAGAGACACTTTTACCCCACATGAGAGACACTTTTACCCCACATGAGGGACACTTTCACTCCAAATGTGGGTCACTTTTACCCCACATGAGAGACACTTTTACCCCACATGAGAGACACTTTTACCCCACATGAGAGACACTTTTACCCCACATGAGAGACACTTTCACTCCAAATGTGGGTCACTTTTACCCCACATGAGGGACACTTTTACCCCACATGAGAGACACTTTTACCCCACATGAGAGACACTTTCACTCCAAATGTAGGTCACTTTTACCCCACATGAGGGACACTTTTACCCCACATGAGAGACACTTTTACCCCACATGAGGGACACTTTCACTCCAAATGTGGGTCACTTTTACCCCACATGAGAGTCACTTTTACCCCACATGAGGGACACTTTTACCCCACATGAGAGACACTTTTACCCCACATGAGAGACACTTTTACCCCACATGAGAGACACTTTTACCCCACATGAGAGACACTTTTACCCCACATGAGGGACACTTTTACCCCACATGAGAGACACTTTTACCCCACATGAGAGACACTTTTACCCCACATGAGAGACACTTTTACCCCACATGAGAGACACTTTTACCCCACATGAGAGACACTTTTACTTGTTAAATAATTAAATAAAAACAAACATATAAAATAAAAAAACCAAATATATCATTGCATCATCATAATTCCGTGCGCTCCTATTGGCCGTTGCCACGTTAGCGGCAAAGCTCTAAATCGCACTGTATGTCCAAGAGTTCTGGAGTCTTTTCACTTCACTTTTGAATAAACAGCACAGGAGAAACACGCATCTCAACACGTCGTGCATCTTTTCTTCAATTTATCACATTTTTTGACGTCAAAACGATGGCAGCACGAAGACATTACGTTTTAAACGGCAGCCGAATCATTTTGCAAGGTTTGTGGAAGAAATTTTCAAGAATATCAAACAATCTCAGCCAAGAGTGAAGTAGCCAAAGTTGTACTGTCCTTAAGAGTATTGTGTCTTTGTTTGGATGCTACGAAAGTACAAGTTTTGAATGTTTTGATCCAAAAAGTAGACAGCTAAGAGTAAAAAGTCAGAAAACTAAGTAAAAGTCGAGAAGTTACTGGAGCAAATGTAAATGAAACCCATCATCTCTGGTTTGGACTGTGCTTACATGAGTTTAATTTGGATACATGCATAGAAACATGTAGTAACTAAGTAATAACACTGACATAATGTGTTTACAGATTCCAGGCAGGTCTCAAGCACCTGTACAACTGAACCAGACCTTTTCGAGAGCAAGAAAAGGAAACACAGCGATCTGCTCAGCTGTTCTGATCCTGAGCCCAAAAGGTCCTGTTTGCAAAACTGGAGTGTTTGGTTGGAAGGAGAGACTCTGCAGAGGCCCCAGAAAGGTATGAGATTCAGATAAACCAGGACTAAAACGTACGATAGCAGGAATAAAATGTAAATCAGTTACCGACTAGGGCTAAACCAGGACGAAACAGGACTAAAATACGACTGAAACACCAAAACTAAACCAGGACAGCACATCAGGACTAAACCAGGACTTAAACGACTAAATTACGTTGATACTTATTGTTTTCCTTCATAAGATCATTGTATAAAATAATCTATATTTGATTTCATTCATTTTTAGGGCCCAGTTGCTCCATTTCCATCATCGGCGACACTAAACGGAGCGATTTCCGAAAGCGCCAAAGGAAATCAAGCGATGGGTGTAGAGGTGAGACGGTACTGAACCCTGCCACGACAGAAAGTACCAAAAGGAAAGCCACCGACGAAGGGTCAGAATCTGAGCCCAAAAGATTTCGTCGTGGGGCAGAAAGAGAAACAAACTCAGATGACAAGAAGAGGCGGAAAGAGGAGAAAAGGCTGAGGAAAGAGAAGAAAAGGCTGAGGAAAGCGCTGAAGAGACTGGCCAGAGCTAGAGGTACGATACAGAGTCAGTTTAGACTAGACTAGGACTAAACCAGGACCAAACCAGGGCTACACCAACTAGGACTAGACCAGGGCCAAACCAGGACTAGACCAGGGCCAAACCAGGACGATACCGACTAGGACTAGACCAGGGCCAAACCAGGACTAAACCAGGACCAAACCAGGACTAGACCAAGACCAAAAGAAACAAACATAGGACTAAACCAGGTCTAATCCAGGACTGAAACCAAGAAATCTAAACCAAACACTCTTAACCGAAGTCTTTGTGTGAATGAGTGCTGTCACTAAAGGATGATCGTACTAATCCTTTTTTTTCCCTCTAAAACGAACGCAGTGAACGACTTTGAGCAAAAGTATGAGCAGCATGAGGCGCTCGGAGAGGGCGGATTTGGCTCTGTGTTCGCCGGGGTCCGGATCTCAGACCAACAACCGGTAAGATATACACTTTTTATCTTTTACAAAACCTCAAACGCAAAGTTAATATCAGTTAAAGTGACTTGAGGTGCAGGAAGTCATTTTTCATGTAGAGAATCTGTCTCCATGGAGATGTTTTTTTTTTTTCTGAAGACCGTTAAATACAGAATATTTCATGTTGTCAAAGAAAATGAGAGAAAAACAATCTATGAATTGACCTATAATTTCACATTTTCAGTCTACTCCATTATATAATCATGTCCTAATTTGTGATTTTCAGGTGGCCATTAAACATATTAAAAGAGAGGACGTGGATTTTGCTCCCGTGGTAAATGAAATAGTTTTTGTTGTTATATTTTCACAGTTTTGTATAGTTTTGCGATATAATTTTCCTCTGGTTTTGTTTCCATTTTCCACTGTTAGACCGTTAAAAAGGAGGAATATTCTGTCCCCGCTGAGGTGCTGGTCATGACCAAAGCAGCTCCGGATGTCAACTCTGTGGGAAAGAACCCCTCTGTGAGCCTCCTGGACTGGTACCTCCAGGACCAAGAGCAGGAGGTGGTTCTGGTCATGGAGAGGCCCACCCCTTCTGAAGACTTATTCAACTACTGCATGAAGAATGCACCTCTGCCAGAAGAGCAAGCAAAGGTACGGCAAAAAAACAAAAAAGTAATGAAAAAATATACAGTTAGTGCTAAATATTTACATTTGCATGGACGGTAAACATGAAATAACTAGAATAACCACATAGTCCAATATATATTTTAAGAGTAACTGTTGTATTTGGAAAACAATCGATTTTAAAATAACTCTTTCAATCTTTTCTCTTTCATTGTTGTCTTGTCTCATTCATTTGCCCCTTTTTTGTGTAAATTCTTTGAAGAATGTTGAAGAATAATGGCCCCAAAAAGGTATTTGTTTCTATTCTTTTGTTGTGCATTTAGTTTTAGCTCCCTTTTCTTGGACAAGAAATAGCTTGGCTGTTTAAACATCTATGTCAGTGTTTGTCAGACTGTGGCATGCTTCAGCTCCTTTGCTTTTCCATTTGTATTCTGATTGTCCTATAGTTTCACTTTAGACCAGCTCCTGCTTGAGTCCTCTGGTCCTGATTTCGACCTCGTTTAGACCTCATCTTCATTTCCAGTACGTTTTGTTCCTTTTCTAATCCACGTTCTTCTTCTTGTCCGGCAGGTGCTGATGCGTCAGGTTGTGGATGCTCTGGTGGACCTACATTCTAAAGGGGTTTTCCACCGAGATATCAAAATGGAAAACATCCTGGTCCAGACCACAAAGTCCGGTCCCAGGATCAGGATAATAGACTTTGGGTGTGGCTGCGACATCCAGGCCGAGCCCTACCATGATTACAACGGTAAAATCTCTAACCAGCGGAGTAGTAGTAGTAATAGTCGCAATATTAGTTTAAATACAATATCATTAAAGGTGCACTATGCAATCTATCCACCTCCCGACTTATTTCTATGAGTTTCTCCTTGTTTTCCAGGGACAGAAGAGTACAGTCCTCCTGAGGCCTTTAGTGAAAAAGAATACCATGCTGGTCCGACCTCAGTGTGGCAGATCGGAGCTCTACTCTACGAGCTGCTGCGCTCCGACGACCACAAAGAGTTTACCACCAAACTGTGGGTCAGGAGAAAACTTCATCTGAGCGGCCTGTCGCCAGGTACGAGCCAAGAAATAGACATTTAGATCTGATTTAGTGTTCGTGACCCTTAAACAATGCACAAAACACAGGATCTAAAGAATGGGCCATGTGAATTGGGAAATGCACAAATAACACAGATCTTTAGTATTATCAACATGAGTTTTTGTCACTTAAGTACTTCACTCACAGCGGAAAGAGCAGCTATGAAATGCACACTCTAAAACTCCTCATTTGTTTGCTTTTGCAGAGTGCCTTCACTTCCTCTCGTCCTGTCTGGCCTGGGACCCAAATCAGAGGATAAGTTTGGACCATCTGAGCTACCATCCCTGGTTCAGCCTGGAGTAACAAATAAAACAATACTGTCAACATTGGAAAAGAAATATTTGCTTATATTTACTATGTATGTGTATGTTTATGAAATGTGCTATATAAATAAAGTGGATTGGATTGGATGTATTTACTAATGTTTACTAAGAAACACCCGACCCAACTTAAAAACCCCAATTCTAAGTGCCCCACCACCAATAAGTATAAATAAGGTCCCTCTAAAGCAGGCATGTCCAAACTATGGCCCGGGGGCCAAATGTGGCCCTCAGACCAAATTCTTTTGGCCCTCAGGCTTCCAGATGAATTGGCCCATACTACTACAAGTAGTACTTTTTACTGCATGTTTTTGAAATCTACCTTGATCAAGCAAATGTAGTGTTTCCTTTTGAGGGTCTAAGGCTGAACAAAGGTCTAGAGGGTCATTTAAATCTGTTATAAATGCACAGATTTGAATTACTTTTTTTGACCCTCAGTCTATGACCCTCGATCGGCCCTCACGCTGGTCTGTGTTTTAATATGTGGCCCTTGATGAAAAAAGTTTGGACTCCCCTGATTTATGCCCTCGCTCTTAATCTTTCCCCTTCTCTTCTTCTTTCTCTCCCTGCCTCCCTCACTCACTCTTTCCATCTCTTTCTCAACCCCCCTCTAGTTGTATCTTTCTTCCTCTCTCTGTCATTTCCCCTTTCTCTTTCCCTTTCTCTCCTTCTCAATCTCTCTTTCTCTCTCTGTCTGTCTCTCGCTCCCTCTCACTCTCCCCTTTCTCTCTCTCTTTGCTTCCTCTCACTCGTTCTCAATCTCTTTTTCTCTCCTACTCTCTCTGTCTCGCTCGCTCCCTGTCTTTCAGTCTCACTCTCTCCCCCTTTCTTTCTCTCTCTGTCTGTCTCACTCGCTCCCTCCCTCTCTCTCTCTCCCTTCATCCTGAGTCCTGACCTCACGGACTCTTCAGGCCCCCTGCTGGCATATCCTATATCTGCATCCCTGGAAGCAGCCTCCGGGAAGACTTTCTACAGACTGATGGTCCAGGCCCTGAACCATCACAGACTCTGTGCTCGCGTGGACACAGTGTGGAGAGCTCACCTTAGCCTGGCCCCCACCCTTAGCCCAGCCTGGGGCTTCCTGTACAAGCCTCCCCTCACCAAGAGACAGGGAGACCTGCAGTGGAGGCTGCTGCATGGGGCAGTGGCGGTTAACTCCTTGATCCATCATATGAACAGTGCTGTGGGGGAGGGCTGTCCCTTCTGTGGGATCAGGAAGACCGTGTTCCACTGTTTTTGGGAGCGTCTGACACAGCTGTTCCACCTGCTGGGGGCAGTGTTCAGGAGTGTGGGGCAGGTGTTTAATGCCCAGGTGTTTGTGTGTGGGCTCAGATACTCTGTGCAGAGCAGGAGGAGGGGCAGGCTGCTGAGCTTCCTGCTAGGACAGGCCAAGATGGCGGTGTATGTGAGCAGGAAGAGGAGGCTGTAGACTCAGAGTGGGGTCAGTGTGAGGACCATGTTTGTCAGGATGGTGCCTGTGTGAAGGAGGGACAGCTCTTTTTTGGACCTCTGTTTTTGTAAATAATGTAAATAGTGTAAATATTGTAAATAGTCTGTATATGTAATGTCATTGTCATGTAAATAACACGAGGTGTGAGTTCAGTGCAAAAATGTTTTGACAGACACAATAAAGGTCTGTTAAAAATTTAATTATCTCTCTCTCTCTCCCCCTTTCTTTCTCTCGCTGTCTTGCTCTCTTCCTCCCTCTCGCTCTCCATCTCCCCCTTTCGTTCTCTCCCCCTCTTTCTCATGACTCTGCTCTCTCTCTCCCCTTCTCTTTCTCTCCCTCTTTCTCACAGTTCTGCTCTCTCTCCCCCATTCTTTCTCTCTTTCTCACAGTTCAGCTCTCTCTCTCTCTCTCTCTCTTTCTTTCTCTCACTCTGACTCTCTTCTCCTTTCTTTCTCTCTCCCTTTTCTCATGACTCTGCTCTCTCTCCCCCTTTCTCTTTCTTTCTGACAGTTATGCTCTCTACCCCCTCTCTCTCTCTTTCTCACAGTTCTGCTCTCTCTTCTTTCTCTCCATCTTTCTCACAGTTCTGCTCTCTCTTCTTTCTCTCCGTCTTTCTCACAGTTCTGCTCTCTTCTTTCTTTCTTTCTTTCTGTCTTTCTCACAGTTCTGCTCTCTCTTCTTTCTCTCTGTCTTTCTCACAGTTCTGCTCTCTCCCCCTCTCTTTTTCTCACAGTTCTGCTCTCTCTTCTTTCTCTCCGTCTTTCTCACAGTTCTGCTCTCTCTTCTTTCTCTCCGTCTTTCTCACAGTTCTGCTCTCTCCTCTTTCTCTCCGTCTTTCTCACAGTTCTGCTCTCTTCTTTCTCTCCGTCTTTCTCACAGTTCTGCTCTCTCTTCTTTCTCTCCGTCTTTCTCACAGTTCTGCTCTCTTCTTTCTTTCTGTCTTTCTCACAGTTCTGCTCTCTTCTTTCTCTCCGTCTTTCTCACAGTTCTGCTCTCTCCCCACAGATGCACAAGCACATATCTGCTCCGGTCTGCCCCCTCTGGACCCCCGGGACCCTGTGCTCGTGTGATGTCATAGCCCGGGCTTATCTCTCCAGACGGTGCGTTCAAAGTGCGGGGAGTCTGTGGGAAAATGCCACACCGCCCTGTTTCTGTGCAGCTCAAATGAGCTCAAATGTCATATGCAGAGACAACAAAATCACAGGTGTATATATATATATATATATATATATATATATATATTTTGGCATGCCGTTTAGGAAATTAAAGAATATATTGAATGAAACCTGAATATATTGAATGAACGCTTGAATATATTGAATGAAACTTGAATATATGGAATGAAAGTTTGAATATATGGAATGAAACTTGAATATATTGAATGAACGCTTGAATATATTGAATGAACGCTTGAATATATTGAATGAAACTTGAATATATGGAATGAAAGTTTGAATATATTGAATGAATGCTTGAATATATTGAATGAAACTTGAATATATGGAATGAAAGTTTGAATATATTGAATGAAACTTGAATATATTGAATGAACGCTTGAATATATTGAATGAACGCTTGAATATATTGAATGAAACTTGAATATATGGAATGAAAGTTTGAATATATTGAATGAATGCTTGAATATATTGAATGAAACTTGAATATATTGAATGAAACTTGAATATATGGAATGAAAGTTTGAATATATGGAATGAATGCTTGAATATATTGAATGAACGCTTGAATATATTGAATGAAACTTGAATATATTGAATGAAACTTGAATATATTGAATGAAACTTGAATATATGGAATGAAAGTTTGAATATATTGAATGAAACTTGAATATATTGAATGAAACTTGAATATATTGAATGAAACTTGAATATATGGAATGAAAGTTTGAATATATTGAATGAACGCTTGAATATATTGAATGAAACTTGAATATATGGAATGAAACTTGAATATATGGAATGAATGTTTGAATATATGGAATGAAAGTTTGAATATATGGAATGAAAGTTTGAATATATTGAATGAAACTTGAATATATTGAATGAAACTTGAATATATTGAATGAACGCTTGAATATATTGAATGAATGCTTGAATATATTGAATGAAACTTGAATATATGGAATGAAACTTGAATATATTGAATGAACGCTTGAATATATGTAATGAAACTTGAATATATTGAATGAAACTTGAATATATTGAATGGACGCTTGAATATATTGAATGAATGCTTGAATATATTGAATGAAACCTGAAAACGACGCTATCACGGCACTGGCGCCATCTTTTGTTTCTTTCATTTCGTAGGCCTACCTACCATTGTCAGCATGAGTGAGTCTGCAAGAAATTTAGTTGCAGCAATAATAAATAACGAGGAAGCAATCAATGCTCCTGGCGAATGCGTGTAGTTTTACGAGAAATACAAATTTTAACGTATACCGCTTACTTCGGATCTAAGAAATTCATTCATTCAGGAGGTACCTGCAGCCCCAACCTACAATCTATGTCCATACAATACCTAAAGGGCTCAAGATACAAGAGGTAAGGAAATAATTTAATACATTTTAATTATGGTTGAGAAAAGTTTCATTTCGTTTTCTCTAATTAGTAACAACGAACAAAAGAAAGATTAGACATTTATCAAGGGCTATTGGCCTAGCCCAGTGCAGTAGAAACACCACCAGGGGCTAGGCTTAAGTTGAAGCACCAGGTTAAACGGGCTGTTGTGCGCACTGCCTCCACAGTCGCATGCAATTAGCCTAAAACATGTTTAACATCTCAGATACCAGGGGAAAGTATCCTACAACCACAGAAACATACACTTAACTCTTACTACATGCACTGACATCTCTCATTAGACAGCTGAATGGTTTGTCTCTTCTAAACCTTTCTCCTCTTGAGTAAGATAATAGAAAAGTTGCTATTACTGTATAATTACCGCAATTAGCGATTAGCATTACTGCTAAATAGTCTTAGAAGGTTTAACATGTCTAATATTTCTGTTGTTCGTTGTTACTAATTAGAGAAAATGAAATGAAATTTTTCTCAACCGCAATTAAAATGTATTACATTATTTCCTTACCTCTTGTGTCTTGAGCCCTTTCGTGTGTATGGACGTAGATTGTAGGTTGGGGCTGCAGGTGCCTCCTGTGAGGGCGCAGCATGTTTCTTGAAACGATTGACTGACACACCTGGCCTGTGGGGTTCACATGTCTACCTCTATTAAAAAATGAATGAATTTCTTCGTCCGTAGAGCGGTATAATGCTAAAATTTCTATTTCTCGTAAAATCCACACGCATTCGCCAGGGCATTGATTGCTTCCTCGTTATTTATTATTGCTGCAACTAAATTTCTTGCAGACTCGCTCATGCTGACAATGGTAGGTAGGCTTACGAAATGAAAGAAACAAAAGATGGCGCCAGTGCCGTGATGACGTGCTTTCAAGTTTCATTCAATATATTCAAGCGTTCATTCAATATATTCAAGCGTTCATTCAATATATTCAAGTTTCATTCCATATATTCAAACTTTCATTCCATATATTCAAGTTTCATTCAATATATTCAAACTTTCATTCCATATATTCAAGTTTCATTCAATATATTCAAGTTTCATTCAATATATTCAAGCATTCATTCAATATATTCAAGTTTCATTCCATATATTCAAACTTTCATTCCATATATTCAAGTTTCATTCAATATATTCAAGCATTCATTCAATATATTCAAACTTTCATTCCATATATTCAAGTTTCATTCAATATATTCAAGCTGCTCATTCAATATATTCAAGTTTCATTCAATATATTCAAACTTTCATTCCATATATTCAAGTTTCATTCAATATATTCAAACATTCATTCAATATATTCAAACTTTCATTCCATATATTCAAGTTTCATTCCATATATTCAAACATTCATTCAATATATTCAAGTTTCATTCAATATATTCAAGTTTCATTCAATATATTCAAGTTTCATTCCATATATTCAAACTTTCATTCCATATATTTAAGTTTCATTCAATATATTCAAGCATTCATTCCATATATATTAAGGTTTCATTATATATATTCTTTAATTTCCTAAACGGCATGCCATAATATGTATATATATATATATATATATATAATAGCAAAGCAAGATCATGTAGATGGTCTTAATACATTAATATGAACATTTGAAGACCAAAGTGAGGAGACTAACAGCAGAAGTTACAGAGAGAGGCGTGACTTTTCAATACAAGGTAAACTGGAGCTGGAGTCGATGGAGCTGTTGTGGATTTTTAAATCTGAGAAGAATAAAAACTGTAGAGAAGTTGTCTTCAATCAAGACAACTTCTTGATTGAAGATTGGATTTATTAAAGCAATTGTGTGCACAGTTACAGAGAAAATGAAAACCAAACCTTCTGTCCCTCACGCAAGGTCCATCTCTCCATAATCTGAACCGTGGCAAAACAAAAACAGGCTCTTCTACAGTCGACAAATGTCATAACATCAACATGAGGTAGAACATACTACAGTATATCTAAACAACCTCCAAACAGAGACTACGGGTCTGGTTCAGTTGGGCATCGAGCAGATTACCCCCAAGGATCTCACTATTCTAAAGGATGAGAATAAGCAAAGCAACAGCTTGTTGTTTTAAAAACATTGGATAAAGACAGAGCAGAGTGTCCTGTCCTGAGATCCTCCAGGAACAGCAGATTACACCATCACATGTGCAGGAACACAGAAATGCTTTAGCAGTTCTTAGTTAACAGTATCTAAACCCATAAAATACATTCTTTAGCATGAATCGATCACAACAGAAAACAAAGTAAAAGTTTTCCACCACAGAGCCAGAAGTGCCTCCATGCTCATTTCCTATGTGGAACAAGGCGGCTATTGGGTTAGCTATGTCTATTAATCAGGGTTCCTGCGGTGTCTTAAAAAATGTTAAACACTTTGTGAAAAGTTTATGAATTTGGAAATAATACCTTAAAAAGACTCAATAAAGTCTTAAATGTTTATATCTGGGTCTTGAAATTTGTGCAACCTAAATAAAGAGCGACAGAACCAATAATTAACAGAGCAACGAGCTGAACAGAAGTGCATAAAATCATAGACAATCTCAGCAGAACACAAAGTTTGATTAACAGTGTTATTTTGTTTTTTAACGTTGACTTTACGTCAAGATTCAAGATTCAATAATTTATTGTCATTGTCAGAAATTAACAACGAAATTACATTCGAGCATTCATCCATCAGTCTGGCAGTAATACTCGCGACCCATTTCATGCTGCAGTTATGGAGAAGAGTCTCTCTACTCCCCATATTCCTTTGTTTGAGAAATAAATGAACACAAATTTAAGAATTTTGATTTTCTTTGCTGGTACTTCTATGAAATAGGTTGTGAAATAGATATTAAGTTTTTATATAAATGGTCTTTAAAAGGCCTTAAAAGATTTTAATTTAACTTGAAGAAACCTGGAGGAACCCTGTTTATATATATACAGTCTAAGACAGGCATGTCCAAACTATGACCCGGGGGCCAAATGTGGCCCTCAGGCCAATTGTTTTTGGCCCTCAGGCTTCCAGGTGAATTGGCCCATATTACCACAAGCAGTACTTTTTACTGCATGTTTTTGAAATCTACCTTGATCAAGCAAATGTAGTGTGTCCTTCTGAGGGTCTAAGCCTGAACAAAGGTCTGGAGGGTCATTCAAACCTGTTATAAATGCACAGATTTGAATTACTCACCGTTTTGATCATCAGTCTATGACCCCCGATCGGCCCTCACGCTGGTCTGTGTTTCAATATGTGGCCCTAGATGAAAAAGTTTGGGCACCCCTGGTCTAAGATAACCCTGTAGTTTAGACTGCTACAAAGCTGTTCTGAAACGCACGAGTCTTGTATTAGTTTGGCCAATCAGATTCTTTTTTAAAAGACTGATTCAGCCTAGACCTGGCACGAGGAGTAAAGGCTATTTTAGTGAAGAAACAGAACAGAAATGGTGCACTCCGATATAATCCAGCAGCTGTTTACAGAAGCATTTTGAACCTGTGGACAAAGTCAACAACAAGTCAATCAGATGTTCAAGTACTTAACATGGAGGCGAGATGGTCATCACACAGTAGGGGCATATAGAGACCCATAATAATGTGAGGAAGCAAACAAGTGCAGGGCAGTTTGACTCGAAAAATCCTCCTTTGGGGCTGGGCTCGGGATCAGTTCTCAGTGTTTCAGGACAGTTGTAAAATGGCTTCTGGGTGGAGCTGAAATGTCTTGATCGAAAAAAGTCAGTAGAGATGGGCAATTCCAGTCAGTCAGTAGAGATTGGCAATTCCAATGAAGGTGTATGGAGTTTAAAAACACAGTGGAGCACTTCCCGTATTGCAAGGTGGACAGTTTAAATATGCAGAGATTGGGTAAATGATGCCAAATTGAGTTTTTAGTCCTGTTAGAATGTTCTTACCTCATCAAAAACCTACCTCAAGTGTTTTGTTTCATTCACACACTTTGAGTAAATTCTTTATTATTAGTCTGTCTACATCTCCAAAGCTCAAAATGCTCTGTTCCACCTTGTGATGTCATAGTTTTCAAGTCAACATCTACGTTTTACCTGTAGTCCAGTAGAATTTGGTGATTCCAGGACAGAAATCATCCGAATGATTATAGTGAAGGTGTATGGAGTTTAAAAACACAGTGGAGCACTTCCTGTAATACCATATGAATGTCTGAAAGGAGAACTCAGCTTAAATATGTAGCATTAAACATGTATGAATGAAACAAAACACAACTCCAGGTCTGTTTGTGACGAGGAAACAACGTTCTAACATAGATCAGAAAATAGCGTAATATGGGCTCTTAAAGGATTGAATATTTTCTGTATATTTGCGAGAGGAGACAGATGGAGCTTCAGTCCCCAGGGTTTGCGCTCCATATTGGACAATGACTCAGTGGGACAGAGATAACTCAATCATTAGCAGCAAACAGGTGCAGGATTACAGACTTTTGTGAAAAACATTTTTAGTTTTATTCTACTGGAGTATTATCTTAAATATAATCAAAGAGTTCATTTGTAAACACAGATATGTGCCATTTAAAAATCATCTGAGGCTTGTAATTTACTCTTTGTCGTGTTTCCTGCCAAATTAGTTTTCGTGAAATATCTTAATCTGTATAATATCCGTAGGCAATGATAACAAAACTGCGCAAAATATTTCTTCATAATATTGATCTTGTAAAGAAACGGCAATTTAGAGCCTACTTCAGTCACATTAAAGCAACTCTACATTCTGGTTATTGATACTTGGTAATGACATCGTGCTGGGGGTGTTCTACATGTATGTGTATTGATGGAATGTATAGCAGTTATCATGGAGACATAGTGCACACATTTGCAAACAGACAAAAGTTTTAAGATGGTCTGAAAACTCAAGAAAAAATACAAAATAGATTGAAACAACACAATTTCAGGAGCCTGTGATCGTACGATGTTCATGGTCCTGTTTAGGTGTTTGATTTTCAACAAAAAAAAGGTGAGTTCCAGCTAAATTGGTTCTTTCTGTCCATCCATCCATTTTCTTCTGCTTATCCAGGGCCGGGTCACGGGGGCTGCAGTCTAAGCAGGGACTCACAGACTTCCTACATCCCAGACACTTCCTCCAGGGGGGACTACAAGGCGTTCCCAGGCCAGCCGAGAGACATAGTCCCTTCAGCTGCTCCTCTCGATGTGGAGGGGCAGCGGCTCTACTCCGAGCTCCTTCCGTGTGACCGAGCTCCTCCCTATCTCTAAGGGAGCGACCAGCCACTCTGCAGAGGAAACTCATTTTGACCACTTGTATCCGCGATCTCGTCCTTTCAGTCATGAATCAAAACTTGTGACGGTAATGTTATGTGTGAGAGACCTGTTTAACAGCACAAATCAGCTCACTTGTAGTTCTAGCTAAAGTGGTTCTTTCTGGTCAGTGTTAAAATAAAGATCAGATTAAAGTCTGTAACAGCCTCAGATAGAGCAGTGCTTACAGTTAGCATCACACCCCAACAGCATATTGATGACAGCTGCAAAGTATCAATAGGCACCATTTTGAGTACTTACAACCACTCTAAAAATAGAATATTTAGTTTTGACCACTAAAGAGATACATTTTTGTTCTTCTGAAACACTGAAAACAGATCCAGATGTGTTTATTTATCACTCAAGTAGTTTGTGAAAGTATAAAGTCAAACACTATGAGACTTCCTGGGCCAAATACGACGATACATAGTTGTTTTAGATCAATGTATGTGTCCGACCTGGATAACGACAACAAAATTTGGACGCCGATATCCGATCCGGCAAATATGTCATTGCTGCATTTCTTATTTAATAATTAGAAAACATGAAAACTTGTGCACTTTAAACACTATAGTTTCAAAGATGGGAAATTTAAAGGTCCAACTTTTCTGGTGGAGGGTCCACCTGCTTATCCTGCTTGTCCATCACCTGCTTGTCTTCATGCTTTATCTAGAATGTTCTGCAGTAGAGATTAAACCTGTATATTTCATTATCTACATTACAGGTCAAATTTGAGAGAGTTATTTTTGAGCAATATAAACACCCTTAATGAATAAATGCTGGATATATGTGTTTAATGTCATACCATGGAACATTCCAGACAAAGCAGTAACATCTCCATGGATACAAGCAAGTGACAGGCTCTCCTCCAGAAAAGTTGCATAATGCACCTTTAAGAATGAACTTACTAGGCGAGCGATGTAAATCATTTAAATGTTATATGAATTTTAAAATAACTTAAATTATAAATATTAAATGTGCTTAAAACTTCTTCTTAAGACTTGGGTATTGGCATCCTACACACGGCGCCCCCTCTGGAGACAATGAAATAATCATACTCTGCACATGCTAATTGGAACATGGCCTTGTGACTTGAGAAAGAAACCAAGGCCACAGACTGGAGCTGTCCCGGGAACCGAATAATTACTGCATTTCCTGGAGCCACAAAAGAGGGCGCTATATTCCCCCCGGAGCCCCTACAGTCAGAAACAGCACCAGTCCCAAAGGCGAAGGAAGGACATGCCAGTTAGGATTATGTAACTTTAAAATGGGCTCACTGCCTTCTAAAGACCTGTAGTGTTTAATTGAGATGGGAGCAGGTTAAATAAATATATTCAGATGTTTTGCAGGATAATAGACCAAGACACAAATGCTAAAATCAATAAGGATGACGTTCTTCTTCTCTTCTCTGGATGTCACAGCATTCTAATAGGACAATGATATTTAAAGGGTCTGCATCTAAACTATAATGTAAAATGAGGACTTTGCGACTAAATCACTGTCTGCTGTTTTTTTTTTAAAACTTTATTTACCCAGGAAAGTCCCATTGAGATTAATCTCTTTTTCAAGGGAGTCCTGCCATGCACACACCACTTTCATACTAGCCAATGTGGGTGATGTGCCTTGCCTAAGGACACGACAGTTTTTTGCCACTGGCGCCCCACTGTGGCACCTGGAATTCCCAGTGGTCTCCCATCCAAGTACTAACCAGGCCCAGCCCTGCTTAGCTTCTCAGATCTGACGGGATCAGGCTTTGACAAGCCGGCATGGCCACTGTTTGTTTGGATCTAATATCAAACTATTTTATGCATTTTAAACTTGTGAAATGTGATAGTATTTGTTGTTATTTTGTATTAGCGTGTATGTTTAATATTTTGTTTAAACTGATGAACATGCATCTCCATAGACATATTTTTAACATGTTAAATGTGCTCATATCACTGTATTTGAGTCATGTGTTTGCTAAGTCGGAGCTTTTGTCCCATTGCTTTACATTACAGCCCTGAAATACGTCCTGGGAGCGGAGGGACAAACTCAAATCAAGTGATTGGTCTTTATAAACATTTTCACAGACTTCTGACCTATGAAGATTCATTTGCTCTGTCCCGCCTCAACCCAACTCTCCTCTGGCGGCTACTGCTAGAGGTTAATGCTACTGCTACAGACTAATGCTACTGCTACAGGCTAATGCTACTGCTACAGGCTAATGAATGGAGAACTACAGAGCTGTGTGCTATACAGTTATGGTAAGTCGCCCTGTTTCCCTGGTGCTAATGTGGACTTAATTTTTCAACCAGCTCCTGCACTCCGCTCCAGGACCTGACATGACCAGGACTTGGACCAGTTTGATCTCTTCATATTGAAGACAGAGCCAACAGGACAGCGGGTAGAGGACACACTCTCATCAGTCCTCTGGAGAAGGTAAGAGGCTTGTTTTCGTTAGTAAATCTGAGGACAGAGCGTAATATAGTGCGTAAATAACCTCGTGGATGCGACGGAGCTGCTCCAGTGTTCTGCCATGTGCTGTAGGAGTGGCGCTGATGCCGTGTGTTTGTGTTGTGACCACAGCCTATTGTAAGTTTGCTGACGTTGTTGGGGCTGGGTGTGAGCGCTGGGTCAGGTTGTGTTGTTGGGGCTGGGTGTGAGCTGTGGATCAGGTTGTGTTGTTGGAGTCGGGTGTGAGCGGTGGATCAGGTTGTGTTGTTGGGGCTGGGTGTGAGCTGTGGATCAGGTTGTGTTGTTGGGGCTGGGTGTGAGCTGTGGATCAGGTTGTGTTGTTGGAGTCGGGTGTGAGTGGTGGATCAGGTTGTGTTGTTGGGGTTGGGTGTGAGCGGTGGATCAGGTTGTGTTGTTGGGGCTGGGTGTGAGCGATGGATAAGGTTGTGTTGTTGGGGCTGGGTGTGAGCGGTGGATCAGGTTGTGCTGCTACATAAACTTTGCCCTTGGCTGTGCGTTGTGCTCTGCTAGATATAGTTCAGCCAATAGTGACCAAAATGTTTCTGGCATTTGTTACACTTTGTAATACTATATAGCCTACATATAATCCATATATTTATAATATATATTTAGAATTTTCTATGTGCACCCCACCAAAAAAATTATAATACCAACCGCTACTATTGAAAACTGTGTAAGAGTCACATTTTTGTAATTTCTCTAGCATATTTGTGGGCCTACATCCACAATGATCAAGTTTCAGACTTTTGTGCAAAAAAAGAAGAAAAATAGAACCTCTATAAATTGATTTTTACATGATCAAAGTCTCAAGCTTTATTCCGATTATATTTTGTATAGTTTTCTTGTTTTTTTTTTTTTTTTTGTATTTTGTTTTATATTACACAGAATTGACTCTTGTGAGCTAACCTTTTATTATTAGTCTTTTAATATTACTCTCATAATGCTGTCCCACCTTGTGATGTCATGAAGCAGTAGTTTTCCAGTTATCAGATACTTTTTCGTTTTAGTTCTGCAGAGATGGGCAATTCCAGGTCTGAAATCATCCAAATGCTCCTAGTAAAGCTGTATGGAGTTTAAAAACACAGTGGAGCACTTCCTGTATGACCACATGACATCACAAGGTGGAACAGTGTTTTCAGTTTGAGAGAAGAACAGCCTAAATATGCAGGGTTTGTGTGTTAAACATGTGAATGAAACAGAACACAACTCCAGGTCTGTTTTTGATGAGGAAACAACATTATAATAACATAAATCAGAAAACAGCGTAACACAGGTACTTAAATGAATTTACTTTACTATATTTAATCTGTAGTATGACAACACAGTGTAGTCCCAATACTAAATAACCCTCACACACAGTGGCAGTTAATAGGAGCCGGTTGGGGCTTTTCTACTCTGACCTGAGATGAACCCATCTTTTCCTCACTGCTGTCTGCCCTCTGCCCCCACAATAAAACCCTATCATCTCTGATCTAATTCTGCCAACAACAACAACAGCAAGCCTGATTCAATCCATGGCCCATCCTCTCTCTCTCCACCCAGGCAAATTTGGCCCAATTACAGAATTTCATTGAAGGAGTGTTGCTAGGAAACAGGGTTAAGTTGTTTGTCCTCGTTGGTGGTAAAGGACGCAGAGTTTGGGGTTTGTTTGTGAGAGCTCACTGGTGTAATGATGGTGGTTGAGCAGAACAGAGGTCCTTCAAGGTTTAACATGGAGCACTACCTCAGGAAATAGTGTTGGGTTCACAAGGGCTGAACCAGGTCTGAACCAGGACTAAGCCAGGTCTGAACACATGTGCAAACAAGGTCTAACACAGTACTAAACCAGGACTAATTCAGGTCTAAACAAAGGTGCAAATAATATCTAACACAGAACTAAACCAGGACTAAATCAGGTCTGAACAAAGGTGCAAACAAGGTCTAACACAGAACTAAACCAGGACTAAATCAGGTGTGAACACAAACTCTGCTAGGGGCAGGGTAAGTAACAAAAAAAAAAAAAAAAACAAGGTGGGAAATGGAATAAAGTAAAGGTGTTCTAAAATATTTACAGTACAAATTTACACGGTTTTAAATAAAAGGGTAACAAAGGGCAAGGGTAACTACAAAAACTTAAGTATACATTAACAGGACTAAACAAACAAACTCAGTACTGACTTCCAAGTGTCTCAGAACACCGAGTCATCACAGTGACAGAAACAAAAGACACACAACAAAACACATTAAATGCCTCTTTTTCCTGAGTCAAGTGCAGAGACCTGACAGAGGCACAGACACAGTGTGGCACACTGGCCACAAAGGCCAACAGCCCGAACAGGTACAGGACATCGGCTTAAGTAGGGGGGCGGCTACAGGTGAGACAGGATTGGTTGAGTGTAGAAGTCCCGCACCAATCAGGGAGCAGGGCTCTCACAGCAGTAATTAGGAGGGAAATTAAATTAAAACACACAGAACAAGTCCGAACTGAAAGCCTGAGGCCGTAACAGTGTGAAACAGGACTAAGCAATAACCAGGTCTGAACATCTCATATCAATTATATCAGGACTCAGCCAGGTCTGGACCAGGCTTAGACCAAACGAGTACTGGAACATACTAATATCCCCACCAAAGTCACATGTATACACCCGTGTTATCTGTGCTGTAGTTTGATGGCAGTTTGGAGCAGCCTGTTTGAGAGCTATTCTGGGTAAAGGAAATGGACGATAACTACATTTTCTAATTTTGCAGTTGTTCTGAAATCGCCTGAAGGATCCTCCAAGGCCCCAGGACCCAATTCCAATTAGTCACAGTTTAACACACTCCAAGGTAATGATGTATTTTACTTAAGACTCTGCTAAAATAATGCAGTTGTTCCAGAATAGAAATGAAATTAACCATATACTAGTAGTTTTACAAAACTGACCTTTGTGCCATGTTAGAATCTTGTTACTTCCCCTAAAACATACCTGGAGCTGTGTTTTATTTCATTCACACATGTTTGAGTAATCCTTTATTAGTCTGTCTACATCTCCAAAGCTCAAAATGCTGTGTTCCACCTTGTGATGTCATGCAGTGGTAGTTTTCAAGTTAACAGGTGACGGACCTTCCAGCAGGCAAGCTGCACTGTGCACCTTTATACAAGCAGTGGTTTAGACTTACACAAACTTTACTGATCCAAAAGGGAAATAATGTGGCCACAGTAGCTCACAAAAATAACAAGAGACTGGTGTCAAATAAAACATGATTATAAAAATGCATATGTAAAAAAATTAAATAGTAGAAATATATACATAAAAAGATGGAGTAATGATTGACAAGACATGGGGTATTATCTGTTACATAAGGGTGAGTTGTACAGTTGTAGGGAGTATTATCTGTTACATAAGGGTTAGTTGTACAGTTGTAGGGAGTATTATCTGTTCCATAAGGGTGAGTTGTACAGTTGTAGGGAGTATTATCTGTTACATAAGGGTTAGTTGTACAGTTGTAGGGAGTATTATCTGTTCCATAAGGGTGAGTTGTTGTAATGTATGCTGTATTTATTCATTTACAGGCATTTTTAGTTCTAAAAACAACCACAAAGACATGCGTTCTTACTGTGAACAGGCCCACTTCTCCATAGATATCACCTGTAACCTGACCTGGAGATGTGGACAGCTTGTCTCTGTGATAGTTAAATTAAATGACATATTCTAGAAAATTCCAGGAAAAAAAACAATAACATCTACATGGAGTCAAGCAGGTGGTGAACCCTCTACCAGAAAAATGACATGGTGCACCTTTGAATAATGTTTATGTAATGTGTAATGTTGTTTCCTCATCAAAACATTCTTAGAGTTTTGTTTTGTTTCATTCACACGTTTGAGTAACAGTGGATTATTAGTCTGTCTACATCTCCAAAGCTCAAAATGCTCTGTTCCACCTTGTGATGTCATGCCTTTAGTTCAGTAGAGATTGGGAATTCCAGGGCTGAGAGAAGAACTCATCTTAAATACTCAGGGTTTGTGTGTGTTTTAAACATGTGTGAATGAAATAAAACACAACTGCCTGTTTTTGATGAGGAAACAACATAGATAAAACATAGATCAGAAAATAGTGTAATATAGTCCCTTTCAGTTAGCACTACAGGCTTAAATAGGCTAATCCATGACTAAACCAAGCCTAAAAAGGAACTACAGAAGAAATAGCGCTCAAATAAAACCAGGTCTATAACTGGGTCTAAACCATTAAGCTTCGAAATGGTGCACTGGGTAACTTTTCTGATGGAGGATCACCACCTGAGCCAATCTCCATGGAGATATTATTGCTTTGCCTGAAATATTCAACAGTAGACATTAAACTCGTCTATCTCTATGGAAACGAGCAAGTGGCACCATCAGGGCAAGTTACAAGTCAAATCTGTGGTGAGGTGAGCCCACCCAAGATGAGAATGTATGTTTTTCACTGAATATTGAAGTAATAAAATCCTCTGTGATTGAACAGATAGATAGATAGATAGATAGATAGATAGATAGATAGATAGATAGATAGACAGACAGACAGACAGACAGACAGACAGACAGACAGACAGACAGACAGACAGACAGACAGACAGACAGATAGATAGATAGATAGATAGATAGATAGATAGATAGATAGATAGATAGATAGATAGATAGATAGATAGATAGATAGATAGATATGTTGAATGTCATACTCTAATTCCAGGCAAAGCAAGAACATCTCTATGGAGAAAATTAATTGACGAACATCGGCCTGAAAAGTTACATAGTGCACATTTAGGTAGGCAAATTCATAACTAAGTCAAAACTAAAAACAACATTATGCTACTAAAATTGGCAACAGCATTGTGTTTCTACACAAGGGGTCTCCAACCTGTAGCTTGGGAGTCATCAGCACCTCTCCACCCCTTTCCAAGTAGCTCACCAAGGGATTTCGGAATTATACCATTGTGCTGAATAACAACAAGTTGGTTCATTGCAAGCCTATTATAATTGTAAATGTATCATTTTAAAGCCCAACTTTGTAGACTGTAAGTATGTTTTTATATGCATATGTACCCAAAGAATTGTCCTCTTTCTTACAATCGTTTCAATTTCTTGCGGCCACTAAAATGAGTAGCTCTCTGACATTTTTGTTTTGTAAAGGTAGCTCACCGGAGGAAAAAAGGTTGGAGACCCCTGGTGTAGAATGTTTTTCTAGATATTCCTCTGCAGTTAGACCACTCCTAACTTACTGAATATACATATACACATTTAATGCCGTGTTGCGCAACGTTCCAGGCGGTGCAATCCATTTGTTTCCGAATGATGAATGCAACATCAGGACTGCCGCCATAGTGCTTAATAATTTAAAACGAAATATTATAGCTAACTCTCTTTTGAATGGGAAAAAGTCCTGAAAATGTTGCATATAACATGAAGCTGGACCCATAAATAGCCAAACATTGCTATCCAGGAGGCAGGCTAGTGGCGGACCCCCCAAAACAAGTTATATAGCGCACCTTTACACTGCTATTTAAACCTTCTGTATAAGGTGAAGGGTTTTGAGACTCTCTTTGCTCTGTCATAGGCCTACATTGAATTCCATCGCTCCTCCTCTCTCCCTCTCTTCCACCGCTCCCCGCCGCTCTCTCCCTCCATCGCTCCGTGCCGCTCTCTCCCTCTCTCCATCCACCACTCTTCCCCCCCTCCACCGCTCCGTGCCGCTCTCTCCCTCCCTCTCCCTCTCCCTCCGCCGCTCTCTGCCGCTCCACGCCGCTCTCAGCATCCAGCAGCTGCACTCTTTTCCCTGACGCGCGCGAAGCCTCCCATACAGATGAGCGCTGGAAGACACGCACCTCTTGACGTAGCCACGGACCGGCTGCTGCGGCGGTGCCATTCGGTCTCCGTAGCACGTATTGCACAACGTGACTGTTGCTCAGCTTCCTCCGTCGCGAAAACACTCGGCTGAAAAAAAATAAATTGGACTGTTTTTTCCCCCTCAGCGCACCGCGTCAAGACGACAGCGGCGCGTCGGCGAAGGAGAACCCGGGAGAGAGGATGACCAGCGCGGGCTGCAACCGTGATGCGCACCGCTGTTCAGTTTAGCACCGCGGAGCTAGCGAATAACGGAGGGTTGCCTATTAACTTTGATTTAATTTGGCGTTGCCGGCGTTGTCTGCGCTCGGCTATGCGTCTGGATGACAAGTCCCGCTATGTGTTTCGCCGATTGACTCCCGACAGCGTCTCATCCCGTCGACTTCTCCCCTGATAAACCTCCGGGATAAGTGCGTGATCGGTGACAGCGGTTTGTCAAAGAAAATAAGGCCGGGCATCAGCGCAAAAACCACGTCGGCGTCTCCGTGCTGCGAGCCGCGGCGAGGGAAAGCGCCAGAACCCCACAGCATCACCCGCGCGTCTTCTTCTTCTCCACCGCCTCCTAAAATACCTTCAGTGGGGGCATAATTGACAGAGAAGAAGCAGCAGCGGCCGGCTAGACACACATGCACCCGGGGAGGACTTTTTAACCACTGAGCACGGGGAATGCGGAGATTTACGTGAAAAAAAGAGAATGGATCTAATTATACGCGTTTTGGGCTTGCTGTCGGCTCTGGTTGTGGAGGGCGCCCGTTGCCAGGGAGTGTACGGTGAGTAGAATCTCCAATGCACCCATGACCTTGCAAAAGTAGCCACCACTTTTAATTCACGTTGATAAAACGGACGCTTCAACCTGGCAAACGAGATGTGAACGAGAACGCGGCGTCGGTACGGGTTACGCATAGAGTTAGTTGGCTTTTGCATCACAAGACAGCCCGATCTCATCTTATCCGTCACTCTAACCTGGTGGGTAGGTGCACAGCTATATTTAGTGGTTTTCTAGATGGATTGTAGAGATTTCCAGTTGCCCCAATCGCTGAATAAATGAACCGGAATCTCATTATGAAGCGTGGTAACGTATCGGGCGCTTAGTATGCAGAGCCATGACCGATTCTCGTGTGTAGCGAATGTGTCTTGGTGCCTCTCCTGATATTTCTGCTTGTCTAGCTCTCCTCCTTCCCGTTGCACTTAACAGTAAGCACACGTATGCCGCCTTACCTTGTCGGCTTGTGTACCGACAAACAGGCGCAAATGACGGCTCGTATGAAGCGCTATCACCGGGGCAACAGCGGCAGATAGGAGCGGTACAGCTTTAGAAAGGAAATTATCTAGATATTCGGGGAGATTGCACAGTGCTTGTCATTTTTATTTTCTTAGTTTGGAGGCGGGAACTGGCTGCACTGACCAGAGAAGGCCAGGAGATCATAGGGTCAAGTTGAGACACTAGTACTACTACGACTACTACTACTACTACTACTACAACTACTACTACTACTACTATTACTACTACTTTATGATAATAACGACTGGGTAAACAGGTTGTATTTTAAGCATATCTAGAAGCTTTGGCATTTGATTAAAGATGCATCATGTAACTTTTCGGGGTTGCTCTGTCTACCCGCTTGTTTTTTTGACAGGAATGTTCCACAGTATGGCTTTAAACTATCGCTATATTCATTCAATTGCAAGTGTTGTTATGGCACAAAAACACACATTTTTGCCTGCAGACCCTAAACTGCACTCGTCTCCGTGGAAATAGACAAGTTTAATAACAGGATAGTGTGGGGTGTTTCTGGTGAGGCAGTAACGTCTCCAAGCGGTCGGCATTTCATCAGGAAAGTTACGCAGTGCAGCTTTAAAGACAGCGTTTCAGTCGGTGTTCGTAGAGAGACAATTACAAGGTTAGCAGCTTTTTAGAGAGAGAACAAAGCATTATGATGGTACATTTTGTTCTCTGCACATGACATTGTGTTACTCAGATCCATAATTGCCGCCGTTATAATTTGCTAATTGTGTCTGTTCAGGTAGTGGTTCGGATTTGGCTGTGGTTGGCTGGAGCTCCGTTGTTGTGTGTGTGTTTTGACGGGGTGAGCAGCAGTGGAAACAGCAGAGGTCTGGTTTAGCACCTGTTGCACTGTGGCCTTACTGCATGCACGGCCTCTTCAAAAGGTCAAGTTCACGTTTGATTTTTAGATGCCAGAATCTCAGACGGAGAGCCGCTGCTGCTCTGTGGGGAAGGCAGGATTTTATTTTATTTTTTCATTAAACTCTATCCTATTATTACAGTATTATCTCTTACAAACCCTTAGACTTAAGTAGCTCACACATCACAATACATATAAATATAATAACAAAGAGCAAAAATAGAAGTGTTAGTAATACTAATACGTAGCAAAAGACTGCTGTCAAATACAGCATAATTATAGAATTACATTAATGTGTATGTACACGAAACAACACAATGTAGACCTACAGTAATATTAATCTGTTTCAGCTATACAAGACGAGGATAAGGAGAAACAGTACAGTGATTGACATAGGGTTGTCTGTTTCATAAGGGTGAGTTGTTGTACAGTTGTAGGGAGTATTATCTGCTACATAAGGGTGAGTTGTTGTACAGTTGTAGGGAGTATTATCTGTTACGTAAGGGTGAGTTGTACAGTTGTAGGGAGTATTATCTGTTACATAAGGGTGAGTTGTTGTACAGTTGTAGGGTGAGTTGTACAGTTGTAGGGAGTATTATCTGCTACATAAGGGTGAGTTGTTGTACAGTTGTAGGGAGCATTATCTGCTACATAAGGGTGAGTTGTTGTACAGTTGTAGGAAGTATTATCTGTTACATAAGGGTGAGTTGTTGTACAGTTGTAGGGAGTATTATGTGTTACATAACAGTGAGTTGTATAGTTGTAGGGAGTATGGTATGAATGTAACTCACTATGTATTTTTGTGGTTTAAAGGGCCCATGTTATGCATTTTTAATTTCTATATTAAAATGTTGGTGCCTCATCAAAAACCATGCCTGAGGTTGTGTTTTGTTTCATTTACATGTTTAAAACACAAACCCTGCATATTTAAGCTCAGTTCTTTCCTCAAACGTCCCACAGTGTCGTGCGTAATTGTAGGTGATAACATTACACTTTTTTTTCCTTAACAAGAAATGAGTCATACAGGCTCCTAAAAGACATACTTTGTACCTTTTCCACCACCTGCTGTTACTGTTATGTTATTGCTTTGTTTGGAATGATCCACAGTATGACAGTAAACGTATCTATCTCAGTGGAGACAATCTGCTCCAGGCCAAGTTAACAGGTAAGGTCTCGGGGGAGGATATGGATGCCAACAATACAATGCCAATCAGAAAACAAATGCACTACTGTGGCACATTTCAGGCAACAATAAACACACATGTTGGATCTCCTACCAGAAAACCTCCACTCTTTTAAAAAATTCTTTCACTGGAATCATTTGAAGGAAAAGGCAGCTGTTGACATGAAAACTACCACTCCATGACATCTCATGGTAGAACAGAGCACCTGAGCTTTGGTGATGCAAACAGTCTAATAATAAACCAAGATGTGTGACTGAAATAAAACACAACTCCAGATATGTTTTTGAGGAGGTAACAACATTATAACATGGTTTGAAGTAGGGCCCGAGTGATATATCGGTTGGTCGATATTATTGGCTGATACAGGCTCTTGGAAACATATCTGATATCAGCCCAAAATCTTGCCAATATGGGCCAATATTCCACATGGACATGTTTTACCTTGTCATAAATCTTAAACTTTCTATATTCTGTCCATTTAAGCCAATTTACAGGCAGATACATGTTCTAATATGTGGCGCTGCATCAGTATTTATCTGCTGAGTCATTTGTCTGTGTCTCTGAACACATCGCCACGTGCACTTGTTTACACCTGCAGCCGTAGATCCACGTGCACAACACTGAGGTTATATTCTTTTTTACGGACGATCAGTTTGAGTCTGGATTAAAAGGGCATTTATTAATGAAGACTTGTGATCTGAGAGGAGCCTGTGTGAGCGGTAAATGTTGGAAATGTGTTTTGAAGCTCGTTTTGGTTCTTTCTCATTGGTTAGCTATTAGCTGCTGTAGCTCGCACACATAAACAGGCTGTTTTCTCTTCTATTAGCAAATGTAAAGTGACTATAGTGGCCGTATATATGTTACTGGCCACGCACTGATATGTAAATGAGCTGTGAATAGAAGTGTGAATTATCGGCATTTAGCATATCATTAATTAGTGTGGTGCACACGCATTTACCGCTAAAAGCTAATAGTAGTTTATTGGTAGTTTATTTACAGCACTTTATTTACTGGCTAGAATGTCATGCAAAAATGCCAATAGGCCAAACTACTGTCTTTAAATATGACGTAAAGAGGCAGAATAACAATAAGTGTCGCCTAAATAAACCCAATTGAAAATCCAATAGAGCCAAACCTAAGTTTTATAAAGAACTGAAGATTTACAGTGAATTTTTATGTCATAAATATATCTGCGATTATCAGCAGCTCAAACTCCCATTTTATCGGTATCATGTTGGCCGCAACAAAATCCATATCGGTCGGACCCTAGTTTGAAGTTTACAAGAATCCAATTTGCCTTATTAAATGTCATGAAAAACCCATTTATTCAAATCAATATCGATATTCAAATCCACCCTCCACTCAAATTCTAAACTATACTGCTCATGTATTATTGGCAACATCTGATACTGTGCTCTCTTAATCCTATAGGCCTCATTAAGCCGAGTCAGATTGCTGTGTGTTGTTTGGCGTTAGCGCTGTGTTAGCCCGAGGCGGCAGCAGCAGCTAGTTTCTTATCAAAGATTGATGTCTGCAGTTTCACAAGTGTGCGCTCACTCTACACTATACTTCCACGTGCACCAAATCAGCTTCTCTGAGATCCAGAGCGTATCCAGAGAGTATCCACGAAGACGGGCCCCGGCTCTCCCCGTGTACCGGCTCTGTCAGATCAAAGCCTCGAGAGGTGTTGCCTGAACATGGCTCGTACCACTGTGAGGGAAAACATATGAGACTGGGAGATCGTGAAGGGATCAGGGGCAATAATGTGGTTGCTATGCAGAGACGGAGACATATAGATGGGTAGTGAAGCTCAATACTGATTCTGATACCACAATGATGATTAAAACTCATTTTTTAGACCGTAGAATGTCATTTTCAACATTCAGTAATATTACTTTCTTTTCTATTCCCATGTGGTCTTATATCTGTGTAATCCCTCAGTGGTCCAGTGTGGAATACTAGTCTCGATACCTGCTCAAATTAGTATCTAGTTTTGATATTAATTTTAGTATTGATTAGTATTTATTTCTGACACTTTTGACAGCCCCCACAGGAAGATGGTTGACAGTTGTTATGGATGTGTCAGTAACCGAAATATTGTGATATTGTGTCATCAAAGCTCTCACAATAATATCGTGGACCATCGCAATATATTGAATCACAAGTCTCTTTGCTTAAATGAATAGTTCTGATGCAGAAATAGTTAAAAAAATACCTGAGGGAACTACATAGACCATGATCCTGTGTTCCGTTTCAATGCAGAATACATGAAGAAATAACTGTTCTAAGCACTTTTACATATTCATTCTTTGGATTAAGTCTTGTGAAGGCATTTTTAGAGGAAAAAGTCACACAGTTTTGTGAACCTCCAGAAAATATTGCCAAAAATATCGTATTGTGAGATGTATATGGTGAAAATATCGTAGAGAGCGATTTGGATATCGTTCCATCCCTAAAATGTACCAAAATGTACCAATTTAAATTACGAAATTTACATTCTTTTACAATGGAACATATAACATTAGAGAAAACAAATACAATGACAAAATATTTTGCCCAAAAAGGAGTGGGAAGAAGAGAATGTATTTAATCCCACCCCCTCTTCTAATCTATGCAATGAGCTCTCTTTTTAAAATTTCAGATGTTTTACAGTCATTTTTACAATATCGTGAGCCACCCCACCATATCGTGAGCTTTCCCACAATATCGCAATAAATATTGTACCTTGATGTTCATACCGTGACAATATTGTATCACGAAACTTGGATATCGTTACACATCGTTACAGTTGTAGTAGTTATGGTAGTGGTAGTCGTTGTAGTAGGTGTCTGCTTAGACTTTGAGACTGTGACATCATGAAGGGCTCACAAGCAGTAATGTGGGTGCTATGCAGAGACTGAGACAACGAATAGACTCGATACTGATTCTGATACCACTATGATGATAAAAACATACCTCCTGTGGGCTCACCACCTGCAGAGGGGTTCATAGGGGGGGTCAGGTGCTATGAGTATTGGGCAGCACGCTGCCCCCGCGACCCAGCCGGATTAAACGGGAGAAGATGGATGGATGGATGGATGGATGGATGATAAAAACAATAGAATGTCATTTTCAACATGAATTTGTTAGCAAGGACCACACCACAACATACTGCAGATCTAACAAAGATATTGTTGAAGTAGAGGTGTCTGTGCTCCAACCATGGACTGATAGTCAAATGAAGCTCATGAGGCTAGCAGTTACAGGAGCGAATTCCATTTTAAGAGCGAAGGAGACAGGGAGGGCAGTGTACGTAATGGATTACTGTAGTAGTGGCAGTGGCTGTAGCAGTAGCAGCTGGTCTCCATGGATATGGTATTGACTCAGTATTGACATTGAGTTTGCAGTTTCAAGATCATGACACTGCTGTATATTATTTTGTAGTTGTGCTAACACTAGTTGGAATGACCAGCAGTAGTTAGTTGTGTTTCTGTTTTTCTGTAGTAGAGTGTGTGTGGATCAGTTGCTCTGAGACATATGGGAGGTTATGCAGTTTAAGCCACACATTTCAGAATGATGAAAGGTTAGGACCACTGCCAGAGCAAATAACAATTCAAAACTCAATAATACATCTTTTGAACGACTGGAAGTCCTCAAAATGGCTCCTATAAACCGGAAGCAGAGAGTCATGAACATACCATTTAGTTAGTGTTGCATCTTATAGCTCCATCAGCCAAGGACCAAAGGGGGTGAAGGACAGATTGTACTGTTTTAAACAAAGCTAACCCTGTAGTTCTGAAACGATTCTTGAGTAAATTCTCCTGGATCTATCCATCATTTATTTATTCCCTGTTCTTCTATTGCTCAAAAATACCATAATTCCTTCTGTGAATAGGGTTGCCTCTCCACAGATCTGACCTGTAATGCAATTTTTTGAATCTCTTCCAATCTAACAAAGCAATAACATCTCCACAAAGACACGCATGTGCTGGACCCTCCACTAGAAAAGTTACACAATGAACCCTTAAAATAAGAACAGAATCCTGCTATTTGAACATAAATCAGCAGTCTAGTGATCCATAGGCATATACTTGCCTATGTGCTCTTATACCGAATTTTGCGGACTATAAGTGGCACTTTTTTCAGGGTTTGGGTGGTCCTGCGACTTATACTCAAATAGGAAGTGAGCATGGGCAGACTTCCGGTGTTCTGTCGAAATGAGCTGCCTCGTCGAAATGAGCTCCCTGCCGGCTCAATCGACAGTGATTATCGATTCTCACTCCCCCGTCGAAATTCTATTTTACGCTTTACCATTTTCAATTTTCTAGTTCCAATAAAGTGAACCTCCACAGTTTGACTACATATTTCTTTGGATTAGAGGCAGCAGGTTTGATGCTGTTTGCACACAGTGATCACACTTTATACCTTAGTTATGTCAAATTTACACAAATTAACATGAATATGTGTTTGGACAGTCATACTACGCTATCATATAGGGCTAGCAAAGGTAGCACATATCGACAGGCCTACCGTATTTTTTGGATTATAAATCAATTTTCAGATCTTGGGTGGTTCCTGCGACTTATAGTCAGTTGTGACTTATATATTACATTTTTCACACTGACACATAGACCAAATATATGAATCATATATATGAATCAAAAATTAAAAAACAAATTGTTATCTGGTTTTCATTTTGATTTTAGAGACAAATAATAAAGAAAAGAGTTTTTTTTTTTTTCATTTTCTTATTTTTGGTTCTATATTGAAAAACAAATGAACGAATGATACATGGATTGTTCTCTATTGGGTTGCTTTTATTACTATAACTTCTATAACTTGGTTCTTGATTTTCTAAAATAAACTTCCCCCAAAAAGTGCGACTTAAACTCCGGTGCGACTTATACATGTTTTTTTCTTCTTCATTATGGATTTTTTAGCTGGTGCGACTTATACTGCGGAGCAACTTGTAGTCCAGAAAATACGGTACTTCAAGATCATTCTAAAGCTATTCAGGAAAGCTTCATTTCTGTGCTCTGAATGTGTCTTTTTTAGTATTGATACCTGCTCAAATGTTTTGGTATTGATTAGTATCTCATTTCCGGTGCTTTTCACAACCTTAGCTCAAATTAAATTGCTATACGTGTGCATATGTGTCTCTCCGCTGTAGGTTCTGTATTTAAATCTCCACTTTTACAGTCTCTAGTGAGCTCAGTCAGCCAGATTTTCTCATTATACCTGTACATTTGTAAGCACACGTGGGCTGTAATTTCACTCTTCTGCAAGATTTAGTACTGCATCGAGTGTGACTGAGGAATATGCAATCTCCATAGTTTATATTGTTGGGACAGGTGGAGGAATGCAATAAAGCAGGGAGTTTTTTGTTTTTTTTTAAGTGAATTTGAGTCTGAAAAAGTCAGCCTGGCAGCAGAGCGGTATACTGCCTTATATGTGATGTCTGTAGAGTTTTCTCTCTCATCTACTTCCTGTTCATCAGGGTCGGGGACCAGATGCACGGCGAATCTGTCCAATTTTAAGGCAATCCAATCACAGCCTCTCATTTGCATGTATTTCCCAAATGCTGTAAACATCTCTTAAATTTCCTTCAGAGCAAAATCTATACTGTAACTTCTTATACCTCACTA
Organism: Odontamblyopus rebecca; assembly: GCA_030686955.1. NCBI lineage: Eukaryota > Metazoa > Chordata > Actinopteri > Gobiiformes > Gobiidae > Odontamblyopus > Odontamblyopus rebecca. The sequence continues at coordinate 29,237,614 of CM060673.1, read as the reverse complement.
AATAAGAGTTGAGTGCACGGCTAAGCTTGAAGACTCTGCAGAAATACACATTTTTCTCAGTCCTTTTTTTCATTTTTTATGTGTAAGTAGAAATTTGTCAGGTTCATTTTGACACAAACGGACCATATGTTTTTGCAATAGTTATGCACTTGTAACTTGTAAGGTGGAAGGTCTGCTACATGCTTGTCTCCATGGAGATCTAATTTCTTTGCCTGGAATGTTCCGCACTAGGGCATTCAGAGTTTCACACAGAAAATTGGATAGTTAAGGTGGAGGATTCCATTCGGGTGAAAGTTAAGAACTGGAGCACGATGACCATAGTTTTACGAGGATTCACATGGTTTGGAGGGACATAGTCAAGGTGGTGGGCAATTGTTGTCAAGGCAACCGCCCTAATAGGGTGACCAGATGTCCCTATTTCCCCGGGACAGTCCCAGTTTTGAGCCCTGTGTCCCCTGTCCCAGCAGATTTAAACAAAACCACTGATTTGTCCCAGTTTTATACAAGAAATGTCCCTATTTTTGATCAATTTGAGCTAAACTGGGACTAAACTAAGACTAAACTAAGACTACATTAGGTCTAAACCAGGACTCAAACAGGACTATCACAATTCTTGACTAATCTAATCTGATCCCCGCCAACAGTAAAGAGGGCCATAAATTGTCATTTGTTTTGCCAAAATACAGAAAACCATGTTTGCAGATGCCTCCTGTGGGCCCACCACCTGCAGAGGGGTTCATAGGGGGTCAGGTGCTATGAGTATTGGGCAGCATGCTGCCCCCGCGACCCAGCCGGATTAAGCGGGAGAAGATGGATGGATGTTTGCAGATGACCATAAAGCAAAAAAATAAATTAAAAAATGCAGCATCAGAAGTCCCTCAGATTATGACACGAGAATGCACAATTTCACATGCTCTTTTCACTGTTTTATTTATACCAAACATTCCAACCCAGGTCTGTCCCAGTTTAGGATTTTGAAAGTCTGGTCACCTAATTAAACATGTCTCCATTGGACTGTATTTGTTCAATTACAAGTGTTTTATTGCTCAAAAAATACCTTAAAAAACATGAATTTTTACCATGGACAGGCTTGCTTCTCCATAGATCTGACCATGAACCTTTGCGTCTCCATTGTCATTACCAAGGATATTTCTAAAGTGGAATAATCCAGTCAAAACAGTAATATCTCCATGGACAGAGGCAGTCGTGGGTAGAGTTTTGTTATTTTTAAGGGAAGACTTGAGCTGTTGAGTGTAGAATAAATAGCTAATTATTGCTTCATTCCGCTGTTTATTTATTTATCGCATCTTAGGCTTTTTAATCATATTGTCTCTTTAAAAACAGGGTTACTGGGATTATCCTACTAATTAAAATACTGAAAAAGGAATTCCCTTTATTCCATATTTGTTAGAGAAGTTAAGAAAATGAAATAAAAGTCCTAAAGCTGAGCTGAGCCTTATGCCTTGTGTTTTTCAAGTTGGGCTAGCATTCGTAAATTAAAGGTGCATTGTGTAACTTTTCTGGTGGAGAGTCAGTCACCTGCTTGTCTTCATGGAGATGTTATTGCTTTGACTAGAATGTTCCACAGTGGAGATTAAGCCTATCTATCTCAAGGGAGACAACTACAGGCCACATTACAGGTCTAATCTGTGGAGAATTATTGTTTTTCTGAGTAATAGAAACACCCGTAATGGACCAAACCTAGATAGATGTGTTTAATGACGGAACATTCCAGGCAAAGCAATAACATCTCCATGGAGACAAGCAGGTGACAGATCCTCCACCAGAGAAGCGCAACGCACCCTTAATGTCAGTATCAATGGCACAAAGTTGTTTTTTTTTTTATTATTATTATCTATCGCAATATGTCTCTGTAGAAATATAATATTGTGGTTCTAAATTTGGTTTACAGTGAGGCAGAAGGGGCAATAGGAGAAACTGTTGTTCTGTCCTAACTAGACCTGGGCAAAAAAATCGATTTAAAATAAAAACTGAGTTGGCAAGTCAAATCGATTTGTTTTTTCGGAAAATTGATATTGAAGATTTTTTTTTATACAGCGCGTACATTTTGCATTCGCCAAAACTAGTCTTTCCGTAGTCACTTCCTGTAGTGCGTCTCTCACTTTCCCCTGAGAACGACACAAGCACAAACAAATCTCTATCACAGAACGAACGCTCATATAATCCACTGAGTTGTGTCCTTTAGTCCGACAGAAGCTGAAGCATCAGCACAAGGAAAGAGCTGCTTTTTTCAGCGTTTACAGTTTATGCAAATGAACCATGGGGTTTTAAGTTTTGTTTCAGTAAGATGTAAACAAATGTGGCAAAGCTGCATTAAACACATTCTAATCTCACACGGTCTGATGTGGTTCTATAGTGGTGATGGTTTATATGTTGTAAAGTTGAGTTTATTTATGCAGATTAGTAATAGTAATAATAATGATGATAATTTTAATATAAAAACGTTAATGATCAATTGATAATCGATTGTTTATTCTCCCCGCAATCGATGAGAAAATTATATAAATTGCCCATCCCGACTGTGGACCATATGAAATACTTCCAATTTATTTGGTGGAGGAAAGAGGTTGTCACAACATGGTGAAAGTTTTGGATGGTCGCTACACTGTTGAAACAAATCAAATCATGAATCGAGAATGGCCCAGCTCTAGTCCTAAGGCAAGACACTTCACTCACTTTGCCTATTATGAATATGGTGTGAGAGTGTTTAAGTTTGTCACCAAAAATGCTTGTTCCATCTGTGTATTGAATGAGTCAGTGTAGTAATTATCCTGACCTATGGTATCTGTACTTTACTTAAGTATATTTTAAAGTAGATACCTTTTATTTGTACTTCATTACATCTGAGAGCAGGTATCTGTACTTTCTACTCCACTATTTTTTTAACTGGACTGAAAAGTGAAAGTATTTTGTATTAGAGTTTGAGACCTGCTGAAAAGCCTGAGGGTTTATTTTTAACAAGTTCATAGTTTGGAGCAAACTAAATTATACAAATAAAAACAGTTGGACAAAAAGGTAGTCAGTTGTTTCTGTTTAATAAAATTCAACATACATTATTCAGCATAATCAAAATAAATAATTTAAAGCTTTTTTAGATCTCAACTATATTACAATACAATATTTTTTACTTTTTACTCTGAAGTACCTTTTTAAACATGTACTTCAATACTTTTACTTTTAAGTAGGTTTTTGCACTGACTTTTATTTGAGCTTTTTTTTTTTTTTTTTGCTCTGGTAACGGTAACAAAGCTGAGTACTTCTTCCACCAATGCTGACAGGACTATAAATGAATAATGCATGAAATTGTAGTGTCTTTGAGAGGCCAAAAGTGCTAAATCAATCGCGTTATGTGCTTATGTGCTTTAGTGTACAGTACAGGGGTTTTATGTAAATGGACATACGAATCAACAATGAACATAATGAACAAACGAATGATACACAGATTCTTCTCTACTGGGTTGTTTTTATTACTATAGCTTCTATAACTTTTCTTTCAAGATGAAATGTCGGTTCTTGGTCTCTGAGTTTATAAAATAAATTTTCCCCAAAACTTATAGTCCGGTGCGACTTATATATGCTTTTTTCTTCTTCATAATGCATGCCAAAAAGGCTGGTACAATTTATACTCTGGTGCGCCTTATAGTCCAAAAAATACGGGTATATCTTCTATCAAATATGGCTTCCATTATATAAGAGAAAGATGACTGGAAAACACTGAAATCTTTATTTTAAATAGTGTTAAATATATAACATTTAACACTAATATCATAGGCTACCATGTGATATAGTGATAGTTTTATTTATACAGAGCCTATTTAAACAGTTACCATGTTTTCTACATGTGGAAACAAAATAAATGGTGTAATGAAAATGTTAATCATCAAATATTAAATCCAATAGTTATTCTGCGGCAAATCTAACATTCACGTCGATAATTTCATGCCTAACTAGTCCAAACATACAACAAAACCCAAACACTTTTAAAATGTGATTTGTTACTCCACTTCTGTCTTGGGAGCTCAAATTGATGGCATTTAATTTGTTCATGTGCAGTAGCACTAGGGAGCTCAAATCGACAGGACACCAGCTCCATCAATTCTGGCTCCAGTTGACTTTACATTGAAAAATCGTCTCCTCGCTCTGTAACTGCTGCAGTGAGCCTCGCCATTTTGGTCTTAAAATATTCGTATTAACCTGCTCTACATGATCTTTGTATTTTGCTATTATGTCCACAAATAAATTCCCATTCCTAATATGAAACTTGGCTCCAAATGTGCTCCTATAACTGCAAGCCTCAGTGAGCTTCGTTTGACTGGAGCTGAATGCTTATTCTTTCTTGGTTCTTTACATAATCCATGGTTCCATGGTTCCTCGTGTCCTTTAGCGGCGATGAGCTCTTGTTTACGCTGTCGTTGAATGATTTAAGCACGCCACCAGTGACATCTCTGGAGAGGAGGGCTTCAACCGAGAATTTACTGTTAAAGTTCAAGTGTGACAATTTATTATCGACGGCGACAAACATTAGCATGCGGACGGCGCTGCGTACACTTAAGGTTGGACACGTGGAGAGGAGAAGGTCGGACGCACGTGACGCCATCATTACATTACAGATGACATTACAGAGGTGAAGACTGGGGGACATTTTATACAAGGCTGTTATCTGTGACATGTTTATTAGCCTTATGTGCTAATGCTTTTAAATGAGAGTCTGTGAGGCAGTGGTAACCATACTATGGCATTCTGTGTGTGACCATATGGTAATTTGGCTTTATGTGTAAAATTAATTATTCATAGTTGTTGGAAGTGGGAGATATGTCATAAAATGGATGTTGCAATTGGTGCTTTTGTCATATATCAAATTAGAATTTCAAATATATGTATAGAAATCAATATAAAAAGGCTAGTAAAAACTTAAACTTGCGCAAAATTGACACTTGTGAGCTTTTAGACACTTTTAGAATGGTTTTACCTCCTCAAAAATGAAACAAAACACAACTCCAGGTATGTTTTTGATGAGGAAATTACATTATACTGTATTATAGAACAGAAAATAACATAATATGAGTCCTTTAAATAATATGAGTCCTTTAAATTAAACAATATTAGGCTATTTTGTGATGGTGTTGTGTTTTGTTTCATTTACACGTTTAATACACAAACCCTGCATATTTAGGCTGAGTTCTTATCTGAAACAGAAAACCCTCTGTTACACCTTGTGATGTCATGTGGTAATCGAATAAGTGCTCTCCACGCACCTTCTCTAGAATCATTTAGATCATTTCAGCTCTGAAATTGCCCATTTCTACTGAACAAAAGGGAAAAGTAGCTGTTAACTTGAAAACTACCGCTTCATGACATCACAAGGTGGCTGAGTGGTTTGAGACCCGAGTCGCCTGGACCTTTCTGTGTGGAGTTTGCATGTTCTCCCCATGTCTTGATGGGTTTCCTCCGTTTTTTCCCCGTTGACCCAAAACAACTCCACAGGTCTCCAGGAAGAATAGCTGATAACTAGTTGTAGGTCATTTAAATGCAATCAGTCAATTAAAATACCGTCTAATAGGGCTGTGCATTGCCTTGAGTCTGACGATACGATACATATCATGATACGCACGTCACGATTTGATATATGCTGATATATATATATATATATATATATATATATATATATATATATATATATATATATATATATATATATATATATATATATATATATATATATATATATATTGTGTGGCCATACCGGCTCGTCAAAGCCTGAAAACGTCAGATCTCAGAAGCTCAGCAGGGCCGGGCCTGGTTAGTACTTGGATGGGAGACCACAAGGAATTCCAGGTGCCACAGTGGGGCGCCAGTTGCAAAAACTGTTGTTGTGTCCTTAGGCAAGGCACATCACCCACATTGCCTAGTATGAAAGTGGTGTGTGCATGAGTGTTGGTGGTGGTCGGAGGGGCCGATGGCGCAGATTGGCAGCCTCGCTTCCGTCAGTCTGCCCCAGGGCAGCTGTGGCTACAATAGTAGCTTACCACCACCGGGTCTGGAGTGAATGAATAATGCTCTGTAAATCTTTGTGTCCAGAAAAGCGCTATATAAAACTGATGCATTATATCCCAATACTATAATATTGCAATTTATCAAGAATTACTTTTAATAATAAAGTCCACTCCATATTCAAGACAACCAAATTGTATAAAATATAATTTACCTTTTTAAAGCATGAGAACAGTGAATGCAACTAATGAATTTTAGTGAAAAATATTATTTTAAATATCGATTCAGAAGCATTTTGAATTGATTTGAGAATTGTGCAGTGAAGTATCACAATATATAACTGAATCACTTTTTTCTTACATTCCTACTATCTAATACATTACTAAATACTAAAATAATAAATACTAAATACTAATAAAATACAATACTAAACTAAACACAATCAATCAATGAAATCTTGTCCCATTTTAACTGTTTTAATCATATTTAATTTGTTTGTGTTGTTGTAAGGCGACCTTGAGTGTCCAGAAAGGCGCCTAATAAATAAAATGTATTATTATTATTATTAAGGTGAAACAGATCATTTTGACGATGTAGACAGACTGATAATAAAGGCTTACTTAAAATGTGCAAATAAAAAATTAAGAAAAACAGCAACTCCAGGTGTGCTTTTGATGACGTAACTATATTCTAACATGATTAAAAGCTCTCGACGCTCAATGTCGTGTAATTTAAGACCTTTTTAAAGCGAACATCATCACCGCCAATATATATGTTTTCACTTCAGGTAAAATGAACGAGGGATAGACTTGAAGGGTGGGTGTCACATGTCGCTGGCTCAAAAATGGAGGGATGATGATGTAATGAGCAGATCACGCAGAGGCTGTTAGTGGAGCGGGGGGGGTTCACTTTAAGGAGATTGATGAGCGATAGAAGAAGAAGGCCCTCGCAGCAGAAGTGTTATGGAGCTTCATTCCTTCATTTATCCTCCGGTAGTCCTGACCATCTCATCAGACCGAAGCCCACCTCTCGAGATGGGGGTATGATTTCTTACTCTACTGGAGATCTGCTCTAATCTAATGAACAAGAGAGTACCAGGACTGCTCAGCGAGAAGTGAAAGACGAAACCAGCGATTTTGTTTTTGATTCAATCCAATCCACTTTATTTATATCACACATTTTATACACAGGGCAGTTTCCAAAGTGCTGCACAGACAAATAAATACAATAAATAGGAGTAAAACATAAATAAAAAATCAATAATCAGGGTTCCCACGGTCATGGAAATCCTGGAAAAGTCATGGAAATTGAAAATAATTGAAATCTTGTAAATTCAGTGAAAGTTTTGGAATTTTAGTATCTCTTTCACACAACTAAAGCGTTCTGTCAAGTTATCATTAGCTTATTATGAATATTTTTGCTATTTTCACATCTTTCTGCGGGAAACACTGCATGAGAATACACAACAAGGTCTTATGTTTAAAAGAGACGACAATAAATGTAAAAAAATCTACAATAAATGCAATAAATCCAGGATTTTGAATAATACCAAACCATAAACTGAGTGGAACGGGTTCACATTTCATATTTAGCTCTAAAAATATGATAAATTATATACATAGGGTGCTGTAAAGGAATGGAAAAATGGAAAAGTCAAGGAAACGTTTTGAAATTTTGTCAGGGAAAAAAGTGGGAACCCTGAATAAATGAAAACGTTAAAATACATAAAGTTAACATTTGTCATAGTTAATATTATGCTGTGTACAGGTCTTTCCAACACCTCTCTTTATCTTCCTCTGTTTCTTTTTAATGCTTCTCTCTCTCCATCCACAGCAAAACTCTCTCTACCCTCTGTCTTTCTCTCTTCACTTCAATGTCTTTCTCTTCTTTACCAGTAACTCTTTCTCTCTTCTTTCATCTCTTTTCCCTTTCTCCTCTCTACACTGCTTTCTTTATTTTGCTCTCTGCTCCTTAGCTCCATCTCTATCTCCTCTACCCCTCTCTCAGTCTGTTTTCGCTCTCTAACCCCATCCCTCTCTATTTTCTTCTTAAATCTCTCTCTTCTCTTTCCTGCTCCGTGTCCTTAGTCCCTTTCTCCTCCTTCTCATCCATCTTTTTCTCTCTCTCCTCTTTCCTCCTCCATCTCTTTCTCTCTGTTTCTCTTTCACGCTTCTCTCTGTCCATCCTCAGCAAAACTCTCTCTACCCTCTGTCTCCCTCTGTCTTTTTTTCTCTTCGCTTCAATCCCTCTTTCTCTTCTCTCTCTCGCCATGTCCTTTCCATCTCCTTTCCTCTCCTTTTTCTCCCTCTCTCTACACTTCTTTCTCTATTTTGCTCTTTATCTCCTGCTTCTTCCCTACTCTCTCTACCCCTCTCTCAGTCTTTTTTCTCTCTTTAACCCCATCTCTCACTCTTTCCTCTATTTTTTTTCTTAAATCTCTCTCTTTTCTCTCCCGAGTCCTGTGTCCTTAGTCCCTTTTTCTTCCTTCTCATCTATCTTTTTCTCTCGCTTCTCTTTCCCCTTCCATATCTCCATCCCGTCCTCTCCTTTTTCTATCTCTCTAGGTTTTTTCTCTTCCCCTTCTCTCCTGATTTCTCTCTCTCCCTCCTCACCCTCTCTTTCTCCCTCTTTCCCTCCTCTCCTCCCTTCGTTTGCGCTCGGGTCCAGGCGATGGCCGCTGTGCCTTTTCATGCTGGGGCCGGGTTCAGACACTCGCTCTTCTGAGCTATGCTAATGCGTTCTGCCGGGGAAACTAAAGGGAGCTTTGTTGGTTCCGCTCGGCTCCTCCACAGCTCTTCATCACTGCTCTGGATCAGAACCTTTCCCACCGTAACAAGCCCAAGACCACTACATCTCCTCTGCTCCTCCTCCTAACACTCTGCAACCTCCAATTTTTTTAGGTACAGGTATTTATAGCGTCTTAGATTGGCCAAAAAAGCAATATCTAAAACTGATTCCATTATAGTATTATTAAAAGCTGCTGTATCTGAAATTATTTTAAATTCAAAACCAGCTCATTTTAAGGTTTGCAGTGGTCCAAAGTTAATCCTCACTCACTTTATGCATTCAGAGCATCCTAATTATTCACCTCAATGAGTTTATAAGAGCTTTTCACAACTTTGAGATTTGCCGTCGCGATAAAACTAACAGCAACTCGCATCTTTTCAGCCTTTATAATTAGATGCAGACGTATTTTGACCTCAGAGCTGCTGATACAAAATATCTGTACTGTAGCAAGACTCATTTTGCCTAAATGCATGGACAAAGCAGGGTATAGGCAAGGGACGAGACGCAGTTTTCACGAGACAAGACAATATTTTAAAGTAATTCCTAATATTTACATTTCACGATTCAGTTTCCAATTTTGGCCTATTTCTTTGAATTTATATTCTTGTACCAGATTTTTCAGACTATAAGTAGCTCTGGACTATAAGTCGCACCAGCCAAACAATGCATAAAGAAGAAGAAAAAAAACATGTATAAGTCACACTGGACTATACTATATTATATGGGGGAAATTTATTTGATAAAATCCAACATTTCGTCTTGAAAGGAAAGTTATAGAAGTTATAGTAATAAAAACAACCCAATAGAGAACAACCCATGTATCATTCATTCATTTGTTTTTCAATATTGAACCAAAAATAAGAAAACGAAAAAACAACTCTTTTCTTTATTATTTTTCTTTAAAACCAAACTGAAAAAATTTATAACAATTTGTTTTTTTCATTTTTGAGTCATATATACGATTCATATATTCGTTCTATGGACTGTCAGTGTGAAAAATGTAATATAGAAGTCGCACCTGAGAATAATCGCAGGACCATGAAAAAAAGGGCGACTTATATTTCGAAAAATACGGTACTTTTTAGAGCTGTGAGAGATGTAACTCACCAACCCCCTGTATTAAATCCAAATGTAAACACTTGGGAAATAATCTCAGAAGATATTATTTCTTATATCTTTTCCAAAATATACATAAATATGAACCAGTAATACAGATCTACGGCATGAGCTCTTCTCCTGTCCCTAACAGTTAAATAATACTTTTAGTACAGTTTTCTTTATTAATCACTAAAGAAACAACAAAACACATTATCTGAGGAACAATAATAAAACAAATATTACTGTAAAAATTTATAAAGTACTGTTTCAGAACCAAAACTAGTCATGTACTGCTATTAATTTAGAAAATATATATATATATCCTGGGGTGGGCTCGATGGCGAGCGCCTGGTGGCCGGGCCTTTTCCCCACGGGGCCCGGCCGGGCGCAGCCCGAAGGGACGCACGTGGGACCGCCCTCCCCTGGACCCACCATCCGCGGGAGGAGCCATAGGGGCTGGGTGCAGAGAGATCTGGGCGGCAGTCGAAGGCAGGGGCCTCGGCGACCAGATCTCCGGACATGGAGACTAGCTCTGGGGACATGGAATGTCACCTCGCTGGGGGGGAAGGAGCCTGAGCTTGTGCGGGAGGTTGAGCGTTACCGGCTAGATATAGTCGGCCTCACCTCCACGCACAGTTTGGGTTCCGGAACCCAACTCCTTGAGAGGGGTTGGACTCTCCATTTCTCTGGCGTTGGCCGCGGGGAGCGGCGGCGAGCTGGTGTGGGCCTGCTCATTGCCCCACAGCTCAGCCGCTGCGTGTTGGAGTTCACCCCGGTGAACGAGAGGGTCGCGTCCCTGCGCCTTCGGGTCGGGGGACAGGTCTCTCACTGTGGTGTCGGCCTGCCACGGGCCGAACAGCAGTGCAGAGTACCCGGCCTTCTTGGAGTCTCTGGGAGGGGTACTGGACAGTGCACCGACCGGGGACTCCATTGTTCTACTGGGGACTTCCACGCCCACGTGGGCAATGGCAGTGACACTTGGAGAGGGGTGATTGGGAGGAACGGCCTCCCTGATCTGAACCCAGTGGTGTTCTGTTATTGGACTTCTGTGCTAGTCACAGTTTGTCCATAAACGAACACCATGTTCGAGCACAAGGGGGTCCATCGGTGCACGTGGCACCAGGACTCCTAGGCCGGAGGTCGATGATCGACTTTGTTGTCGTGTCATCTGACCTCCGGCCGTGTGTCTTGGACACTCGGGTGAAGAGAGGGGCAGAGCTGTCAACTGATCACCACCTGGTGGTGAGTTGGGTCCGCTGGGCGGAGGAGGAAGCCGGAAAGACCTGGCAGGCCCAAGCGTATCGTGAGGGTCTGCTGCTGGGAAGGTCTGGCGGAACCTTCTGTCAGTGTGGCCTTCAACTCACACCTCCGGGAGAGCTTCTCCCAGATCCCGAGGAGGCTGGGGACATGGAGCCCGAGTGGGCTTCGTTCTCGGCCTCCATTGTCGATGCGGCCGTTCGTAGCTGTGGCCGCAAGGTCTGTGGTGCCTGTCGCGGCGGCAATCCCCGAACCCGGTGGTGGACACCGGAAGTAAGGGATGCCGTCAAGCTGAAGAAGGAGTTCTCTGGGCCTTACTGGCCCGGTGGACTCCTGAGGCAGCTGGACGGGTACCGGCGGGCCAGCGTGCTGCAGCCCGGGTGGTTGCAGAGGCAAAACTCGGGTCTGGGAGGAGTTCGGGAGGCCATGGAGGAGGACTATCGGACGGCCCCAAGGAAATTCTGGCAAACCGTCCGGCGCCTCAGGAGGGGGAAGCGGCCCTTCACCAATACTGTTTACAGTGCGGGGGGAGAGCTGCTGACCTCGACTGGGGATGTTGTCGGGCGGTGGAAGGAATACTTTGGGGATCTCCTCAATCCCACCGTCACGTCCTCCGAAGAGGAGGCCGAGGCTGGGGACCCAGAGGCGGACTCATCCATCACCCTGGCCGAAGTCACTGAGGTGGTCAGAAAGCTCCTCGGTGGCAAGGCTCCGGGGGTGGATGAGATCCGTCCTGAGTACCTTAAGTCTCTGGGTGTTGTGGGGCTGTCTTGGCTGACACGTCTCTACAACATCGCGTGGCGGTCGGGAACAGTACCTCTGGACTGGCAGACCGGGGTGGTGGTCCCTCTGTATAAAAAGGGGGACCGGAGGGTGTGTTCCAACTACCAGGGGAATCACACTCCTCAGCCTCCCGGTAAAGTCTATGCCAGGGTACTGAGAGGAAGGATTCGGCCGATAGTCGAACCTCGGATTCAAGAGGAGCAGTGTGGTTTTCGGCCTGGTCGTGGAACACTGGACCAGCTCTACACCCTCCATCGGGTGCTCGAGGGTTCATGGGAGTTTGCCCAACCAGTCCACATGTGTTTTGTGGACTTGGAGAAGGCATTCGACCGTGTCCCTCGTGGTGCCCTGTGGGGGGTGCTCCGGGAGAGTATGGGGTCCGGGGCCCTTTGCTAAGGGCTGTCCGGTCCCTGTATGACCGGAGCAGGAGCTGTGTTCGCATTGCCGGCAGTAAGTCAGACCTGTTCCCGGTGCATGTTGGACTCCGCCAGGGCTGCCCTTTGTCACCGGTTCTGTTCATTGTATTTATGGACAGAATTTCTAGGTGCAGCCAGGGGCCGGAGGGGGTCCAGTTCGGGGACCACAGGATTTCATCGCTGCTTTTTGCGGATGATGTTGTCCTGTTGGCTCCATCGAACCAGACCTGCAGCGTGCACTGGGGCGGTTTGCAGCCGAGTGTGAAGCGGCTGGGATGAGAATCAGCTGTTCCAAATCCGAGGCCATGGTTCTCGACCGGAAAAGGTGGATTGCCCTCTCCGGGTGGGTGGGGAGTCTCTGCCTCAAGTGGAGGAGTTCAAGTATCTCGGGGTCTTGTTCACGAGTGAGGGGAGGATGGAGCGTGAGATTGACAGGCGGATCGGTGCAGCGTGGGCAGCAGTGATGCAGTCGCTGCATCGGACCGTTGTGGTGAAGAGGAGCTGAGCCGAAAGGCGGCTCTCCCGATTTACCGGTCAATCTACGTTCCTACCCTCACCTATGGTCATGAGCTTTGGGTAATGACCGAAAGAACGAGATCGCGGATACAAGCGGCCGAAATGAGTTTCCTTCGCAGAGTGGCCGGGCGCTCCCTTAGAGATAGGGTGAGGAGCTCGGTCACACGGGAGGAGCTCGGAGTAGAGTCGCTGCTCCTCCACGTCGAGAGGAGCCAGTTGAGGTGGCTCGGGCATCTGGGGCGGATGCCTCCTGGACGCCCTCCTCGGGAGGTGTTCCAGGGCATGTCCCACCGGTAGGAGGCCCCGGGAAGACCCAGGACACGCTGGAGGGACTATGTCTCGGCTGGCCTGGGAACGCTTCGGGTCCGTCCGGAGGAGCTGGTGGAAGTGGCTGGGGGAGAAGGGAAGCTTGGGAGCCCCTGCTTAGACTGCTGCCCCCGCGACCCGGCCCCGGATAAGCGGAAGAAGATGGATGGATGGATGGATATATATATATATATATATATATATATATATATATATATATATATATATATATATATATATATATATATATTTCTAAATTAATAGCAGGCCCATCAACAGAAATTTGGGGGCCCTGGGCAAGAGGCCTCACATGGGCCCCCCTTGAAGATAAATTAATTGGAAGAGGGTCCAATTCTGGGCACCTAAAACTGACCGTCTACTGTGTTGGTTGGTAATAACTTACCCTATTTCAGTTTTAGTTTTTTGTGTTCTTTTTAACACAAAATAAAGTGTAATAAAATACCTGTAATTGAATAAATGCAAGGTAGATACGGTTAATGTCATACTGCAGAAAAAAGCAACGACCAGATAACCAGATAAGTTGTTAGAGATTAAATATTCTATTCTCTGTAGATAATATTACACTCTCTCTTTGCCATTTGCATATTGTGACCATTCATATGACAATTTATGCTCCCATTTGGAATAATTGTTCACAGAAGTGTTTAAAATGCAGTGTTGTAAAGCTGGACTGGCTCTTTGGGGATGTCTCTCAGTCTCCTGTGGGCGGGGCTTTACACAGGACCACCTTAAATCAAACCTGTGCTATAGTTCTGTGCTCCTCGGAGACTGGAGCTGAATCCACACTGAATTAACTGTGGCATTCAGCCCATTTACATAAAGTCCTTTTACTTTAGTTCACGGTTAATTGTTGCTTTGTTCTTGTGAGATTTCATAGTGGGCTTATCTTCCTATGATCTACTTTAATCACATTTTCTGTATAAGGTATGAGCTATGTGTTATATTGCGCTGTGGCAGAGTGGTTAGCATCTTGCCTCATACATCCTTGATTCAATTCTTAGCTTATGTGTTTCTAATATGTATGCCATAAACTTGTATGTCTCCATGGAGACAAGGTAATAAAAGTGTGGTGTGTGGAGATGCCAGCCTCAGAGAAAGGACACATTTTTCAGTATAGTACTTTTGATTTTACTCTAATTTTTGCTAAATGTTTCACACTGTGGCTTTAATGAAGTAATTATCTTTGGACATGTTTTCTTTTTACTCAACATTACCATAATTTATTTTGCATGATTGAAAATGCCTACAGTTTGCTTATTCATCCTGACTATTTACTTTGATGAAATCCCTTCCCAAAAGCGGAAGTTATTAACCTTATTTTATCCTGGGGATAGAAGGTTTGGCTTTCTCGTTATTTCAACTGCAGTCAAGTACCCTGGAAAACGAGATGCTGCACCTCAAGGGGCTTTTACCATGAAGAAATTCAATTCAAAGTTAATACAGGAAGTGCTCCACTGTGTTTTTAAATGTCTGTACGCCTTCATTAGAATCATATAGATGGTTTCATTCCTGGAATTGCCAATCTCTACGGAACAAAAGGTAAAAAAAAAACAAAAACAAAAAACATGTGACTCAAACATGTGAATGAAACAAAACACAACTCCAGGTCTGTTTCTGATGAGGCAACAACATTCTAACATGACTTAAAGCTAACAAGAGTCAATTTTGCCTTGAATGTGATTTTTTTGCAGGATCAATACCTGATTAGTACCTGATTTTCCATACTTGTGACTAGGGATGGGCATGATTAGTCGATTAATCAATAATTGATCATTAAGAATTTCGTCAATCACGTTCATTTTAATCGACAAACCAAATGTAGGTGTCTGTGTGTAACATAGCATAAGGAGTTGAGGCTGCGTCTCACAGCACAAACACTGGAGCTGTGGCCCCACAGTCCCATGTCTCGGCTCTGGCTCCTTGGAGATCACTATATCCCTCAGAGTGCGTTTACCTGCACATCAGTGTCTCGTTATGATGTTTTTTTTTTTTGTTTTTTTTAAATATCCCAGTTTCGCATGTTTCCACAGTATCTCCAACGTGACATACGCACAGAACAGACTCACCAGCCTCATCACATCCTCTGTCACAGGAAGAACACTCATATTCCACTGAGTCGTGTTCTTTAGTCCGACAGAAGCTGAACCACATCAGGGCACAAGGAAAGAGCTGCTTTTTTTCTCTTTCTGTTTATGCAAATGAGCCATGTGGTTTTAAGTTTTGTTTCTGTAAGACATAAACAAATGTGCCAAAGCTGCATTAAACACATTCTGATCTCACACTGATGTGGCTCTATAGTGGTGATGGTTTATATGCTGTAAAGTTGAGTTTATTCATGCAAATTAGCAATAGTAATAATTGTGATGATAATTTTTATATAAAATGTTAATGATTAATCGAAAATCTATCGTAATTTTCCAGACGATCGATTAAGACAGTTTAATCGAATGCCCATCCCTACTTGTGACAACCCTAATCGGGTCTTGAAACTCACCCAAAAGCTCTGAGTATGTTTTGTCCTGTCTCCCTCTCCCTCCACCTTCAGATCTTCTCATTTCTCGCGCCTGGTTGTGGGTGAGATAGAGTTGTGCTGTGCTGATGAATGGGCTCTCTGGCAGTATGTCTGTTCACCCCGAATATTTCTCTCTGTGATTTGTGTTCGTAACTATAAAAAGATGATGATAAAACCCAGGCGCCTTTGCACAAATCAGCAACATGGCCGCCAATAATTCTTTCCCTTCTTCCACTCTGCAGATTTGAGACATTTCACAAACACCATTTACCTCGTACTGGGTCCAATCCCTGAGCAAACTCAAGTAGCTTTTTTAAAACTATCTCCTGCTTGGACTGTGTGTTTGTGAAGTCAACTACTCTTTAGAGCGATGACATGATTAAATTGGGGGTCTGTCACCTGCTTGTTTCCATGGAGATGTCATTGCTCTGCCTGGAATGTTCCACAGTATGACATTAAACAGGTTTACCTTACGTTTATTCAATTACAAGTGGTGTTATAGCTCAGAACTGTCTTGAGAAACAAGCATTCTGACTGTGAGCGGGGTTGCCTCTCCACTGGGGCTGAGGATTCGATTCCGATTCTCAAGATACAGAATCGATTATCAGATTATCACAATTCAATACGATCCGATCTGATCCAATCTGATCACAATTCAGGTTAGTGTCATTAGAACCATTTTTGAGCTGTTACCTGAGCTGTTCCTGAGGTTGGTTGTATTTCCGCTGTACTTCACCTCCATTTGGCCTTCAAATCGCTTTGCTTCTCTCAAGCTCATCTCTGTCTTTATCGTTCCTGAACCTGAAATGGTGCCAGACGGAGTTTTGAGTGTTTCTGGCGTCTTCAAAGCGGGACTTGGCTACGTTGCCACGAGTGTCCGACGCCATGTTCATAGTTTTGATATAGTCAGACCTGCGCCTCTGCCAATTCAGAGTGGGGTTAAAGTTCACCAGGCGAAAATGCATTAAAAATTGAATTGATATTTGGACGTACAAATCGACCTTACGGAATTAATATGTAAATCAATTCAGAATCAGAAAATCAATTCCTTCAACACAGCCCTAGTTTCCACTAGTACCATGGCCTGGTTTGGTCTCCATGAAGATAGAAAGGTTTAATCCCATACTATGAAACATTCCAGACAAAGCAATAACATATCTATGAAGAAAACTGTTTGATGGACTTTGAAAAGTGACATAATGCACCTTTAAGTGGCTTTTTTAAAGGGCCCCATTAGTCTTTTATCTGGTCTGTGCTATATTGTTGTTTCTTCATCATGGAATTGTGTTTTGTTTCATTCACACCCTGGATATTTAGGCTGTATTCTTCTCTCAGACTGAAAATCCTTTGTTCCACCTTGTGATGTCATGTGGTGATACAGCCAATTATCAGTGATTGATCAATAAATAAATCAGTTGATCAAAAACACAAATTGTTGATTAAAACAAAAACAATCCTACATTTCCTACTACACACACACACACACACACACACACACACACGAACATTCTAAAATACAAAGTAAAACATGAGGCTGAGTGATGTATCAGAATCAGTATTGATTATTGAGTCTATTCCTTAGTATCGAAATCGACTTTGAAATTTCAGATTTTGTGATTAGAAATGCACCGATCCAGCTCTTTCAGTTACGATACCCATTTCAGTACTGTAGCTTTAAGTATTTACCGATATCCGATAATATAATTAACCGATGCCAGTGCAGTCTGAAAACAGCATTTATTTCCCTTAAACAAAAGTAAATTAAGACAAAACTGTTCCGAATGTTTCTCTGTAGCTGTTATCTATCCCTAAATTACCTACAGAACACATTTGTATAAATAAAGGACACATGATTACACTTTCTGGATTGATTACAACCAGCAAAATGTCTTATTACAACAATGTATAGGCTGAATCAGAATATATCCGATCCAGCTACATTTTCAGGCGCAGATATCTGATTGTGACATTGCTACATGAATAATTTCTTGGACGAATACTTTATACCTTGAATCATCATTATTTTGAGGTAACATTAATCTTACTCTAGAAGAACTGAGTACACATTTTGGCTGCTTTACTTCTCTTGCATTTTAGCACCGGGAAATGAAAGCTGTTAATGATATTCTGGCCTGGGGTATTAAGGCTTTCTGTGATGCATGACCGCTATAGCCTAAGCTCGGGCTTGTTTACCGCCAAGGCAACTTTTAACGAAGGGCAATTTGTCTTTTGTTTGTGGAATTCTAATTAAGAGCTCATTTATCATGTAAATCCTTGAAAAGCAAATTAAAATCTTAAATGTCAAACTTTGAGCGAGCAGAGAGGCTTTATACAAGTTGAAGGACTGTATTCTCGAGCTGGTAATTTCTTCCTTTGACGCGGTTAAAGAATAAAAGAGAGAATTCCTAGTATGCTCTGCTGGAACCATAGATTTGTTTTGTCCAGTAGTACATCCTCGGGGCCACTTGCGTTTTTTTTGTTTTATTTTGGTCGTAGATTTCCACACCAAAACATTTAAAGGTCCTATATTACTCCAAATGGACCCTTGCGCACTTTAAGTCATGTTAAAATGTTGTTACCTCCTCATAAACAGACCTGGAGTTGTGTTTTGTTCATACATGTTTGACTAACACTTTATTATTAGGTTGTCTCCATCTCCAAAGCTCAAAACACTCTCTTCCACCTTGTGATGTCACGAAGCGGTAGTTTTCAAGTGAACAGCTCCTTTTTAACTTTTTGTTCAGGAGAAATTGGCAATTCCATGGCTGAATTTATTCATATGATTCTAGTGGAGGTGTATGAAGTTTAAAAACACTGCAGAGCACTTCCTGTATTACTACTTGATGACATCACAAGGTGGAACTGGGTGTGAGAAGACCAGCTTGCTTAACTACATTTTAATTTGTGAGAGACTTGTTTAACAGGACAAACTGGGTCACCTGTTGTAGTAAGTCGGATACGGGCTCCCTTCCCCCCAACTTTAAAGTTCCAGCTGGAGCGTCCCATTCTCGGCTGGAACGTCCCCCTCATCCCTCCGGGTGCCCCCTTCTCTTGGGTGGAACATGGGTAACTGCTGTGCCTGGGAGAGGAGGGACTTCTCTTGTATTGAGTTAGAAAATCAGCATTCTATATCATGATAAAATGAAATGTGAATGGAGCGAGACCAAATGTCGTGTCTTGTTTATGTCGTTTTATCAATGTTTTGTGCCTCACTTGTGGACTATTCCTGAGGAGTCATTTGATGCACTGTATTTACTCTACTCTATTTTTACTTTTACTGCATATTTTGTTTGTACATATGAACAAATGTGTTGAGATTTATTTTAACCCTCATAGTGCCTGCGCTCCCAGTTTCCATGCGCGACTTCTCATTACCATATAACACCTCAGTGAAGTTGGCCCCCATCAAAGTCAAACCTACACAAAAACTATGTCAATCATTTGTGCTTCGTTTGTGCTGTTTTGTGCTGCAAAAAGTTTTGTTTGTGCCTCTTTAGTTTTGGAGAAATTAACAATTCTTTTATAGGTCAAATTGGGGTCAGCCTCACAGGAAGCTTCAAAATGCACTAAAACATCCAAAATGGAGTCAATCATTTGTGCTTCATTTGTGCTGTTTTGTGCTGCAAAAAGTTTTGTTTGTGCGATTCTGGTTCTTCAGATATTTGCAGTTTTATTTTCGGGCCAATCATCCAGCCCCTCAAAATGTTAAATAGAGCTCAAAACAGGCAGAAAAGTATAGAAAACTTTTGTATTTTGTTTGTGGTGTTTTATGCTGTGACAGTTTAATTTGTGTGAGTTTATTTCTGAAATTATTAATTATTATTTCTGTGGTAATTACAGGACGTCATTTCAACTGTCACAGCACAAAACAGCACAAACAAAATACAAACGTTTTCTATAATTTTCTGCCTGTTTTGAGCTCTATTTAACATTTTGAGGGACTAGATGATGTCATCGGGCGAAAATAAAACTGCAAATATCTTAAGAACCAGAATCGCACAAACAAAACTTTTTGCAGCACAAACGAAGCACAAGACACACGTTTTAGTGCATTTTTAAGCTTCCTGGGGGCTGGCCCCAATTTGACCTATAAAAGAATCGTTAATTTCTCCAAAACTAAAGAAGCACAAATGAAACTTTTTGCAGCACAAACGAAGCACAAATGATTGACATAGTTTTTGTGTAGGTTTGAGATTGATGGGGCCAACTTCACGGAGGTCTCCAGAACTACATGCGCTATCGAAAAAATTCCTTCTGTTCCTGAAAGCAGAGAAGTTGCACTTTCTACTCATATCGGGTTATTACGGTAAATCTCTGCATCTCCCGCCACGGAGTCTGTACGATCGAGTGCAGAGTGGAGGAGATCTGAAGAGAGCAGCGGTAGTTTACAAGTGGTTTTTCGGTGCTTTTTCATTTATTGTGTGTGTTTTTCTTCTCTTTCAACTGTTATTTCACATTATTACACATACAGTAATGTTGAACAACTGCCAGATATTGAAAGCTGAACTTATTCTGGTAAAACGGTGCAAAAGCACTTACTCCTGGGACATTTTCTGACATTTTTTTAAGTCAAAGGAACACAAAAAAATCCAGGCGGGATTTTGATGCATGGAAATAATAGGGCTGAAAGTGTTAAATGTTTAATTAATACAATATATATAAGGATTTTTATTTATTTATATGTATATAAATTAACTAACTTTGTTTCATAAAGGATAAAATTCAGGGGAACTTTCCAGCCAGCGGGACTTTCCATCTGATTCCCTGTAAATCAGTTCTTTGTGGTCCAATTGCGGTCAGATTAAAGTCTAATGGAGCTTTAGACAGAGCAGAGCCTACTGTTAGCATCACACCCCCATAACTGAAACATTGACGACATTAGGCTGCAAAGTATCCGTGGAGATCAGCTTTGAATTTCACTGACTTCACCTTTGTTTTGCCTGCACCTTTTTGAGGAGTACATTTCCCTTACAGTTTCTTATTCTAAAACTGCAAGGTAACGGCTGACTCATTCCACTGTAATTATGATGAAATGAGCTCCGTAGAGTCAAATCCACGTAACCTTAAAACGCTATAGGCGGATTATGATAAATATACACCCATTAGCTGCCTTATGAGTCACGTCTTTTTCTTAGCTCGTCCACAGCTGAGAAGAAGTGGTGCAGATTTTGGCGAATAACGCGAAGGATCAGCCCCTCAGGCGTCTCCTTTACAGACATCGGAGCGTGTTTCCTCTATCTGGAGTTATCATTTTCTTGATTGGCATCTCTTCAAATCACAGGGAATTATACATGCTAGCGAGCTTCAAAGTGACGCAAATCATGAAAGGGCTCGTTGAATATAGATGCCTCTTCCTGTCTTGTTTCGCACATTTCAGTCAAGTGAATCGTCTGCGCTAAGTCAGAGTGGCAGGATCTGAGATTTCACACAAACATACAAAACACAGTCCGACCCCCTTTGGAAACTGATCACATGAAAACGATAGTTACTATTTTGATTTATTGTTCAATACAGTATTACAGTATTATTTCATGGGGTCAGTATTTATTTATATGGGTGCATTTTCTTTGTTCTCGTGGGGTGTTTTTGGCTATTTTTCTTCTGCAGTTTGATCAGATTGGAGCTGTAGAAGATCAAATTACTAAGTGAAAACGACACAAACAAATTACTTAAAGTTCTCTTTCTCCATGGAGATGTTATTGGTTTGTCGGGAATGTTTCACAGTATGGTATTAATAATAGTAATAATAATCATAATCATAATCATAATCATAATCATAATCATAATCATAATCATAATCATCGGTTTTATATAGCGCTTTTCACGATAACACAATGAGGTAACACTAAAACAAGGACAGGACAGATAAAGATAAAGTCTCTTAATGGAGATCAAACTAGACCAAGTTACAGGTCAGATCTGTGGCGAGGCGACCCCGCTCACAGTCAGCCACCTGTCACTATTGACTGGGTTCATTCATTTTACTTTTTTTTTTGCATCTTTTTTTTTTTTTTAACTTGAATGAAGATAAATGATTAGAAATGTTGTCATCTAATGTAATGTAATGATAATGGAGTCTTCAATTTAACGCTGAAAACCTTGAATATGACTCTACAGAATTCCTCTCCTCAAAATTCAAAGCTCCTTCATGATACAAAATCAACTCTTGTGAGCTTTAAGCCACATGATGTTGTTACCTCCTCAAAAACATACCTGGAGTTGTGTTTTGTTTCATTCTCATGTTTGAGTAATCATTTATTATCCTTCTATCTACACCTCCAAAGCTCAAAATGCTCTGTTCCACCTTGTGATGTCATGAAGTGGTAGTTTTCAAGTTAACATCTACCTTTTAGCTTTAGTTCGGTAGAAATCGGCAGCTTCATGACTGAAATTATCCAAATCCAAATGATTCTTGTTAAAGTGTAGGACGTTTACAAACCCAGTGGAGCACTTCCTGTATCACCACATGATATCACAAGGTGGGACGCAGTGTTTTCCGTTGGAGAGAAGAACTAAATCTGCAGGGTTTGTGTGTTAAACGTGTTAAAAGTGAAGTTAAATTTATCTAATGCAACACCATTTCAATCAAACATTTAAAAATAAAGCATACAAACTATCTCATCTACATGTGAACCCAAGTGGTGGTGGTTCTGGCCCCGGAAGAGCACCCATGGGTGTCTCATGCCACCCTCTCGGTGTCACTGCGCCCACACAGCCTCTGAGTGCTGCTCCTGTGAAGTGATGTCTGTCGCCATGGAGACCGTATGTGAGCCTGTCATCATGCATCCAAACACTTTCACTCCTCCCTCTCTCTGCTGTCCATCCATCGCTCTTTCTCTTTTTCTCTGTCTGTCTCTCTGCATTTCTGTTTTCTGCTGTCCTCTCCCTCTATCCCTCCCTCTCTCTGTCATCCATCCATCGTTCTGCCTCTCTCTTTCTCCTCTGTCTTCTCTCTTTGCACTTCTCTTTTCTCTTTTCTGCTGTCCACTCCCTCTATCCCTCCCTCTCTCTATCGTCCACCCATCGCTCTTTCTTTCTCCTCTGTCTTCTCTCTCTGCACTTCTCTTTTCTGCTATCCTCTCTCTCTATCCCTCCCTCTCTCTATCATCCATCCATCGCTCTTTCTCTTTTTCTCCTCTGTCTCTCTCTGTACGTCAATTTTTCTTTTCTGCTGTCCTCTCCCTCTGTCCTTCCTTCTCTCTATCATCCATCCATCGTTCTCTCTTTCTCATGTGTCTTCTCTCTCTGATCTTTTCTACTCTCCTTTCCCTCTATCCCTCCCTCTCTTTCATCCTCTCTTCACTCACTCTTTCCTCCTTCTCCCCTATCTCTCTTTCCCCGTCTGTCTCTCTCTGCACTTCTCTTTTCTCTTTTCTGCTCTCTTCTTCTATCCCTCCCTCTCTCTACACCTCTTTCCTCCTCCCTCCTTCTCCCACCCATTGTTCTTCCTCTCTCTTTCTCCTCTGTCTTTTCTCTCTGCACTTCTCTTTTCTGTTCTCCTCTCCCTCTATCCCTCTTTCATCCTCTCTTCCCTGTTTTTATATATCATCCATATGTCGCTCTTTCCTCCTTCTCCCACCCATCGTTCTTTTTCTTTCTCCTGTCTTCTCCTTCTACACTTCTATTTCCTCTCTGTAGTTTTAATCTCTGCAAACATGTTGTGAAATACGTGGGATTCTTGTATTTATTTTATAGTTTAGCAGTTTATATTTTCACCTTCTCTCAAGTGGCGATGTTTGGAGGATTTAAAATGTGAGCTCTGAACAGAATACAACCGTTAGAATACTACTGTTAAACCACGGCATCAAAATGAAGTGAGAAAAAAGGCAGCGTTTTCACTTTCTCCATAGTTTTAATCAGTAACACTGCAGTAAAAGGTTGAATCATTAACATATAGGGCTCATTATGGACCCTAACTAACCACGGTGTGTTTTATTGTGCCATATATTTATTCATTTATTCCGTTTTGTTTACAGTATGGTTGGAAAAAGGTTATTCTGCATCATCATATATATATATATCTGTAAGGCAGTTTCAATATTGTATACAATGATCTACTACTGTATTTTTCGGATACAATAGGCGCACTTAAAATCCTTGCGCCTTATTGGATGGTGTGCTTTATGTATGTATTAATTCTGGCTGTGCTTACTGACCTTGAACTGATTTTATGCGGTACACGGCGCTCAAAAAATTGTCAAAATGTTTTGGTACTATTGTAAGCTATGAAGCCGCACCGCTTGATGGATTGTCGTATGGAGCACGAAAAGCCCACAGAAACACTCGTGCGTATGACAGAAATGCAGTGTATTTGGGTGCAGTTGAGCGCGGAGTGCTACGTCCTGTGCTTCAACATCATATTACAGCGTGTATAAGGGCCCAAAATGGCCCCTGTTCAGAGACATACTGATGTACGTGCGATTGAAGCAAACTAAAGGCCGAATTATCATGCGTCGACTCAATGCATCGACTCTGCGTCGCCTTGTTGCTGTCGTTTTTGATTTATGGTTTGGGGTAATTCATCGCAACAACGCTAAACCGGCCTACGCTACTGCAGGTGTATAAGCTCCGAAAAGTTTAACATGAACCATCTCCAACTTGACATACACACAGAACAGACTCACCATGAGCAGAACATCCTCTGTCACAGAAAGAACACTCATAAGAACAGACTCACCATCAGCAGAACATCCTCTGTCACAGAAAGAACACAAATAATCCACTAAATCTTGTCCTTTAGTCCAACAGATGCTGAACACATTAGAGCATGAGCTGTTTTTTTTTCAGCGCAGTGTATGCAAATTAGCCATGTGGTTTTCAGTTTTGTTTCTTTATGCAAATTAACCATGTGGTTGTAAATTTTGTTTCATTATGCAAATTAGCCATGCGGTTTTCAGTTTTGTTTATTTATGCAAATTAGCCATGCGGTTTTAAGTTTCTTTCTTTATGCAAATTAGCCATGCGGTTTTAAATTTCTTACTTTATGCAAATTAGCCATGTGGTTTTAAGTTTAATTTCTTTATGCAAATTAGCCATGCAGTTTTAAGTTTAGTTCCTTTATGCAAATTAGCCATGCGGTTTTAAATTTTATTACTGTAAAACATAAACAAATGTGCGCGCAGATGTATTAAACACATGACATACATTATTACTCAATGTATATATAGAGCGGCATAATTTTGTGTTTGTCGTCATTCCGGGTGTATTAGCCAAATAACTCCAACTTCTAGATGATGGTGTCATCAGGTTGTTCAAAGTTAAATTGAGCTGCGTGGGAGCATTGGATGACTGGAGATCACACATTCAGTTCAATTCAGTTCAATTCAAGTTTATTTCTATAGCACATTTAAAACAACTTCAATTGACCAAAGTGCTTCACATAAAAGAAACATATACATATATACAGATAACACAATGTGAGGATTATAATAAAAACCAAGATAAACTGACTAGATAGTATTAAATGCCAGGGAAAAAAATACCCGGTCATTGATCTAGCGCCTTATAATCCGGCGCCTTATGGTCCAAAAAATATGGTATTCATATGAGTCTCATCTGGATAATCAGTAGGGAAGGATGATACTGATACTTTGCAGTACTTTGGTGTTCTTATTTGCATATTTTTGTTTGCTCAATCTATGACATTGATAAAAATTTATCATCAGCAGGTCTCAAACAATAAAAAATAGGCTACTTTTACTTTTCAGTCCAGATCTAAAATGTAGTGGAGTAGAACGTACAGATACCTGCTCGCAAATGTTGTGAAGTTTAAAAAGTATCCTCAACTTTATTTATTTCTAGAGCGCTTTGAAAACACAGTTGACCAATGTGCTGTATGCGAATTAGATAAGATGCATAACAGTGACAAATACAGTGACAGGTAAATCACTGATTCTCAAACCGAGTTAAAAACCAACGAGAAAAAGTGAGTCGGCCACTGCAAAAGCCCGATGCAGTCTGTTTTCTCCTGGACTTTGGGATGTGGAGAAAAGCCTGATCTGCTGAACTGAGACCACGAGAGGGGATGTGAGATACGAGCAGGTCAGACAGATTCCATGAAGACATTTAAAGGCAAACAAAATCATTTAAAAATCAATGTGAGAGTGCACAAGAGACTGAAGGACTGGGGGGAGGCTATGTGGTCAAATTTATGCGCTGCAGTTAAAAGGTGAGTGGCCGCGTTCTGCACGAGCTGTAAGCGGGAGACTGAGCTTTTACTGAGGGTGGTGTGAAGTGACAAGAACCTAAACGAGAGGAAATAAAAGCATGGATTAAAATTTCAAAGTTGTGATGAGATAAAATCAGTTTCACTATCCACTTAAAATGCTCTTAAGTAAACATTTTAGGTCACTGTACGTTACTTAAGCACAGTAATTTCCTACTTTTACTAAAAATCAATGCTGTGTGAGCTTCCCCAGAGATACAGTTTGGACGGGCCTCTTATAAAGCCATCTCATTTCATCACCATAGCAACCGTCACTAATGCTACACCCGGATATGAATCTTTTTAATTTCTGACTCTGGATTTGTGCAGATGCTGGTGTGAGAGCAGCGCTGTTCGCTCGCTCATCAGATCTAGGGCAACTGTGCTACTTGCACTAATGCTGTGAGTGTGTTAGCATGTCAGGGCCCGGCTAACGCTCATTATGTATGCTAAACATGTCGCCATTCAGGCACTCCGAAGAAGCAAGCACTTCTAAAGGATATAATGACCAGCTGGGGCTTCTTACTGTTGGCCTTATTCTCTGCACTGTGAAATGGGAGGAATTTTTTGTAGGGAAGAATCGTTCAGATTGAGATTGGGATTTCAGTTTTAAAGGTGTACTGTGTAACTTTTCTTATGGTTCATCATCTGTTCGGCTCCATAAGTTTGCTGTTTAAAGGGGCACTGCCTAATCTTTGAAGTTGAGGGTCCGCTACCATGGAGATACTATTGCTTTGACTGTAATGTTCCACAATATGGTCTCAAACTTAGATAAATTGCATTAAAGGGCCACTAAACACCAAAATCACTTTTTTTTCTACTGATTAGCTGTGTAAATGGGTCTAAAATAGAAATGTATACCTATCCCTGGCCTTATTTTGGCATTTTAGTGCATATTTTATTGTTTGCCTTTTGGGTCAAAGCCGTGTCTGTAACGGCCTCTTTAGGATCAACTACAGCCAGAACATTTGAATTTTTTTGGACTAACAGCCGCCAATGAGTCAGATGCAGGTTATTACGTGACAAAAGCAACCACTAGCATCTACGATCGGGACGTCTACCTGGCACTGCTGGTCATCATGATGGTCATTACGATGTCCCACCGTGTCTGGAGAAAAAGGAAACAGTGTGATCCGAGCACAAATGTCCACTCTGTTTCAAAGTTCGGAGCGCACTAGTCTGAGCCATGTTGGGTTGTTGTGGTTGTTGGTCGCTGTCAATTATCGCTCCAAAGCCCGCCCCACACCTGCACCCCCAACTCGCTTGGGCACCACCCACTCTGGAGGATTTTTCAGATTTTGCTTAGGGGCACAGTAAAGCTTCCAGAGGGTTTTTAATGAACACAAACTGCCCATGGGTGTCTGATGGTGCGTTCGATTATTCTTCTGACTCAGAGATCCAAGGACGTTGCCTAGAGACATGCACTGATACGCCCCTTTTCCTCTGATGGCGAAACTCGGAGCAACTCAGAGGAGACTGAGCAAGGTTTCTGAGATAAAATCCAAGATGTTGCTTGTAGTATGAACTCACCCATGTTTTTATCTCATTTCCTGCTAGCAAACATACCAAAATGATTCACTATCGACACCAACGCTTTCACTTCACTAATATACTGAATGATACTATTTATACTGAGCTCTTCCTTGAGGTTGTGTAGTTGAAACACCGACTTATTTTGGTACTCAGCCAATGCTAAAACCACAACAGCTTTCTGATGGCGTCCATATTTTTCTCTGAAATGGACACACAAAACCTAATAACATGATTGAAGCTCGGACATGATCCTCGTCATATCCAAGATTCGAGTGGGAAACGGATGGATAAATGAACTCAGCGTGAATGTTGAAAAATGGGGACTGTTGCTATAGCAAGTAGCAATTTAAAACAAAATAATATATCTTTAGAATGGAGGAAAGCCTTCTTAATATTACTTTTAACAGCAAGTCGAAACCCATGAATATTGCGACCTCCTGCTGCTTAAGTAATAACAGAATCTTATGCATTATGGATCGTGTTTGTCGAGGTCTGAACTGCAGTGCTGGCAGATTTTATACAAGATCCTTCACAATACTTAGTTCTCTCCCAAGAAATCATTGCAGGGTTTGCTTTTTACTAATTGCAAGCATTCAATGTATAGTTTCCATTTTGATGTTTGAAACCAACAAACCATTTGAAGGTGCTGTACCGGATTTTTACAGTTTTAAAATGTGAAAAACAAAAGTAGTTCACAGTTTGCAATGGTCCAAACCTATTTCTCACAGAAAACAGTCGACAGCTGACTTTATTTGACCTCAAGAGCTGCTTATTCCATAGATCTACTTGAAGGGCTTGAAGATTTTTGCTCAAATACATAGAGAAAACATTGTGTGCCTTTAATTTCTTCCCAGATTCTATTCTACTGGCTGTGTTCCCCGTGGGGACCTCTCAAAGTGTGGCTGTAAATGAAATGGTCCTGATATTGCAGTGAGAGGAGCAGATGGAGGAGTCTGAGTGGTCTCCTCTGAGGGTTTGTACAATGCTCAGGTCTCGGTAGACTTCGGCGTCTGCTGTCTCATCTCATGTGTCTGCTGCGTCAGGCCTCTGCAGGGGAAGCACTGTCAAAGCAGCTCACGCAATGTTTTTTTCACTATTACTTAACAGAAAAAGAAAAGTTTTTATTCACTTTTGTCCATACTGTTTCATTATAATAAAGTGTGTCTGCCTATAAATAGCTATTTTTTGTAAATCAAATCTTTATTACATTTTTACATGTTAAAGACCAAAGGAAAAATAACAACAATGTAAGGCAACATTATTATAGAAACACTTGGACATATAAACATTTTAACATTTAAAGAGCTGTTAGAACCCCTCCTGAAGCTTTACTTCACCCCTAAGCAAAATCAGAAAAATCCTCCAGAGTGGGCGGTGCCCGGCGCGTTGGGGGAAGGGGGTGTGAAGCTGGATCTGAAGTGATGACTGACAGCCGACCGACAGCAACAACAATCCAACACGGAGTGGACCGATGCACTCCGGACTTGGAAACAGAGCAGACATTTGTGCTCGGATCACGCTGTTTCCCTTTTCTCCAGACACGGCGGGGCTTAGAGGGGCTCCTCACGTGCCGCCCGTAGACGCCAATGTCTGTGCTCATCACATAATAACCTGCATCTGACTCACTGGCGGCGGTTACTCCAACCTGGAAATTCAAATGTTCTGGCTGTAGTTGATCCTAAAGAGGCCGTTACAGACACGACTGTTGACCCAAAAGTCAGATTTTTTACAAATATGCACTAAAATACCAAAATACATCCAGGGATAGGGTTACATTTGTATTTTAGACCCAGCTAATATATTCTAGAGACAGCTAATCAGTAGAAAAAAGTGATTTTGGTGTTTAGTGGCCCTTTTAGCTTCCTGTTATGGTATATGGAACCATTTTGATGATGCTATGGCAACATTCCTAACTTCACCATTGTGAAACACACGGAGATGCATTTATTTGTACTTGATATAAGAATGTCATTCCATTTGATTGGAATGTTCCACAATACGGCATTAAAATGATCTCCATGAAGTCACCAGGTTAGATCTGTGGAGAGGCAACCCTACTCCCAATAAGAATGTATGTTTTTCCAGCCGTAAAGAACCATAAAAAATGCATTTAAAAGCAATAAGAGATTCATGGAAACAAGCACATGAGAGCACATGAGAAAAGTTATGTAGTGCATCTTTTCAGAGCAGTAGTAAGTGCTGTAGCAGCGTGCTGTTGCATAATGAAACAAATCGACAAATAAAGCGTTGTCAATGGCGACAGTAATGGGTGCTCACAGAATGAATCCTCAGCACATTAACATAAATGATTTTCCGATTACTGTTTGATTGAGAACGACTGTGGCGTGGTCATGGTTTATGATGTGCTGTTATTGCTGATTTGTCTTAATCACTAGTTAAGATTAGTTGCTTCATTATCCATTATTATTTCACTTAAAGGTGCAAACATTTGTTACATTTGCTTGATTTTTATGTCTGTTTTTAGCTAATTACTTCAAGCAATTTAGCATTTTGAAAATTTGCCATTTTCTAAACGGTTTGCAGTGGCCCGTAGTTATCCTCACTTATGCATTCTGAGCATCCTAATTATTCACCTCAAAGAGTTTAAATGCGCTTATCACCACTCCCAGAGACCGGAGCGGAGTTTTACCCTCACGGTGGTGCTAACAACAACTGGCATGCTAACAGTGCACTTGCTGATTCTCAGACAATAAAACACTTCATAATTAGATGCAGACACCACGCAAAAGATTTAAATACATGGAACAGGACCTTCAGTTTCTCCTTTTGGAAATTTGGCAGCGTAATGGTCATTTTTATGTTTGCATTTGTTCTCCCTCAAGCTAAGTACTCGTGACTTGTATCTCAAGTCATGGCACAGCACTTTCACCTCACAACAAGAAGGTTCTGGGTTTAGTCTTTTTTAGTCTGGGTCCTTTTTTGTGGCGAGTTTGCATTGCGTATCTCCTTGTGTCTAGGTTAATGTCATGCTACAAAAACTTGGAATAGACTTGATATTGTTATGGAAATCTGAGGGTTCACTTGAGGACTTTCAAAATACAACAGACCCTTAGTCATAATATAACTCCTTTAATTATGTCTTTCCATCTTTGTTGAATTTGACTTTCTCCCATATGTTACAGCTGTGCTCATAAGTTTGCATGCCCTGACAGAATTTGATTGATTTCTTGGCCATATTTCAGAGAATATGAATGATAACACAAAAACCTTTCTTTCACTCATGGTTAGTGTTTGGGTGAAGCCGTTTATTATCAAACAACTGTGTTTCCTCTTTTTAAATCATAATGAGAATAGAAACTACACAAATGACCCAATGACAGCCTGGAGTCTTTTGTGATAATTGTGGATGTGTTATTTTCTCTGATGGTAAAGCTGCCCATTCCAGTCACTTTACTCCAGAACCTTCACTTTATTCTGCTGGAGCCAGTGACAGGTCCACTTGCCTTTGTGTTTTGGATCATTATCATGTTGGAATATCCAAGTAAGTCCCATGTGCAGCTTCTGGACCAAGAAATCATAAATTCTGCCAGGGTATGGAAACTTATGAGCACAACTGTATTTTATTTTGACTTCTAATGACCCAGTGTTGTGTCTGACTCATTCTTGACACTGTTTAGGAACTAAGCTCCTATCTGTGGATCTCTTGGGGTGATGCATATGTTCTGGATGGTTATTGTAAACACAAGACTCGGAGACTGCTCTGTTAGGGACAGTCAGGGTATGATTGTGCGCACTGGAATAAATCAGACTCTTGGATTTAAGACAACTTCTCAGTTTTGATCTTTATACCTGAGAAATTCCACAACAATATTCAAAATGGATTTCAATACCAAAATAATAATAATAATAAGTCTATGTGCTCTGATACTTCTGATGCAGCTCAAGATCATTCTAAATCTATCTAGAAAAGGTTCATTTCTGTCCTGTGAATGTGACTTTTTTAGTATCGATATCTGAAATATGAGTGTGTAGTTTCCATACTAGTGTAGTTTTAGAATAGAATAGAAAGCCTTTAGTATTGATTAGTATCTGTTTTTTGACAGCCCTAATCTGAGCGGGCGTCATTATCAGATACTTAGACTTGTTATATTCCAAAGATTGCTTAGAGCTCTCTGCTGACACTTTTGGCTCAGTTTGAGACATCTAGTTGGACACATCATTGGCAGACTATCTCCTGTTGGTTTATAATTAAAGGAGGCTGCATTTTCCTGCACACTGACTTTCGCTAAGTGCTCTAGCCACCATAGATTTTACTCCACACTTCAGGAGGCAAAGGCAATGCTGTTAAATTGGTTTTATAGACAAGCTAAAGTAGTTGTAAACTCTAAAAAAAGTCCGTTTCTCTTAGTACTTGCAAAAACTTAAAGGGCCCATATTAGACTATTTTCTGATCTGTTGTGTTTTGTTTTATTCCCACATGTTTAACACACAAATCCTGCATATTTAGGCTAAGTTCTTCTTTCAAACTGAAAATGTCATGTGGTAATACAAGACATTCT
Source organism: Odontamblyopus rebecca (assembly GCA_030686955.1). Lineage (NCBI taxonomy): Eukaryota > Metazoa > Chordata > Actinopteri > Gobiiformes > Gobiidae > Odontamblyopus > Odontamblyopus rebecca. Next base: position 29,205,649 of record CM060673.1, on the reverse strand, counting down.
CCACTGTGTTTTTAAACTCTATACAACTTCACGAGAATAATTTGGTTAAATTTAGCCCTGGAATTTCCAGTCTTTACTAAAGGTAAAGAAGGTAAAAAGGAGCTGTTCACTTGAAAATGACCACTTCCTAACATCACAAGGTGGAATAGAGAGTTTGAGCAGGAAATGGAATTATATCTCCATGAAGACAAGTAAATGGCAGGGCCTCCAACAGAAAGGTTACATAATCCAGTAAAATCATTTTCTTTTTTTAATTATTGTTCTGTTTATTACACAAACTCACATGCACACACAAAAAACGTAGAAAGAAACATCCATCCTTACAGTGAGTGGATGCCACAAATCTGACTCTTATGCAATCTGGAGGGGAGCCCCCCTCCTGCTTGTTCCCATGGATTAAGGTTGGGCGGTATCCAAATTTTGATACTGTTAAACTGTCTCAGCATTTTACCAGGGTATAGAGTATTACCGTGACTAATTAAGAATTATTTTGTAGCATTTGCCAGCGCGTTCAATCGCATCAGCGCACAAGCTGTTTTTATCAGTGCTTATACTGTATGCAAATGAGCCATGCAGTTTTAAGTTTTGTTTCTGTAAAACATAAACAAATGTGCGCAAAGCCGCATTAAACACATTATTACTCAAAGTATATAATAAGCAGAGCACTGGAAATGTAGCGCAATGGTTGAGAGGACCAATCACAGGCCTGTGTCTGTGTCACTTCCCTTCACTGTCCGCGTCCTTTTAGGCATAGTTTGGGAGGTGCACGGTGGTTGGACGCTGTGTGTAGGGGGAGCACGTCCCCACAAACATGTTTTGATGCAGAATCATAAATTGGGCTTTACCGTCTCCTCCGTGAAAGTCTGACTTCGCCCTCAAGTGGGAACTTTCTCCTCTTCAGCGCCTCGTCCCCTCTCAACTCTCGGCTTCAATAAAACATCTCCATCACAAACTTTTGGGCTCAACATCACACACGAAGCGTCAGTCACATTTTTTTCTTCTTCCTCGCTGTGTGTGGATGGAAATCTCCGAGTATAAAGACGTTTGAAGAGGAGAGAGAGCGGAGGGGAGAAAGTCCACACTGTGGTTTTAGGTCCTTATGCAGATTTTTTAAATGACGATAATGTAACTGATACCGTTGCTACTTTTGATACCGCGGGATACTGTATTACTGCCCAGCCCTACCATGGATATTGTTGTTCCTTTGATTATAATACGTTTTCAGTCTCCAAGGAGCATGTTCTAAAGTGTGGTTTTAACTTTCTATTTCCATGGAATCATGCAGTTAAATTTCCACCTCCAGAAATGTACATACTGTCACTTTAAAGGCACACTGTGTAACTTTTCTGGTGGGGGATTCACCACAAGATAGTTTCAATGGAGATATTATTGCTTTGACAGAAAGGTTTCTCCATTATTGGATTTAAACTCACTAATGTTGCATTAAGAATACTATGAAAAACATGTATTCTTATAGTAACTGAGCTCACCTCTCCACAGATCTGACCTGTAAATTAGCTTGAAGGCTTTGAGGGCTTGACATGGAAATTGATAAGTGTAATGCCATACTTTGGGACATTCTAGATAACCCAATAACATTTCCGTGGACACTCCTTCAGAAAATTTACGCAGTGCACCACAATATTTTGCATTACATTTATGAGCATATTTCCTCTGCATTTGATCTCTTATTTGGAATCCTAAAATCACCAACTTGCAACTTTTCTTGCTTTGCACCACATGTTTTTTATACCGCCAACATGATGAACAAAACTTACATTGTGTAATTCTTCCAAATCCATCTTATTTTATGGTACACATTTATCCAGGATCAAAACAACTCTGCACATTAGTCAATACCCAGACGCGCCATGATTCAAATGAATTTCCTTTCGCTCCTCCAGGACACGCATTTAATTTTGAATGTATGTACCAAACCTATTTCCTCTCCCATGGCTCAGGTGTTATACGGCCACATATAGGTGCGCTCCAGGCTATCTCGGGTATTAAAATAAATGACGCATCTTGTATAATTAAAAGCGTATGCGCCGAATCGATTTTAGCGTAATGTCTGTTGAGGTATGATTTCCCTTCGGCCTCGGGGTTCCTGTTTTAAACGATAGAGAAATGTTTCAGTTATTCAAGTGTGTACGAGTGAGATTAGTGAAATGCATTAATTCCAGGAGGCTGGTTTTTAATAGTTGGCTTCAGCTACTGCCTCACTGCTGTGTTGATGTGGGAATATGCATTAAAGTTTGTTTACGGGCTATTTAAAAGTGGTAACATAGTGGTATAGCAAGAATATTACTGCTTTAAGGCCTGTATATAATAATAATAATAATGATACTACTGCTACTATTACTACTACTACTATTTTATTTATATTGCACTTAAAGCGTATATGTGTACAATTGTGAAGTATATGTTTCCTTAGTATTCCCCATCAGCCTAAAACTACATTAATACTCCAGCTACAGTAGGTACCCCTGACCATATCTATTGATACTTTGCAGCATAATGTTGAACTCCGGCACGTTTGAAGCTAAAGTCCATTACTAGAGGTGGTCTAATTCTGTTAGAACCCAAAAAAACGGCACAGATCAGTGTTGCCTCGCTGTGGTAGTGAGTCTGTCAAGGCAACAAACTAGTGTAGTGATTGGGGCAAGTTCTTAACTTCCAAGTAAAATGTTAATTTATACACTGAAGAGGCTTAACACCACTTTAACCCATCTTACAACAGCCACGAGTCTAACAACCAAAACGCTCTGCCTGGTTCACTCGTGTCTGGAAACATTATAAAACAACTCTATAAACAGCCTTAGCATTATCTTTGTTGATTTCACACTGCACATGCGAAAGCCCAAAAGACTCAATTGCCAAAGTCATTTTTAATCCCACTGATTTACGAGTGAATTATATTTTTTGAAAACACTAAAAAAATACATTCCCAAACCATTTTCTTTCAACAACTTTCAGTTTCTATTCTTCTTCACCATCAGTACTCGATCCTCACTTGTTGCTCGAGCCGTTCACCGCTGCTGGAGTCGGCAGTCGAGTCTTTTGAACTTTCACGTGCAGTGGTAAATCAACAAGCTAAGGCAAATACTGCTTATAAAGTTGTTTTTTAAAGTTTCCAGATACTAATGAGTGAACCAGGCAGAGCGTTTTGTTTGTTCGTGGCTGTTGTAAGATGGGTTAAAGTGGTGTTAAGCTTCTTCAGTGTGAAGCAAATTGCAAATTGCAAAATTAAGAACTTGCCCCTATCACTACACTAGTTTGTTGTCTTGACAGACTCATTACCACGCGAGATCTCCGCTGAAGCAGCACTGATCTGTGCCGTTTTTTGGCATCTGACAGTATTTGACCACCTCTAGCAACAGACTTTAGCTTTAAATGTGCCGGAGTTCCCCTTTAAGTCATCAGCATTCCCTGGGGGTGTGATGCTAACTGTAGGCTCTGCTGTGTCTGAAGCTCTGTGACTTAAATTAGATTTGAATCTGTGCTTTGTTTCAACACAATCTGAAAGTGCTGATTTAGTCGGAACTTTTGCAGGTGAAATTATTTGTGCTATTAAACAAGTCTCTTATATGCATGAGCCAACAGTTTTTCAGTTCATTTTTTTCATTCACATGTTTAACACACAAACCCTACATATTGTACTGCAGCTTTTCTGATTTTTTAACCCCAAAGCTTTTACTTTTGCCATCAGCCCTCATATCTCTCTTTATTTCAGTTTTGTACTTTGCTTATCTTAAATGTAAAATGTTGGTAACTCTAAAGTCCCATTTGCAGAAATAACAAACTGACATTCTCCAGCTCTCCTTGGGTAATATTTTATAACTTGAAGCTTTATTAATAATGCAAAAGAGAACAGGCTAACAGGCATTTGAGGTGTGTCTCTGCTGGCTGCTGGTTTCATGAAAAGTTTATACATTTTGTTTCAGCATTACTGTTTCTTATCTATATTTACTTCAGCAATATATTAGACTTCAAAATCTGTTATTGTGACAGGTCTAGGTGTACTTGTCTCCATGGTGATGTTACTGCTTTGCCTGAAATGTTCCTCTGCATTCCTATTGAATACCGGCTCGAGAGTCCCCCTGGAGAGTTTATGTGAATCTGGACTTTGAAATGGACAGTGACAACATTCCTTCTGTTCTGACTTTCTAAAAAAAAGGACATTGAGTACGATGGACAGCGCCATGTTATATTAGCTGTTGGCATATGTTGAAAAGAACTGGATTACATCACCAGCACATCCTCCTGCATCCTCATAATAATCTGGAGGGGTGGCATAATGGACTTAACCGGCGGTCTTAGACCAACATCTTAAACATGTACAACATCGATCTCCACAGTAAAGGCCGCCACTCACTACAGGAGAATTTGCCCGATTTTGGCTGCGATTTCTTCTTACCGAGTCCATGGAGGTATGACCTGACTTTTTGTCTCCGTGTGCAATTTTGAAGCCGCTGTGCTCCTCGTGTGTGCGGTGTCACTGTCAAATTGTAACCACCAAACATCAGCAATGTTACGGTAACAGTCGATACAACAGAGCGTCAGGGACAGAGGAGTGACGGACACAAAGACGCAAGATACAAACTCGGGATATAGGGACAATAAAGACTTTATTACTCACCTCCCATAAAGTGGTACATTTAAAGTGCAGCGTCTCATCCCCATTATCTATAGAAATTGTCCTCTGCAAATAATGACATAAAAAGGGGAAAGTTGTTCCTCGCATGTGTTTGTTTACGTCCACAGAGCGTAAAGCTGCAGATTAGTGATAGTGACTCTACTTTCTGTGGACTTTATCTCCTCTTTTCTGCTTTAAAAATCCTGTATCTGAAGTATTGCACCACATTTCACAAATAATAATCACACAGTTTTGACTTGGATCTAAACGAGAAGTGCAGAGCTCTGATCTTTGAACACTTCAGAGTCTCAATGTGAGTAGTTTTACTGTAGACAGGAAACAGCTGATGTGATCCTGCTCAAAACTTTATATCCTGTTTTATGCAGACAGATCCCACTGCAGTCTTTGTGATCAGAGATTTTAAGTCTCATAAGCTTCTCCTCGTGTCTGTGGTGTGAGCATTTTGTTGCACGTTTAAAAATCGTTTAAGACCAAAAAATCCTCTAGTGTGTAGCCGTCTTTAGAATGGTTGCTTATCAAGTTACTTTAGAGCATATGTCATTGAATATAATATTTACATTCTGTTTGATCTTATTACATTTTAAGCATTGTTGAATATTCATGGTGACATTTTATATAGTTTTAAAGTTTGAAGGTGCCATTTCGAGGACTTTTCACAATTCAAATGATCATAGTTAGTGTGGAATAGTGAATTGCCATGACGACAGTGTTCATTTTCTCCATCACTCAATACTCTGAAAACTACCAATGGTGATATCCTTTTAATCCCAGACAAAAAGCTAAAAATATACAAGAGTGTGATGAGTAATATCCTTCAACTTAGTGTGGTATTTTCTCTTTGGTGTTTCCATGACGTAACCAGGACCACCTCCCACTTTGAATGCTAAAATAACCTGAGTCAGTATTCCCTCTCCTCCTGTCTCGCCCCCTCCTCCGAGCATTAAAGAAATACAACTCCCAGGATTCAACAGGGTCAGGCCTCTGTAGTGTGAATGAACAGCACCATTCATGACATTCCCCTTTCTTCCCACACTCTGCTCTGTGATCCCGGTCTCTGCGGAGGAGCGGCCTGTCTGGATGCAGGTCTCCGTGCTGTTGAACTCCTCTGGTTTCCTGACCCTGTTTGGGGGCTTATGTAAGAGGCTGTGGGGGGTCTGGGTGTGAGGGAGGACGGTGATGTGAGCGGGGCTGACAGGCTGAGCTACCCCCTCTCCTCCTCTCCTATCCCTCCTCCTCCTCCACCCTCACCTCCTCTGCAGTCTCCCGGCGAGGTGACAGAGGCAGATTTCGTTATCTCTGCAAATGTGGATGGTGATGGATGCCGTATAGTTTTAAATATGTCAACTAATATATTTGCTCATAGATCCTGTAATTATTTGGCTATTTAAAGAGGGAGTATTATGCAAAATCAACTTTTTTGGAGCTTTCTACCATGTTATAAACGTGTTCCCTATATCACACAATCCTCCACCTTGTGATCTCATGAAGCGGCATTTTTCAAGGTAACTGCTCCTTTTACCTTTTGTTTAGGAGAGATTGACAATTCAAGGGCTGAACTTCCTGTGTTACCGCATGACATCACAAGGTGGAACAGTGTTTTCTGTTTGAGAGAAGAACTCTAAAGCCTAAATATGCAGGTTTGGTGTGTTAAACGTGTATATTTTTTATGAGGAAACAACATTATAACAGAACAGAAAAAAGATCCAAATGTGATTTGTAACTGTTATCATTGAAAGAAACTAGAGAACATTGCCATGGAGATAACCATGTGGCTCTTCTAGACCAGGTTACAGGCCAGACCTGTGGAGAGATGAGCCCACTTAGTAATGTTATATATTTTTAACTTTTTTATTTATTCAAGACATGGTTTTACAGGATGTAAATTCAACATGGATAAGTGTAATACCAATCCAAACAAAGTAATGCCATCTCCATGGAAACAGCTGTGCACTACCTCAATAAAAGTTATATAGTGCATCTTTATTACAACAGTTTGTGATGTAAAAATGTGACCTATTTGCTTTGGCTTTTCCATGACGTCAGGACTGCCTCCCTTTTTGAACACTAAAATAACCTTACTCCACAGCGCCCCCTCCTGTCTCCAATCATTAGTGTAAAACCACTTAGACAATTAAACAGGCCCAGACCTTCTCTGTTGTGAATGAACAGGTAAAGGTTATGTCAGAGCTGTGCTCATTTCAACCACTAATTCTAATTAAGTTTTATTTTAGTCTTATTCTAGTTTGAGTGAAATGTCATGCTAATTAAAAAAACAGATTACAATACACAGGTGATTCAAGACACGCCCGGTAATAACTGTCTTTGAACTTTTTGTAAATTAAACTGTGAAAATTGTATCTTTTGAGTTTATGATATGCTATTGTCAAATATAAAGGTCATGACATTTAAAAGTATATACAATTAGTTATACAAATGATGTTTATGTAGTTTTCTGGTTTGGTTTCTATAATTTAAAAAGAAATACATTGACATTATCTTGTTTCATTGAAAGTTTGGATAATCTCTCTGTTCGACCATTGTAATGATTTTATTTAAAGCTGCGCTGCGTAACTTTTCCGGTGGAGTATATGCCGGCTGTTTGTTTCCATGGAGACTATATTGCTTTGTCTGAAACTTTCTGCAGTATGGCATTAAATGTATTTAGCTGCTTTAATCACGTTTCCCATTACAGTGTTGTTACGATATTAAAATTCCAAACTCTATTTTGATACTAAGAAATTCTTGATACTCCGATACTAATATCACTATGATAATAAAAACAGATGTGATTTCAGTTCAATTAATTAACAAATAATAGTTTTCTTTTTTCTTTTATATTATTTCTGTGTAATCTCTCCGTCGTTGTATACTAGTCTATGTGCTCTTATTGTTCTGATGCAGCTAAAAATCAAAAGTTTTTTCAGGAAATGTTCATTTCTTTCCCGTGAAGGTGACTTTCCAGTATTGATACCTGGTCAAATGAGTATTTAGTTTCAATACTAGTTTTAGAATCTGTTAATATATCCCTATTTTGCATTGAGTTTCCATAAATCACATAAACATCTGCAGTGTATCTTGCTATTCCAGTCCCATTGAATCTTATGTATCCAATTGTTCATAATACCACAATCTTCACTGCTGGAGTCTTTGTCTAATATTTGTATAGCTTTTTGTATTTCGTCTCAACTCATCTGTTTTTTTTTCCCTTGTAATCCTCCACATTACAACCCAAAAACCCTCTCCAAAATTCACCATAGAACATTGTAATCCTCCTTGTTTTTCTCGGCTCGTTTGTGTTTTTGTCTGATATCTGCCGCCCCCCAGGTACATTGGCATGCTCCGAATGCTTCTCGTGGATTGAGGAGATGAATGATTATCTGTTTTCACAAATAGAGAATTCATCTGCTTTGTAATCACTCGTATTCAGCAGCACAAAACAAACATATTTTCGGCTGGCTAAACTTATTTGAATGTTCTATAGTACACAAAACTGACTCAGAAAATATTACTGGTCCTTTACTTTTCTGGTGGAGGGTGCTTCGTCTGGAATGTTTCACAGTATGGCATTAAACCTTTCAGGGAGTCCAAACCTGACCAAGTTACAGGTCAGATCTGTGGAAAGGCAACTCTGCTCACAGTCAGAATGCCTTTGTGTATGTATTTCTAATTTAATAAATGAAAGGTAGAGATGTTTAATGTTATACACTGGTCCTTCGTTTATCGCAGGGGTTTCGCTCTAAAAGTAACCCGCAATAGTCGAAATCCGCAAAGTAGTCAGTTTTATTTTTTACAATTATTATATATGTTTTAAGGCTGTAAAACCCCCCTGTGAGCGGGGAGGGGGATCGCGCCATGCAAATCGGCCTGTGATTTAAACTGAGGAGTGCGGGGGATGAAAAACATATAGATCAGGCATGTCCAATTATTTTGGCCCTCAGGCTTCTAGGGGAATTGGCCCATACTACCACAAGCAGTACATTTTACTGCATGTTTTTGAAATCTACCTTGATCAAGCAAAGTTAGTGTGTCCTTTTGAGGGTCTAAACATGAGCAAAGGTCTAGAGGGTCTTTCAAACCTGTTATAAATGCACAGATTTGCATTAGCCACTGTTTTGACCACCAGTCTATGACCCTCGATCGGCCCTCACGCTGGTCTGTGTTTTAATATGTGATCATTGATGAAAAAGTTTGGACACCCCTGATATAGAGCTTTTCAACTGCACTACTGGCACAGCACAGCTCAGCACAGCACAACATGCCACTACACAGTGAAGCTTTTCCATGCAGTCGTTACCACTTGGAAGTGAGAGGAGTAGCACGGTCAACACTACTGTGACCAAGGCTCATCTATTCCATCACTGGTATTCCATCTTCACAATCTGTTCTGTTGTTTATCCTCTGTTGACGTGTTCGCTGTTGTTGTTTTGTTGTTGTTTTTTTACACATGGCGGGTGATTATTTAAAGATCCTCGATCTTCTCCGCACATATTACAACATTTCCTCTGACCAATCAGTGGACAGCAGTCTGTTCACGTCACGTTGTTGTATTGGCTCAGCATGGTTAGAACCACTCCGAAGCAGGTACGGAAAATAGTAATGGCTCTCGGGGCCAACCCTCAGTTGAAAAGCAAACAAAGTGTGTCGTGCTGTGCTGTGCCATGCTAAACAGTGCTAGAAAAGGCCTAACAGTCATGGGGAGTTGTTGGCACTGGTTTTATTCTTATAAGCAGACATGAAACCTTTGATTATGCAGAACACAATGCGCGGGTTCTTCCTTAGCCAATCAGAAGGCAGAACACAATACGCGGGTTCTCCCTTAGCCAATCAGAATGCAGAACACAATGCGTGTTCATACACTGTAAAAAAAGCATGCAAAAGTACACAAAAAAATCCCTGAAACAGTGAGACCACAAAACGTGAACCGCGTTATAGTGAGGGACGACTCTACTGTGGAACATTCCAGGCTGAGTAACGACGCATTTATAGAAACAAGCCAGACACTCCACCAGAAAAGTTACACAATGCATCTTTAAGTCCATATCCGGCACGCTATAGGATCAAGGGACGGCGTTCTTGTGCTAATATGCGAACCGCAGCACTACGATGGGTTTTACATCGATTGACGTCACATTCGCCGTTTGACTCTTGAATTTATTTGCTCAGAAAAGTACATTTTAAAACCGAATAATCTCTATAAATCTCCGTAATGCACTAGCCAGCTTCGCCCGTTGACATGGAGACCTTATCGTAAACAACAGTGGGGTGGTTTGCCTGCTAATATGACACTGCTGTGCTCTGAATGTTTCATCGTGCCAGGGAATACACTGGAACACACTTTGAATAATAGAAGATAGCCTATATACTTGGTTACCGTGGCAACAAGGCGCCACACAGCTATACCCCATAAAGAACATGTTATATTATTAATATAAGGGGCACAATGGCTTTATTATTATCTGCATGCAAGCCTCACAATGAGAGGGTCCAGGGTTCAATTCCCAGATTACGTAGAGTGTGCTAGTTTTTCCCTGAGTGGGTTGTCAACAGGGTACTTTGGTTTTCACATTATAAAACGGATAATGTAGGTTAATTATTCTGACTTTAGAGGAAGGAATGGGTCAAATGCAGATCCCTTCACTGGGAATTTAAAGTGTCTATATCACAGTATGTTCTTATCTATGTTTTAATGTTGTTTCCTAGTCACAAACAGACCTGGAGTTGAGTTTCATTTCATTCGTACTTGTTTAACACTCAGACTCTGCATATTTAGACTGAGTTCCTCTCTCAAACAAAAAAAACAACACTCTGTTCTGCACTGGGATGTCATGACATCCCAGTGTAGAACAGGGCACTTTGAGCACTTTGAGCTTCGGAGATGTAGACAGACTAATAATAAAGACTTACTCATATGTGAATGAAACTAAACACTGCAGCACAAGAGCAGAGGTACCAGCGTTACAGCAACATCATGGCTAAAACTAAAAACTCATAAGGATAAATTTTGTATAGTATAGGAACTTTACTTTAATGCAACATTTTAATCTCAAAACATGCAAATTCACTTAACAATCACTAAAAATAAATAGTAGGCCTAGTCCATACTTAAAAAAGAAGAAGAAAAATACACTCATTTTAACTTCATTAGCCCCATTAAACAATTAAGTATGGCAATCAAATGACTGTGATACAACTGCATTATAAATTAGTACAGGGGTCGGCAACCCACGGCTCTTTCATCCTTCTGTTGTGGCTCCCTGTGACTTTGGAAAATAAATAATGAGTATTTAATTACATTTTATTTTTATTTTAGTTAGTTAGTTTTTAAATGTAATTCTAAATTTGTAGATAATGGTAATGTTGTAACATTCAAATAGTCTGTAATATATCCCGTCTGTACTTACCGTCACCTACACCAGCAGCAGGATTTATTGAGATTTTTGACCCCTCGTAGGTAAATGATGGACAAATCCAAGAAAAAAAAAGTTTCTGAAGAAAACAGAACGTTTAATGCTAGTGGGCAGATACACTCACGCTCCAGTACACGTGATAAAATGATGGCGGAACAAAAGCAGACGCATTTTTGGTTCGCTGCGGGTGGATAATTTAATCTTGGACTCAAATAGACATTTAGTAATAATGTGTTTAATGCAGCTTTGTGCACATTTGTTTCAGTTTTAGAGAAACAAAACTTAAAACCGCATGGCTAATTTGCATAAACTGAGCTGAAAACAGCTCGGTGCTGATGCTTCATCTTCTGTCAGACTAAAGGACATGAGTGGATTATTTGTGTTGTATTTTCATTGATTTCATAAATGCAACACACTATAGTCTTTTATACAGAGCAGACAGATAAAAAAAAAAAAAATCATATGCAGTGTGATCCTCATTTTAGAGTTTTGCGGTTCCACTTCAAATGGCTCTTTGAATATTTATCGTTGCCGACCCCTGAATTAGTAGATACAGTTTTGGCTGAACTTTGTAATTTTTCCGGTTTGTGGTCCATTACCTGCTTTGTTATGCACATACACTGTATATATGAGTGAACAAAGCTAACCCGTTAGCTGCCACGTGCCAAACAGGAAGTGCTCCAGAAGGCTCTTCCGGCTCCTTCTCTTCCTTTGACTTACATTGGGATCTTGTCACTCCTCTCTCTGTAACTGCTGCCATTAGCCTTGTCATTTTGGTCTTAAAATGTCCGCATGAACCCGCGACACATGTTCCTAATTTTTATTCATAACATGGAGCCTGGCCGCAATTTCGCTCATGTAACCGTAGCATCGAGAGCCTCATTTGAGCGACACTGAACGTTATGGGTGACATCACACTCACTTAGTCCACTTTTATATACGGCCTATGGTGACACACTCTACATTTTTCATACATTTAACAAAACAAACAAAAAAAAATTCAATACCATTTTTAAATATACAAGTTTATTGTCGTACTGTGGAACATTCCAGAGTGTTGATGTGGTGTTTTTCTTTGTACATCCGCACAAATTATGTTGTTATATGCATTAAAGTTCCCGAACAAACCCATACACGCTCTTATCGCCAGTGAAATTTTGTGTATTAACTATTTCTGTACCAACACGTCACCCTGAAACATATGAATTAAATATGAATATGCAGAGTTTGTGTGTTAAACATGTGAATAAAAAAAAAAAAAAACTCCAAGACTTTATAATTTACAAAGAGAAAAAACTATAAATGGTAATAATACATGAAATAAGTAGCAGAAATAGCAAGAGAGTGGTGTCAAAGAAGGCATAATTCAGTAAAAAGTATGTTGTTATAGGCATTGAAGTTCCCTAACAAACCCAGGCCCGCTCTTATTTACTGTGAAATCCGTGTACATTAGCCCTCGCTGTTCCTGTACCAACATGGGGCTCTGAAACATGGCCAGGCCCTGGTAATGCAGCTGCTGTTAGCGGCTTCTCTGCAGGGAGTCTCCTCTTTAAAGAGAAGGAACTGTTTGAGCGATTTAAAGGGCACAGCCAGCGCACTTAAGAGGACCAGCCTTGTTATTGCGATGTTTCCTTCCTCTGCAACTACAGGAACAAGAGCGAAAAATACACAACTCTGCAGGTACTTTTTATTAGAGTGGATTTTCTATTGAAGAATGGTATGTGGTTTTCCTAAAGTGTTTGAGGAGTGGAATCGACTAAAGAAATGTGAAATTCTTTGTCGTACGATAATTACTACTGGTTTATCGACTTACTTTTCAATATATTTTGGGGTTCAGTATTTATTTTATGTGTGTTTTCTTTGTAAAATTAGGGAGATTTTTGTTGTAATACGATAAGATTTGAGCAGTAGAGCGTAGGGACGTAACAATATCCAAATCTCTCGATACGATAATTTCATGATATGCATTTCACCATACGATATTTATATTGCGATATTTTGCGTAGGCTTACAAAACTGTGAATTTGTTACTTCTAAGAATTCAAATTTAAATGTACAGTTATTTCTTCATCTAGTTTGCACTGAAACAGCAAAGGATCATGGTCTATGTAGTTTTCTCTTGTGATTCGAGAAATTGTGATGGCCTGTGAGACTTTTGATGATACAATGTCACGATATTTCTGGTTTTATTACATCCAAATTAGAGTTAGGGTAGAATAATGCAAGTCACTTCTATGGCTAATTCTTGCGTCATTTGGTTGTTTATTTACTCCTTTTATTGATACTGTCCATGTATAAATGGTTTTATTGGGGTTATCTTGCATTATTTTAGCGTTTATCGTAATATTTCTCTGTAGCGATATATATATTTTAAAATTTGTTATTGTGATGGACATTTGGTCGCCTAAAGACATGTCTTGGCCGACTAAAAAAGTTCCCAAAACTATTATGTATCTGTAACTGCACCAAAACTATAGAAGCAGCTGATGGACCTCCAAGCAAAATGTTACACAGTACACCTTTAACAGTGTTTCTGTCTTTGGTACTCCATGTTTTTAAGTCAATATAGTCCAGATAACAATTACAAATACTAAAATATGACTACAGTTATTTTTCAAGTCATTATAGTTCTATATTTTAAGCTCGTCTTTGGGTATCTTAGAAGGTGCTGGATAAATCACTAGCATTTTTATTATTATTATTATGGTTGACTTTATTGTTGTAATAAAATGTGTCCTTTGAGTTTGATGCTCTGGACTAAAAGGGCTGGGCCACATTATTTTCATGTGATAAAGTCAAAATTATTTTGCGCCATTACAGATAAATTATAAAAGCCGGATCCAAATGAGCTGTCTGCATTTAATTAAAAAGCGTTAGCAAACAAGGACATAATTGTGGTGCGTGGTTAGCATGCTATTTGCTGCTGTTAGCCTTAAAGGACTCATAAAAGACTGTGTTATAATGTTTCCTCATCAAAAACAGACCTGGAGTAGCGTTTTGTTTCATTGACACGTTTAACAAACCCTGCAGAGTCATATTTAGTTCTTCTCTCGAACAGAAAACACTTTGTTCCACCTTGTGATGTCATGTGGTGATACAAGAAATGCTCCACTGTATTTTTAAACTCTATTATATTGACTATAAGCTCCTGAAAATGTGCTCTATTTTGGATTTTTTTCTTGAGTTTTCATCTTAAAATGTATTAACTGGAAAAAAAGCAATATTTAGATAAGTTAAAACGACTTAAATTAAGAACATTTTACTTTATTTGAGCAGATTTAACTTGACAAATCAAATTATCTACAAATGGAATAAGTGTGTTTTTCTTAATTCAAGCAACATTTGATTTTGTTTCTTATTTCAACTCAAATCATGACAAAACTTTTTAAATTCAAGTCATCTTAACTGATTTTGTTTTATGCAGTGTAAGGTTGTGCTTGCTAATGTGTGCATTGTGTCACCATGGAAACTGCTGAACATTACGCCATAGACATACATGCTGAATTCCCCCAGTGTAACGTATCGATAATCCATAGTTTCGAATAAGCGTTCAGGCTGTTACATTATCTGTTCTGAATGCGCAGCGGCTTCTTCAGCAGACGGCCGACATTTTGAAAACTCGCTGACACTTCCACATACATCCAAGAGGAGCCGGGGCCGCTCCGTCACGCGCCGTAAAAGTCCCAAGGTGCCTTTCACCAATGGCGCTGTGAGGGCTGCCTGCCTCACGGTGTACGATATATGAGGCCCGGGGCAGACGGAGCAGACGACATAGAGACGAGACACACCGGAGGAGGCTCAATGGACCGGCGGCTTTATTAGATTGGCGGTGTAGAATTGTATTAGTCAGGCACACTTATCAGCCGCTCTGTGCTGCAGATGTGCCGAGCTACAGGTGACAGGGGGGCCAATGGGGAGATTCGGAGCCAGGAGCTGTCAGGTGAATGGGGCAGGAAAGATGTGTAAAGGCAAGAGAGCCAGAATACGCTTTTATTATTACCGTAGAAAAAGGAGGATTTGTCGGTTGGTTTTAGATATCTTTGAAGCGAACTTTTACTTTGCGATTCTTATTTATAGGCTTAAATTACAATCTCATTCTCTAGAGCTAAATGTGTTCTCTTAGTGTTGGAGTCAAGACGGCACTAATCGAGACCAAGACCTGTCCAAGACCACATTATCCCGAGGTCAGAACAAGATCAAGACCTCTGAGAGTCAAGACCAAGACAAGACCAAGACTTAGGAGGAGACCAAAACAAGACCGAGACCATGGCCCATCAAGACCAAATCGAAACCATTTTCAAGTCATTTTCGACATTTATTTGTATTTTACAGTTATTTTGGCACATATTTATCAATGTTTTTTTATAAATCTGTCTCCATTTTATCGCTTGTTGAGTATCAGACCTCAAGACCGAAACAAAACCGAGTCCAAACGCCTTCAAGACCAAAAAACAAAACCGAGTCCATATGCCTTCAAGACCGAGACAAAACCGAGTCCAAATGCCTTCAAGACCAAAAAACAAAACCGAGTCCAAACGCCTTCAAGACTGAGACAAAACCGAGTCCAAATGCCTTCAAGACCAAAAAACAAAACCGAGTCCAAATGCCTTCAAGACCGAGACAAAACCGAGTCCAAATGCCTTCAAGACCGAGACAAAACCGAGTCCAAATGCCTTCAAGACTGAGACAAAACCGAGTCCAAATGCCTTCAAGACCAAAAAACAAAACCGAGTCCAAATGCCTTCAAGACCGAGACAAAACCGAGTCCAAATGCCTTCAAGACCGAGACAAAACCGAGTCCAAACGCCTTCAAGACTGAGACAAAACCGAGTCCAAATGCCTTCAAGACCAAAAAAAAAACAAGTCCAAATGCCTTCAAGACCGAAAAACAAAACCGAGTCCAAACGCCTTCAAGGCCGAGACAAAACCGAGTCCAAATGCCTTCAAGACTGAGACGCAAAACACAAAAAACGCAAAACCCCCGAAAACTGCAAAAAACGCAAAAAAAAAAAAAAAAAAAACAGTTTCGAGGCCGGGCTCAAGACTTAGACCGGTCTCACGTACTATGACGCAGTGTTCTCATTACTATTTTTGATTATTTGCACAACAGTGTTTCAGTCACTCACATTTTTGTTGATCTTAAAACTTTTTTTTTTCTGTGTTTGCTAATTTGTGCATTGTGTCACCATGGTAACTCATGTAGAACACCCCCAATGTGATGTTACTGCAAAGTACTTTGCCATGAAAGTCCTAGCATAGATGAATTTAACAATAATACAATAAAACATAGTAAACCAATGGAGTAAAAAGAAATAAAACTGAATAAATAATTAAAATCCATTAAACAAAACAATAAAAGACAAGCGGATCATCTTCCAATTTGTTTCAGGATGGTACCAAAAATGTTTTTATTTAATTGATTTTTTATTTGTTTTTTTTGGTTTTATTGATCATTTTCATCAATTTTTGGAAATACATATTTTGTTTTTGTATATTTGCACCCATACGTAATTTAAAGTGGGTTGTATTCAGGCCCAGGAGAGATCACTAAATCACTCAGACATGCATGGATGGCATATAAAGCTAAAAACATGTAAAACACTTCAGGGAAGTTTTTGAGGAGGACACGACATTATAACATGGTAGATTTTTACATAATACCCACCATTCTCCAAAAATTAACTACTTGGGAGCCCATTTTCACATTTTCTATAGCTCACAGCCTCTACGCATAGTTCCTCACTTGTGCCCTTAACATGTGAATAAATGAATAAATCAATTTGGCTCACAAAAATGTAATATTGTTGGGCTAATGAGATGGCCTGCAAACACAATACACTTCTATTATAGCCGCACTTACACAGGAATATCATGCAATTCCACTTCCAATTGTTGTAATCCCTGGACTCCGTATTGGCGTCTATGTTCTTGCCATTACGTGGTCGGATTTACACGTCCGTCTGTTTATTCCAGATAGCGCACGCCTCGAAAATACGCTTCCGCAATGTATTTTTCTCAACTCGGCAGAATAGGTGGAATGACAGCCACTTATTACGGATATGAAGGAAGGTGTCTCACTCCGAGCTGTATCCGTACACCAAAGAAACATGGACTTTGTAATGGGAATTCTCAGTCTTTTTCTTCCTGCGTCGCCGTGGTAGTGAGATAGACCAAATGAACTGTCATCCGTGATTGATTTTCACATTTCAAGGCTTTCTAGTTGGACCGCGAGCAGGATTAAAGTTACGTTTTTTCTGAACTAAGGAGTAGGCAGTTGAATATCCCGGGGACAGACTTTAGCTTAACATATAAAGTAAATGCAAAAACCCATATTTACATGTGCGTAATAATATATGCAGAAATCAAACATAAAGAGGAAGAGAGTGTAAAATTGTCTATTGGATGAACGGGGATTAAGGTGGCTGCTTGGTTGAAGATATGGATGGACTTTTTGTGTTAGCATGTTACCATGGTGATTTGAATTTGGACCAATAGCCGGTAGCGTGCAGTTTCTGTGTTTTCTTTAAAGCAAACATGAGACGAAATGCACTTTTGTAGAATTTTGAATCATGTTAGTCTGTGGTTTGCCTTTTAAAAATAACTGAAGCTGGATTTTTATTTTTGTTTCGTTCACATATTTTTGGGGCTTTTTAGCAGTGCAATATCCTTCTCTGTACCATTTAAAACTGATCATTGCATTTCTTAAAGGTGTACATTGCAAAAAAGCTTAAGATATAAACACTAAATCTATCAGAATATGACTTAAAAGTCGTGAAATTATCTTGCCGCATGGACAGATCATTTTACTTTATTTATCTTAAAATAAACGACCTCTAGACTAGATTTAAGTCGGCTCTAGACTAGTAAGTAGATAATAAATCTGAAAACAAGATAAATAACCTGATACATAAGCTTTAAAATCTTGGCCAGATCAGAGAAATTTGCAGGGCACTATGTAACTTTTTTGATGGGCCTAGTGGTGTTATCTGCTTGTCTACTTTATACATGATATATGTTTAATGTGGTATTGTGGAACATTCCAAAGCAGTAACATTGTTTATACAGTGAAGCTTTTATTTTGGCTTAACTTAACTGTGTTGCCTTTTCGCCATTTTTTGCACTCGTCCAAAAGATTCTAGTGAAGGTGTATGAAGTTTAAAAACACAGTGGAGCAGGTCCTATATCACCACATGACAGGAGGATATGTAGGATTTGTGTGAATGAAACAAAACACAACTCCAGATATGTTTGTGATGAGGAAACATTATATCATAAATCAGGAACTAGTGTAATATGGGCTCTTTAAATAATATTTCATAATTCAGATGGACCATTTGTCTTGTTATGGAAATGAACTGTAAACTGTAAAAGAACACCAGAATATACAAGAAGACTGTCTATGTTGGTTTATTACATTTGCACCGGTAACAAACAGAACAGTGGTGTAACAACCTTAAATACTTTCTGAGGTTCAAGCACTTGCCCAAGAACCATTTGCACTTCGGTCAGTCTGGCCATTTGTCTTTCTTAGCTCAGAGAGGTAGCACCTTTACAGTAGCATCTGAGTACAGGTCAAGATGATCAAACACTTAAGGTGAAATATACAGCATGTAAACGGCAAAGCCAAAGGGACCTGTAGCCTTCATGTGAGAGAAATATTAGACAAAGAATAGTGCGGCTTTTAACTCTTCTTACAGCGTATCTTGGACCAAAGAAAGAACAACACCCAGTACTAAGGTGGTGTGCACACGACAATGTCTTTTGGTCGAAATGGTGAAGTTTTAATTGTATTCGTTTTGGGCTTTCGTCCACACGGAGCCAGTGTTTTGGGTGGGCGAAAACAGTGTTTTTTGAAAATGGGTTCCAGAGTGGTGAAATCTGGGAACGCCGGTGTTGCGTTGTCGTGTGGACAAGCAAACCGCAAATTTGGGAAAACGATGACATCGCAACCCCTTCATCACCAAGTGACCAGAAGAGAACCCCGCGCAACAACCGGTAACAACCATAACAACCGTGGCGGACAACGGAGTCGAGTTTGTGCTGTGAACGTTTCTAAGTTTATTTGCACTGTTGCATCAAAACCTCTTAATCTACTGAACACAATTACACACGTCCGATTCTTTTAAACCCACTGCCGTCATACCTCTTTGTAGTATTGTGTGTCCAGTGGCTGTATCTTATTTATAGCACCACATATTGGTGTGGCATATGTATTGCATTGTTTTCACTCAGGGCTCCGTTGTCATCTGGACGTGAATATTTATTGATCTGACACCTGTATGGACTTAATGTTTTTCAACCGCAAAAAAAAAAAAAAAAAAAAAAATCAGGAGTGTTATCGTGTGGACGTAGCCTAAAATTTCTACCACATTCCTGATATATTTGGGGTAGTATACAATATATGTCCTGGTATCAAACTTGCAACTGTGCCAAGAGCCTTAACCACTGCACCACTTCCACTTGCCCCCAAACAGTGAATGCTAGTTAGCTCTTTATCAGTGCCCTCTCTGTTGTCATCGCCTTGTCTCGGAGGGAAATCTGTCCTTTAAAGACAAGCAGCAGCCTGACCTTTGACCCCGTGGGCTGTATGAGTGGACATTGATTTACTTCCTGTGCTTTTTCCGCACAGATGCCCCAGACTCAGGCACTTTGCTTTGCTTCAGTGTCTAATGGTCTGGACACTAAACTCAGATTTTCTATGGCACTTACCCTTAACCCACTATAGCTGCACAAAGTCAACAAAGCAAACACAAACTCGCTCTGAAGTCTCCTCATGGCTACGAAATTTACACTTTAAATGCCTAATAGTTATTGCAGTGGTTAAAGGTGCATTATGTAACGTTTTTGGTGTCTCTTTTTGGGTTTGTCTCTTGTTTGCCTGGAATGTTTCACTGTATGGTTTAAACGTATCCATCTACAATTTGTTTTATTGCGAAAAAGAAAACAAGAAAGACTTTTTGTAAAACAGTTATGGAGTCCAAAATTGTAAATTTGCTACTTTTTCCTTATAAAATGTCTTGATAAGCTTTGGATACGGTTAGAATACAACAAATTAAGATTTCAAAATGCAGTTATTTCTTCATGTAGTCTTCACTGAAACAGCAAGGGTTCATGGTTTATGTAGTTCCCACTTGTAATTCGATATTGTGATGGCCCACGATATTATTATGAGACTTTTGACAATACAATATCACGATATTTCCGTTATTGTTACATTCCAAGTAGATCGTCACTAAGTCACTTCTATGGCTAATTATCGCTTCATTGGGCTGTTTATTTATCGCAGCCCACGCTTTTTTATTGATACTATCCATCCATCTTCTCCCACTTAATCCGGCTGGGTCACGGGGCAGCTGTTCACCGCCCAGTCCACTATGCACCTGACCCCCCCTATGAACCATGAACCCCTCTGTGAGTGGAGCCCACAGGAGGGTGGACGTCATGGTCCTTGATGTTAGTTCACAGGAGTTTGAGTTGATGGGGGATGATAATATCTGAATGAATGAAACAAAACACAATTCCGGGTATGTTTTTGAACATCATTATAACACGGCTTTAATTTACTTACAAACAAAAAAAACACACACAAAAAAAACTAATTGCAATAAGTAAAAACCAAATCAATACTGTAAATCGATGAACAAGTGTCATGAAATAAACAGATAAGTCAAATAAAATAGATCATTTAAAACTCTGCTCAAATGTATGATCTTATTGAATTTGTGTTATTATCCCCGTCTCTGTCATGTTCATACGCAGTGACACAGACATAACCCTGCAGCTCTACATGCTTCATTTTTCATGTTGTAGTTTGAACTAACCACATCTCCCATGAGTCCATTGTTTTGTAAACAACATGCCCTGTTTAGTGACCTTTGGGCAAACGACTGTATACTATTTATAGTATACAGTATACAGTCTCCCTGCTTTAGGCTGTCTTTATCATTGGATCACACTACACACGATTCTCACACTACAAAACACAACAATATAGATTTCAAGAAATGATTTGAGTTCAGAATTTTGAATCTAAACTTTTTATTATAATTTTCAGTTTAGTACAAATACACTACAAAAAAAAAAAAAATGACAAGAACCAGGACAAGCTTATTGGTGGTGCTAAATAATCATTAATATACATTGGAAGCATCACAAATAAATCAACATATTTAAATTCAAATTCTGTATCACTTACATAAAGAATACATGTAAATAATGTAGTTAAATAATAATATAAATAAATAATATATAAAATAATAATAAAATAAAATATAAAATTAAGGATAGAATAGATTAAAAAAAAGAGAAAAAAAAATACACAAAGACACAATGGGCTATACATATGCAAAAAAGTCTCAAACTTATAATTTTAGAGTAATTGTGACCAGATGTGACCTATTTCTCAGTAGACCTAAACCACACCTCTTCATTATTTTTAGAGCATTGTACCTGAATTTTACTGTCTTCAAAATGAAAAAAAAAGAAAAACAGAACAAATTAATTTGAAAGGTCTAGCACTAGTCCAAAGTCATTCCTCACCTCCCTTACGCATTCAGAGCATTGTAATTATTCACAAAGTTTAGTTTATACGCGCTTTTCACAACTCCGAGACCAGCGCGTCACAACTAGCATGCTAACACACACTTCCTGATTATCCGGAAAATAAAAACGCTTTCTAATTATGCGCAGACAGCAAACAACAGACTTATTGCTACTTACAGTGTATCTATATCGGTGCAAGACACATTTTACTCAAATACATAGTAAAAAAAAAATAGTACAGGGACTTTAAATATTAACTTTTATGTAATTAATTTAAACTACTTATATTATACGATGTTATTTATGCATCATGAGAAAAATGCTCTAACAAAATCGATATTTGGAGATAATTATGCTTGAAAATGGAATGGACTATTTTTACTCAGGTCCAATGTATAAAGAAGTAAACAAAACTAGAAAAAACGACTAATTTTGAATTCAAGTCATTAGCCGGCGTAGATGTTTGTTGTTTCTGTCACGCACGCTCCACATCGTTCTCTGTGAATGGGTGGTCCTGAGCGGCCAATCAGAGCCGAGCGTTGCCTGTGGGCTGCTCCGGGCTCTGCTTTAATGATGCTGCCGTGATCAGCTCCATCTATAACACTAACGACTGTCTGTTTAATCTGACAGCTCCTGCCACTCACGGTGGGCGTCAGCGAGGTTCCGTTTCCTCCAAAAAGTGGTTCAAGTTTTCAGTGGAATGAAGGGAATGAAGTGAAATGTTCTGACACATTTAAAAGGGTCACGGTGTAGTTTGGTCTGAGATGGAGATTTAATTGCTTTGTCTGTAGTGTTCGGTGCAGATCTGTGGAGGAATTCATGCTTTTCAAGGTATTTTTATGTATTTATTTTTTTTCTTTCTCCATGGGGACTGTAAGGACCGACCAGAAAAGTTATCATCAAAACCAGACCTGGAGTTGTGTTTGTTTCAATCACACATGTTTGAGTAATTCTTTATTATAGTCTGTCTGCATCAGTAGCAGTAGCTTAGTATGTTCTGATCCACCTTGTGATGTCATGAAGAGGTAGTCTGAACCTGAACTATAGTTTTAAACCAGGTCCAAACCAGGACTAAAATTTTAAACCAGGTCTAAACCAGGTCTAAACCAGATCTACAGTTTTAAATCAAGTCTAAACCAGGTCTAAACCAGGACTATAGTTTTAAACCAGGTCTAAACCAGGTCCAAACAAGGATTTTAGTTTTAAACCAGGTCTAAACCAGATTTACAGTTTTAAACCAGGTCTAAACCAGATTTACAGTTTTAAACCAGGTCGAAATTTCAGTGTTGCAACGCACAGTAAAGAGAACAGCAAGAAACAGTAGCAGCAATAGAAGTACAGTTAAGTTAAAAATAGACAAACACTATAAAGATCTATAAAGATAAGGATTATAAAACTATGTATCATATAAATTGCTAACTTAAAACTATATATACAATAAATTGCAATCTAAAAACTATATATACAATAAATTACTATCTTACATTATTGCACAGGGTCCCAGTATTGCACAGGCAGCAGAGTTAGGATTGTAAAGTCTGACAGCAGCAGGAAGGAAAGACCTGCGGAACCTCTCCTTCACACAGCGAGGGTGGATCAGTCTGTCACTGAAGCTGCTCTCCAGAGCAGACAGGGCCCTGAAGAGGGTGAGACTCCAGGTCCAGCATAGAAGTGAATCTGGCCAGAACCCTTCTGTCCCCCACCTCCTGCACCGAATCCAAGGCACAGCCCAGGACAGAGCTGGACTTCCTGATGACTTTGTCCAGTCTCCTCTTGTCCCTCTCTGTGATGCTGCTGCTCCAGCAGACCACACCGTACAGGATGGCTGATGCCACCACAGAGTCGTAGAAGGTCCTCAGGAGGGGCCCCTTCACTCCAAAGGACCTGAGTCTCCTCAGGAGGTAGAGCCTGCTCTGGCCCTTCCTGTACAGTGCATCTGTGTTGTGAGTCCAGTCCAGTTTGTTGTTCAGATGAACACCCAGGTACTTGTATGAGTCCACTCTCTCAATGTCCCTTCCCTGGATGTTCACTGGTGGGGAGGCAGTGGAGCGGCGTCTGCGGAAGTCCACTACCATCTCCTTGGTCTTCCTGGCGTTGATGAGAAGGTGGTTCTGCTGACACCAGTCCACAAAGTCCTGCGTTAGTCCCCTGTACTCTGCGTCATCGTCGTCCGTGATGAGTCCGATAATGGCAGAGTCATCAGTGAACTTCTGCAGGACGCAGCTGTCCGTTTTGTGCCTGAAGTCTGCAGTGTAGAGGGTGAAGAGGATGGGCACCAGGACAGTGCCCTGGGGCGCCCCTACACTGCAGGTCCGAACATCAGACACGCAGTCCCGGGTCCTCACAAACTGGGGCCGGTTTGCGAGGTAGTCCAGGATCCAGTCTGCCAGGTCGCAGTCCACCCCGGCTGCCTCCAGCTTGTCCCTCAGAAGCAGCGGCTGGATGGTGTTGAAGGCACTGGAGAAATAAAAGTTGTAATTTCCTCCTGAAGGGGTTTTGCTGCCCCCTACTGTTCCTGTTATGAGCGACAAAGCCTTGTGAGCTCTTTGCCAAATGTCCCGTGTGATTGTGAGTTTTTTATAAGTGATTTAAGCTGCGGTCCTGCTGAGTGAGTGACCCACTGGAGCCAGGATTTCACATTATTGCGTTATGTTCAGGTACAACTTGAATTTTCACTCTCCGATCTCCTGTGTCTTTCAATGGCCCCTGTTGAGCTTTGGACTAGTCATGAGGAAGCAATTAAAGGAGATGTATCATGCTTCGTGTGGTCTTATGAAGCCTCATTTTAGGGCTGTCGGCCTTAAGATATTTAGTCGAATAAACATCCTATATTATGCAAAATGAAGTGCTGCAAGCTTTAAACCATGTTAGAATCTTAAAACCTCATTAAAAACATACCTGGAGTTATGTTTTGTTTCATTCACACATGTTATTACTTTGTGTACATCTCCATAAACTCAGAATGCTCTGTTCCACCGTGTGATGTCATGATGCATTAGTTTTCAAGTTAACAGGTTAACAGCTCCTTTTACCATTAGTTCAGTAATAATTGGCAAATCCAGAGCAACTGATTCAAGTGAAGATGTATGGAGATTAAAAACACAGAGAATTTCCTGTATTACCACATGACATCACAAGGTGGAACAGCGTTTTTTCCGTTTGAGAGAAGAACTCAGCCTAAATATGCAAGGTTTTTAAGTTAAATGTGTGAATGAAACAAAACGCAACTTCAGGTATGTTTGTGATGAGGAAACAGCATTATAACATACCCTAAAATACCAAATAAGAGCCATTGAGTCTAATGTACTAGCTGAAGACAGAAGTGGTGCTGCAACAACAGGATGCAGGATTGATGCTCACGTCGTCTCTACACAAACCAAACTTTAAACCACATGGCTCATTCACATAAACTATAAGCACTGAAAAAAACAGCTCACTCCTTGTGACCTGATGTGGTGGATGAATGTTCTCACTCCACACTCGCTGCATTTGTCATTTGTTTTTGCTAAAGAAATGTCTGCATGTTGCGGGAGGGTTTTAATTCATTTCTGTAGATATTTAGATATTTTGTTGTAACATTTCAAATGAACTCGCCTACGTCTGTATAGAAAGTCGCCTAAATTATAATCACAGTGGTTAAAAGAATCAAGAGTACCGAGATTTTTGTGAGGAAGGAATAATTTGCCTGCCCCAAACTGCCGCCAGGTCTCAAATAAACGTCTGGTCTGTTACGTGATTGAAACAAATAAACTCCTAACTTTTATTTGGTGTTTTACGAGAGATCAGAAATGTGCGTAATATGGGCCCTTTAATTGGTCGATGGTGCATCATTCAACTAATTATTTTGTTTAGCTTATGGGGATTAAAATGGAACAAGAGTTGCCTAAGCAGCCAATCTCGTCTACATTCTATTTGAATCCAGGAGGGTCTGTTATTGGACCAGAGAAGGTGACATCCTCCATCCAAACTTGTGACGATCCAACCGCACTTGTATGATAATCTGTATCACGTGTTTCTCAAATGAGGATGACATCTCTTCAAAATCCTTTCATCATCCAGAACAAAATATATAACTTCTTTTACCTGTAATAAGTACATTTGGTGCTTTGATTGTTGATTCTGTAAAAATATGAGCTGCGTAACCACCAAAACACTGATGTTTCTGACGTGAACTGACCATGCGTCTCCCTGATTGGTTAATCTGCTCGTCAATCACGTCCTCTGAGATCAGGGCGACACGTTTTGGTCAACCGAGAATGTCGTTAGTCGACTATGGCCGTAATAATTTGAGACTTTGAATAGATCATGTTTTAAAAGCTGCACTGAATGACAAAGTTCGACTCCTCTAAGCTGTTTATGTCTAAATGTAAAACATTTTATCAATCACAAACACTACAGAATAAGCCTGATACGGTGCTGAAAGCGAAGAACAGCCCAGCGTCACCTTCAGTGAGAGAAAAACTTGCAGTGCTCATGGTTAAAGTCAATTTGTCGTGTTTAACCTTTTCAAAGCACAAAACAGCTCGTTGCAAAAGTTCTCGGGCTAAAATTGTGCCAAATTGGAGCATACTGGCATTTCACTGTTGCGAGTAGAGAATTTTCGACCACTTTTTACCACTTTTATTTGTAAAAATGGCTACGTGACATTGTTAAACTCTACATGTACAACTCAGAGTCAGAATTTTTGGAATAATCACAGCTAAGTAAAAGGATATGTGCGGGCAGGACTTTTCTGAGCACATTACTTAGAGTGGACCTATTATGCAAAATCGACTTTTTAGAGCTTTTAACTATGGTATAGTTGTTTCCCCTCATCATTTCCTCTCTCAAACTTATATCTGGAGTGGTTTGTTGTACATCTGAGTAATCTTTAATCGCTTATTTTCAAGGCACCAAATGACACATCAACCCCAGTTTTCACCATTACAGACACACACCATTGCTCTATACTTGCTTCTTTCTACAATTTTCTTAATCTTAATTTCTTATTTTCTTAATCAGTGATACCCCTGGATTTGGCAGCATTGCATCATTTTGGTACAAAAAAAACCCTGCAGCTATCCATCAGAGTTGCGGACTCTTGACGTTATGATGACGTTTACAGCGACGTCAGCTCCCATCGGGGACCACAGTTTTCTAACAAGTAAAGGCCACTACACACTAGTGGATTTTCCAGTCTTAAATGTTATTTAAACATGCGACAAAAAGCGCACACCCCAGACATGAGGAGAAACTTATGACACTTAAAATCTCTGATCGCAAACTCTGCAGCGGGATCTGTCTGCGTAAAACAGGCTGTGAGCACGATCATGTCAGCTGTTTCCTGTCTACAGTAAAACTACTTGCATTGAGGGTCGTAAGTGTTCAAAAGATCAGAGCTCTGCACTTTGAGTTTAGATACAAGTCAAACTGCGTTATTATTATTTGTGAAATGTTTTGTACTACTTTAGATACAGGATTTTTAAAGCATAAAAGAGGCAATAAAGTCCACAGGAAGTAGAGTCACTGTCACTAATCTGCAGTTTTACGCTCTGTGGACGTCAACAAACACATGCGAGGAACAACATTAGTCTTTTTACTTTCAAAGAACGCTTCAAACTGGATTAACAGCGCGGTTTTGTGGACTGATTGTCATTATTTGCAGAGGACAATTTCTATGGGGATCAGATGCTGCATTTGAAATTTACCACTTTACGGAAGGTGAGGAATAAAGTCATTATTTTCGCTATATCCCAAGTTTGTATCTTGCGTCTCTGTGTCCGTTGCTCCTCTGCCCCTGACGCTCTGTTTTATCGTCTATTACCATCGTATTGTTGATGTTTGGTGGTTACGATCTGACACTGATGCCACACATGAAGAGCAGCGGCTTCAAAATCACACATGAAGACAAAAAGTCAGGTCACGCCTCCATGAACTGAAGAAATCGCAGCCAAAATCGGGGAAATTCTCCTCCTTTAGTCAGCGCATTTGTTTGTTTTTTTAGATGAATATTCTGATTTAAGTGTACAAATTCTCACATAATGATCCACAGACGTCATAGATCATATGTATACAGCAGACACAAGCACAACATGTTTTAATCAATCAATGGAAATAAAGTCAGAGTGAGCTAATGATGAGGGATCGCTGTTGTACCACGGTTAAAAGCTCATAAAAGTTGATTTTGTGTAATATGACGCATTTAAAGGTCAAACTCAAAATCCCATTATTTACTGAAAATGCTACAAGTTGGAAAACAAAAAGAATTCTGTCTGTAATATTTGCCTGCCCCTGAACATTAAAAGTCTTCTGGGTACCACATCCATCATCTCCCTTATGTCTGGACCTCTTGAAAAATGCATCTCCCCTCTCTCTGCCCCTCTTCCAACGCTAAGTCCAGTGGCGTTAGCTGGCTCTGATACGCTGTCCCCGCGAGTCGGTGTTACTATGGCGCCGCTCTGACAGGTATCTATAGAAGCCATTGACTTTAAATGAAAGTGGAGTGTGAGCAGATCCATCACAGCCACAGCCCGGACACTGCTGTGGGTGATGCATGAGGCTCTCCTCCACGGGCCAGTACCACACGCTCAACTGACATCGGGCTGAAATTACACCACCGAAAACTCGCAAACAGAAAGCACTGCAAAAAAGAACAGTTTATTACAGAATTTAAAACAATCACATTATTCAAACTCAGCTATTATGAGCTTTTACACTGCAACAAAGCCAACATTTAAGATATAAACACTTAAATCTATCAGAAAATGCTCGGTCCATGCAGCAAGATCATTTTACTTGACAAGTTATCTTAAAATAAACCACCTCTAGACTAGAATGAAGCAGTCTCTGGTCTAGTGAGTTGATACTAAATCTGAAAACAAGATGATATATGATATATGTTTCAAAATCTTGGCCGAATCAGAGAAATTTGAAGTCTAGTCATCCTAGACTTCCTCACAGCTTTCTCAGTGTTGAGTTTGAGTAATCTTACATGAATACTAATTTCACTTTAATGAGCTTTACAGTATCTGAAAGCACTTCACTGTAGTCATTATTCATCCACTCCACACTGATAGTACTGCTACTGCGCTCCTGGTCACTCCGACCACCACATTCATACTAGACAATGTCATGCCTAAGGACACAGCAACAGAACTTGGTCTGAGCTGGAATCAATCTGATGTTCGGGTTGGGGACTTCTGTAACGCTAATTTAAAGGCTAGGCAACACTGACTGCAGCTAAGGTTGATTAGCGGACACAGAAGAGTGGTTCGTGAAGGAGCCCGAGGTGGAAATGAAATACAGACCATAAGATTTTCAGTTATTGTATGTATATTGAATTGTTTTTTTTGTTTTTTTTTCACATTAATACACAGTAATAGACAAGTAACAAACAGAAAAAAAAACATCACTCCTCCTCCTCTAATCACTGAGCCACTGCCATCCCTGTATTTGTATTGTTCTGCTTGAACGCTCAAAAAGAAATTATATTATATTATAATATTATAAATATTTTCAATTAAAGGTTGATATGTTTTTAATGGTGGTTGCCCATACCTTTTGTTTAAATTGGATGCAGTACCCACTTTCACACAAAAGTGCTCAACGTAAAATACCAATTAACAACTGTGGCGTTTATTAGTTTCAATCACAGACCAGGCGTTTATTTGAGACCAGGCGGCAATTTGGGGCAGACGATTCATTCCTTCCTCACAAAAATCTAACCACCAGTATGACTATAATTTAGGCGACTTTCTATAGGTGAGTTCATTTGAAATGTTACAATAAAATATCTACGGAGCGGAGAGTTTCACACATGTGAAAGCGACTCCCGAATTATAGAAAGTAAATGAAACCCTCCCGCAACATGCAGACATTTTTTTATTGAGTTAAAACAAATGACAGGCGCAGCGAGTGTGGAGCATCAGAGTGAAAACATTCATCCATCGCATCAGGGCACAAAGAGCGAGCTGTTTTTTCAGCGCTTATAATTTATGCAAATGAGGGACACTAATAGACTCGAGAAGATCATTAGGAAGGCTGGACATGTTGTGGGGGAGGAGTTGGACTCTCTGGCGGTGGTGTTGGACAGGAGAATGCTGGACAAAATCTGGACTATTCTGGACTCTCCCTCCCACCCCCTCCACAAGGTGCTGGCCAATCAGAGGAGCTCTTTCAGCCATAGACTGCGGCTCCCGCGCTGCTCCACTGAAAGACACAGGAAATCTTTCCTGCCTGTCGCCATCAAACTGTTGAACGCTGCACTTTAACTCACAAACTACTCAATCCTTTTCATCCTGTTCCCTGCTCACACATGTATATAGTCATAAAGATGTCACTGATGTAAATAGTTTCCCAGAGAGAGCTATTTTATCTTTTATCTTATTGTATTCAGCTTATTTTGTAACTTGTTCGATGTACATGCTCTTGGTCGGTTGCATCTGTAACAAAGAAAATTTCCCCTCGGGGATGAATAAAAGTAATTCTGATTCTGATTCTGATTCTGAGCCATGTGGTTTTAAGTTTGGTTTGTGTAGAGACAACGTGAGCTTCAGTCCTGCGTCCTGCTCGACTTCTGTCTTCCAGCACGAACATTAGACTCGGCGTTTATTTGGAGCCGGTAGTTGTTTATGAAAATATGGTGGTTAATTAGAACCTCTTATTCGGTCTGAACAATCGCTGTTGGAGATTTAAGGCCGATATGCTCTAAAGTGCATATTTTAAATTACCTCCATTCTGATTTCCAGTCCTTTCCTCATGTCGGTGTTATTTTTGCAGTGTGCAGCGCTCCCTTGTTCCAGGTGAAGGAGCAGAGGAGTTTTATTGCTCCTCCTGCAGCTCAAATGTAGCTGTTTTCAGAGCCATAAACGTCGGCCTAAACTTTATGACTTGATCAGGTTGATTCGTTCACAGCCTCGTCGCGCTCTTTTCTATAGGAGCTGTTTACTCATGTGCTGAGGAGAGGCTGACGTGCACAACAGGGTACACTGTGTTCTCTCCGATTTCTCTGTACACTACAACATGTATTGATACTTGCCGTCAATATTCCCTGCATGTGTGATGCTAACTGTAGGCACTGCTCTATCTGAGGCTTGTTAGACTTTAATTTGAGCTTTGTTTTAACACAATTTGACCATAAAGAACAGGAATTATAGTTCGAATTACAAAAGGGGAGCTGATTTGTGCTGTTAACAAGTCCCTTTTGAATAACATTACTCACACACTGCAAAAAGGCCTATCAAAAATGAGAAAAATACCAGTTTTGAGGCAAAAATGGCCTATTTTAAGTGAAATTATCTGCCAGTGCAGTAAATAATTTACACTTCCACGACTTTTCTTAAAACAAGACGAAATATGAATCTTGTTCTAAGCAGAAAACACTAGTTTCAAGTATTTATGGCAAGATTTTTCACCTTATTGGTTTGAGAAGGAAGTTAAAGAGGCTTAACCTGGCTTGATTTAATATAAAAAGTGCAAAAGTGTAATATCTAGATAAGATATATCAGGATAGAATATCTTGAAATAAGTAAAAAAAAATAAAAAATCCTCTTATTAAGTACAAAAATCTTAAAATTGATCAAACGTGATCAAAATCAACAAACAAAATCAGAGGACCATGAACGCTTGTTTTAATCACAAGCTCCTGAAAATGTGTGGTTTAAATATATTCCGTTTTTTTCTTGAGTTTTTAATCTATCTTAAACATTTTTTGACTGTTTTTGCTTATGTGTGCATTGTGTTTCCATGGTAACGGCTTAACATTCCGCCAATACACATACATGTAGAACAACCCGCTGCAAAGTATCAATAGTGACTTCTTACGTCTAGTCATACAGCGGGATCATCTCTCCACAAACCGGACCTCTAACTTAGCCTGATGACGTTACCTGCTTGTCTCCATGGTGATATGTTTAATGTCACTACAAAAGAGATGAATTCAAGCGATTACTCTTGTGGGTTCATGTTTTGCTTGGCTCACATTTAGTAAGGTGAGCATGAACGCGTTACATTTCACCGGAGTTGTTAATGGCACTTTTTTTCGTGTTAATTTTTGATTTTACACCTGCTTTGTAAGTGCTTTTTTTGTTCCATTCATATTTTCATTGATTGATTCTGAATGAAGTGGCTCAGTTAAGAATGATCCCAAGGTTAGCAGTTTGAGTTTCAAGCAGCAGTAGTGAATGCGGGGAGTAAAAGACTGGATAAATGGACATTCGGAATAGGAGGTGTTCATGGGGGCACTTCCGGCTCCACTGACTCTGGCTCCAGTTGACTTTGCAGTGAAAAATGTGCCACCCCTCTCTCTGTAACTGCTGTTGTGAGCCTTGTCATTTTGTCTATTAGGGTTGGGCGGTATCTAAATTTTGATACCGTTAAACCGTCTCAGCATTTTACCGGAGTATATGGTATAACTGACTAATTAAGAATTATTTTGTAGTGTTCAGAAACAGAAGAGCAGCATTATGTTTGAAGATGAGACACAAGTTCTGATCAAACCAAACTTTGCAGCGTGTTCGATCACATCAGTGTCAGCGCACAAGCTGTTTTTATCAGTGCTTATACCATATGCAAATGAGCCATGCGGTTTTAAGTTTCATTTCTGTAAAACATAAACAATTGTACGCAAAACTGCATTAAACACATTATTACTCAAAGTCTATAATGAGCGGAGTACCGGAAATGTAGAGCGGTGGAGAGGACCAATCACAGCCCTTATTGTCTGCGTCGCTTCCCCTCGCTGTCTGCATCCTTTTAATGCGTAGTTAGAAAGTTTCGGAGGTGCACGGCGGTCGGACGCTATGCATATAGGGGTGCACTTCGCCGCAAACACGTTTTGGAGCTTTCTCCTCTTCAGTGCGTCCTCTCTTGACTCTCGGTGTCCAATAAAACGTTTCCATCACAAACTTTTGGGCTCAACATCACACAGGAGGCGTCAGTCAGGTTTTTTAATTCTTCCTCGCTGCGTGTGGATGGAAATCTCCGAGCTTAAGGACGTTTGAAGAGGAGAGAGAGCAGAGGGGGAAAAGTCCACACTGTGGTTTTAGGCCCTTTGCAGATTTTAAAAATTACAGTAATGAAGCTGATACCATTGCTACATTTTGATACCGCGGGATACCGTATTACTGTATTACCGCCCAACCCTATTGTCCATATTAACCTGCTCTGCACGATCCTGGCGTTTTTATTTCTCCAACTGTCCGTAAATAAATTCCTATTCCTAATGTTGAACTTCACTCCAAATTCCCTCCTATAACTGCTACCCTTGTGAGCTTCATTTGACTGGAGCCGAACACACTCCCTGACCTCTATCTGACCGGATATGCAAAACACAGAGACATGAGCAAATGCACTCACCCTGAGAACCACATCTTCACATGGCTCTGGACATGGGGCGCTGTAAACAAACACAGTGGTACTAAACCTCTTATCACATGTCGCTGTGTCTGTGGAGCAGCCTCACGGGAGCTGGATTTAGGTGTATTTACTTCACCGTTTGGTCTGTCCTCGTTCACACCTTCGTATGATCTGATTCTGAGTGCTTTTTTTTCACAGTGGACAGCACAGAGTCCAGAATGTAGCCGTCTAGTTTAAACTAGCTCGCGCGCACTGATCTCTACTCAAAACATGCACAATAAGTCAACTCCACCAGCTAAGATAGTCCTGAACAAAAACTATGTTTGTTTGTGCTGCAAAAAGTTTAGTTTGTGCTGTTTTAGTTTTGAAGATATTAACGATTCTTTTATAGGTCAAATTTGGGTCAGCCAGCCATCTCAGGAAGCTTCAGAATGCTCGAAAACGGCCAAAATGTTGTCAATCGCGTGCTTTGTTTGTGCTCTTTTGTGCTGCAAAAAGTTTTGTTTGTGTTGCTTTAGTTTTTCAGATATTAACTACTCTTTTATAGGTTAGCCCCCCAGGAAGTTTCACAAAGCTCTGAAATGGCCCTAAATGGTGTCAATCATTTGTGCTTTAATTTTACTGTTTTGTGCTGCAAAAAGTTTCAGTTGTGCAATTATGGTTTTTAAGATACTAGTTTTATTTTTGCCCATTGACGTCATCCAGCCCCTCAAAACAGGCATAAAATTATACAAAATGTTTTGTATTTAGCTTGTGCTGTTTTGTGCTGTGACAGTTTTCATTTGTGTGAGTATATTTCTAAAATTATTAATTGTTATTTTTGTGGAAATTACGTGATGTCATTTCTATTCAGCTGACGGCAGCGGCAAAATTCCGCAAAACTAGTGAAGATAAATGGTGTCAGGCTGTGGAAAAGTCTGTAAAATATGAATCAAAAGTTACAGAAGTTACAGAAGTTACAAAAGACTAATATATACTTACTTGATGAAGCAGTAGTTTTCAAGTTAACAGCTACATTTTACCTTTTGTTCAGTAGAAATGGGAAATTCCAGGACTGAAATCATCCACGTGGTTCTAGCGAAGGTGTATGAAGTTTAAAAACACAGTGGAATCAGAATCAGTACTTACTATTGACTCCATTAGTCCTTAGTATCGAGATAGAGTTTGTAATTTCAGTACTTCACCTATAGGACTTGCTTGTATTGTACCTCTTACCCCTCGCGCGGTGAATTTCCGGTGAGTATTGCAAACATGTGGGGATAAAAGCGCGCAGCTGGGTCCGTCTGAGCCTGTGCCAAGGACAAAGACACAGGAGCCCGATGCCATAGCGATTAGCGGGCACTGACGGCACCCACCAGCCTCTGAAAGCTGCTATTAATAAAACACAGGCTAATTGGACCTGGACGACTTCATGCGGTTCGGAAGCTCCCCGCAGCCTGAACGATGACCCCCTCGCCACTGTCAGGGCCCGTGTGTGAGGCGCTAATTAGACAATCACACATGGGGGAGTGCGTGTCAAACATTTGGATGATTAAAGACGTGGTTAGTGCCAGATAGTCCACGCCAGAGTGATCGTGGATATGACAGGCTTTCATGTTTTAGACAATTATTACTTAGTCTGGGTGGGATAGAGCCTGTGGGAAATATGTATTGTAATTTTACATCAGGCAAGCGGTAGTTGGAAGTTGAGAAGAAAAGTACTACAATACAGGAAGTGGCGCTGAGTTCTAAAATGAATACTGCGGCAAAAGTCAACAACAGAAGGAAAACAGTTTGAACCTTCATTTCACAAAATAAGGATGGTGTCATTTATTTTTATGAGTCTGATCCATAAACTGGATAAACTAGTGGACTAAGAGTGTGATGTCACCATAGTGTTCAGCTCCAGGCAAATGAAGCGAATGAAAAGCCGCGAATTTGAGCTCAGGAGTTTATGTACGGATAAAATAGCTAAATAAAACATTTTAAGTTGGAACATATAATTGAACATTTTAAGCCCTAAATGACGAGGCTCAAAAATATAAACCATGATTGTTTGTTTTTATCAATTTACAAAATGCAAAGTGAGCGAACAAAAGGAAAAGCCAGAGTTGTTAAGAACTCTCTTGAGCGTAAAGAAGAGTCAGAAGTTGTGTTGGTGCTGGTCTGGCCCCACAGAGCCCTGACCTCAACATCATGGAGTGTGTCTGATTCCATGAAGAGACAGAAGGATGTGAGGAAGCTCCATCCAGACAAGATCTGGGCTTAGTTCTTCAACATGTTTGGAACAGCGACCAGCCCAGTTCCTTCACAAACTGTCTGCAAGTAAACCTAGAAGAACTGATGCTCTTCTGAAGGCAAAGCTCACACTGAATATTGATTTAGATTTCTCGTTTGTTCATTCACTGCATTTTGTTGATTGATGAAAATAAATGATGAACACTTCCATTTTTGAAGGCATTCCTAGTTTACAGCACTTTTCTGCCCCTGCCTATAACTTTTGCACAGTACTGTATTGTGTAGAGTAGACCTTTGTTTACAGTATGGTTGCTAGGTAACAGTAACATGGAATTACCTCTTTGAATATATTTATATGTCATATCTGCTGGTCGTGTCCAGCCAGGAAGTAAAATCATAAAATAAACAACACATTTTAAAGACAAAGAGCGTTGCTTTTTCATCAATCTGACCTGTAACTTGCCCTGGCAGCGTCACTTGCTTGTCTCCATGGAGATTATTGCGGAATAAACTGTAGTAGCTTGAGAGTTGAAGACTTGACATATTTACATTCTTTCAGTAAATGGTCACATTTTTTATACGGCGCTTTTCCATTTTCATGGCATTCAAAGCCCATTCACACACACACACTTATTCATACACCAGTGTACGCGGACACAACAACAGCATTCGTCTGTGGAAGCTAGAATGACACCGCCAATCTGTGCATGGATCTGACCCCTCAACCAATGATGTTTTCTTTTTTTTTTAATGTCGAGACCAGGATTCGAACCACCAGTCTTCAGATCAGTGGATAAACGCTCTACTAACTGAGCAACTGCTGGTTATATATGACCGGCACCCAAAAACATGAGCCCTCAAGAATTTCTAATAGTGTTATCCATTCTAGTACAATTCACTCGGGCTCTGTTTCCATTGTAGGGAGTATTATACCTCTGATGATGCAGGTTAAGATAACAAACACTGAGCTGAACTAATAGGATTTCACTGTTTAGTCACGGTGTCTGTAATCGTCAATTTTCACAATAATCGAAACGCAAAAAATCAACATCGTGATATCGTCATATTTTTGTGGCGTACCGGAACCTACGATTTTCCTTGACCTTGAGTCCTTATTGTGAGTAGTTTTTGCTCCGTCTGTATTTGGTAGTTGGACTCTTGAAGTTGCCACGTCCAGTTTCAGAGTCCAAATTGTGTTAATGGGTGGGGCCGTCGTGTCCCGCTGCCTGGGCTCATCGCTGTTCCCGTTTACTGAACTAACACGTGGAGTGGACACTGGCTTTGCTCCTTATGTCCACTCACTCTCTTCTCTGACCTGTATTTAGGTCCAGAGGGGAAGTACTTTGTTAGATTTACTTAAGTTGTCAAAGATGTTGTAGTTTTCTGGTAGTATTTCGGATTGAATGTAATACTTTGGAACATCTCCGTTCATACTACTCCAATGTGAATGTTTGTTCTGTCTCTCTACCTCTTTCTTGGTTCTCCTCCTTTCCTCCAACTCCCACTCCTCCTCCTCTCTTTCTGCCTGTTTCCTCATTCTCATCTTTCCTCCTCTCCTCTTCCATATCCACCTTTCTCTCCTTCTCTCTCTTCTCCTCTCATCTTTTTCTTCATTTCCTTCTAAGGGAAACCACACTGCGTATGCATTCCTGTCATGGCTCTCCTCCTCCTTTCCTCTCTCTCTCCTCCACTTCCTCCTCTTCTCTCTCTCTCTCCTCCTCCCCTCCTGTCCTTCTCTCTTCTTTTACCTAACCCCTCCATCTCCTTCAAAGGCAAACCACACTGCGTATGTGTTCCTGTAATCGCTCCCCTCCTCTCCTCTCTCTCCTCCACTTCCTCCTCTTCTCTCTCTCTCCTCCACTTCCTCCTCTTCTCTCTCTCTCCTCCCCTTCCTCCTCTTCTCTCTGTCCTCCAGTTCGTTCTATTCTCTCTCTCTCCTCCACTTCCTCCTCTCGCTCTCCTCCACTTCCTCTCCTGTCTCTCTCCTCCACTTCCTCCTCTCCTCTCTCTCCTCCAGTTCATCCTCTTCTCTCTCTCTTCTCCTCTTCTCTCTCTCCTCCAGTTCGTCCTCTTCTCTCTCTCCTCCAGTTTGTTCTATTCTCTCTCTCTCCTCCACTTCCTCTTCTCTCTTTCCTCCACTTCCTCTTCTCTCTCTCCTCCCCTTCCTCCTCTTCTCTCTCTCCTCCACTTACTCATGTTCTCTCTCCTCCTCCAGTTCGTCCTCTTCTTCTCTCTCTCCACTTCCTCCTCTTCTCTCTCTCCTCCACTTCCTCCTTTTCTCTCTCTCCTCCAGTTTGTCCTCTTCTCTCTCCTCCACTTCCTCCTCTTCTCTTTCTCTCCTCCACTTCCTCCTCTCCTCCTCTCTTC
The DNA here is from genome assembly GCA_030686955.1 of Odontamblyopus rebecca. Lineage (NCBI taxonomy): Eukaryota > Metazoa > Chordata > Actinopteri > Gobiiformes > Gobiidae > Odontamblyopus > Odontamblyopus rebecca. The sequence continues at coordinate 29,168,125 of CM060673.1, read as the reverse complement.
TTTTATCTAACCCCTCCATCTCCTTCTAAGGCAAAGCACAATGCATTCCCATCACTGTTCTCCTCTCTCTCCTTCTCTTCACTCTCCTCTCTCTCTCTCCCTCCTCCTCTCCTCTCTCTTTCATTGTTTCTCTTCCTCTTTTATCACGTCTTTATTGAGGAGCTTGTTTTTATCTTGTCTGAGCAGAGGCTGTGTGGCTGGCTCTGTCTCGCTGCACATTCCTTCACTAATGGGAACGCATTATTTTAGACAAATGCTATTGTACAAACAGAGAGAGAGAGAGAGCGATGGAGGGAGAGGGGGCGGAAGAGAGGGAGAGGGAGGGAGGGAGAAAAAAAACAGAGAAATTGCAGACTAATGCCCCAATCTCATTTACACATTTACTAAACTATTATTTTAGACTGATGAGGGAGAAGGAGAGAGGGAGCAATGGAGAGAGAGAGACAAAGAAAGAGAGATGAAAAGAGAGATCAGATGAAGAGAGACATATGGAGGCAGCGAGAGAGAGAGAGAAAGAGAGCGCTATAATCAGATGAAGGCAGAGAGAGAGATCAGATGAAGAGAGAAAGATGAAGCCTCCACTTCCTCCTCTTCTCTCTCTCCTCCACTTTCTCATCTTCTCTCTCCTCCTCCAGTTCGTCCTCTTCTTTCTCTCTCCACTTCCTCCTCTTCTCTCTCCCCTCCACTTCCTCCTTTTCTCTCTCTCCTCCACTTCCTCCTCCTCTCTCTCTCCTCCACTTCCTCCTCTTCTATCTCTCCCCTTCACTTCCTCCTCTTCTCTCTCTCATCCACTTCCTCTTCTCTCTCCTCCACTTCCTCCTCTTCTCTCTCCCCCACTTCCTCCTCTCCTCTCTCTCATCCACTTCCTCCTCTCCTCTCTCTCCTCCACTTCCTCCTCTCCTCTCTCTCTCCTGCACTTCCTCTTCTCTCTCTCCTCCACTTCCTCATCTTCTCTCTCCTTCACTTCCTCCTCTTCTCTCTCTCCTCCACTTCCTCTTCTCTCTCTCCTCCACTTCCTCCTCTTCTCTCTCCTCCACTTCCTCCTCTCTCTCTCTCCTCCACTTCCTCCTCTCCTCTCTCTCTCCTCCACTTCCTCCTCTTCTCTCTCTCCTCCACTTCCTCTTCTCTCTCTTCTTCAACTCCACTTCCTCCTCTCTCTCTCTCCTCCACTTCCTCCTCCTCTCTCTCTCCTCCACTCCTCTCTCTCCTCCAAGTCATGGGTCAGATCTGTGGAGAGGTGAACCCAGATTCCCTTCATATTTCTTCATTTTAAAAACACATGTTTCTAGTTCTTTTAATTAAATTTAAATAAAAATGGAATCTATGAGTTACATTCCATCCATCCATCTTCTCCCGGTTAATCCGGCTGGGTCGCGGGGGCGGCGTGCTGGCCGGTACTCATAGCACCTGACTCCCGCTATGAACCCCTCTGCAGGTGGTGAGCCCACAGGAGGGTGGACAACATGGTCCTTGATGTTAGTTCATAGGGGTGCGGGCATGTTTTTGGGTTGATGGGGAAACCGGAGCACCCGGAGGAAACCCATCCAGACACGGGAGGAACATGCAAACTCCACACAGAAAGGCCCGGGCGACCCGGGATCGAACCCGCAACCTTCTTGCTGTGAGGCCTGAGTGTTGCCACTCAGCCACCGTGCCGCCCGTGAGTTACATTTATTTCATTAAAATTGTTTTTATTGCAAGCAAAATTTCTTGAAAATCATGGTACCTGACAAATAGAACGCCTTTCCGCAGATCTCACCTGTAACATGGCCTAGTGACATATCAATGTTTAATACCATACTGGGCAAAGCAATAACATCTCTGTGGATACAAATAGAAGATGTAGAAAAGTTACACAATGCAACTTTTAATGCACTCCTTTTGTTATTACTTTTCAATTCATTATTCACGCTTTTTAAATTTTTATCAGCAAGTCTACAACAATTCCTCCGACTCCACCGCTCAGATCTGCATGAGTGAAGCGAAGCCAAACTTGATAAAAGCGCTCGCAGCCGCTCACATTAAGAATAAAACAAATAGTTGGTCCACCGTCTAATCTTTTCAACAACAAAGCTGAATACGAAACAATCTGCTCTACTTTGAATCTGTCCCTGGACCAAAATGTGCTTGGTTTTAGCTTTCATCTGCCTCTCCAAAGAGACACTTAGCAGCTGACACGGCGAGCTTTGACAACAGACGCCCGCGACAACATTGGACAAAAAAAAAAAAAAAAAACAACCCAGAAATAATCAAATAAAAAATCAAACGTGAATCTTTGTTGGGAGTCTTTGTTTTTGGAAGTCGTTAAATGGCGTCCTGGGGGAGGTCAGCCGGTCCTGTTTTCTCTTCTCAGTAGACCAAAGCGAGGTAAAAAGTGGCGGCATTTCAACATTTAGTCATAAGATTTCAGGAGTTTTGACGACTTTAGATTTGTTCACTCATTAGAGCAATGTTTTCCTTTCAATTTTTCAAGGAAGTGGACATTGGAGGAAGAAAAGTGTATCAAGAACAAATGCAGACAATTGTAAAAAGAAAAGCTTCCAGATGAAATTCTCTAATAAAATACTGTATATATGTCTTTTTAAAGATTTAAATAAAGTGTTAAACCAGGTCTAAACTAGAACTATAGTTTTAAACCAGGTTTAAACCAGAACTATAGTTTTGAACCTGGTCAAAACCCGGTCTAAACCAGGTCTAAACCAGTACTACAGTTTTAAACCAGGTCTAAACCAGGACTATAGTTTTAAATCAGGTCTAAACCAGTACTATAGTTTTAAACCAGGTCTAAGCCAGGTCTAATCTGGCACTACAGTTTTAAACCAGGTCTAAACCAGGACTATAGTTTTAAATCAGGTCTAAACCAAATCTACAGTTTTAAACCAGGTCTAAATTAGGATTATGGATTTGAGCCAGGTCTAAACCAGGACTAAACCTGGTCTAAACCAGGACTACAGTTTTAAACCAGGTCTAAACCAGAACTAAACCAGGTCTCAACCAGGACTAGTTTTAAACTAAGTCTAAACCAGGACTATAATTTTGAACCAGGTATAAACCAGGTCTAAACTGGGACTACAGTTTTAAACCAGGTCTAAACTAGGACTAAACCAGATCTAAACCAGGACTACATTCAGACCAAAATAGCTCAGTGCTCCCTCAGTGCTCCCTCGGTGCTCCCTCGGTGCTCCCTCAGTGCTCCCTCAGTGCTCCCTCAGTGCTTCCTCAGTGCTCCCTCAGTGCTCCCTCAGTGCTCATTCAGTGCTCCCTCAGTGCTCCCTCGGTGCTCCCTCAGTGCTCCCTCAGTGCTCCCTCAGTGCTCCCTCAGTGCTCCCTCAGTGCTCCCTCGGTGCTCATTCAGTGCTCCCTCAGTGCTCCCTCAGTGCTCCCTCAGTGCTCCCTCAGTGCTTCCTCAGTGCTTCCTCAGTGCTCCCTCAGTGCTCATTCAGTGCTCCCTCAGTGCTCCCTGCCTGCGTTGCTCTGGGGCAGGTACAGTGCAGTGGGCAGTTCGAGGCGCTGGACGAGGCCGGAGGTCAGAGCCTGGTGAAGCGTTAGACGTGACTTCACAGATCACAGTGTTTGGATGTGGCCGCTCTGCTCTCATTATAGAGACTCGGTTCTGCGTGGGACTGGACATCTGTACTGCGCTTTAGATCCATGTACCTCTGAAAAAGACTCACAACATGGAATATAAAACTGTACAACAAAAGAAGTTTTATCAGGACGAAATGTCCAAGTATAAAGTTAATGTGGAACTAAAGACTAGACTTAGAATTAGACAAACTTTATTGATCCAGAAGGGAAATTATTTGAACACCAGTTCACATCACAATAAATATAATAAAGAGCAAAAATATAATCGGTAATAATAATCTAAATAAATAGCATAAAAGTGTCAAACTGTGTAAGATAAAATACAAAATAAAAGCCGGAGCATTTATTTGTTTCAATCACGGCACATTTTACCAAAGAAAGTTAAAATTTTAAGTCGTTTTTTTTTTTTTTTTTCGCCGCACCGGAGCCATGGTGATCAACAATGTGGTCAAAAACTGAAAGAAAACATGATACGTTACAAAAAAAAAAAGAAAAAAAGCAAGACAAAACAGGCAAAGAAGAAAAACGTGCAGCATCAGTGGTCACGTCTTTATTTTTTTTCAACATTAGATGGTTATTTATCAAAATATACACATTTAAAGTGGAAAACTGAAGTGGTATTTTATGGTATATAGTGTTTTAAAATCTACTGTTCCTAGTACTTTTTGGCATTTTTTGTGCAAACTACAGGTACATTTGCAGCTTTTTGGTCACAAATGTATAAAAATGGCTGCGTCCTGGCTCCAGTGGCCTCTGTCATTTCAAGTAGTTGGTGACATCACAAAAGACTGCCCTGATTACAGCCAGTGTTTCTGACTATAGCGTCTGGCTGCAGGGGCAGAGTGTGAAATGTGGATGTCTGTTAGACCAATCACAGTGTTCCTTATACCCCCAAACCCCGCCCCTTTTCCCCCTTCACTCTCCTTTAGTCCTTCAGGTGCTCCCCAGTTTAGCAGCTTTATTTGAAATTCGGTTGTGGCCTAGTTTTGGTGTTTAGTCCCACTTTGTAACTTACCTAAATTACCGCTCTCCATGGAGATGTTCTTGCTTTGCCTCAGATGTTCCAGAGTGTGATATTAAACTAATTTATCTTTTATTTATTCCACCGTAGTTGTTTTAAGGCTCCAAATGACCTTGAAACCATGTATTCTTACTATGAGTGGGGTCGCCTCTCCTCAGATATGACCTGTAACTTGGCCTAGTCTCCATGGAGATAGATAAGTTTCATGTTAATGCTGCTACTATACTGTGGAACATTCTGGGCACTGAGCTGACACACACGGTTCACTCTATCAAGTTGCTGTTGACTTACGGTTGCTAAGACGGAGACTTGGGCCAAAATACATTCATTTTATAACATTCAGTACAGTTTTCTGAATTGTGTAGTAATCTTCATTGGTAAACACCAGTTGCTATGGTAACAGGACATCTGCAGTAACTTTGGTGTAGTGTAGCGCCACACTGTTCAGGTTATGATGTGGCTATGGTCTGTTGTGGTGATGGCATTTGAATCCTAATACTATTTGAAGTACAAGTACTACAGTTACATTTACAACCTCTGAAGTCTTTTTCATTGGTGTAAATAAAACTAATTAGAAGAAAGTGTAATATATTGCTTTGAAATAGGTAAAATAACTGGTCACATTTTTATAGCGCTTTTCTACCTTTCAAGGCACTCAAAGCGCTTTACAACAAGGAACCACTCACACACCAGTGTAGACAGACACTGGGGGCGAGGTGGGTTAAGTGTTTTGCCCAAGAACACAACAACAGCATTCATCTGTGGGAGCTGGAATCACAACAGCCAACTTGAGGGTCAGTGGATCTGACTGCTCACCAATGATGTTTTTTGGTGGTTCGAGCAGGATTCGAACCACTAACCTTCGGATCAGTGGACAAACACGCTACCAACTGAGCTACTGTCACCCTGAAATATTGTATTGAGGGTTTGTAATTGACAATTACCGGCATGGTTAGTTCTTGGATGGGAGACCACTGGGATTCCAGGTGCAACAGGGGGGCGCCAGTCGCAAAAAACTGTGGTTGTGTCCTTATGCAAGACACTTCACCCACATTGCTTAGCAGGAAAGTGGAGTGTGAGTGAGTGATGGTGGTGGTCGGAGGGACTGATGGTGCAGATTGGCAGCCTCGCTTCTTGCTTGTCCGTCTGCTCGAGGTCAGGCCAATAAATAATGAACTGTAAAGCGCTTTGGGTGTCTTGAAAGGCAATGATTAATTAATTCATTTTAAAAAATTGTGAAAATCAGTTGCTCCAGTGTTAAAGATTCTTGTGAACTTTAAGCCACTTTATAATGTTGATCCCTCATTAAAAACATACCTGGAGTTGGGTTTTGTTTCATTCACACGTTTGAGTAATCCTTGTTTTATTAGTCTAGGTTTACGTCTCCAAATGCTCCAAATGCTCTGTTCCAACTTGTGATGTCATGTAGAGATAGTTTTCAAATGAACAGCTAACGTTTCCTTTTAGTTCTGTAGAGATGGGCTGAAATTATCCAAATGATTATGATTCATGTGCGAATGAAAACGTAGCACCACCCTGTTTGTTCAGGTTATGACATGGTTATGGTCTGTTTTTGTCATGGCATTTGAATCCTCCTTTGCTGTTTTCTCTGTTTCTACACCTACTCTCCGGGAGCTTCTTGCAACTCCAACAGAGTCTCGTACGTGTTAAATATTTCAATAAACACATCCATGTTTAATATTTTATCGGCAGTGCGATTGATATGAGCTGAATCTGCACCATGAAACATTAAAACAGCTGTGTCCATTTCAAACGTACATCTACACATCTGAGGCCTTCTGCAGTGCAGTGGGTTTGAGCTGGAACATTGCATACACACATGCTAAGCCATCACTGAAAACAATTTAGAAGAAGAACTGAAATAAACTTGATTTTTATAGGCTCTGTTCACGCTTAACCGGGAGACGTTTGGAAACATGCGTATGACGACTTCCGGTGTATAGATTCAGCAGCAGTGATCTTCAGCCTGCCCAAGCTTTCCATGGAGGACAGGACTGTAATCACATACTTACTTACATCAGCTACATCACGTACTTACAGGCGGCTAGTTGTAACTGTTGATTTGTCGAACGTAACGGAACAATGACAGATTATACAAAAAATTAGACAAAATATAATACACAATCTAAGGCAATTTAGAAAAGGAAGAAAAGAAAGAATACAATGACATTTAGATAAAGAAAACCACGCCATTTTTCTCAGTTTTCTCAGATTTTGTCAGTGACTACCGCCAATCAAGGCCAAAGGAAGTCGCCATCCGCATGTTTCCAAGTTTTGTGCTTACGTTTTGTGACTTGAGCAGGAATGGAGCCCATTAGTAGTGACTATGAATTCTTTCCAATACACAACTTTAGTATTATTCAAGAAAAATGTATTTAATTCATCAAATTTATTATTCATTCATACCACAAGGATGGCGGTAAGTAGGGTCATGCAAAAATATTGAAATATCGCTATATCGTACTGTTTAATGTGGTAATACATGATGTGTCGATATCGTGGGCTGCTGTATCGAGTATTTTTTGGTATATTTTACTCATTATTTTGTTACAAAGCTACAGTTTTGTTGCTTGCTTAGAGGAAGGAAACTTGTTTATGCAACACATTTGACATATTCACTGTTTTGTTGATTAAAAATGGAGTGTTTCAGATGAACTTTGCACAAAAAGTGGTTTAGCAAAGACTTTTAGTATCACAGCCATCATTGAATCACTCACCGTATCAAGATATGTATCGTATCGTGGCCTATGTATCGACGTATGTATCGTATTGGCAACTTCTGAATAATACCCAGCCCTAATATAAGATACTATTGAAGCCATAGCCTGAAGACGAGAGGATGTGAATCTGCCTCCATCCACCACTCACCACCGGGTTTAGCGCCTTGCCTAAGGACACAGCTTCGTCTAATCCTCTGAACTTCGGGTTGGGGGACCACTGCTTTGACCACTGAACCTTAAACTGACTTATAAACTTCTCATGAATAATTACAAAGCTCAGAATGCATAAGGTAAGTGAGGAATATCTTTGGACCACTGCGAGTTCTGATTCTGACGGTAAAAATCAGGTCCAGTGTTTCCGTTCTTGGAGGTGGTTCTCACTCCGGTCGTCTTTTCGTCTCTAGTTTGGCTCGAATAAATGAGAACAACTTTACATTTCAAGAAGCGTGAAGAGCATTTATGTGATAAGTGTATTTTTGGTTTAGGGAGGAGGGCTTAGCTGTGTTCTGTGCAGTCCTTTTGACCTGGCGTAATTTAGGTTTAATCACCGTGAGCAAAATAACAATGAACTCAATTAGATTTCCATTGTCAACTTTTGTACCTCCCTGCTTTACTTTGGCTATATTTATTTGAATATTTGACCACTTTTTTTAGTTTATTTTTTCATATAATTAAGTTTTTAGGCATTTCATGACCAGTGAGTTCCAAAACTATAATGTTATCATGTTATGTTTGACCGTCTTAGACTTTTGCGACAGGAGAATGTAGAGGAAGTACAATCATGCTGGGGGTGTTCTACTTGTATCTCTCTCTGCGGAATGTTCAGCAATTACCGTGGTGATGCAATACACACATTAGCAAAGGCAGAAAAAAAGTTTTAAGATCTGAAAGTCTGAAAACTCCAGGAGTCTTTCAGGAGTCTGGTCAATGCAAACGTTCATGGTTCTGTTTAGGTGTTTGATTTTCAACAAAAAGTCAGTTTTTTCAGGGTCAGATTGAGTTAAAATAAAGATTAAAGTCTAACAAAGCTACAGACAGAGCAGTGCCTACAGTTAGCATCACACCCCAAAGGAAAGTTGGTGACCTCAGCTGAAAAGTATCAAAAAAGTGTGCGAAGATATTGGCTCTTGAACTGTTTAAGACAGGACTCAAACTTGGAAAATCTTAAATTTCCAAGTGATCGTTCGCGCTTCCTTCTATTATTCAGGCTTGCCGTAGCGACCCTATTGTTTCTGTGTATTTGGCAGATTTGTTTTACATCAGATGCCCTTCCTGACATGTTTCAATTTACCTCACATATGTAACTAGAGAGAGTGCATCAGTTCACCTAGAAATCCTTTGGTTCATGGATATTTCATGGGTATTTAACGTGCTTTTCGTGTAAACTTCAATCCGGAATTATTATTTCCATGTACACTCGAAGAAGAAGTATTTAATTCATAATAATTAATTCAGAATTTTAAAAAGATCATGTAAATGTGACCTTTCTGTGCTTCTTTCTTTTGTTGTAATACAGAAAATTTTATATCATGCTTTAATAACATATTTTATTGACAATCGACACTTGAAAGTTCAAAAACTCCTACATACTGTACTATATTTTGGACAAGAGGCATTTTTCTGTCTTTATTAACGTCATATTCTCATATAAAATATCCAAACATTTTAAACTGTGGTCTTATTTGTCATTTTGTCCATGGTTTATTAGAGGACACCAAAAATCAGCTTATCCGTGTATAACTTTTTAACCTTTTAACCCCATTTCAGTCTAACATTACAGGCTTATACAATGTTTAATACTGTTTGTGACTCTTTCTTTCTTATCATTATTATCCTTGGCATTTGTAGAGGAGGTTGATTCTGCGCACATCCAGGTCAGACATGCGGTCCCTCTTCCCGACCGGGACGTTGGGGTTTGGAATCGGAGTGATGGTTTCGGCCCAGCCTTTTCCAAAAGCGTCTCTGGAAGTGACAACGACAAAAGAGAAATATTTAGATTGTTTTTAGACTTGTTTATGGCCTGGTTGAGTGGTCGTACTTGGAGTAGTGCATGATGGAGGAGTAGTCGTACGGAGTGGAGAGGTTGTCGGTGTCGGCCTTCTTGAAGTTGTAGGCGTAATCTGGGAATAAAAATCATAAAGTGAGCTCGTCGTTTAGGACTAGTGCATTGGTGTATCTTAAAGGGCTCGTATTAGGCTATTTTCTGATCTGTTATAATGTAGTTTCCTCATCACAAACAGACTTGGAGTTGTGTTTCGTTTCATTCGCACGTTTAACACACAAACCCTGCATATTTAGAGTTCTTTTCTCAAACAGAAAACATGGCCTTCAGGAAGTTCTCCAAGAAGTTCTCCACGGCATTTTAAAACTCCATACACCTTCGCGAGAATCATTTGGATCATTTCAGCCCTAGAATTGCAGATCGTTATGGAACAAAATGTAAATGTATGTACTTGTTAACTTGAAAACCCCCATTTCATGACATCACAAGGTGGAACAGCATTTTGAGCTCTGACTAACATAATCAAGAATTCCTCAAACGTGTGAATGGGGCAAAATACAACTCCACAATTAACATGGTATGATATTGTCCCAGTTGTATTTTGTTGTAGTACTTACACAGTATTTTGTTGCTGTAGTACTTACACTGAACAATAATGTCCCAGTTTGATTTTGTTGTAGTACTTACACAGTATTTTGTACACGTTTTTTGTTGTAGTACTTACTCTGTTTTTGACATTGTATTTTGTTGTTGTAGTACTTACCCTGTGTTTTACTCAGTATTTTGTAGTAGTACTTACACTGAACAATATTGTCCCAGTTGCATTTTGTTGTAGTACTTACACTGAATACTATTGTCCCAGTTGTTTTTTGTGGTAGTACTTACAGTTTTTGACATAGTATTTTGTTGTTGTAGCACTTACACTGTGTTTTACTCAGTATTTGTTGTTGTAGTACTTAGACTGAATAATATTGTCCCAGTTGTATTTTGTTGTAGTACTTACACAGTTTTTTACACAGTATTTGGTTGGTGTAGTACTTACACTGGATAATATTGTCCGAGCTGTATTTAGTTGCAGTACTTACACAGTTTATTACACAGTATTTGGTTGGTGTAGTACTTACACTCTATGATATTATCCCAGTTGATGCGCACATACTGGTCCCGGTCACTGCGGTTGTGCTCGTGGTAGAACCCGAGCGCGTGCATGACCTCGTGTTGAATGATCCCAAACTGCACACAGCCAAACCTCTGCAGCGACACCACCTGTTTGTCGCCGATCCGGCCCATCAGAGACGAACAGCTGAGGAAAAACAAGGAAAAAAGTGATTGAATTGATTAATTGGTCAATGTCTTCCTGTTCGGCCGAAATTTATATTCATGGAGTGATTATTTTGGGACTAGAATAAATTAAAAGTGCATAAAAGTGTTATCGCCTTGTGTGGAATGTTTCACACTTTTTAAACCTTTCTGTCGTCATGGAAACCAAACCAGACCAAGTTACAGGTCACATTTAGATATTTTTGAGCCATAAAACCACCTGTAATAGAATAAATATAAGTTATAGCTGTTTAATATCCATTTAGAGAAGCAACATCTCCATACAAATGAGCAGGTGATGGACCCTCAACCAGAAAGTTGCATAGTGCAGCTTAATTTAGATGCAATTTCATCTCCTCTTTGGTCTTCCTTGGGCTATTTCCTGATAAGAACTACTATAGAAATGATATTGTCACATTTGAGACCTTGTTTAGTCCCGGAAAAGTTCTGTTACAGACCTGGTTGAGATCTGGTGGTACCAAATCTTTTCTTAAGCAGAACTTGGTGTGATAAGTTTGATAACTACTTGGCTAAAGAGAGGGCTGAGAATTTAATTGTAGACATTTGATTGTTCAGTCTGGTTTTAGCTGAGATGGGGCTTAAATAGATTTTGTTTATCCGCCTCAGTATTTGTGGATTTTGACTATAGACAAACTCATTGTCATATCATAAACATTGAAAAGTTACTATACTGAGCCAAAAGAACTGATTTAAGTTTGAATAAAGGCAAAAAAAATGCTCCACAAATTGTATAAAATGAAATCTAAATTACTAGTGCCACTATAATCTCCCCAGAATCTGTGGGAAACACTGAACTTTATTGATCCACAGGGGAAATGACTCGGACACAGTAGTTCAACCAGAACAATGTAATATTATAGTAACAGTGCAAAAAATATGAATGGCACTATAAATAAGTCTCAAATAAATCGTTTCCTTCCAGCTGCTATTTTGTTAATGAATAAATCGCAATGCATCATTTTTATTCCCTTGTCTTACATAGTCTTTTAGCAGGCTTTTATATATTTAATATTTATACTGACTTTTAGCCAAGCGTGATTCATTATTTATGGAACAAAAACCACTCTGCACTGGAGCACTGTAACACTTTATTCTGATGTGTTTAGCTATATATATTTTCTCTATAATGTGAATGAAATGCACTAATGCGGGACCAGCCTCTCAAACTGCCAAACAAATTTACCTACAGGAAAAATAAAGCTGAGTGGCAACACTCAGGCCTCACAGCAAGAAGGTTGCGGGTTCGATCCCCGGGTCGCCCGGGCCTTTCTGTGTGGAGTTTGCATGTTCCTCCCCGTGTCTGGATGGGTTTCCTCCGGGTACTCCGGTTTCCCCCATCAACCCAAAACATGCCTGCACCCCTATGAACTAACTTCAAGGACCATGTTGTCCACCCTCCTGTGGGCTCACCACCTGCAGAGGGGTTCATAGGGGGCGTCAGGTGCTATGAGTATTGGGCAGCACGCTGCCCCCGCGACCCAGCTGGATTAAGCGGGAGAAGATGGATGGATGGATGGATGGAAAAATAAAGCCACTGAACTTGGACCTTTTTACCTTTCATTCTCATTAGAATTTTTCACACCGAGTACAACTGGATTGTTTTAAGATATATTAAAGTGCCCAAGAGTTGTGTTTAGTTGCAATTACACATTTAACACATAAACCCTGCATATTTAGGCTGAGTTATTTCACCTTCTGATGTCATGTGCCAATAGAGAAAGTGCTGTGTTTATAATCTCCTACCACTTTCCATAGTTTGAATGATTCAGGTATTTGTTGACTTGAACTACCACTACATGACGTCACAAGAATTTTGATCTTTGGACATGTAGCCTGAACAGTTATTTTATTATTTTATTTTTTAACGCAGATTAATCCCACAATTTATTTTGAATGCTCCTCTATTGAAAGTGCGGATGGTGACCTGAACGGCGACGCAGGTTATTAGGTCAGTGATCAGGTCTGTCCACAGATAAACTTTGGACTTTGGATAAAACTAAGGTAGTTTGCAGATATTTCAGTGATGAACTCTCTTTCCACAGAAGCACAACAAGTTTAAAATACCATCTTAAAGCAAAACACGGGTTTGATTCAGCGGCAGCAATGCACCACCAACAAGTCGAGCACGACAAACAACGGAGTGCACCCGCCAACGTTGATAATACTTTTAATATTTTTTTTCGTGATTAATCAAAATTCTAAAGTGTGATTAATCTGATTTAAAAAAACAAATTATTCGACAGCACTAAAAAAACTAAGCAAAACAATAAAAAACAAAGTATGTTTTTGATGAGGGAACATTATAACATGGCTTAAAGCTCACAAGAGCCAATTTTGTGTAATATAGGAAAAATTATTATGAATTCCCTTTAGTTAATTAGTGCAAAAACATTTTGAGACTGTTTCCATGTTTGTTTCATGTGGATTGACCCAGTAATTAAACTGTAAAGACAGACCAATTTCAACATGTGCAGTCACTTCAAACCTCAGTGAGAGTCTATCCATGGTTTTCAGAATGATTAACAATTACCACTGTTGCCATGGTGATTAACAACATTTCATATAACAAAAAGCTAAACTCCATAAATTATCTTAAATGGCGGTCGGTTAGCTTACCCGTATCTTGGCTCAAAACTTAAGTATGCTGTCTCGGTCTGCCGTGGGACGAAGCGAAGGCAGGTTTTCATTTCAAAGTCGTTGAGAGCTCTCAAAATCTCGCTCAGCTCTGTGGAGTCTGTGACAGGAGATAAGAGGACTTCAGAGTTTCCCAACGCGCTGAGATAAAATAATACTTCATTAAAGGTCTTTTGAAAACTCTGACCGTATTTGTCACTCAGCACATAAGGGATCTCCACTTTTCCATTGGAGGATTTGGGCCAGAGGCAGCTGTAAGTGTGGCTGGTGCACTTCAGAGCAGAGCGGCTTCTGGGCCAAATGACATCTCCCTCCAAGAACCCCGAAGAACCTATGGGGGAAAACAACAATAAAGTAGAATGAACTGAAAAAAGAACTTCTAGAGGTAGTAAAATAAATTAAATCAACTGTGGTCATTTTTACACTGAAATAACTAATAAAATAATTCGGCAAAAACTACAACTACTGTATTTATTTTCCTCATGGTGGAAGTATTGTGTTTAATGAGTAAGTTCTACTGTATGATCACGAACACGTTTGAAAGATTTTACTTTCGCTACTCACAAACCCAGAAATACTAATACCACAGTCCCTGCACTCAGCACCTGCATAATTTGGGTTGGGGCGGCAGTATCTCAGTTGGTAGAGCGTTTGTCCACTGATCCAAAGGTTGGCGGTTTGAATCCCGCTCTCGACATGAAAAAAATAAAAAACATCATTGGGAAAGCGGTCAGATCCACTGACCTACGGGTTGGTGGTGTGATTTCCAGCTCTCCCAAATTAATGTTGTCTGTGTGTCCTTGGGCAAGGTACTTAACCCACCTCGCCCCCAGTGTGTGTGAGTGGTAAAGCACATTGTAGGTGCAAAAGCACTGTATAAAAATGTACCTTTTGTTACACAGTAAATACTAGACTAGGCATGTCCAAAATATTGCCCAAATGTGCCCCTCAGACCAATTGTTTTGGCCCTCAGGCTTCCTGGTGAATTGGCCCATTCTACCGCAGTAGCACTTTTTACTGCATGTTTTTTAACGCTACCTTGATCAAGCAAATGTAGCTTCTGAGGGTCTAAGCAGGAACAAAGGTCTGGAGGGTCATTTAAACCTGTTATTAATGCACAGATTTGAATTACTTACTGTTTTGACCCTCAGTCTATGACCCTCAATCGGCCCTCACACTGCTCTGTGTTTTAATATGTGGCCCTTGATGAAAAACGTTTGGACGTTGTACTAGACATATAAAATTTACTTAATTATTTCATCACAGCAATGCAGTTACTTATGACAGTACTTTATATGTTTTACTTCATTTTTTTTTATATAAACATGATTTCAACAATTCATCAACAATAAGTAAATTCATGACTGTTAATTGTGGTAATACTTAATATACTGACAAGTAAATTGTACCTGATATTACAGCAGTAAAATGTACTTAAAAAGTGCTCGTGCAAATTGTTACGAGATTTTTTTCTACTAAATCTTACAAGTTATTTTTTGTCAATGAGGGTTTTTAGGCTGAGTTGAGTTATGCATTTTATGTTCCTGGGTATCATTAACAAGTTGCCGATACGATACATATTTCGATACATAGACCACGATACGCTACATTTTTCACTACGGTGTACTTTCAATATGATTCGATACGATATATTTCAAATCAATTTGATATGGTTCAATGAAAAGTAAAGGCTTAATCATGGCCGTGATATTAAAAGTCTTTATTAAACCACTAAATTTGTGCAAAGTTAATATGAAAAACACCCATTTTACTCATCAGAACAGTGAGAATGTTAAATGTGCTGCATAAATAAGTTTCCTTTGTCCAAACAGGCAATGCAACTGTAACTCTTTCCCAAAATTATTTAGTAAAAAAATACTCTTGGTGATATATCGATACAGCAGCTCACAATATCAATACTGTATCTTCAAATTAAATAATACGATATGTATAATGTCCGTCCCAATGTGGCACCTGGTATACTCAGCCGTCTTCCGTCCGAGTACTAACCAGACAAATCTGCGCATGAGGCATTATCGAGTAGCTGGGACAATTATGTGATCAGACAAAACAGTTTGACGAACTTTTTGCCCTGCTGTAATCACACTGCAGTTTGAAAGGTCACAATTAGCGGAGTGCAGATCACTTATCGCCTATAAACCTGTTGTTTAGACCTCTACTAAAATGTTCTGAAATGTTTTGGATTCTTGTATTTAGTGGTTCATATTTCAGTTTTATTTTTTAAATGTACTGTAAACGGAATTTTTACTTAAAGGTACAGTAAATATGTAGGTTAGAGTCCTGCACGGGTGAACCGCAAATTTTAATGAAACGGGTGAAAAATGTTGTGCTGTGTCGGATGTGGGTTCAGGTTCGGGTCAGAAGCAGGAGAGCACGGGTCGAATGTGCGGTTTAAAAAACATCATGTGTGAACAAAAAACAGGGCTGTATTTTCGTGAAATGCAAAAATGCCATTGTTTAAACAAGATGATTCAATGTAAAATCCATGCTTCGCACACACTCCCAAAAATCTCTGCCGCTTTCATTTTCAAACCGCGTATACAATGTCCTGTAGTTCACAATGACTCAGAAATGAGCAGAAAAGAAAATTAGCAAATGGAGAGTATAAAGTTGTGGCTCTTTTTTGCCTCTTGGGCTGATTTTCATTCATGTGCGGTTCGGGTGTCGGTCTGTTTTTATAGTGGATCGATCGGTTGCGGAATTTTATTTAAACTTTAAACTGGTCGGGTGCGGATTGAGGTATGACAAGTGCGGTTTGACAAAATCAGACTCATACAGGACTGATGTAGGTACAGTAGACCTGGGCAAAAAATCGCTTTAAAATAAAAAACAAGTTGGCAAGTCAAATCGATTTGTTTTTTTCGGAAAATTGATATTTAAGATTTTTTTATACAGCGCGTACATTTTGCATTCGCCAAGACTTCCTATAGGCTTTCCGTAGTTACTTCCTGCAGTGAGACACAACCAAACAAATCTCTGCCACAGAAAGAACGCTCATATAATCCACTGAGTCGTGTCCTTTCTTCTGACAGAACAGCGCACAAAGAAAGAGCTGCTTTTTTCTCCAGTGTTTATGGTTTATGCAAATTAGCCATGCAGTTTTAAGTTTAGTTTCTGTAACTAAGATTTTTTTTCGGCCCAGCTCTAAGGTACAGTATGTATTTATAGTGGTGAAAAAGAAAGTTAAAACCATAATTGGTGATCATAATAAATACTAAATTGTACTTTTCAAAGTACTTTTCAGACAACATACTTTTCAAACCTCTGCACTTAATTTTTACGGTCTTGGTCCAAAGTTATTCCTCACTTACCTTATGCATTCAGAGAATCTTAATTATTCATTACCGCGATGAGTTTAGAAATAGCTTTTCGAAACACCCAGAAGCCAGAGTTTTGTCATCATGTTAACGCTAACTAGCATGCTAACATGCACTTCCTGATTATTGGAGAAAGCGCTTTTGAATTAGTATGCATTTTGACCTCAAGAGTTGCTTATACAATATTTCGACTTTTTTCTCAAATACTTGGAAAAAATAGGTTATTTGGTATATTTGACAGTGCGTTTTTCCCCAGCGTTTATGCTTTATGCAAATTAGCCATGCAGTTTTAAGTTTAGTTTCTGTAATTAAGATTTTTTTTTTTTTTTTTCACCCAGCTCTAAAGGTACAGCCTGTATTTGTAGTGGTGAAAAATAAAGTTCAAACCATACTTTGGAACAGTCCATGGAGATACATTTTATACCATACTGCAGAACAGTACAAGTCACTAGTTAAATTAAAAAGCTTCCAGATTTTTTTCCTGATTCTGATTTATTATACAAATTTCAACTATTATTTTTCTCCCCAAACTATTCCCCTTTACCCCCTCCCTCTCTATAGCGCCCCCTCCCTCTCCGCTGCACTGGGCCTCTGTACTCACCATTATTCATCGTCAGTATGGTCCTGGTAATGTCCCCTCTCCCAGGCGTGTCCTTGGAGAGCTCTAAAAACAGTAACAAAGCATACGCTACAGTACGAGTGTGTGTAGAGACTCACACTCAGCTGGTCCCAGAGACGTATGCAGAGAAATAAATCCAACCAAGCTGCAAATGGCTCTGAGCTGAGCCCGCTTACCTGAAAAGTCCCCATGGTTCTGTAAGGAAGAAGCACGAAATGAGTCCAGTCAATATAACACAATGTAAACTGCACTGATGTGAAACAGAGCAAGGAAGAATACAGTTAAAGCCACACTATGTAACTTTTCTGGTTTAGGACCTGCCACTTGTTGTGCCTGTAATGTTTTATTGTATAGTCGTAAATGTATCTATCTTCATGGAGTCAATACAGCATTAATACACAATATACCACGCTGGGGCACATGAAAACATAGCAAGTATAGGAACATATTTAAAGCTGCACGATGTAACTTTTCTGCTTGAGGACCTGCTACCCATTTGTTGTTGGTTTTTTTTGTGATAGTGGTAGTATTAGGTTGTCTTGGTGGTGGGAGTAGTAGTAGTAGTAGTAGTAGTAGTAGTAGTGGTAGTAATGGTAGTAGTGATAATAGTAGTAGTGATAGTGGTAGTAGCAGTAGTAGTGGTAGAACTAGTAATAGTGGTGGGAGTAGTAGTAGTGTTAGTAGTGTTAGTGGTAGTAGCAGTGGTAGTTGTAGTAGGTGGTAGCTGTAGTAGTAGGAAGTGGTAGTAGTAGTATTAGGTGGGAGTAGTAATAGGTAGTAGCGGTGGGCGATATCTCGATATTTAAAATATATCGAGATATTTTTGAAACTCGATATGAATTCTGACATATCGATATATCGCTATAATGCTTAGGTTTACTTCTGGTTTCGCCGCTTCGCTTGTCTCGCCTGCTCTGTGCAGCGCTCACCTCCACCTCCTTTTGTCCCCCGAGCTCCTCCGTGGAGCCCGGAGCTGGCCGCGGACTAAACCAGGACTAGGACCAGGGCTCTACAGTGTGCCCATTTCACTTGCATTTGTGAGCAAATATTTCATCGTGCGAACGTGGAAAACAAAACAGGCGCATCTGTGCGAGTGCTTCTGCAGCCACAATAAGGAGCTGCGCACAGACGCAACGTGACGAGTTAAACTTTCTAAATGCACGTTTCCCAGCGCGAGCGCAACCACATGACGCCTCCGACCGCGCACGACTCCAGCATACGAGCCCCGCGTGTGGCCGATATCACTCATACGAACAACCTCCGCTTCAAAACACACCCACGCCCCCTTAAACGAGGAGCGGCACCGCAGCATGACCCACACCTGTCCCACCACTCATTAGACACCCCCACGCCACTGGACTTCCTCCTCTGCTAAAGCGAGAGCTTTGTCTTGGTCTTGTCTCGGACTCGAGCGCATTTGGACTCGGTCTTGTCATGGACTCAAGGTCTGAATACTGAGTGCGGTCATTTTTCATTAAGGCCGCTGCTGTCGCCAATAAACTCATCCCGGTTTGCGGGAGCATGTGGGGCTTCTCTCTGCAGCCTGTGCCAAATGCCAAACAAATCCGTTTGTCACAATGTGCGTTTGATTTGGTAAATGTGCAGAGACTAAATGCCATTTTAAAACAAGAGAATGTAACTCAAGGAATTTGAAAATACAGGTTTAAAAATCCTGCACACTTTATTCACTTTGAAGCAGTTTTGTGTAAAGTGCCAGTGGAAGTTCTCTTAAAGAAGAGGTTCTTAAACTGTGGGTGAGGGTCCAAAAAGGGGTGCAGAGTATTTAAGTGCATTACTAAATGAATATTAATCAGATAAAATTCGTTTTTTAATTAGTTTTCTGCAGTAGCCAAACTACTGCAAAAACAGAAAAACATTTTTGTTGTTTTTTGGGGGGTGGGTGGTATTTTTCCTGAAAATATATCAAGATATATTTTTTGATCCATATCGCCCAGCCCTAGTAGGTAGCAGTAGCAGTAAGTAGGCAGACGTAAGTTGTAGTAGTAATAGTAGTAGTGTGTATATAACTAACTTATTAATCCAAACGCCTTACTGTTAAAGGTTTTTAGTATTTGTCATGGAAACGGTACATGGATACAATATCTAAAAAAAATCTTTTTATCATTACTTTTACTTGCTAAACTTGTACCAGGTTTTGAACTTTGACAAACTTTAAACCTTCTTACGTGTCCTGGGTGAGCCGTGCAGAGTCCCAGCAGCCCCATGAGCAGCAGACTGGTCACCATCTTCAGGTCCATTCTCATCCAGGAGGTATCTGAGCTGGACTGATGTGGTCTCCCTCATGTCCAGGTCTTATGTACCTTGTAAGGGTGTGTCTGTGTGTTTAGATTAGAGCTGGGGCTCTACTCTGTTGTATTTACTTATACAAACTTTATTAATCCACAAAGGAAATTATGGACATAGTAGCTCCCACATCACAGTATAATATAATAACAAAGAGAAAAGAAAAAAAAGTCATCATAATAAATACCAAATTACTCAAGTGACTTTTGAAGGAAATTGTACTTTTCAAAGTACTTTTCAAACAACATACTTTTCAAACCTCTGCACTTATTTTTTACGGTCTTGGTCCAAAGTTATTCCTCACTTACCTTATGCATTCTAAGAATCTAAACTATTCATTACCGCAGTGAGTTTAGAAATAGCTTTTCGAAACTCTCAGAAGCCAGAAGCCAGAGTTTTGTCATCGTGTTAAGCTAACTAGCATGCCAACGTGCATTTCCTGATTATTGGAGAAAGTGCTTTTGAATTAGTACGCATTTTGACCTCAAGAGTTCCTTATACAATATTTCGACTGGGGACTTTTTTCTCAAATACTAAAAATTGGTTATTTGGTATATTTGACAGTGTACCGTATTTTTGGACTATAAGGCACACTTAAAATCCTTTAATTTTCTCAAAAATCAGCAGTGCCCCGTATAACCTTATAATCCGGTGCGGCTTATGTATTAATTCTGGTTGGGTTTACTGCTCTTGAACTGTTGAACCAATTTTGTGTGGTACACGGCACTCAAAAATCAAAATGTTTTAGTTCGACTTTGGTAAGGTACAAAGCTGCACCGCTGGATGGATTGTCGGAACATTATGGCGGCTGTAGTCAGGAGCCTCACAGAGAAATACGTACTGTGCTTCAACATCATTTGATGGTGTTTGCATAAGAAGTCCAAAATGGCCCCTGTTATCCTGATTTACACGCCCAAGTGAAGCAAACTAATTCGGTGCTGCCATCATTCCTGGCAGATTCACCAAAGAACTCCAACCGCTAGATATCGGTGTCAACAGGTCATTCAAAGTTAAATTGCTGTGTGGGAGAGTTGGACGACAGAAGGTGAACGCACATTCACCAAGACAGGGAGGCAACGCCAGGCGAGTTACACCACAATCTGCCAGTGGATCGTGGATGCCCGGGCTAAGGTATCGGTCTTAATGTGCCTTATGTATGAAAATCGACCCGTTCAAAGATATTGCGCCTTATAATCCAGCGTGCTTTATAGTCCGAAAAATACAGTATTTTTCCTTTAGTTAAAATTTTGGTTGCTCTTCCATCTGTGACAAGAGGCTTCTGTTGGCCATTTGACATGTTTTGAACATCAGATATGATTTAATTTTTCCATTTTCTTAAAATAGCAGATTTTGTGCATAGTTTTATGTTTTGCCCTTCCAATTAACTTCACATTATAAATTAGATGCTCTGTCCAGACAGTTGCTCTTTTAAGTTGTAGTTGGCTCAAAAAATCTTTAAGTCATTTCTTGGATCATTTCTGCTTGTGTGATATTATTTTAAAAGAGATATTACTCTTAGTTATGTGCATTTTTTGGCTCTGTTTAGACAGGGACAGGAGCATTGTGGTCAAAACGGGGCTAATCTCATTGTGGAGGATTAGAAGAAGCCGATGCCCTGTCTGTTCAAACAGGATCAGATTTCACACCGCCCCCTGCGGCAGTGGGGAGTCAGGGCAGCACATTTAGATCTGTCCCAGTAGTTTAATGTAAAACTGAAACTAGCTTTAATCTGTTGTTTTTATTTTTGGCCATTTTAAAACCAGAATGGACACAGGAACAGAAAAGCATAACATTTTGAGACATGCAGTAACAGCAGTGGCCGCATTGAGGGTTGTCAAATGTATAGAAAATGAGATACTAATTGATGCTAAAACTAATATTGAAACTAGATACTCATTTAAGCAACACATATATAAGGTCACATGGGAATATAAAAGAAAGCTGTATTATTTAATGTTGAAATTAGCATTGCCCGTCATTTTGATGGACAGGGTCATAAAAATTCCATCATCAACTATTATTATCTGCCATTTTATTTTAAAATGTTAATGATGATATAGGCCTATATGATAGTGATAAGACATTTAATAACTTGTGTTTTCATTGATTCGTTGTCATCTTTAATCATTAATTCACACTCCCGCTTAACCTCCTCACTGCCACTATCAGTTGCTGTTGCTTCCTGCACCACATCACTTTTTTCACCTTTTATCAACGCTATCATAGTTGTTGGGCTTTTTAAAGAAACTTCAAGTCAAATACATGAAAAACAGTAATATTGGATGCAATTTATAATGTTTTATTTTATTTTATTTTTTATTACATATATATGAGGCTCGATCCAGTGGTTAAATTGTCCATTGTCCATTGGTAGTTAGACAAGTTTACAGTTGAGACAAGTTTTTGGAGTTCCTTTACACACCATACCTTTGCATGCAAAACCCCATTTCAAAAAGGAAGTACATCAACTTGGCTGTATCAGAGAACAGTCTAATGTGGAGCAAAGTGTGTTTTCTTCCATTATAATTAATCTCCTTGCTCTTTATCTAGCTGGGTCACAGGGGCCGCTGTTCGACGCCCAGTCCTCTGTGTACCTGACCCCCTATGAACCCCTCTGTGCGTGGTGAGCCCACCGGAGGGAGGACGTCATGGTCCTTGATGTTAGAACATAGGGGTGCTCCATGTTTCGAGGTGATGGGGAAAACCGGAGAGCACAGAGGAAACCCACCCAGACACGAGGAGAACATGCTGATGTTTGCCATATTCTCCAAAATTATTTCACGGACAGAAAACAGAGAGGATGATGTTGGGTCTTTAAAATAGTAGGGTTTGTAATTCTGTCTGATCTGATTTTTTTTTCAAAGCTTTTTATTAGATATTATGTAATTATAGAAAATAGGAAACCCGCTCTGTTCCAAGTAAAGCCTTGACAAACCCTAATTACTGTGCACTATGTTATTGCAGGCTAAAGTCCCCCGAGTTTAACCTGGAGGCCACTGGCTGTGCTGTTTAAGCTGTAACCTTGTACTGTGGAATACATATATTTCTCTTGTTTGAATCAGAAAAGTCTTTACTATTCTGTACAGCACATGTTAGATTTTCACTGGATGCACTAAAAGCAGTTGCTGGTTTCTCATTGTAGAGGCCCATACGTTTTACTACAAACGGGGGGCAGCTCAAATCAATGCTGTTAAAATGCCGATTTCTGTTATAAAATAGTTAGTTCACCTTTTAAATTTTTTATGAAAAAATACAATGTAACAGATAAATTTAATTGACTCTTGGCCCCATCTGAGATTATGACATTTTCACATTAAAATCTGCATCTACATTGGTAAAAGCATCACAACATTCACTTACTTGAGATATTTAGACTTGCAATGTGTTTTATTTTCTTATTTGAACCAAAAACAAAATTTACTAAAAAACATATTGAAGGAAAAACAGAACAAACAATGGTTTGCTTGGACTATAAGCTCGGGATGGGACAAGATCTCCTGAGACAAAATTGTCACAAGATCTTGCACACGAGAATATATTAGGAATGATGTTAAAATCTCGTCTTGTCTTGTTCTTGTGGACCCAGTCTCATATCACGTATTGTTTTGTGGTCTTTGTGGTGAGAATCTTTTACTTTGGTTTCTGTTGTGGTCTGTTTAAGCTAAGAATGTATTTTATGGGTTTAGAGAACTGTTAAGTAACAACTGCTAAAGCATTTCTGTGTTCCTGCCACATGTGATGGTGTAACCTACTCTTCCTGGGGTTTCTTAAGACAGGTCACTGCTCTGTCTTTATCCAGTATTGTTAAAACAACGAGCTGTTGCTTTGCTTATTCTCATCATTCAGTACAGTGATATCCTTTGGGGGCTGATTAATGCTCAACTGACCCAGATGAGTAGTCTCTGTTTGCAGTTTGTTTAGATATACTGTAGTATGTATAACCTCATGTTGGTTTTATGATGTTTGTTGACTGTGTAAGAAGTCTGTTTTTGTGATGCCATTCAGGGAGAGATGGACCTTGCGTAAGGTTTTGTGTTCATTTTCTCTGTAATTGTGCGCACAGTTACTTTAATAAATCCAGACTCTTTAATTTAAGACAACTTTTCTCTAGTTTTTATTTTTCTCAGATTTAGAAATCCACAACAGTCTCATGACGACTAGAGGCCTTTAGTCATTAATATACATATCGGTCGATGGTGGCTTAGTCTACTAGCTTAGTCTTTTGTCACATTTTCATTAGGATTCTAATGGACGTATATGGAACATGGAAGAAAGACATGATATCAGTTCATTAGAGATTTGGGTAATTAATTGTCAATGTATTGTTTTTTTGTTTTTTGTTTTTTTTAATAATCACTTATTAGTACTTTCTTGTCAGTGCACTTTGGGTCAAATATTTTTGAGTCAATTGGTCAACTCATGACTAATAATAATGTCACATTCCTTTTAATCAAGCAGGAGTTTCTTTGGTCTCTTCCAGCCCTCCCTGTGACACATTTGTTCAGTATAACATAATAGAAACTGCAACAAAACAAATCATTATTCATATTTTTTGTTTTGATATTTCGAGTTCTGGTGCGTCTTTTTCCACTTTACTCTGTTAGTTTCCCTTTGTATTCTCTTGAACATTTGCTCCTACAGTCTGCTCCGTGTGGAGGTCTGCACAGTCCCCCAGGGGCCACACAATCCTGAGTTTACACAGGGAGGGACCTTTAGCCCTGAGCTCTGTTTAAAGTCTATTCAAATAATGACACAGGGCCGCCTTGTAAAGCCTGTGTCTGCTCCTGCTGCTCAGACCTCTGTGTAAACGCACCTTATGCTTTTACAGCAAGTACAATGTGTGTTTTATATCCACACAGTTTATTTCAGAAGCAGAAGTTTTAAAGGGCCCATAATGCACTGCTCTCTGACCTACAGGATGTTCTAATGCTGTTTCCTCATCAAAAACGTACCTGGAGCTGCATGAGACTTTCTGTAGGTACATTCTTCATGGAGATAGATCAGTTTAACCATTAACTGTGGATGTTTAGAGCCACAGAATCTACATTGGAAACATGCAGGAGTCAAGTTTGTGGAGATGCCCGTTTACAGTCAGGATGCATGTTTTCTGGTGCAATAAACAAAGAAATACTGGTAATAAGGAAAGACTTTTGTATCTTCTTTGCATGGTATGTTTGTAAGAAGGTCTGTGTCCTTGGACAAGACACTTTATCAACATAAACAATCAGAGTAATAGCAGCTAGTTGTACCAGGAAGGGCATCTGATACAAAAACAATAGCTCATACTACCCAAAAATGTATTCCCACTCACGATCTATCGATATTTGCAATGGAATTTCCAAAAGAGCTCAAGTAATACATCTCTAAAAGGGTCAAAATGGCGGCTGAATTAGAGGATTAGCTGTTTCGATTGGAGAGGTCAAAGTTCAGCGCTCCCTTTGGCTGAAAAGTTACACAGTGGGGCTTTAATAATTCTATAGGTTTAGGTGTGAAGTCAATCAAAACTGAATGTATTCTGAATTAAGGTCATTTGTATCGATATATGTTGTTTTTTGTTTGTTTTTTAGCATATTGTCGATCCAAAAATGATGAGAAAAACGTGTATGTTTTATCGTTTGCCACCAGTAGCCACAGAGCAGCCTTCCATGTTAAAGCCGGTGTTTAATCGACCACACGTCATATCGCTCACTGACACTTGTGCTCGGCAGCTCACGGAAATACAGTAGATAATTCAGACAGGTTTTCCTCAGTGTGTCTGGCTCGAGGGCACAAGGGCACTGTTGTTATGGTAAGAGGACGAACTGTGCCAAAACTGCCCATCTGCTCCTCTGTCCAAGTACCCGGCGACAGGTTAGCAACCAGATCACGCTCAAGACTGGACGACTTTACACGGGACATTTATTTGGACCGAAAAGGAAAAACTGACAATGATGCAAATTCAGAATAACAATCTTGATTCAAATACTTAGGTAAATTCACTTCTTTGCCTGAAGGTTCCACAGTATGGCATTAAAAGTCCTATATGATGCCATTTTCTGATCTACAGTGTGTTATAATGCAGACCTGGAGTTGTGTTTTGTTTCATTCACACATGTTTAACACACACACACTGCATATTTAGTATTTATTTAGTTCTTCTCTCAAAGTACAAGAAGTGCTCCATTGTGTTTTAAAATTCCACACACCTTCACTGGAGTCATTTGGATTATTTCAACCCTGGAATCACTCATTTCTTCTAAACAAAAGGTAAAATGTAGCTGTTAACTTGTGGAACAGAGCATTTTGAGCTCTGGAGATATAGACAGATGAATAATAAAGGATTACTCAAACATGTGTGAATGAAACAAAACACATTTTCAGATATGTTTTAGCAGATAACAACATTATAACATGGCAAAATCTCACAAGAGCCCATTGTGTGTAATATTGGACGTTTAAATATAATGACCTTACCTGTGTTTTTAGTCAAAGGAGTAGTCTAACCTGTCATGGGCACTTTAAAATCCTCAAAGCAAATCATTTAAACTGATCTCTTTTGTTCTGTTGCCATGAGAACGGGGCAGTGAAATGAACAGCGTTAGCCCAGTGGGACGCCTGCCCTGACACACATGGCCTACTTCCACTCCCCTAGACTTCACGTCAAAACGGACACTTGTGTTCCACTTGGCAAACCTCCTCTGTCAGCGTGACCATCCAAGGGGCCTATGTTGCGCTTAATTGTGTCGCATTGATACTTTGCTCTGGGGTGTGTGATGCTAACTAGGGGCACTAAGCTGTCTGAGGCTTTGTTAGACTTTAATTTGAACTTTGTTCAAAACATCCTGAACATAAAGGACTGATTTGGCTGAAACTATGACAGGTGAGCTTATTTATGCTGTTTTACGAGTCTTTTATGCATAAAATTGTAGTCACACGCTACCTAGCATTATCCAGCAGTTAAGCTAACAGTTTTTTTAGTTAGTCACTCTCACTTTTTTGTTAAAAATCAAACACCTAAACAGAACCAACAAGAGCTCTTCCAGCGGGGCAAAATACGCCCGTACTTTGAATTATTGTATATAGAATTCTAGAATCGGAATTCCACCAATCACATTGCAGCAACATAACTTAAAGACACTACAAAGCTTTAATGTGTCAAAGCTCAAAGAAGCAGAGAATGTGGGTTGTTCTCGCTTTCAGCAGCAGAACATTTGAGAAGAGAGCTCAGATCTTTCATGAAGACAAAGCTTCAAAGACTTCAAAGCTTTGAAGTGTCCACAGACGGACGGACGGACGGACAGACGGACGGACAGCGCCATAACATAATACGTCCCGTCTTATTACAACGGGCGTATAAAAAGGGAAGGTGACCAGATTTTCAAACTCAAAAACTGGGACACACCCGGTTTGGGATGGTTGGTAATCATAAAATTGTGAAAAGAGTGCATAATTAAAGAAAATTGTTATGCTGTTGGCCCAGTCATGACTAACGTGTCAGTATTGTCATATTTTCTTTCTGCTTTGATCATTTTAAGCAGCTTTTCTGTATTTCACCTAAACAAGTGACAATTTATGCCTCTTTACTGTTGGTAGATATCGGCTTAATTGGTCAAGCAGGGACATTTTGGACATTTTTTGCATAAAACTGGGACAAATCACTGGTTTTGGATAAATCTGCTGAGACAGGGGACTCAGAGTTTAAAACTGGGACTGTCCCGGGTGAATTGGGACGTCTGGTCACCCTACATAAAGGTCTGTACTGATCACAGCTCCTGAACATCCATCCATCTTCTCCCGCTTAATCCAGCTGGGTCGCGGGGGCAGTTTAGTGCCCAATCCTTATAGCACCTGACCCCCTCCATGAACCCCTCTGTGAGTGGTGAGCCCACAGGAGGGTGGACGTCATGGTCCTTGATGTTAGTTCACAGGGTGCTGCATGTTTTGAGTTGATGGGGAAAACGGAGATCTGTTGTTCAAATCCAAAATGTTGTATTTTTTCTTGAGTGTTCAGTGTTTGCTCGTTCCTGATGTTCAGATTAAAGTCTAACAAAGCCTCAGACAGAGCAGAGCCTACAGTTAGCATCACACTCAGAGATTATTGAGGACATCATCTTAAAGTATCAATAAGTACCTTGAAAATATGCCTTCTTACGTGTTTGGGGTTGCCTCTGCACAGATCTGACCTGGTTACTGGGCTATAGAAGCGGTTTAATGTCTTACTGTGGAATATTCCCAACCGATAACCACCAAAAGTGTTAGATAGTGCACCTTTTAAGTTACAAATCATGACAAAATGCTAAACACTCCATATTACGGGACAAAAGCAGCAACAGTGTTCATCCTGGGCTCTAATTGACCATCACACACACAGCCACGTACAGTAGAGTGAACACAGGGCTGTAATTGGCCCAAATGAGCACACTTGTAAAGAGCCGTGCACATTGTAAATTAAATCAGGTATAATATTATTGTCATTATGTAATTGATTAAACGCGGTCTGCGCTCAGAGTAATTGGCGTTTGATGAGCTGAGAGGTCACGGCAGCACCAACATGGCCACTTCGGTGTGACTGTACAATAAAAACATGCGATGCGAGGATTCAAACAGGATTCAAACTTTATTAATACAGTAATATGGTATCCCACAGTATAAAAATGTAGCAACGGTATCAGTTTCATTACTGTCAATAAAAAAATCTGCATAAGGACTTAAAACCACAGCGTGGACTTTCTTCCCTCCGCTCTCTCTATTCTTCAAACATCGTTCCGCTCGGAGATTTCCATCCACACACAGCGAGGAAGAAGAAAAAACCTGACTGACGCTTCGTGTGTGATGTTGAGGCCAAAAGTTTGTGATGGAGACGTTTTATTGAAGCCGAGAGTCAAGAGGGGACGAGGTGCTGAAGAGGAGAAAGTTCCCGCTTGAGGGCGAAGTCAGACTTTCACTGAGGAGACGGTAAACCCCAATTTATGGTTTTGAATCAAAATGTGTTTGTCGACGTGTTCTACGCACAGCGTCCGACTGCCGTGCACCTCCCAAACTTTCTAACTAGCAAGGGGAAGATAATAAGGGCTGTGATTGGTCCTCTCCACCACTCTACATTTCTGCTGCTCCGCTCATTATAGACTTTGAGTAATAATGTGTTTAATGCAGCTTTGGCACATTTGTTTCTGTTTTACAAAAACAGAAACAAAACTTAAAACTGCGTGGCTCATTTGCATACAGTATAAGCGCTGATAAAAACAGCTTGTGCGCTGATGCTGATGCGATCAAACGCGCTGGCAAAGTTTGGTTTGATCAGAATTTGAACCTCATCTTCAAATATAATGTTGCTCTTCTGTTTGTGAATGTTACAAAATAATTCTTCATTTGTCACAGCCCCGGTAAAATGTTGAGACGGTTTAACGGTATCAAAATTTGGATATTGCCCAACCCTAATTCACACATGTTTAAGTAATCCTGCATTATTAGTCTGTCCACATCTCCAAAGCTCAAAATGCTCGGTTCCACCTTGTGATGTCATAAAGTGGTAGTTTTCAAGTTAACACTTACCTTTCAACTTTTGTTCAGTAGAGATCGGCAATTCCAAGACTGAGACCCTCCAAATGATTCTAATGAACGTGTTTAGGACACAAAACACAGTGGAGCACCTCCTGTGTTACCACATGACATCACAAGGTGGAACAGACTATTTTCTGAAGCGTAAATATTCTATCCATCTATCTCTTTCTCTCTCTCTCTCTCTCTCTCTCTCTCTCTCTCTCTCTCTCTCTCTCTCTCTCTCTCTATTTCTCTCTATCTCTCTATCTGTCTCTCTGTCTCAGTCTATCTTTCTCTCTCTATCTCTCTCCATCTCTCTCTATATAAATCTCTCTGTCTCTCTATCGCTCTGTCTATCTCTCTTTCTCTCTCTATCTATCTCTCTTTCTCTATTTATCTCTCTTTCTCTGTCTATCTATCTATCTCTCTTGCACTCTCTCTTTCTGTCTTCTCTCTATTTATCTCTAGCTCTATCTCTCTCTTTATCTCTCTGTCTCTCTGTCTATCTATCTATCTATCTATCTATCTATCTATCTGTCTATCTCTTTCTCTTGCTCTCTATCTACCTCTTTCTATCTTCTCTCTATTTATCTCTAGCTCTATCTACCTCTCTCTTTCTCTATCTATCTATCTATCTTTCTATCTCTCTCGCTCTCAATCTCTTTCTATCTTCTCTCCATTTATTTCTTTCCCTCTATCTCTCTATCCATCTCTCTCTGTCTGCCTATTTCTTTCTCTCTGTCTCTTTCTATGTTCTCTCTATTTATCTCTAGCTCTATTTTTCTCTCTTTGTCTAGCTCGATCTGTCTATCACTCTGTCTCTTTATCTATCTCTAGCTGTATCACTATCTCTCTCTCTCTCTCTAGCTCTACTCTCTGTCTCTCTTTTCCTCCTCTACCTCCCCTCTCTCCCTTCACTCATCACTCCTCTCTCTTCTCCTCTTTTCTCTCACCTGCCTCCTCCCTTCTCTCTTCTTTATTTTGTCTCACCCTCCACCCACTCCATCTTTTCTCTCTCCTCCTACTCTTCCTCCTCTGTCCCTTCTGGCTACTGCGCCTCACACAGAATCTTCAGTCATAGCACTTCTTTCTTTTTTTTTCTCCTGTAGATAATGATCTTTGTGAAACGGAGAACATTACCGAAATGAGAGGAGATTTAAAAAGACATAACTGAACTGTGAGGAATCCTTCCACTTTAAAAATGTATGTTGGACCAGTGCGGTTTTCATCACATTTGACTTTATTACATCAACACATTATTATTATTATTATTATTATTATTATTATTATTATTATTATTATTATTATTATTATTATTATTATTATTATTATTGTAGTACATTTCAGGACCCTGTAAGTCTAAAGTCAAACAGTCTGGGAGAAGTGTCTTGCTTAAAGCCACAACAGAAATAGAGAGTTACAGCGACAGGGGCAGAACCTTCAGATTCATTTTGGAACTTTTCTGATTCTAATTCTGTTCGAGTTGATGTAATTCAAGGTTAAATGGAGCAGAGGAGAGGGTTAGAGGAGCAGAGGATGAAGAGAAGGTCAGAGGATAAAGAGAAAAGAAGGTCGGAGGATGAAGAGAAGAGAAGGTGAAGAAGAGAGGGTCAGAAGAAGCAAAGGATGAACAGAAGAGAAGGTCAGAGGATGACGAGAAGGTTGGAGGATGAAGAGAAGGTCGGTGGATGAAGAGGAAAGGGTCAAAGGATGAAGAGGAGAGGGTCGGATGGAGCAGAAGATGGAAAGAACAGGGTCAAATGGAGCAGAAGATGAAGAGAAGACGATCAGCTGGAGAGAGGATGAAGAGGAGAGGGTCAGAAGAAGCAGAAGATGAAGAGAGGGTCAGAAGACGCAGATGATGAAGAGGAGAGGGTCAGAAGGAGCAGACGATGAAGAGGAGACGGTCAGAACAAGTAGAAGATGAAAAGGAGAAGGTCAGAAGGAGCAGTGGATGAAGAGGAACAGGTCAGATGGAGCAGAAGATGAGGAGGAGAGACTCAGATGGAGCAGCAGATGAAGAGGAGGGTCAGATTGAGCAGAAGATGAAGAGGAGAAGGTCAGATGGAGCAGAAGATGAGGAGGAGAGACTCAGATGGAGGAGAAGATGAAGAAAAGGAGGTCAGATGGAGCAGAAGATGAAGAAGAGAAGGTCAGAAGGAGCAGAAGATGAAGAGAAGAAGGTGAGAAGGAGCAGAAGATGAAGAGAAGGAGGTCAGATGGAGCAGAAGATGAAGAGGAGAAGGTCAGAAGGAGCAGAAGATGAAGAGAAGAGGGTCAGATAGAGCAGAAGATGATGAGAAGAGGTTTAGATGGAGCAGAAGATGATGAGAAGAGGTTTAGATGGAGCAGAAGATGATGAGGAGAAGGTCAGATGAAGCAGAGGAATCAGTTTGATCATTTCCATAGCAACCATCGCAAGAAAAACAAAAACTGAAAAATATCATTTTGGCTGTAGTTTTTCAGCCTTGGAAATGAACAGTTCTTCTTTAAACATCTCTCCATGTTCTAAAATCCACATCTAATCAGGCACTCACTTTTAATCTGAGGCTTTGTTAACACACCACACTCGCCGTCTTTAAAATATTCGCCTAAACCGGATATACAAGCGCTAACGAGGTTTCCACTCCTACGATTTCACATTTGCATCTCTCATCTGGGATCTTTTGACAAACATAAATAAGCCCTCTTCATCTAACTGGACTCAGTGGAAAAAAATACCCCAAACTTTTCATCATTAGCATAAAACTACTCAGTGTTGTTAGCTTACAGTTAGCGAAGGAGATTTATTTTAACACTGCAAAAAAAGGACCGTGTGAGTTCAAGGGACAATATTATGCTATTTTATGAGCTTTAAGCCATGTTATAGTAGTTATAGGAAAGTGTATTATTGGTCTGTCTGCATCTCCAAAGCTCAAAACACTCTGTTCCACCTTGTGATGTCATGAAGCGGTAGTTTTCAAGCTAACAGCTACATTTTACCTTTAGCTCAGTAGAGACTGGCAATAGGCTCAATTCATGCTCACAGTGATTTAAGGAACAGTTCGGAATTTTGGACATAGGGCCTCATTTCCTCGTGAGTCAGAGTGTTGGAGACGTGTGGAGACACTTTTTTAAATCTTCCATCCAGTCCTTGTATTTGCAGAGGTTGCTGGTGCTAGGCTAGTGCATGTCAATGGCCATAGTTGTCCTGCTGCTAAAAACATCCACTTATAATCATTTTAGAAGTAAAACCAACATTGTATTTGAAGGATTTATGTCTGAGCAACAGCAGTGAGTTGTACTTCCTGATAGAAGCTCGGCAGTGGAGGACTGATATGTGAGTAAATAGTCCCTCAACATGCGACGATTCAGACAATGCAAGTTTAGTTTTATTTTATACCTGATTCTGTCAACACAGACATTCACATGGACAGTCTGGAGTTCTAATAGTTTTGCCTCAGGTGCACTGTGGAATGGCTAAGACTGTTTTTAGGACAACTGTGGTCATTGACATGCACTAGCCTAGCACCAGCAACCTCTGCAAATACAAGGACTGGATGGAAGATTTTAAAAAGTGTCTCCACACGTCTCCAACACTCTGGATCACCAGGAAATGAAGCCCTATGTCCAAAATTCTGAACTGTCCCTTTAACAAATGTATTAGAGCACCTGTCATGAAAACAAGAAAACATAAATAACTTCATAGTTTACCCAAAACTTGTTTCACATTAACAATTTCATAGTTATTCATTAAGAAAATTACCAATTGGAATAACAAAATAGTCCTTGTTGACAAATAATAACCAAAAATGTGAATATTTTGTGTGGGCATCTTTGGTACAAATAACAGCTGCATTCTTCATTGTTTTCATCTCGTTTTGCAAAGTCTCTTTTGTTATTGAGTTCCAAATAGTTTCAGCTGTTCCTAGAGCCTTGCTTTGATGAGGCTTTGGTGTCATTTTTGGAAATTATTAAACTTGAAAATTTGTGGATAGCAACAATAGTTCTATTTTAGCATTAAAGATGTGGTTTTGATAAAAAAAAAGATCTTGCAAATACTGGAGGATTAACCATTATAGAAACATAAAAAGATGGTTTGGTGAACAGAAATACTGTTAAATTACGTATGGCAGCAGCAAACACCTTATACTGGGTGCTGGTCTAATACATTTGTTAAGCTCTGTACATTTGGAAAGATGTGATTTCAACTTCTGGTGTGATCAGACCCACTGAAGTAAATGTGATGGTTGGTAAAATGAAGTCTGCAGACGTATGTGCTGTTTGGAATCATCTGGAATTCTGCATCCTCGTCTCTTCTAATCACATGTACCCAGTGCGAGAGAGAGTTGTGCGTCAGTGGGGAAATGATGAAAACTGAGGTACAGTTGTAGTTGTTGATTCGCTGAACATAACGGAACACTACGATGACATGGAGATGAAGAAAACTGGGACATTTTCTAATTTTTCCTAGATTTTGTCAGAGTTACTACAGCGAACAGAGCCCGCTGGAAGTCGTCATCACATCTTTCCAAACATCTTCCTGGTTTGTGAAATAGCGTGAATAGAGTCAGGGCTGAAATGATCCAAATGATTCTAGTGAAGGTGTGTGGAGTTTAAATGAACGACATGTGTTTTCCATTTAAGTCTGGAATAAATATGTAGGGTTTGTGTGTTAAACATGTGAATGGAACAAAACACAACTCCAGGTCTGTTTGTGATGAGGAAAAAACATTATTACACAGATTAGAAAATAGTACCATGGGCCCTTTCAGTACACAATAAGTTTCATTTTCATTCCGTCAGACTTCTGTGTAAAATCGCGGGGAGGCTTTCGTGGAGTGTTTGTGCAGAGCTGCTGCAGCATCACTCAGAGACGTCTCTGAGGCCATTTCCTGCTCTGGCTCAGAGTGATGACGAGTGGTCGTCCACTGGCACCGCTTTAGATATGCTCCTCTCTCCTCTCATTTACCTCTTCTGTTCATCTCTCTCTTCTCTGTTTCTCTCTCCTCTCATTCACCTCTCCTGCTCAGGCTCATCTCTTCTCTTTCCTCTCATTCACCTCTCCTGTTCATCTCTCTCTTCTCTTTCTCTCTCCTCTCATTCACCTCTCCTGTTCATCTCTCTCTTCTCTGTTTCTCTCTCCTCTCATTCACCTCTCCTGTTCATCTCTCTCTCCTCTTTTTCTCTCCTCATTCACCTCTCCTGCCCATCTCTCTCTTCTCTGTTTCTCTCTCCTCTCATTCACCTCTCCTGCTCATCTCTCTCTTCTCTTTCTCTCTCCTCTCATTCACCTCTCCTGCTCATCTCTCTCTTCTCTTTCTCTCTCCTCTCATTCACCTCTCCTGTTCATCTCTCTCTTCTCTGTTTCTCTCTCCTCTCATTCACCTCTCCTGCTCATCTCTCTCTCTCCTCTTTTTCTCTCTCCTCTCATTCACCTCTCCTGCTCATCTCTCTCTTCTCTGTTTCTCTCTCCTCTCATTCACCTCTCCTGTTCATCTCTCTCTTCTCTGTTTCTCTCTCCTCTCATTCACCTCTCCTGTTCATCTCTCTCTTCTCTGTTTCTCTCTCCTCTCATTCACCTCTCCTGCTCATCTCTCTCTTCTCTTTCTCTCTCCTCTCATTCACCTCTCCTGTTCATCTCTCTCCTCTCTTTCACCTTTTATGCCTATCTCTCTTTCTTTCTCTCTCTCTTCTTTCTCAATCTTTCTCATCTCTCTCTGTTCCAGTCTCTCCCCTTCTCTTTCTCTCCCACTTTCCCCTCCCATTTCTCTCCAATCTCTTTCTCCACCTCTCTCTTCCTCTTTCTTTTCTTCTCTCCCCTCCCTCTCTTCTCTATCTCTCCTCTCCTCTTCATCTCTCTCTCTTTCCTCTTTTTTCTCTCTTCCTCCCTGCCCCCTTCCCCTTTCTGTATCTGTTTTTCTCTCTTTCCATCTCTCTCCAATTTCTTCCTCTCTCCTCTCCTCTTTCCTTCTCTTTCTCTGTGCTCCTCTCTCCCATATTTTCCTCTTCTGTCTGTCCTCTCTCTGTCTCTATCCCCCTCTTCCCCTCTCCTCTCCTCCCTCAGTGACAGGATAAGTCTCTCTCCTCTCCTCCCTCAGTGACAGGATAAGTCTCTCTCTCCTCTCCTCTGTCAGTGAGGATAAGTCTCTTCTCTCCTCTGTCAGTGAGGATAAGTCTCTCTCTCCTCTCCTCCATCAGTGAGGATAAGTCTCTCTCTCCTCTCCTCCATCAGTGAGGATAAGTCTCTCTCTTCTCTCCTCTCTCAGTTACAGGATACGTCTCTCTCCTCTCCTCCATCAGTGAGGATAAGTCTCTTCTCTCCTCTGTCAGTGAGGATAAGTCTCTCTCTCCTCTCCTCCATCAGTGAGGATAAGTCTCTCTCTCCTCTCCTCCGTCAGTGAGGATAAGTCTCTCTCTCCTCTCCTCCATCAGTGAGGATAAGTCTCTCTCTCCTCTCCTCCATCAGTGAGGATAAGTTCAATTCAATTTCAATTCAATTTATTTTGTAGCGCCCAAAATCGCAACAACAGTTGCCTCTAAGGGCGTTCCAAGATATGGATGAGTAAAACATACACACAGACATATCAAAACAGGAATAAACAACATTCATGTAAAGCAGCAAATGAAACATTGTCCAGTCATCCCCTGTCCTTAGACCCTCCTTCTCAGCAAGGAAAAACTCCAAAAAACCCAGGGTCCTGGGAAAAAGAAGAAACCTCAGGGAGAACTACAGTGAAGGAGGGATCCACTCCCATGGACGGACAGGCTATAGATGTCCAGGCCCGTGGGCCAGTTCAGTATGACCACAGCTACCCAGGTGGGGAAGAGCCGGGCGAGGAGGAGGAGAAGAGGGCGAGGAGGAGGAGCCGGGCGAGGAGGAGGAGCCAGGCGAGGAGGAGGAGCCAGGCGAAGAGGAGGAGCCAGGCGAGGAGGAGGAGAGAGGTCCAGCTGCCATCAGGCGTCTGAAAGAGTTCCACTCCACAGGGGAGTGGGACAGGGGACAACATGTGAATATCCTCAGTCTCTCTCCTCTCCTCCGTCAGTGAGGATAAGTCTCTTCTCTCCTCTGTCAGTGAGGATAAGTCTCTCTCTCCTCTCCTCCATCAGTGAGGATAAGTCTCTCTCTCCTCTCCTCCGTCAGTGAGGATAAGTCTCTCTCTCCTCTCCTCCATCAGTGAGGATAAGTCTCTCTCTCCTCTCCTCCTTCAATGAGGATAAGTCTCTCTCTCCTCTCCTCCGTCAGTGAGGATAAGTCTCTCTCTCCTCTCCTCCGTCAGTGAGGATAAGTCTCTCTCTCCTCTCCTCCATCAGTGAGGATAAGTCTCTCTCTCCTCTCCTCCGTCAGTGAGGATAAGTCTCTCTCTCCTCTCCTCCGTCAGTGAGGATAAGTCTCTCTCTCCTCTCCTCCGTCAGTGAGGATAAGTCTCTCTCTCCTCTCCTCCGTCAGTGAGGATAAGTCTCTCTCTCCTCTCCTCCGTCAGTGAGGATAAGTCTCTCTCTCCTCTCCTCCGTCAGTGAGGATAAGTCTCTCTCTCCTCTCCTCCGTCAGTGAGGATAAGTCTCTCTCTGGCTCTCTGGCTCTGGTTTTAGCTGTGTACAAATGCCCGGTGGAGGTGTTATGAACACCGAGCGCTGCTGAAGCTCAGGGCTAAATCTGTCCAGCGGGCAGCTCTCTTCTGCGGGCACCACGGGGACGAGCGGGGAGCAGGGCTGGCAGGGGCGATCCTATTTTACACTGCAAAAAACACAACCCACTTCTAAAGGATCCGATGTTTTTTCCTTACGCACCCCCAGCTTCCTATTATCCTCCACGATGAGTTTATAAGCGCTTTTCACAGCTTTTCGATTCCAGAGAGGTGCTAACAACAACTAGCATGCCAATAGCAGACTTCCTGATTCTTGAGGAATAAAATGCTTAGATGCTGACAGCACACAGAGCCACTTTTCCAGTATATCTCTGCTACAAAAAGACAATTTTTACTCATTATTTCAGCTACATCCACTTTAAAATGTCTTGAATTTGAATTTTTAAGTTTTGGAGATGTTGTTACTGGATTGTTCCGCAGTATGGCATCAAACTTAACCTTGAATTAAGCTATAGGTTTTCATTGCTTAAAAAAAATACCTTAAAACATGCATTGTTAAGACGTCACATATTTGACCTGTAACTTGTGATTATTGCTTTTCTCCATGGAGTTTAATGCCATACTGTGGAATATCCCCTGCAAATCAATTGTATTTCTATGGAGCCAAGCAGGTAAACGACTCTCCACACGAAAAGTTACACCCTGCACTTTATTTTGCTGTTTTTTCGCAAGTTTCCACCTTTTCGTCGTCAAATTTCCACAGATCTATTTTTAAACTCGCCTGATCTTCCTTCTGATCATGTTTACCTCATTTTTGCAGTGCCGCTGAATGTGCCAGTGCTGTCCTGTGCTTTAGCGTTAGCCAACCGTAAAGATAGCCACGGTTTGCCTTTAGCCAATCTGCGCAGTTTGGCGTTGGCAAGCACCATCGTCAGGGACCAGCTCCTGCTCCGGCCAATCCGGCTTTATCCCTCCCCACAGAAGTCCCATTACTGCTGTTTAGGGAAATCCACGTGCCACAACAGAGCCTGAGCCAGGGCTGAAAGACAATGGGACTGCGAACAGGGTTATGGAGTGGAGGTCAGTTTGTAAAGCTGCTATGTTGTTGTTAAAGGGCCTGTATTCCATGGATTTAAGCAGCATTGGTCCCTGAGAATTGTGAAAAATGCTTAGAAACTCATCATAGTGAAATATTAGGCTCAGAATACATAAGGTCAGTGAGGAATAACTTTGGAGCACTACGACCCGTTTAAAATGAACTAGTGACATTTTTAAGACAGGTACAGCGTCTGTAAAGGTAAAATATGTAACTTTTTTGGTGGAAAGTATGCCAATTGCTTGTCTCAGTTCAGATGTTATTGCTTTGCCTTGAATTTTCTGTTTTGTAGCGTTAAACATCGCCAAGCTGCTCATCAGTAAAAGCCGCCACACGCTACAGGAGAATTTGCTCGATTTTGGCTGCGATTTCTTGTCCTAGAGTTCAGGGAGGCGTGACCTGACTGTGATTTTGAAGCCGTCAGAGCGTCAGGGGCAGAGGAGTGACGGACACAGAGACACAACATACAAACTCGGGATATAGTGAAAATAAAGACTTTATTCCTCACCTCTTGTAAAGTGGTACATTTAAAGCGCAGCGTCTCATCCACATTATCTATAGAAAATGTCCTCTGCAAATAATCACATCCAGTCCACAAAACCGCGCTGTTAATCTGGTTTGAAGTGTTCTTTAGAAGTAAAAAGGCGAGATAGTTCCTCACATGTGTCTATTTACATTCACACAGCGCACGAATCAAGGTGAAGCTGCAGATTAGTGACAGTGACTCTACTTCCTGTGGGCTTTATCTCCTCTTTTATACTTTAAAAATCCTGTATCTGAAGTATTGCACCACATTTCACAAATAATAATAACACAGTTTTGACTTGGATCTAAACTAGAAGTGCAGAGCTCTGAACTTTGAACACTTAAGAGTCTCAAAACAAGTCGTTTTACTGTAGACAGGAAACAAAAGATGTGATCACGCTCACAACTTCATAGTCTGTTTTACGCAGACATATCCTGCTGCAGTAAGTGTGCATTGCCATTAATCTGGCAAGACGATACATATCATGATATCCCTGTTACGATTCATTATATCACCATATATCCCAATAAAAAACACAATATAATGTGATTTATCAATAATTATGTATAATATATAATACTTTAAATCGTCACAACAGTAAATGGAACTTGACTTTAAAAAATCAGTTCAGATGCAGTTTGAATCAATGCGAGAATCTCACAATAAAGTATCGCGATATATCACTGAATCAATTTTTTCTTACAGCCCTACTCATAAGGTTCTCCTTGTGTCTGTGGTGTGCGCTTGTTGTCACACGTTTAAACATCGTTCAAGACCGACAAATCCTGTAGTGTGGCGGCCTTTAGAATACACGGTTTTCAAGTGTTTTTAAGTAATAAAAACAACATTATTTGAATCAGTGTTAAATGCTGTACTGTGGAACATTCCAGGTAAAGCAAGAACATCTCTAGAGAAGCCCCAGAGATGTTACATAGTTTAAAAAGTTCAAAACGGTCTGATCTTTTTATTGTATTGCTTTACACATTCTGAAATGTCAGTATATGAATCTATAAAAAAGGTCAACGCTTCCACACATTTCAGTCTATAGTTTTTTCATGAAATATAACTGTGCTTTCTTTCATACTAACCTCAGCCTCCGTCAGTCTGACCCAGGGCAGCTGTGGCTACAACAGTAGTTTACCACCACCGGGTCTGGAGTGAATGAAGAACGCTCTGTAAATAATCCTCTGTAAAGCGTCTTTGTGACATATGTCTGTGAAAAGTGCTATATAAATAAATAAACACTTACTTACTTCATGCTGTATTAAACCTTCCTCTCTATAGCTGAGCACATCTGTCTTTGTCTGTTTCTCATTGAGCGTCTTCACACCTCCGGCTCTAACCTTTAGCACAACACGGAGAATACGAGGCTGTATGTAAGACCCACAATCCTCTGCGTCTGCCTCTTTACTATGAGACTAAACGTTCTGTAGAATACGCCTCTATAAAGGGCTGAGCGGAACTCACTGTAGGAGACCAGGTGCTCAAATGTCAGGTTGTATGGGCCTGTCACAGTCATTACTACATCAACTTATCATTCGATTTATGAAAGCTGGAGCAGTGTTTATCATGTGTACGTTTGCTCTGCTCTTGTGGGTATTTTTTGTTATTTTTTGGCTATACAATCAAATTAAAGCCGTAAAAGGTTTAATGAATAACTCCTATGACTCATTACAGGTGCAAACTAACGACTGTAACTATTGTAGATTTAGAATAGCTTTTGTGGTTTAAATTTGCTCTTAAGTGGCGTATATTATTTTCAGTTTTATTGTTTATTTCATCAATCTATCACACTTCAAAATGTGTTATCATGACAAAACAAATCCTGTACTAAAAGATCTGTCAGCAAAGGTAGTGTTTATGTGTGCATGTTTTGGTTTTCTTTTAAATTTACAGCCAAAAGGGTCATTTAAATGGCTGTATTTAACTAAATAAATAATAATAAGTGAATTTTTAAAATCTGTTTCAGTATTTGTATCTGTCATTTTTGTATTGTGTTTCTTATATTTCAGTTGCAGTTTTCTTCTTTATATATGTGTGTTTTTAATCGTGTGTTTTTTACTTTTACTCCACTACATCTGAGAGCAGATATCTGTACATTCTACTCCACTACATTTTTGATGAAAACTGCTGCTGAAGATTAATTTGTAGACTAAAAGTATACAAATAAAACAGCTAGAATAAACAAAACAAGGAAACAATTGAGTCACTTGTTTCTACTGAACAAAATTTAGTGCAATTCTACATCAAAATAGTACAAAATACTTTACTTTATTCGTAAACAGGTACTTTAATAATTTTACTTAAGTGGATATTTTCACGTGATACTTTTACTTTTTTTTTTTACTCTGGTATCTTTACAAAATCTGTGCTGCTTGTACCACTGGTCTGTGGTTGGATGTTTCACTAGTTTGTTGAGTTTCAGCACCATGGACAGAGGCAGGACTGCACAGCCACAGTAATGGGAGCGTTTATTGAGGTTTACAGTCTGTTCACTGTTTATGAACTCTGGTTTTGTCATATTCTCCTAGTTCTACTTTTTAGATCTTATATGTAATGAATAACGCCATTTATTCCAGTAGGGACGTCGATAAAATCCAGTGAATCGATAATTGTCTTAGGTCACAGTATAATCATAAGAACCAAAAATGATCAGTAATCACTTTTAAAGGCATTTCTGGTCCAAGATGTTTCCCCACTGTTATGGTGCTCTTGTGCAAGACACTAGGGTTTCACGTTTTGCGGTAAAAAATTTCGAATAGTAATTTTTTCTCCTAAGAATTGACTAAAGACTGAAGTTTGTACTGACAAACAATACAAGAAGCGCATTTTAGAACATGTTTGTACAAGGTTTTCCGCTTTATGCAGAATAAGAGGAGATTTAGTTATTTGTGGAGGAAATTGTACTGCTAAAAACCACGTCCTTTATGATTAATGAATTGATTTCTATTCAGTTTCCAGCGCACAATATCCCCCCCCTTCCATTTCCTCTGTGAATATATTGTGCTCGGAGATGTTCTTTGGACCAACTACAAAACAGTTCTTAGTTTGGAAAATGTTAATACAAAATAAATCTTTTTTATTCCAAGTATTTTCTCATACAAATAAGACCGTGTGTGTGTTTGTGTGGATTCTAATCTGTGTTAGTTTTGGACGATTCTCCGGTGACACACTG
Organism: Odontamblyopus rebecca; assembly: GCA_030686955.1. Classification (NCBI taxonomy): domain Eukaryota; kingdom Metazoa; phylum Chordata; class Actinopteri; order Gobiiformes; family Gobiidae; genus Odontamblyopus; species Odontamblyopus rebecca. The sequence goes on along the minus strand of CM060673.1, from coordinate 29,126,653 downwards.
AGTCCCGCTGTGTGGAGCTGTAATCCGGGTTTAAGTGAACCAGCCAGCGCCTCTTTCTATTGTCGTCCCTCTCTCCTCCTCTCCTCCTCCTCTCCGCAACCTTTCTCCCTCTTCTTTCTCTCTGCTTAGTCTCCTTTCTTTCTCGTCTAACTCTTTTGTTCCTCTTCCTCTCGTTTTCTCCTCTTCTATCTCCTTTCTCTCTCTTCCTTTCCTCTCCCTATGCACTTCTTCTTTCTCTCCTCCCCCTTTCCTCTTCCTCCCCTCCTCTATTCTTCTCCCCTCACTCTCTTCTCTCCCCTCATCCTCTCCTTATTTCTCTCCTCTCTCCCTCTTCCATTTCTCTCTTCTCATCCTCTCGTCTCTCCTTTTGTTTTTCCTCTCCCTCTTCTTCTCTCCCCTCCTCCTCTTCTCCTCCTCCTTTCTCCTATGCTTCTCTCCTTTCTCCCTTTCTCTCGCATCCATCTGACCTTTTTTCCTGCTCCTCTTCTTCTCCTCTCCCCTCTTTACTTCTTCTATCTCACTCCTCGCCTCCATTTCTCCATTTCTCCATTCCTCAACCCTCCCCGATCCTCTCCTTATCTCTCTCCTTGCTCCTTCTCTCTCCTTCCTCTTTCTCCTCTTCCATTTCTCTCTTCTCGTCTCTCCTTTCTCCCTTTCTCTCACCTCCTCTTCTTTCCGCTGTCTCTTCTCCTCTTCCTTTTTTCTCTTCTCTTCTTCTCCTCCCGCTTTGCCTTCCCTCTCTCTCTTCTCCTCTCCCACTCTCTTTCCTCCTCTGCTTCTCTCCTTTCTCTCACCTCTTCTTCTCTCTCCCGTCTCTCCTCTTCTTCCTTTTTTTCTCTTCTTCTCTCCTCCTCCTCTCCTCCCCCTTTGTATGCCCCCTCTTCTTCCTCCTCCTTTTCTCTCTTCTCTTCTTCTCCTTGTCTCCTCACCCTTTGTCTCCTCCTCTCCCCCTCTTCTCTCTTCTCCTCCTCTCCTCCCCCTTTGTCTCCCCCCCTCTCTCCTCCTCTCCTCCATCTCATCACTCTTTCACTTCTCACACTGGCCTTATTTCCCTCTAATGAGCCGTATATATGTGCTGCTGTTTGTGTGTTTGCTGCTGTTTGTGTGTTTGCTGCTGTTTGTGTGATTGTTGTTTTTCGTGCCCGTGCTGGTGTTTGTGCGTCTGCTCGGGGCCCAGGAGCGTCGCAGCTGTGCACACTACACTTACAGTACATTTGAAAGTTGTCGGTGGACTTTGAATGACACAAAATGGCCTCTCCGCTGTGTTAATGAACCAGTCCGAGTCCAGTCCTCCAGAACGTCCAGTGAGCTCCAATTACTGCCACCAACTGCCCACACACTGCAGCATGTGTGCCGAGGGACTCAAACATGTAACTGACTGGATAGTAGACGCTTAAAGATGCACTGCGGAACCTTTTAGATGAGGGTCCGTCACCTGCTTGTGACTATGGATCCTTTCTCTACCTAGAACAGGGGTGGCCATCCGCTTTTAACAGATTTCTAGTGAGAGTGACTGCACTTTAGATCTGAAAACCTGCAGGGTACTACAGGCTACCTACTACTCTGATTGCGATGGATTCATAATATTTCATATTAGGTTAATGTAACAAAAGGCCAAATTACTTTTTTTTCCTTCATTGATGGGCCGCATGAAACAGAGCAGAGGGCCGCATTTGGCCCCCGGGCCTTAGTTTGCCCACCGCTGACCTAGAATGTTCCAGTTCGACATTAAACGTACATGATCTTACATTTATTTGATTACAGGTGGTTTTATAGCTCAAAAATATCTAGGAAAACAGGCATTCTGACTGAGCGGCGTCGCCTCTCCACAGATCTGACCTGTAACTTGCTCTAGTTTGGTCTCCATGAAGAGCATTTGATGGACCTTCTACCAGAAAAGTTACACAGTGCTCCTTTAAAGGCTATTAAACGTTTCTGGTAGAACGTCTGGCACCCACTTGTCTTGGAGATGTTATTACTTTGTCTAGAATGTTCCACAACAGAGATTAAACCTAATCCTTAATCTATCTTGAAGGAGACAACTATAGGTAGACTTACAGCAACTAATACAGAGATTGGAGAGTCAATGAAGCCTGAAGCGTCTAAACTCATCCAGAAGAATTGACAAAGAGAAATTCGACCTGACAAACCAAAACAAGAATCAGATTTCAGAGAGTTTGTACAGATCTAAACCACATGGGTAGCAGATGGGATATTTTATTGTTTGTGGAGGAAATTATAGTTGAAGTGCTATAATTTCCTGCACAAACAAAATATGCAGATTTGTGATTTGCTTATTGCGTCCATTTATAAAACCGTGGCTAAACCCGTTATTCTGTGCTTTTAGTCCTCTCATTAAAGATGTTTTTATTCCTCAAAACTTTTTCAGATTATATGATTGGAGTCTAACCGATTTGAATCTGCTCATAGGTTTCATCTTGAGTATATTTTAGTATATATTTTGTTTTTAATTGTTTATTGCTATGGCGACAGTGCAAGATTTCCATCACACTGAAACCCACGGACATTCATGTATTCAATTACAGGTGTTTTTATCGCCCATATACCTTCATAAATGTGCATACTTACTGTGAGTGGTCATCTTTTCCCAGATCTGACCAGTAACTTGACCTGGTTTCCCATAATAACCTTGAAGACCTAAGGGCAATTTTAGTACATTTCTCCTCACCTGGACTTTTTTCTTAATTTTGCTTTTAAAAGTGTTCTACCTCATTTTGTTCAGTACAACCTGTTATTTCACAATCTGCTGCTGTAGTTGTGTCATGTGGCTGTAATAAAAGCTACAGGTCCAGAAATAGAGATGAAAAAAAAAAAAAAAAAAACCTGAAAATAAATTCACACTCTTTTATACAAAACACACAGAAAACACGTATAAACAACTTTTTGGACATAAAAAATGCTTAATTTAGGGCCTTGGGTACAAAAATATAAAATATCAAGTCTGTAAGTAAATAAAAAAATCCGTATTGCCCTAAAAACAAAAAAAAAAGTGCAATGGCCCAATGACCTTTCTGGTGCCAGACATGGAAACAGCTCCTGTAAAGTCCAGGGCCAGAGACACAGCACTTCTGCATTTCCCTGTTTATTGCATTTGTATTTGTTTATTTTGAGTGAAATAAACCTTTCAAATAAAAATAGCAAGGGATGCGCAATTACATACACCAAGATGCATAATTTGCCATTTATTTGAGAATAAACTGCACTTAGAGCAGCTTTTTCAATCGTTATAAATATACATGCTCAGAGCATCAACCATCTTGACTCACTTCACTCAAAATGGACGGAGCGCATGAGATTGGCAGAAAACAAAGTTCCTATTGGACACTTGTTTTGCGCACGTCATCATGCAGGGTGAGTGTGACGGAGGATAAAGCTGCAGAAATGTACGGAAACCTCTATGTCTGCACTTTCAGAGGGAAAAAAGTAAGTTTCTGTCTTTTACGGTTAGAAAGTTATGCGCGGTTATAGAAAACACATTCCTCAGTATTGCATCTCCATGGAAACAAGCAGTTGGCATACCTTTTACAGGAAAAGTTTGGCGGTACAGCTTCAGTTCTGTTCCTTGAGTATATTTTTCCTCCCCTCCGCTGCTGCATTCTCGGGTGTTGTTCTCGTCATAGAAATATAGGTTTAATGCCGTACTGTGGAACATTTCAAGCAAATAACATCTCCATTGAGACAAGCAGTTGGCGAATCCTTTACATGAAAAGTTCCGCAGCATCTTTAAAGTTGTTTGAGTGCATTTTTTCCTTCCCTCCTGATGTATTTTCAGGTTTCCTCCCCTTATTGAGACTGACTAGTTTAATGCCATACTGTGGAACATTTCAGGCAAAGCAATAACATCTCCAGGAATAACTCAAGACATGGAAACTTCTGCAGCACACCTTTAAAGTTTCAATCTTCTTACAGTCGTCCTCCCTGGTCTCCTCCTCTTATTGAGATTAGTTTAATGCCACACTGCGGGATTTTTTCCCCCTCCCCTCTGTTGGTGATGGATGTCGAGAGCTGATGGAGCAGAGCAGATCCATAACCGGTCTCATTTGCCCAGTGCATTACAGGGAGATCAATACGCCCTGACAAACCTGATGTCATAATATGCATGTGTTGTGCTCGCAGTTATACCGCACCACCAGCAGGGGGCGCTCAGGGGGAGAGGGGTAAACAAGTGGACAATGTGATGGTCACTGGTCAAAGTTCGGAATTGGCGTCTCATTTGTTGTTTTCTGTCTTTATTCGTACTACTTTCTACATTTTAGACGTACAGAAGACATCAAATCAAACATCTTAAAGCTTTTTTCGTAGTTGCTGATCTGTGCATTTGTGTCACCATGGTAACTGATGAACATTCCATCAGATACAAATACATACTAACTTTATTTATAAAGTGCTTTACAGCTGACCAAAGTGCTGCACACAAACATAGAATAGACAAGGACAATGCAAAAGAACTACTAAAAAACAGAAAACAAGATATTCAAAAACAAGAAAAGTGCATCTCACTCGTTAAAAGTCAGTAAAAAAAGGTGCGTTTTTAGGAGTGATTTAAAAACAGGTACAGACTCCGCCCGTCTAATCTCCAATGGCGACTGGTTCTGCATACGTGGAGCAGCAACAAGAAATGGTTAGTCCCCAAAGTTCAAGTTTAGTGTTTGGGCGGTGCTGGAGCTGGTGCTGACCTGAGAGTGTGAGAGGGGGTGTAAGGTTGGATCAGGTCAGTGAGGAGGGAGGGCGCTAGACCGTGCAGACACTTAAAATAGAGAGAGGCTAAAATAGGTGAGATGCTCTTGTGTTTCCAATTTAAAGCTGAGCTGCTGAGTTTTGGATCAGTTGTAAATTGGAAAGTGGATGTTGGCCGACACCAACATAAAGTGTATTACAACAATCCAATACCGTTAAACCGTCTCAGCATTTTACCGGGGTATACAGTATTACTGTGACTCATTAAGAATTATTTTGTAGTGTTCAGAAACAGAGTCGCAGCATTATATTTGAAGATGAGGCAGAAGTTCTGATCAAACCAAACTTTGCAGCACATTCGATCGCATCAGCATCAGCGCACGAGCTGTTTTTATCAGCGCTTATACTGTTTGAAGTTTTTTTTTCTGTAAAATGTAAACAAATGTGCACAAAGCTGCATTAAACACATTATTACTCAAAGTCTATAATGAGCAGAGTACTGGAAATGTAGAGCGGTGGAGAGGACCAATCACAGCCCTTATAGTCTACGTTGCTTCGCCTCGCTGTTGGTGTCGTTTTGAGGCGTAGTTAGAAAGTTTGCGAGGTTGGACACTGTGCGCGGGCGCAAGTCGACTCAAACACGTTTTGATGCAGAACAATAAATTGGGCTTTACCGTCTCCTCCGTGAAAGTCTGACTTCATCCTCAAGTGGGAACTTTCTCCTCTTCAGCGCCTCGTCCCCTCTCGACTCTCGGCTTCAATAAAAACATCTCCATCACAAATTTTTGGCCTCAACATCACACACGAAGCGTCAGTCAGTTTTTTTTCTTCTTCCTCGCTGCGTGTGGATGGAAATCTCCAAGCGGAACGACGTTTGAAGAAGAGAGAGCGCAGAGGGGAGAAAGTCCTGCTGTGGTTTTAGGTCCTTATGCAGATTTTTTTAATGACGGTAATGAAACTGATACCACTTTTTGATACCAAATGCATGTAACAGTTTACAAATGATCAGCTGACAAAAGGGTCTTAATTTTGGCCAGTTGTCTTAAAAAAAACACAACAGAAGTAATTTGCTGCTCAAATTTTAGATCAGGGTCCAGTACATGTAGAACACCATGAAAAAAGGTAAATACTTTAAATGTGCACTGTGTAACTTTTTGATTGAGGGTCGCCACCTGCTTGTTTCTATGGATACATTGCTCTGCCTAGAATGTCCCACAGCATGACATTAAAAAGCTCTACCTTACATGCATTCAAGTACAGTTGGTTTTATAGCTTAGAAATACCTAGAAAAACCAGATGTGATGTGTAACTTGGTCTGGTTTGGCTTCCGTGAAGATAAAAAGGTTTAATGCCATACTGTGAAACATTCCAGACAAAGCAATAACATCTTCATGGAGAAACGCATTTGACGGACCCTCCACCTCCAAGCTACACCTTTATTCTCGTCCAGTCGCACACGGTAGAAAAGAAGGGGTCAGCTGAGTTTAAGCGGCGATCAGACCACTGAGGCCGGAGCTGTGTTTGATGGTAAGAACCATGACAGAGGCGTGAAATCCTGTTCTGAGCCGATGCAGCGAGTCGAAGCTCCTTTAACCCACTTTTTCCAAGGCTTTAAACGCACCACTCGAAGACAACACGGAGGGAATGCCAAGTGGCTCCTGTGTCCTCGGCCTGACCCACGCGTCACCCTGAGTTTTTTGGTGTGTGGATGTTTTTACTGTAGAGACGGGGTCGATCTGAGGCCAGGAGGCTACTAGACTTTGCTGTCATGGTGGCTGTTTTGTTTACTAGTCTTATTTTTTCGTATCCTTATTTTTTCCTCCATAGTTTGCTGGAATAGAATTTTGGACTTTTACCATCTGTCTGTGTCCACCATGTCTACTGTTACCATGATAAAAGTAAAGTACAGTGAGGTGATATTGCAATAAAAATCAAAATGCGATCTGATCCGATCGAATGGCAAAGCTCTCGATTTACTTGGAGAAGTGTTCATGTTCATGTGAGAGGAGTCTAGTTCGGGTTGTCTGACAGTTCTGACGGTTTTGGTGCTGATGAAAATAGTCCGGCAAGTTGGCTGGGGTCATGAAAATAAAGTGTTTGTGATACATTTGCAGCACAGAACGTGAACAGAAAAAAGTCAGACCTCATAATCTCTTGGTACTATTTTCTCTCCTGTCGCTAGGTAATGGGCGCGCCTGTTTCACTGTGTTTCCTGCTCGGAAAGTTCACGACAACATGTGTAACAACGACACCGACGAAGAAGATATGGCCAAGGTGAGGTCTTTATAAACCTGAATATACTGATGCCCAAATTCACCAGATGGAGTTAGAACAGGCAGAGAGAGAGAGGAGGGACAGAGTGGGACAAGTTGAAGCTGGATTGTTGTTGTTACAGCCTTGAGAATCACAAGTCCAAACCATTTTTATATATTTTTATATGGCTTATACAAGCTTATATACTTATCGCTGCAGCTCTCTCATGTTGCAGTGGTCAAAAGTCTGAGCACGTAAACACTGTCGAACTACTGAAAAAAGTGTGTGTGGCTTCACCTGATGGCATAGAGCAGGGGTGTCAAACTCATTTTGGTCCGGGGGCCGTATGCAACCTACTTTGATCCCAAAAGGGCCGGATCAGAAAACTCAGTTCTCTCTTCAAGTTATTGTATTTTTCTCCGTGTCTCGTAGTGGTGTTTAAGATTATATTCCTCAAGCAACGCCACTTGTTCCAAACACACTGAGCACAGATTTCCCATTCACCTCTGTCAACAAATAAGAATTAGACTATTTTTCTTGGGAAATCCTGAACTCAGCATCTGCTTTTCTCATTTTTTGACATTTTGCTGATGAGGGTCACGGTCGACAGTCAAAACGATCGTTCTTTAAGAGCGTTTGGAAAGAGGAAGGTCTTCATTTGTGCTGCTCTGGTGGGAGTCACAACATACAGAAACGCTGCTATGCTAAACGGTGCAGAAAATTAACAGAAAAATCTGAAAATTTTAAGTATTTTAATAGAAAAATCAGCCGAGGGCCAGATTAAGGGTCTTGGAGGGCCGGATCTGGCCCCCGGGCCGCATGTTTGACACATGTGGCATAGAGCAGTGATATGAGCGGAGAGAAAATAGTACCAAGCGATTATGAGGTCCGACTTTTTCGGCGTTCACGCTTTGTGACGCAAATGTATCACTCTTTTGAACACATATTGTTTTCATGACCCCAGCCAACCCTCCGGTCACTTTCATCAGCACCGAAACCGGGGAAGAACACGACTCACCGGACGCTGTCGGGAGGTAAGTCCATGTTGATGCACGACACTGCTGGAGGGACATACAGATTCAGGTCAAAAATCCCGAACTATCCCTTTAAGTTCCCACCAGAAGAGCTGGACGAAGTGTCTGGGGTGAGAGAAGTCTGGGAGTCCCCGGTTAGACAAATAAAGCTCAAGAAAACGGATGGATCCTTGTGACAATCTAATTTTGTAATATCGTGTAATATTCAGCGATCTGTGTCCGGCCCTCTCAAAGCACTACATTATGGTTGCATCTCATTTCTCTTTCCTCACTTCCTTCCTCCTCGATTCCTTTCCCACAGACGCAGAAGAGACGCAGTGAGGTGAGAGGATCTAAACTCCTCACTGAGATCCATAAAGTTTGATTCTTTTCTCTAATGCCTGCCTCCTGGAGCCTTCCTCAGGTTTACTCCTCTATTCCGTGATTTTGTTTGGGACACCGCTTAATATAACACATTTGATTGACAGCTGAGAAATGGAGAATCCAGTAGAAGGAAGCGAGGAAAGAACTGAATATCCATACTTTCGTAGACCGACTGAAGTGAGGCTGCTAATCTACTCTGACCACGAGGAAGCTGAAGTGTCTTGCTTTAGGACAATATGTTCTATCTTCAACTACACTTTGTCCCGCCCCTTCCTCCTATTGGTCAACCTCTGAGTGAGTGGCAGCAGGATTTAACCAATTATGAACTTTCAGAATCAACGAATTGCACTAAACTGCGTGAATCAGGATGGAATTAAAATCATGAACATAGGAGTTTTCTTTACGTCGTTTTCTATAAAAGCATCACTAGCATGCTAATGACACTGTATGTGATCCTGTTGAGATGATTGTGCAGTGCAGCGTTGGCTCCTCCGTCCGTGGACTTTGCACTCAGAGTAACAGTGAGCCTCAGCTGCTCTGCTCCTCCAACTTCATTTACTTGTCAATTTTAGAGTCTCCCACTGCCACGAAGCTTCTGTCCCTCTGCTACTCTCCCTCCTCCTCCTCTCTTTATTCTCTCTCTTTCTCTCCTCTCTCCCTCCTCTTCCTCAGCTCTCTCTCCCTTCTTCCTCTGTCTGCTCTCTCCCACTCTCTGTTTTCACTGTCCTCACTCTCTTCTTTTCTCCTCTCTTCTCTCCTCTCCCTTATCTTTCTGTTTTCCCTGTCCTCACTCTCTCTTCTTGCTCCCCTGCCTCCTCTCTCCCTCCTTCATCTCCCTCCTCTATCTTTACTCTGTCTCTCCTCTCTCTCCTTCCTCTGCCTCTTCTCTCCCCCCTCTCCCTTTACTCTGTCGCTTCTCTTTCTCCTCTCTGCCTCCTCTTCCTTATCTCTCTCTTCCTCCTCTCATTTGTCTCTCCCTCCTTCCTTCCTCTGTCTCTCCTCTCCCTCATCTTTATTTTCCCTATCCTCACTCTCTCTTCTTTTTCTCCTCTCTCTTCTGCCTCCTCTCTCTCCTTCCTCTGCCTCCACTCTCCCTCCTCTCTCCCTCTACTCTCTGTTCTCTGTTCATTCTCCCTCCTCTCCCTTTCTTTACCTCTCCTACGTCTATCCATCCACTCACCCTCCTCACTTCCTCCTCTATCTTTAATTTGTCTCTCCTCTTTCTCCTCTCTCTCCTTCCTCTGTCTCTCCTCTCCCACTCATCTCTGTTTTCTCTCTCCTCACTCTCTTTTCTTTTCCTCCTCTCTCCTTCCTCTGCCTCCCCTCTCTCCTTTGTTCTCCTTTCTCTCTTCCCTCTACTCTCTTTCCTCTCCCTTTCCTTACCTCTCCTACAGTATCTCCTTCCTCTCCCTCTTCTCTCCCTCCTCTCTCTCTCTCTTTCTCCTCTCCCTCGTCTCTCTGTTTTCCCTGTCTTCACTCTCTTTTTTCTCCTCTCTCACCTTCCTCTCTCTCTTTCTTTCTCCCTTTCCTTAACTGTTGTACACTATCTATCTATCTATCTATCTATCTATCATCCACTCTCGCTCTTTTCTCCCTCCTCTCTTTGTTCTGTCTCCCCTCTTTATCCTTTCTCTCCCTCTTCTCTCCCTCCTCTCTCTTTACTTCTCTTCTCTCTGTCCACTCTCCTTCCTCTCCCTCTCCTGTCTCCCTCTTCTCCTCCTCCTTCCTCCCTTCTTCAGCCCGATGACAGGACGCTTTTAGCCAAATCCTCTTTAATCTGAGCGGGTGTGAGTGGATAAATCTGTCTGCGTGGTCCACTCCACAGAGGCGGCTCGTTCACACACAAGCACAGAACCACATAACACCGGCTCAGGCTCAGGCTCTGCGCGCACAGCCACAAGAGCAGCAGGGAAAAGGGAAGATTAACAGTCATATATTACACAAAAATGACTCTTGTGACCTTTTAGCCATGTTAGAATATTGTACTTCCTCAAAAACATACCTGGAGTTGTGTTTTGTTTCACTGTTTCATTCACATGTTTGAGTAATTTTGGTGTACATCTCCAAAGCTGAAAACGCTCTGTTCCACCTTGTGATGTCATATAATGGTAGTTTCCAAGGTAACAGCTACTTTTTACCTTTAATTCAGTAGAGATGAGGAATTCTAGTGCTGAAATCATCCAAATGATTCTAGTGAAAGTGTATGGAGATTAAAAACAGCACACCCTGTATCACCACATGACATCACAAGGTGGAACAGAGCATTTTCAGTTTGAGAGAAAACTCTAAATATGCAGGATTTGTGTGTTAATGTGCGTGAATGAAACAAAACACAACTCCAGGTCTGTTTGTGATGAGATCAGAAAATTTGCAATTTGCAAATTTGTTTTTTTCTGCTGGAAGAGGTGCTATCTGCTTGTCTCCATGGAGATGTTAGCTACTAGGGATGTAACAGTAACCGAAATATTGTGATATCGTATCGTCAAAGGTCTCACAATAATATCATGGACCATCACAATATATCGAATCACAAGTCTCTTTGCTTAAATGAATAATTAAATAGTAAAAATAGAGGGAACTACATGAAGAAATAACTGTTCTAAGCACGTTATTTTTTAGATTAAGTCTTGTGAAGGCATTCACAGGATTCACAGTTTTAATACTTACAATAAATATGGTGCAGTGAGATGTATATGGTGAAAATCTGGTACAGAGAGATTTGGATTTTGTTCCATCCCTAATGACAATAATGTTGTACCAAATGACTGGTCAAAGCATTTTAGAATGTCAGTCTTATTAGTAAGTTATTATGTAGAATATCGTAATATCGTGAGCCTCCCCACCATATCATGAGCTTTCCTACGATATCTCAATAAATACTTCCCGCCCAATTATATCTCTCTCGGGTTTGCCAAGTTGTGCTGAAGTCAATAAATTAAAATTTAAACTTTTGAGTGAATGATGAAGCTGTAGTTTTCAAGTTAACATCTACCTTTTTTTTTTTTTTTACCTTTAATTCATTAAAGATTGGCATTTCCAGGCCTGAAATCAACAAAATGACTCTAGTGAACGTGTATGGAGTTTAAAAACACAGTGGAGCCATTCCTGTATCACCACATGACATCACAAGGTGAAGCAGAGCGTTTTCTGTTTTGCGGGAAAAACTAAACAACGGAACTGCAGGTTTATTTGTGATGAGGAAACAACATTGTAACATCGATCAGAAAATAGTGTCATATTGGCCCTTTAATGCCACACCTTAGTATTAAAAGTCGTGTTTATCTGGTTTAAATTATGATTATTAAGAAGATAAGATTTCTTTTTCATTTTTTTATTCTCTTTTTTTGGATGGCGCCTCCTCTGTGCTGGAGTGTGTGAGTGGCAGATGGCTGTTTTCTGTCAGCCTTTTCCCAAACAGCTCTAAAAGTCTCACATTAACATCCGAATGCGCATCATCACAATCCATTGCAAATCTTCATTAGGCCTCAACCATGTCGCAAAATTATCTCATTGGAATTTTGTGTGACAAATTGCAATTCGGGGTTGATTTGGAGTGGATTCTCAGAACGGCTAATCTAACACGATGCTTTGATGCATTCAGGTGTAAATCACAAGATTCCCCGGAGAAGTTTTGTAATTGTATTTATTTTTTACTGCAAATCGATTAAAATAAAAATCTTTTCAAAAATCTGTACAAGTCAAAGCAAGTTTGTTTGCCTAGCAGAATTTGTACCATATTTTTTGGACTATAAGCCGCATTTAAAATCCTATAATTTTCTCAAAAATTATAAATACAGCGTACCTTATACAGTGGTCCCTTGTTTATCGCGTGGGTTACGTTCTAAAATAATGCGCGATAGGCAAAATCCGAAGTTGTCAACTTTATTTTTGACAATTATTTTATATGTTTTAAAGGCTGTAAAACCCCTCAGCACACACTTTAAACACTTTTCTCAGACAGGCTCCGCGATCTAAACTGTGGAGTGCACCCGCCTTCGATTACACAGAGCAGCCAATCAGGACGTAGAACACAATGCACATTCATACACCATAAAAAAGCGAGGCTGCGAAAGGTGAGCCGTGTTATAGTGGACGACTGTAACCCGGTGCGCTTTATGTATTAATTCTAGTTGTGCCTTCTGACCTCGAACTGATTTTATGTGGTACACGGCACTCAAAAATCTGTCAAAATGTTTTAGTACAACTTTAAGATACAAAGTTGCACCGCTGGATGGATTGTCGGAACATTACAGCGAACATAGTCAGTAATAGTCATAGTAATACGTACTGTGCTTCAACATCATATTATGGCGCATGTATAAGGAGCCCAAAATGGCCCCTGTTCAGAGACATGCTGATTTACACGCCCAATTGAAGCAAACTAATTTGGGGATTTCTTCTTCTAATAGATTTGTGCAGGCTACACGCTACAGTGCACAATGCTGCCCTCCACCGATGTTAAAAGATTTTAGATTATCAAATAAAATCTGGAGCAGGATCACGCCTCAACCACCCTCTCCTCCTCTCCAGCGAATCACAGCTCACTTCTGCGACACCTCATTTTCCAAGAAGCCTATTTGTAGCAGCCTATCCCAGGAACCCAGTTTGTCCCGAATAACTTGACCCCACCCCCCCAACTCTGATCTGTTCACTTCCAGACATAAGACGCCAATGAGGGGGGTCCCATCCTGCCAGGCCATGTGACGATTGAGACTGAACCCCCACCCTGAGTCTCAACCCAGCCGACCTGCCTTGTCTGCATATGATAAACTCTTTTCACTTCGCACGTGTGTTGTTGCCGTGGTCTTTCCTAGTGAAAGTTTAGCAAAGCTGAATCCACTAGACAATTACCAGAGAGAATAGATTTGAGCGAGAATGTTAAATTTGAATGTAAAATTTGGTGTTTGCCATCATTCCGGTGGATTAGCCAAAGAACTCCAACCGCTAGATAATGGGGTCAACAGGTCATTCAAAGTTAAATTGCTGCGTGGGAGCGTTGGACGACAGAAGTCGAACACACATTCACCAAGACGAGTTACGCCATGATCTGCCAATGGATTGTGGATGTCTGGGCTAAGGTGTCAGTCTCACTTAATGCGCTTTATAATCCAGTTATGTATGAAAATTGATTTGTTCACTGTTATTGCGCTTTATAATCCGGTGTGCTTTATGTATGAAAATAGATTCGTTCACTGTTATTGCGCTTTATAATCCGGTGCGTTTTATGTATGAAAATAGATTCGTTCACTGTTATTGCGCTTTATAATCCGGTGCGCCTTATGTATGAAAATAGATTCGTTCACTGTTATTGCGCTTTATAATCTGGTGTGCCTTATGTATGAAAATACATTTGTTCACTCTTATTGCGTTTTATAATCCGGTGCGCTTTATGTATGAAAATAGATTCGTTCACTGTTATTGCGTTTTATAAACCGGTGTGCTTTATGTATGAAAATAGATTCGTTCACTGTTATTGCGTTTTATAATCCGGTGCGCTTTATGTATGAAAATAGATTCGTTCACTGTTATTGCGTTTTATAAACCGGTGTGCTTTATGTATGAAAATAGATTTGTTCACTGTTATTGCGCTTTATAATCCGGTGTGCCTTATGTATGAAAATAGATTTGTTCACTGTTATTGCGCTTTATAATCCGGTGTGCCTTATGTATGAAAATAGATTTGTTCACTGTTATTGCGCCTTATAATCCGGTGCGCCTTATGTATGAAAATAGATTCGTTCACTGTTATTGCGCTTTATAATCCGGTGTGCCTTATGTATGAAAATAGATTTGTTCACTGTTATTGCGCCTTATAATCCGGTGCGCCTTATGTATGAAAATAGATTCGTTCACTGTTATCGCGCCTTATAATCCTCTGCGCCTTATGTATGAAAATAGATTCGCTCAGTGTTATTGCGCCTTCTAATCCGGTGCGCTTTATGTATGAAAATAGATTCGTTCACTGTTATTGCGCCTTTTAATCCGGAGTGCTTTATAGTCCAAAAAATACTGTACGCAAAGCAAATTTAAAACGCTTTACAGAATATGAAATGCAGTAAAACCACAATAGATTTACATTCTAATCTGTCTATCTTTTCTCCATGAAGACGATGATATTACACAGTTTGGCCTTAAACTTACCAATATTCCCTGGTGGTGTCATGCTAACTGGAGGCACTGCTATGTCTGAAGCTGTGTTGCTCAGTCTTTAATCTGAGTTTTGTTTAACGGAATTGATTTAGCTGGAACAAATGAGGTGATTTGTGGTGTTAAATGAGTCCCTTGCATGAGCCAATAGTTTCTCAGTATGTCACTCTCACATTTTCTTTTTGCTGAAAATCAAACCTGTATTGATCACATGCTCCTGAAAATGTTTAAATCCATTTTGTATTTTGAGTTTTCAGACTATTTTTAAACCTTAGGGTAGAGTTTTCAGACTTTTTTCTTCTTGTGTCACCATCGTAGCTGTTGAATAATCTATATAGATGTACATGCAGAACACCCCCAGCATAGTATGTATAGTTTTGTAGATTTCCCTTTTTTGCATTTGTTTTAAATATATCAGCAGAATATGTTTCGTTTTTAACTTTTTTCTGTCATTCAACAGTTTGGGGAGTTTAAAAGCATTCCGTAACATCTGTAGTATCTGCTGTGGGCTTCATAAATAACGTTTGTGTGCGTAAACAGAACAATAAAAACTTCGGAGTGGTGGTCCGGGTCTTTGGGGCTCCGACTCTGCACAGACAGCTGCTGTTTACACTCTGCGCTAATTAATAACGAATCCTCCTTTGTCATTCAGTCCGATTTAAGTGTTTCGTAATATTTATCCGACACCAGAAAACAGAGATTAGATTAACAGTAAAATGTTGTGTGTTTCGCAGATTTAAGTGTGATTAATCTCGTACATGCTCCAGATGTGAGAACAACTTTGTCATCATTATTGGGTCATTCACATACAAAACGTGAGAGGGGTGCGGTGATTCAGTGACGGAATACATTCTAACGTGATTGATATTGTGTCTTTAACTGGAAATTTACTCATTTGTTTTCATTTCTAAACCGACGCTGGAGGCTAAGCGGGTTGAGTGTATTGCCCAAGGACACAATGGCAGTATGTGCTGGTCGGAATAGGAATAAACATATAGATCAGTGGGCAAATTGAGGTGCTTTCCGCTAATGAAACTACCGCACACCGTATCGGGTTTGTGAAGTTGATTTCAGATTCTTTTATTTGACATCCATACACTAAAAACAGTGGTAACACTTTATAATAACTACACCTTATTTAGCCTTAATAAAGCATGAACAAAGACTTAATTAATAATGAACAAATACGTAATTAAGAGCCATTGAAGTTTAATACCTACTTAATTACTACCTTCATAACTTGCACTTAATTAGCTGTGGTGTAATTAGTTACTCACAATTATTTCATACTTAGTTACTCATGAACTAACCATTTGTGTGTGTATTTGTAAATGTTTAAGTACAAATTTGAACATGTATTTACAGCACAGGCTAATTAAGTGCAAGTTAAGTGCAAATTAAGGTAGTAATTAACTAGTTATTACGTCTGAGTGGCTCTTAATTAAGTGTGTGTTCATAATTAATTAAGTTTTTGTTCATGCTTTATTAAGGCTAAATAAGGGGTAGTTATTATAAAGTGTTACCAAAACAGTTGACAGATTATAGATAAGAAGATAAGTTGGTATACAAAGATATGACAAGAAAATGAGTGTAAAGGTCAAACTAGCTCTTATATACATTCACATACGGTCCATGATAATTAATAGTAAGGTTGCGCTTTTACTTTGGTGACTTCCTATATTAGAGGAAGTGAAGGAAGAAACATTAGCTCAATATACTGAAAAGATGAAAAGTAAAGACAGACGGTAAATGGTAACGGTAGAGAATAAAAACAACGGTGAAAGGTTATATAAAAAAACCCAAAGATAGATATTAAAGATAGCAGCAATCGACGGAGGAACAAGGTTTGTTTTATTTGTTAATGTATATTTGAGCTGATTCTAATTTGTATTGAATGTAATGAGGTAGTAGTAACATGGTGTATAGTAATTTCTGTTATTTTGCTCTTTCTAGCTCGTACGTTGGTTCTGTGACATGGAAGGAAAACATTAAAAGTCATTTAACCATCAGTTCTGGCCTTTCTAAGTTCGTCAATGAGATTAGAAGAATGTCAGGACCTAACAGATTGCTACCGTAAGGGCCACCTTAAACAGATCTATTTTTCTAGTTCTCATATAACTCGTAATTTTGGAATTACATTTTCATAGTGGTTAAGATAAGTCTGGAAATTTTAACAATAATAACAACATAACATACAACAATGACCAAATTGATTATGATTATGCATTAACTTAAACATTAAGACATGGAAAATAGTTCATTTTATGGCATACAGGATCATGTGCATTTAAGATAAATGTTTTATCATAAAACGTTGTAGAGAATGTCTAATTACCTTGCTAATAATAGCCTGAGAACAATTATTTTCCATGTGTGGGAGCAAATGTCGCACAGAATTTCTCCCTAATTCAGTTCTGAAATAATTGACACCGCTTCTGGTATCATGGTCATTTGTTGTAAATACAATGGTAGTTTCTCATTACAATATTTATGATAAAATTTTAACTTTGCAACTTGTAAATATCAACAACTAAGAGTAACTTATATCCCTTTACAATAGGAATAGCCTGAGCATTATATTTGCTCCATGTAAAAACTCTAACTGCCCTTTGGCTTATTCACTTCTATGCTGGACCTGGAGTCTCACCCTCTTCAGGGCGCCCTGTCTGCTCTGGAGAGCAGCTTCAGTGACAGACTGATCCACCCTCGCTGTGTGAAGGAGAGGTTCCGCAGGTCTTTCCTTCCTGCTGCTGTCAGACTTTACAATGAACACTGCTAACTCTGCTGCCTGTGCAATACTGGGACCCTGTGCAATACTGTGAAATGTAAGATAGTAATTTATTGTATATATAGTTTTTAGAGTGCAATTTATTGTATATATAGTTTTAAGATAGCAATTTATATTATACATAGTTTTATAATCCTTATCTTTATAGATCTTTATAGTGTTTGTCTATTTTTAACTTAACTGTACTTCTATTGCTGCTACTGTTTCTTGCTGTTCTCTTTACTGTGCGTTGCAACACTGAAATTTCCCCATTGTGGGACAAATAAAGGATATCTTATCTTATCTTATCTTTTTTTTGAAGCTTACTGATTCTCCTTATGTTATTTCCCCAAAGAACAATACCATAATTCAAATAGGGAAGAACTTTTGAGTTGGACAATAACTTTAGGGTATTTGTAGGAAGAAAGTGCTTCAATTTGTTCATAATACCAACAGCGTGGGAAATCTTTCCTGCTATCTTTTCAACGTGGCTGTTAAAATTAAGGTGACTATCCATTGTTATACCCCTTTCCAAGTAGCTCGCCAAGGGATTTCGGAATTATATCATTGTGCTGAATAACAAGAATTTGGTTCATGACGTGCCTATTACCATTGTAAATGTATAATTTTGAAGCCCAACTTGATGTATTACGAAATGGACAATGGTTTAGAGTTTAAAGGCATCCAGCTGTACCCAAAGACTTGTCCTCTTTCTTATAATCGTCTCAATTTCTTGCAGCTCTCTGGCATTTTTTTTTTTTTTCATAAAGGAAGTTCACCTGAGGAAAAAGTTCGGAGACCCCTGATGTAGTGTATTGTTTTGTAGCATAGTTTTGTGTTTTTATGGAAAATTGTTGCATGGGAGCTTGGGTGATGAAGGTTTTTGAGCGGAACTTTGGACAGAATTGCACCTAACCGTAAAGAGGGTTCGGATAGGGCCTAGGAGAGATCGCTAGATTAATCAAACATACATGGATGACATATAAAAGATCTTCAGGCATGTTTTTGATGAGGGGACTATGCTATAACGTGGTAGAAGGCTCCAAAAGGTCAATTTTGCATAATACCCCCTCTTTAAAGACCTCATGTCATCTGAGAATAAAACCTGTGATCTTCTCGCTGCGAGGTGAACTCTAATCACTAATCCACATGGACACTACATAATACCACTCATTTAAAGGGCTCAAATTATGCTTATTTTATTATGTTATAATGTTGAATCGTCATCACAAACAGACCTGGAGTTGTGTTTTGTTTCATTCACACATGTTTAACACACAAACTGTATATTTCAGTTCTTTCAAATAGAAAACACTCCACCTTCCACCTTGTGATGTCATGTGGTAATCCAGGAAGTGCTCCACTATGTTTTTAAACTCCATACACCTTCACTAGAATCATTTGGATCCACTTCCAATCCAGTCCAGTTTATTTTTATAGCACGTTTCATAAACCAACAGTTTCCAAAGCACTGCACAAATGCATATTAAGAATAAAAAAGATAAATAAAATCATACTCAGATTGAATCATACTAGTCTTAAAACAAACAAAAAAAAATAGAGCAAAATCATAGAATAGAAATAAATAAATAAAACCAGTTAAAAAAAAAAAAAAAAGAGTCAAAGAGGACCACACAACTCACGCAAGGCTAATTTCAGCCCTGGAACTGCCAATCTCGAGTGTACTAAAGGTAAAAGGTAGATGTTAGCTTGAAAACTACCACTACATGACATCACAAGGTGGAACAGAGCATTTTGAGCTTTAGAGATGTAGTCAGACTTATAATAAACAGTTACTCAAACATGTAAATGAAACAAAACACACCTCCAGGTCTGTTTTTGAGGAGGTAGCAGCATTATAACAGCAAAAACGCACCATAATCAAGTTTGCGTAATATAGGACGTTTAAATCCATTGCCGAACGCATATCAGTGTAGTTTTCAATCCACAAAACCTCCCTCCAAATCCCAGTATCCGTGTAACACTTCTAAGGCTTAGTTAAAATGTTCCAGGATCTAACAGCTGTGTGAAGTTTTCAAAGCCGGGTAGATGGCTGCTCTGGCTTTTATCTTCCACCTGTCAGCGCGTTCACAACTCACTTTAAACAAGCACAAGCACAACCCTACGCAGGCCTCATTACGCACACATCTGCTCGGAGAGGACAGTCAGATCCACGCAAAACCTAAAACAGAAAATGCAGGCGCCGATGCTATGACGGTGGTTTGAGTAGTACGAATTTAGGGTTGTCAGAAGTATTGAAAATCAGATAATTGGAACGGAAACGAATATCGGAAGCAGTACTCATTTGAGCAAGTGTAGAAGCTGGGAAAAGTCACGTTCACAGGACAGAAGTGAACCTTTCCTGAATAGATTTAGAATGATTTTAAGCTGTGTCAGAGCAAGTATAAGAGCACATAGACTAGTATACCCCCATGGACCACTGAACGATTACACAAATATAAGACCACATGGAATATAAAAGAAACTACTATGATTTAATGTTGAAAATCACATTCTGTTTTGTTATTTTTATTGCGGTATTGAGTAATGAGTCTATTCCTTAGTATCATAATTAGGGCTAATTAATGCATGCGATTAATCACAAAGAAAAATGGCACTAATGTTTTTTTGTTTTTTTTTAATGCAGATTAATCACACAATTTATTTTGAACGCACATGCTCCTCTATGGAAAGTGCGGATGGTGACCTGAAAGGAGGCGCAGGTTATTAGGTCAGTGATCAGGTCTGTACACAAATGTGAAGATGACAGATGAGACTGTGACGTGCTCAAACGGCAAATTTCTCTGCAAAAAACTGCCCGATGAGACTTTAGATAAACTAAGGTAGTTTGCAGATATTCCAGCGATGAACTCTCTTTCCACAGAAGCACAACAAGTTTAAAATACCATCTTAAAGCAAAACACGGGTTTGATTCAGCGGCAGCAACGACGCTACTTGTACCAACAACAAGCCAAGCAGCAATATATTTCATTTTTGTCAAAATATTCTGGTCTTTTTTTTAAGAATAATTAACTGCGACACAATAACACAATATGGGTGGCAGCAGGTCAGTTAGTAGAGCGTTTGTCCACTAATTCGAAGGTTGGCGGTTCGAATTCTGCTCTTGACATAAAAAAACAAAACAGTTGGTTGAGCGGTCAGATCCACTGATCCACAGGTTGGCAGTGCCATTCCAGCTCCCACAGATGAATGATGTCAGTGTGTCCTTGAGCAAGACACTTAACCCACCTCGCCCCCAGTGTCTGTGTACACTGGTGTATGAATGTGTGTGAATGAGTGAGTGGTTCCTGGATAAAACTGTGAGCATTTACCATGAATCTAGACTAGTGATCTTCTGTATGTTTGCTTTGTTGCTTAAAGTTGTACTGTGGAACTTTTCTACGTGGGAGATCCTGGAATGTTCCACAGTATGACATTAAACTAGTATCTCTGTTACAAAAAAAAAAAGTCTAGATGAGAGAAACCAACATTCCTATTGTGAATATACCCGCCTCTCCTTAGATCTGAGCTGTAACTTGGCATAGTGGCATCACATGCTTGTCGCCATGGAGATAGACACAAACTGTATTTTGACTGCTTCATTATGGAAGAAAAGCTACTATGATTGTGATTTTTTGAAGCAGTTTCATTGCCTAGAGACACTATTGCTGTCCCTGGAATGTTCCGCAGTATGACATTAAACTTATCTATCTTGTATATTACTGATGTTTTTACTGCTCAAGAAAAACAAAATATAAGAAAAACATACAATCCTGCAACATTTGCACCTGCTGTCTCCATGGAGATAGACACAGACTATATTTTGGCTGCCTGATTATGAAAGAAAAACTGCTACAATTAACTAAGATTTTTGTGGGTTTGTAATTGAAGCAGTTATTTTGCCTATTCTACACTACGTAATTTTTTGTGAGAGAGACATTATTTCTGTGTATGAAATGTCCCGCAGTATGGCATTAAACTTACAACTTATCATTAACTTAGCTATTTTTTATTGCTGATGAAAAAAATAAATATATATATATATATAAGAAAAACATACATATGTTCTGTGAATCCAGAACTCCTGATTATTTAAAACCGTTGCGTTGCTCATCCCGTCGACGAAGAATAGGCTTATTATAACTGATGAGTGTTGTGTTTAGATCCAGTGTAGATTAAGTGATTGTCTTTGCGCCAGGATTTATGAAGATGAGAGCCTGTTTCATTCATAACACAATTACATAAAGATTTGCTTTCAGCCAATCATCTCTCTATGGCTGTGAAAATACATTCTTCCCCCATTCTTCCTGCTATTTCAGATATTCAGTGTTTTCTCAACCTGAATATGAAGGGTTTGTGTGTTAAATGTGTGAATGAAACAAAACACAACTCCAGGTATGTTTGTGATGAGAAGACAACATGACAACTTGAGGCCGAGACAAGACCAAGACTACAGCCCATCGAGACCGAATCAAGACCATCTTTGTCATTTTCGACATTTATTATATTTGTATTTTGCTGTTATTTTGGCACATGTATATCAAACGAGCCCACGGGCTGCCGAGAGACTCTCCCACAGATCGGTTAAGGTTTACTGGCGAAAGCAGCAGCTGAGTATCAGACCTCGAGTCCGAGACAGGGCCGAGTCCAAATGCCTTTGAGACCGAGAGAAGATCGAGTCAAAATACGGTTGAGTCTGAGACGAGAACAAAACTGTAAAAAAAAAAAAACGAGATTGAGACGGTTCTTAAGTACTACAACAGTATTACCCTGCACACGGCACGGAAAAGCAGTAGCATTGTATGTGTTAGACATTTTGAACATTTGTAGATGACTTTTAAAGACCTTATAACACGTAATAAGATGATAATAATAATAAGTATGTGTGTTTAATCATCCATGCAGAATGTTTAATTTATTTATTGGTTACGTTCATTATTAAAAGAGCATTTCCATAGTTTTGGCCACTTTGAGGATTTCTGTTTTTAAAGCCTTTACAACAGAAATGCATGAACACTTAGTCCACACAAGAGAGAGGAAGCAGAGTGAGGGGAGAAGCTGCGAGCGTCAGGAAGCCATTTTTAAAACCATTTCAACCTGTAGATACTCAGAGAGCCACAGAGGAAAGCACTTTATTGAATGAGTCAGCTTTGGCCCTCAGAGATGAAGGCTGAGGAGCAGGTACTCTGGAGAAGAGGAGATGTAGGCGGGAGCAAAGTGAGGTCTTCCAGGCTGAGTTTACGCTGGCTCCATTTGTCTACGCTTGAGTGACAGAAAATACTAGGAGTAGCTGCACTGCAAAAAGTTATTTATACAGTGAATTAAGAATATTTTAAGAATATTTTATCTTGTTCGGTCATAGGTATATTCTGACATTATTCCATAGTCAGTCAGTCTTATTATGCCTTTACACTTTATTCCTCACTGCCTCATCTTGACAACAGTTCATTCATAAATACAGCACGAGGAAACAAACAAATAAGAACAGTATAGCAAAGCACAAACTCGGTGTCATAATTCACGTATCTACCCAGAGTTAAACATTTCAACTTCTTTTTAAAATTGAAGAGAAGGAAGTGGTGCACAATTTTAGCTCTTCTGTACAGTTGTTCCAGAGTCCACTCCTCTCCTCCCTCAGTCTTCCAGATAGAATCCATGGGAAAAGGAGAAATTCGTCAATTCGAATTTGTCAACTGGACAAAAAAAAACAAAAAAAACAACAACTTTTGTCCAGTTGGTAAATTGAATTTCTCCTTTTGCCATTATTTTATCTTGATTTGAACTTTGACCTGATGTCATCAATGCAAGTAAATAAAGTGTAGTGGAATCTTTTTCTTTTTTTTTTTACTTACTTACTTACTAGCAAATGACACATTGCACATAAGAAAAATACTAAAAAAACATAAGAAAGATACTAAAATACTAAAAATCATAAGAAAAAT
Organism: Odontamblyopus rebecca; assembly: GCA_030686955.1. Taxonomy (NCBI): domain Eukaryota; kingdom Metazoa; phylum Chordata; class Actinopteri; order Gobiiformes; family Gobiidae; genus Odontamblyopus; species Odontamblyopus rebecca. The sequence goes on along the minus strand of CM060673.1, from coordinate 29,103,449 downwards.
ACTAAAAAACATAAGAAAGATACTAAAATACTAAAACACATAAGAAAGATACTAAAATACTAAAAAACAAGAAAAATACTAAAATACTAAAAAACATAAGAAAGATACTAAAATACTAAAAAACAAGAAAAATACTAAAATACTAAAAACATAAGAAAGATACTAAAATACTAAAAAACATAAGAAAAATACTAAAATACTAAAAAACAAGAGAAATACTAAAATACTAAAAAACATAAGAAAAATACTAAAATACTAAAAAACAAGAAAGATATTAAAATACTAAAAAACATAAGAAAGATACTAAAATACTAAAAAACATAAGAAAAATACTAAAATACTAAAACACATAAGAAAGATACTAAAATACTAAAAACAGAAGAAAAATACTAAAAAACATAAGAAAGATACTAAAATACTAAAAAACAAGAAAAATACTAAAATACTAAAAAACATAAGAAAAATAAAATATTAAAATGCTAAAAAACATAAGAAAAATACTAAAATAGTAAAAAAATAAGAAAGATACTAAAATACTAAAAAACATAAGAAAGATACTAAAATAGTAAAAAAATAAGAAAGATACTAAAATACTAAAACAACTAAAATACTTAATTTAATTACCTTAATTTTTCAGGGTTTGGGTGGCGACTTATACTCAGGTGTGATTTATATATTACATTTTTCACACCATATATATGAATCCTATATATGAATCAAAATAAATCATTATCCGTTTTTTTCATTTTGGTTTTAGGGACAAATAATAAAGAAAATAGTTGTTTTTTTCATTTTCTTATTTTTGGTTCTACAAAAACATGGATTCTTCTCTATCGGGTGGTTTTTAATTACTATAACTTCTTTAATTTTGCCTTTCAAGATGAAATGTTGGTTCTTGGTCTCTGATTTTATAAAATAAATTTCCCCCAAAAAGTGCGACTTATATATGTATTTTTCTTCTTTGTTATGCATGTTTTGGCTGGTGCGACTTATACTCCGGAGTGATTTATAGTAAAAAAAAATACAGTAATCCAAGTCCAGAAATCCCACTGTAGAACCCCCAAACTGTTAATTTGTCTGAGAAGTGAAACCGTCTTTTCAGTAGATGTATGTGTAATCCCTCAGTCGATTCAGCAAAAAAAAAAAATGACTTTTCTCAACTGGATAAACGTTTTAAAGTGAAGATGTTCTGCTGCTCTTCAGTTGTGGTCAGATTGCTGGTGGACACTGTCTTATATCTGTCTATATGAGGCAGTCCAATTGTCCAGTTTGATGAAATTGAATTGTTCTTTTCCTTCATTTTAGTACTCAAACTTTTTGATTCGTGGCCCGTGAACCTGCTTGTATCCATGGATATGTTATTTCTCTGTCTGGAATGTTCCACAAGATGACATTTAAACAGCTTTACCTTTACATTTATTCAATTACAGGTGGTTTTATAGCTCAAAAATACCTTGAAAAACAGGGATTCTGACTGTGAGCGGGGTCGCTTCTCCACAGATCTGACTTGTAACTTGGTTTGGTTTGATCTTGAAGACAGAAAGGTTTAACTGCGAAACATTCCAGATAACATTCCAGCAATAACATCTCCATGCAAGAAGGAAAGCATTTGATAGACCCTCCACCAATCTTGAAGAGCAGGGCAAGTCCTTGAAACTGGTCCAAAAATCTAATAAAGTCTCAGAGGAAACACATTTGCAGCTGTGGATGAGTGTTGCCGTGCTAATTCCGCGCATATGTCGTACAGTCCTCGAATTCCACACAGGAAGCAGCATCTCCTTGAAGATGAAAAGCTCCTCCCGCTTCTGATTTCTGCTGCGTCTGGTTCTTCTCGTTCTTCCCACCAGTAATTATCCATGGTCCTCCTTCCTGGTCCTCCTAATCAGATCTGCGTCCGCTCTCCAAATTGTCCCCTCCAAAAGCTCTCCACTAATCAGGGGAAGAGAGGAGGGGGAAGGAGAGGAGACGAGGAGAGGAGGGAGGGGAGCAGATGCTGAGGGGGTCTGGGCCACTGCGAGCTATAATTTGGGCTGGTTAGATTCCGAACACGAAGTACGAAGATAAGATTTCAGTATGGTTCTGGTTCGGTTTTGTTCACAATAGTTTTGAATAGTCAGTAACATATGGAGATTAAGTCGTGGAGAACCTTCTAGAAGAAAAGTCGCTTAAGGTTGAAGGTCCTTTATGACGCAAAATTGACATGTTATAATGCTGTTATCTCATTTAAACAATAGTTGGAGTTTTGTTTCATACATACATGTTTGAGTAAGTCTATTATTAGTCTGTCTACATCTCCAAAGCGCAAAATGCTCTGTTCCACCTTGTGATGTCATGATTTTTAAGTTAACAACTGCCATTTATATTTTGTTTAGTAGAGATTGGAAATTCCAGGGCTTGAATCCAGGTTCAAACCAATGTTTCCTTCTCTTTTTAATTTTATGATGATTATTTAGGTTTTGATTTTTTTGGGGCTATAGATGTTCACAGATTAAATGTCAACCATTTAATAATAATAATGCATCAGTTTTATATAGCACTTTTCTGGACACTCAGAGACGCTTTACAGAGCATTATTCATTCACTCCAGACCTGGTGGTGGTAAAATACTATTGTAGCCACAGCTGCCCTGGGGCAGACTGACGGAAGTGAGGCTGCCAATCTGCGCCATTGGCCCCTCCGACCACCACCACCATTCACACACAAACCACTTTCATACTAGGCAATGTGGGTGATGTGCCTTGCCTAAGGACACAATGACAGTTTTTGCGACTGGCGCCCCCCTGTGGTACCTGGAATTCCCAGTGGTCTCCCATCCAAGTACTAACTAGGCCCGGCCCTGCTTAGCTTCTGAGATCTGACGGGATCAGGCTTTGACGAGCCGGTATGACCACCATTTAAACTGCACAAATCTCTCTGTCTATGCTAATATTGACGCCGCAACTTCGATTTTTAATTTTAATTCTAGAATCAGTCTGAGTGAACAAGTTATTTATGTTTTATTCATGACCACAGCGTTAGCTTTGATCAGGAGTAGCTCACTAATGTTCGTCAGTGTTCGCCTTCAGTTTTCGTTGCTTTCTCTCTTTTTTTGATAATTGTGGATAAATTCTTCATGGGCAGAATACGTTCTTCATCGACCGTGTTGGATGAAGATTTGGTGTTGGGGCAGATTTATGAAGCTGCTCCAAAATATGCTACACTTTTTCACAGGGATTTTGCCATAGAAAAGCATCGACCGGAAGTTGCGTGACTCAGCATCGCGTCACTTCCTGCTGTTGTGATAATCGTCTATTGTGCTATACAAATAAACTTGCCTTGCCTAAATCACCCAAATGGTTATAGTGAAGGTGTATGGAGTTTAAAAACAGAGCGGAGCACATCCTGTATTACCACGTGACATCACAAGCTGGAACAGAATGTTTTCCGTTTGAGAGAAGAACTCAGCCTAAATATGCAGGGTTAGTGTCTTAAACATGTGTGAATGAAACAAAACACATTACATCACATTATAACAAAGATTAGAAAATAGTGTAATATGAGCCCTTTAAACACACTTTATTGTCCCCGTTAATACTGGACAATCAGGAGCAGTGGGAACATTCCTCCAGACACAAAATAAGTGCGTTTTAAAATGTGCTTCTGTTCATAGCTCTGAGCAAACAGCACTGCAAACTATTACTTCTGTGTTAGTTCTAAAAATGACTTGAATTCTGAATATTTCCTGGGTCCTGATTTAGAAGTGGTTTAGTCCTAGTTTAGACCTGGTTTTGTCCTGGTTTTGCCCTCGTTTAGTCCTAGTTTAGTCCTGGTTTGGTCTTGGTTTAGTCCTAGTTTAGTCCTGGTTTAGTCCTGGTTTTGCCCTGGTTTAGTCCTAGTTTAGTCCTAGTTTAGTCCTGGTTTGGTCTTGGTTTAGTCTAGGTTTGGTTCTGGTTAAATTCTGCTTAAATCCTGGTTTAGTCCTAATTTAATTCTGGTTTAGTCCCAGTTTAGTCCTAGTTTAGTCGTGGTTTTGCCCTGGTTTTGTCATGGTTTTTCTTGGTTTTGTCCTGGTTTAGTTCTGCTTTGGTCCTGGTTTAGTCTTGGTTTACTCCTAGTTTAGTCCAGGTTTAGCTCTGATTTAGTCCTGGTTTTGTCCTGGTTAAGTCCTGTTTTTTTTTTTTTTACAGCGCCCCCTTTCAAAATATTTTTGTGTAAATTCCATTGGCAGATTAACCTAAATTCCTTCTTTTGCTCTCTTAGCTATAATCATTTCTTTATATTTTCATTTAAACATGGTCATATTTGGTCATTTTTTGAGCTCATCACTCATACACTTTTGACCCCACAAACTGACATACAAAAACATTTCCTTGTTGAACCGACTCGGGCCATTTTAAAGAGATGCATTCCCCTTAAATTATAAATACTTTCACTTTCAATAAAATATTTCAGAATATTTTGAGGTAGTTCTTTCCTTTTTGCCTTGCACATTATTTTTGCTGTCTGGAAGCTTATCAGATCCTTAAGTTTGAACGTTTTTGAAGTGATAAATGGCTGGTTGGTGCGGTCATAAAACCCAGCGTTATGAATTATTCGCAGAGCTCTTTTCTGTAATATGAATAGTGGTTCTAATATTGTTTTATAGTTATTACCCCAGATATCAGCGCAGTATGTCAAATATGGTGCATTTAAAGAACAATGAAGTGTAGAGTAGAGAGTAGAGCTTCCCGTCCAGAAAGTATTTGTCCTTAACTTTTATACCAGACCAGACTTGAGACTTGACTTTGATAAAATGGACTAAGACTTGGGAATCGACTTGGACTTGAGGCCTGTGACGAGGAGACTTGATGCTTCACCTAAAAATATATGTTTTTAGAAAAGACTTTTCTATTTTCTATTTCTATTTCTACAGTTGATGCATGTGGTGCTTTATTTTCCAGAAACAAATTGGTCCACACACTTCTGTTTGTTACGTTGGATGTAACTGAAGTATATCCTCAAATGTACTACAGTAATATACAGTAGAATACAATAATACACAGTACAATACAGTAAAACAGAGGAAACTACACTGAACATGATCCTTCCATTTCAGTGCAGATTCCATGACAAAATAACTAACGTAAAGCCCTTTTAAATCTTAATTCTTTATATTCTGACTGTAATGATTCACATTAAGATCTTGCATTTCTACAACTTTTAAATAAATACTCATGTACAGCTCTGGAAAAAATAAGAGACCACTGCAAAATTATCAGTGTCTTTGATTTTACTATTTGTAGGTCTGTGTTTGAGTAAAATTAACATTTATGTTTCATTCTATAAACTACTGACAACATTTCTCCCAAATTCCAAATAAAAACATTGCCATTTAGAGCATTTATTTGCAGAGAATTACAAATGGTCAAAATAACATCCATCCATCCATCCATCCATCTTCTCCCGCTTAATCCGGCTGGGTCGCGGGGGCAGCGTGCTGCCCAATACTCATAGCACCTGACCCCCCTATGAACCCCTCTGCAGGTGGTGAGCCCACAGGAGGGTGGACATCATGGTCCTTGATGTTAGTTCATAGGGGTCAAAATAACAAAAAAGATCAAATGTTTTCAGACCTCATATAATGTGAAGAAAACAAAATCAAATTCATTTTAAAACAATAAAATACTAATGTTTGAAGAGTTCAGAAATCAATATTTGGCGGAATAATAATAATAAATGAACACAGCAGTGGTTTTTCTCCTTTTCCTCCTTAAATCAGATTTGGTTGAGGTGATCTCCTCATCAGTGCCTCATGAAGCAGAATGAGGTGTGTTTGTGTTGAATTCAACAGACGCTGGAATAAAACGGCCGTCACACATGTAGAGACGCTTATTTCAGAACAAAAAAATGCAGTGGTCTCTTATTTTTTTCCAGAGCTGTATAAATATACCATGACTTTTTAAGTAAAATTTAGCTTAAAAGTCGTCTAAATTGCAAAAATTGACTTGAAATTGTGAAGCTCAGAGCAGACGACTTGGACTTGACTTGGACTTATGGGCCAGTGACTCGAGACTTGACTCAGACTTGCCTGTCTTTGACTTGGGACTTGACTCGGACTTGACTTGAGACTTACTTGAGACTTGCAAAACAACGACTTGATCCCACCTCTGTCTAATACTGTTATGCTTGTTTTTTTTTGTTTTTTTTGCTGTTTTAGTATGTATATATTGCATGTGTTCTTTAGGTTTTTCATCAGTAATAACACCAAGAAATGTATTTGTATTTTCTTTAGACAATAGATTCTAAAGATGATCTGAGTTCTTTCTATATTCCCATGTGGTCTTAGTGTTCCATGGACGTATACTAGTCTACGTTCTCTCATATTTGTTCTGCTACAGCTCAGGATCATTCTAAATCTATTCAGGAAACGTTCATTTCTTTCCCGTGAATGTGTGTATCTAGTTTTAGTATTGATTAGCATCTGATTTTTGATACTTCTGACAAACCCAAACCCAGAACCTTGCAGCTGTGAGGCGACTGCAGAGCCACCGTGTTACCCTCGGATTTCCCTCTCGACTTTCCTGGCCCCCGGTCCCGTTTCTCTTAATTGACACTGGCAGTTTTTCCTGATGTTTGGAGCGTGGCGTAAACAGCCTTGAATCCACTCAGCGGAGCACGTCTCTCTCCCGTCAGTTTTTCATAAAAGATCTTCTGCTCGGATCTCTCTCGCTCCAGTCACGGTTCGGCTCCAACAATTCTCCAGCTCTGCCTCAGCCTCCAAATGTGTCAATCTCTTTTCATTTCTGTTCATAGCTCTGAGCAAACAGCACGGAAAACTATTACATCTGTATTAGTGATAAAAATGACTTGAATTCTGAATGTTTCCTGGTCCTGGTTTGGTCCTGATTTAGTCTTGTTTCAGTCCTGGTTTAGCCTTGGTTTGGTCTTGGTTTAGTCCTAGTTAAGTCCTGGTTTTGCACTGGTTTGGTCATGGTTTAGTCCTGGTTTAGCTCTGGTTAAGTCCTGGTTTTGTACTGGTTTGGTCATGGTTTAGTCCTGGTTTAGCTCTGGTTAAGTCCTGGTTTTGTACTGGTTTGGTCATGGTTTAGTCCTGGTTTAGCTCTGGTTAAGTCCTGGTTTTGTCCTGGTTTGGTCTTGGTTTAGTCCTGGTTTAGTCCTAGTTTAGTCCTGATTTTGTCCTGGTTTTGTACTGGTTTGGTCTTGGTTTAGTACTAGTTTAGTCCTGGTTTTGTCCTGGTTTTGCTCTGGTTTATACCTACTTTAGTCTCGGTTTTGTCCTTGTTTTGTACTGGTTTGGTCTTGGTTTAGTACTAGTTTAGTGCTGGTTTTGTCCTGGTTTATACCTACTTTAGTCTCGGTTTTGTCCTGGTTTGGTCTTGATTTAGTCCTGGTTTAGTCCTGGTTTTGTTCTGGTTTAGTCCTAGTTTAGTCCTGGTTTTGTTCTGGTTTAGCCCTGGTTTAGTCCTGGTTTTGCCCTGGTTTGGTCTTAGTTTAGTCCTGATTTAGCTTTGGTTAAGTCTTGGTTTTGTCCAGGTTTGGTGCTGATTTAGTCCTTGTTTGCTTTTGGTTTAGTCCTGGTTTTGTCCTGGTTTTGCCCTGGTTTGGTTTTGGTTTAGTCCTGGTTTAGTCTAGGTTTGGCACGGGTTAAGTTCTGGTTAATTTCTGGTTTAGTACTAGTTTATTCTATATCTTTAGCAAATGATTTGATTTGAGAAGATTTGACTAGTTTTGGTTTGTTTGTATAATCATTTAAAGCCAATTTGTCAGTGGCTTAATATTTGGTAATATAATAAAAACATGCATTCTGTATGTGTGCTCACCTCTCCAGAGATCTGACCTGTAACTTAAATATGCGTTCATTGCCGTACTGTCCATGCAAAACAATTCTAATAATGATTTTGTAGCAGAAACATATTAACTCACCGTATATTCCTGTTTGCAGTAGTAGTTTTAGTTCATGCACAATAAAGTCCTGCATGAAACTAAATCTCCATTGTTTTCTGTTACAGCGCCCCCTAGCGTGCGGATCATCCACTCAGGACATGCGTGTAACGTGGACGAGGAGAGGCACACGGAGAGAGTGTACACCATCAGAGAAGGAGAGACTCTGGAGCTCACATGTCTGGTGACCGGACACCCCAGACCACAGGTGAGGACTCCGGATTATGTAGGCCTGGTTTAGTCCTGGTTAAGTCCTGGTTTGGTCCTCGTCCAGTCCTGGTTAAGTCCTGTTTTGGTCCTGGTCTAGGGCCTGTTTTTTTCTGATTTAGTCCTGGTTTAGTCCTATTTTTTTCTGATTTAGTCCTGGTTTTGTCTTGGTTTTGTTCTTATTTAGTCCTGTCCTGGTTTAGTCCTGGTTAAATCCTGTTTTGGTCGTCATCTAGTCCTGGTTTAGTTCTGGGCTAGCCCTGCATGGTTTAGTCCTATTTTTTTCTAATTTAGTCCTGGGTTTGTCTTGGTTTTGTTCGTATTTAGTCCTGTCCTGGTTTAGTCCTGATTTGATCCTAGTTTAGTCCTGTTTTGGTTCTGGTTTAGTCCTGGTCTACTCCTGGTTTAGTCCTGTTTTTCATTTATTTATTTATTTTTTCTTGTTTAATCCTGGTTTTGTCTTGATTTTTTAGTTCTAATTTAGTCCTGTCCTGGTTTAGTCTTGTTTTGGTCCTGGTCTAGTCCTGGTTTAGTTCTGGGTTGGTCCTGGTTTATTCCTGTTTTTCTCTAGTTTAGTTTAGTCCTGGTTTTGTTCTTATTTAGTCCTGTCCTGGTTTAGTCCTGGGTTAGTCCTGATTTGGTCCTGGTTTAGTCCTGGTTTATTCCTGGCCTAGTCCTTGTTTAATCCTGGATTGGTCCTGGTTTAGTCCTGTTTTTGTTCTTATTGAGTCCTGTCCTGCTTTAGTCCAGGATTAGTCCTAATTTGGGCCTCATTTAGTTCTTGTTTATTCCTGGTTTAGTCCTATTTTGGTCCTGGTTTAGTCCTGGTCTAGTCCTGATTTAGTTCCGGGTTGGTCCTAGTTTAGTCCTGTTTTTTTTTTCTTTTTCTAAGTCCTGGTCTTGACTTGGTTTTGTTCTTATTTAGTACTGTCCTGGTTTAGTCCTGGTTTAGTCCTGATTTGGTTCTCGTGTAGTTCATGTTTATTCCTGGTTTAGTCCTGGGTTAGTCGTAATTTGGTCTTGGTTTAGTTCTGGTTTATTCCTGTTTTGGCCGTGGTCTGTTCCTGGTTCAATCCTGGTTTAGTCTTAGTATAGTCCTGGTTTTGTCTTGGTTTTGTTCTTATTTAGTGTTGCCCTGTTTTGGTCCTGGTTTAGTCCTGGTTTAGTCATGGTTTAGTCTTAGTATAGACCTGGTTTAGTCCTGTCTTTTGTTCTTATTTAGTCCTGTCCTGGTTTAGTCCTGGGTTAGTCCTGATTTGGTCCTGGTTTAGTCCTGGTTTGTCTTGGTTTTGTTCTTATTCAGTCCTGTCCAGGTTTAATCCTGGTTTGGCCCTGAATCAGCCTCGATTTCGTGCTGTAGTCCTGATATAGACCTGGTTCGATCTCTTTCATCTCTTTCAGGTCCTGCTTTATTCATTCATTGTTTCCCACATTGTTTCACACTCACACTTGTGTTCAGAGTGATTCACAATCGCTGTGAAACCGAGGCCATTTTTAAACCCCAAACACGTGATTGTTGACAGACTTTATGCCTCAGAACTAATACGGCAGGTTTATGGAGCTAATCACCACTGAATAACAAGGTTTGTGAATTTGTGGGTGTTTGGATTCTTCTTGTGGAATCAACAAAATAAAACAAAACTGCAGATTAGAAGTTAATGATGGGGAAACGCTGTTAAAACACAATTACAAGCTTAAAATGTCCGCTTTAAGTTATATGAATACTTTGGAGTCACATCCTGGGACTGTTCTGCATGTGTGTCTGTGATGGAAAGTTCAGCAGTTACCATGGTGACAAAAGTTCTTCTGAAAGCTCAAGAAAAATGGAATACAAAATGGATTAAAACAGCACATTTTCAGGAGCCTGTGATCAGTCCGAGCGTTCATGGTCCTGTTTAGGAGTTTGATTTTCTTTTTTTTGTTTACCTCCCATTCTCTTTTTTATTTACTCCTTCAGAATAGTTCCATAATTTGAAGGTCCATACATGTACATGTATACATATATACACATATCTACACTCATATATCCACCTATTTATATGTACATATACACTCATATACATATTACCACACACAGGTACATACATAGACCCACATGCATATACATACCTGTATACGTGCGTGCGCATAGATATGTGCACTCACTCACATCAACAAAATATATAGTTCAGTCCTGTTTAGTCCTGGTTTGGTCCTATTTTAGTCCTGGTTTTGATCTAGTTTAGTCCTAGTTTAGTCCTGGTTTAGTCCTGGTTTGGTCCTGGTTTAGTCCCGATCAACAAAACAACAAAAGATACACACACACACACCACATATATATATATATATATATATATATATATATATATATATATATATATATATATATATATATATATATATATATATATATATATATATATATATATATATATATATAGATATAGATATATAGATATATATATGTATATGTGTATATGTGTGTATATGTGTGTATATATATATATATATACACACATATACATACACACACAGAGAGACATATGCCCATATATACATACACATATACCCAGAAATATACATCCGAATACATGGACCCATGAATATAAATCTTTAAATATAAATTGTTAACTGTCTGAAACGAGGTAATTTCCTTTTTATTTTTATTTATTTATTTTTTATTTGTTTGATTTTGAACAAAAAGGTGAGAGCCACAAACTGAAAAACTGTTCACTGTCACAAATCATCTCAAGTGTTGTAATTCCAGCTAAAATTTCTGCTCAGATTGTGTTAAAAAAAAGGTGAGATTGAAGTTTTTTCCTGCAATCTCTCAACTTCCCTCTTGATAAAACATAGCGCTCACTGCACAATGTATTGTTCTACTTCTTCAGGCCGATTTCCGTCACTTCTTTGCTCATTTGAACTTTTCTTTCACCGGCTTCTTGTCTTGTCTTCACATATACCTCGGCCTTAAAGTGGATTACGCGTTTAATCTGTTAATTATTGATGTTTGTGGATGCGTCACGCACCTGCTTGTGAACAACCCACAACAACAAAAGGCAGTGAAGCGCTAATGAGGACGAGGCACAAAACAGAGGCAACAGCTGTCAAAACAAAATGTATAGAGCTGCAGAACCAGGGCCATGCCAGAGCAGGAGAGCCCAGGGAATTATCAAAGCCTTTTCCAGCCCAATGAGACACTTTCAGCTGCATCTAGTGCACCAGAAACACTCACACGGTGGATAGGCATTTGGAGTCCTGGTTTAGTCCTGGTTTAGTCCTGATGTAGACTTGGATTAGTCCTGATTTAGTCCTGATTTAGTCCTGGTTTAGTCCTGATTTAGTCCTGATGTAGACTTGGATTAGTCCTGATTTAGTCCTGGTTTAGTTCTGATTTAGTCCTGATGTATGCAGGTGCTCCACACTGGATATTAGAACCAGGAATTTGGTTTGAGAAACAGGGAACAATAATCTGTTTTTTTTCCATTATTCACTTAAGCACAAAATCTAAAAATGAAAAAAAAAAAAAGGTATCTGTTTTTTTTTTTTTTTTCATTTTGGTTTTGGAGAAAAATAATGAAGAAAATAGTTATAGCCAGAGTGCGAAATATGGGGGGGTGGGGGGGGGGGGGGGGGGGTGCAAACAGCGCTGAGCGACGACGCCCTGTCTACAGCTCGACATGTGTGAACACAGAACTCCAGGCAACCGCGCCCCAGCACGGCACGGCCCAGCGCGAGTGCCCCGGGTACAGCAGGAGTTGGGGCGACAAACACAGTCTAACTGGAGATCACTGGACATCCCTCAGTCATGAGAAGTACCTCAGGTCACAGCACATTATTTCACCTGTTATGTGACTGTTCTAAAGATAAAGAGAGAAGAAGCACTTCACTCACACTGTTGTAATGTTAGGGTAAATAACTAGGCTTAGCTATTCTGCATAACTACTGCTATATTTCATTATTGTACCGAGGTCTTGTGAAGATAAAGGCTCTGATCACAGCTGTCAGACTCAGACTCACTGTATGTCAATGCAAATGTATGATATTCCAATCTATCTAATCGCAAACTAACTAAATAGGACAAGAACTGCTGATAGGGATGATGTCATGACTTGTTGGACAGATAACACCCGCATGGAGTCTGATTGGACTGTGTGACGTGCCAAGAGGCCCAGCTGGCCTGTGCACCAACCATAGAACTATAATAAAATCTTATTATACATCCATGGCACCAACGAAGAGGCGCTAAGTCTAAACCACGGTCACCTCCCACAATACTTTGCATATAAAAATCATTGTATAGGCGTAAATATTCAGTCTCTGCATGGGAATGTCAGCACAGACTCCTTGTACAAGTTTGGCTTTCTAATATTTGAATAAGTAATTATCTGGACTTTATTTCTGTTTCAAGAGTATTTTTGTCAAGCAGAAACTAACGAACACGCAAGGAAAAACCTGGTTTCCTCTAACTAACTAACTAACTAACTCTATCTATCTATCTATCTATCTGTTCGGAGATGGGGATCCCCCCAAATACTGACGGGTATTTCGCACACTAGTTATAGCTATACAAATAAAGTTCCCTTGCCTTACTGTATTACCACATGACATCACAAGGTGGAACAGACTGTCTAAAATATGCAGGGTTTGTGTGTTAAACATGTGTGAATGTAACTAAACACAACTCCAGGTTTGTTTTTTATGAGACCGATCAGAAAATAGCGTAGTATGGGCCCTATTACCATATCTTCATACTGCGGACACTTTGCTCTCCCTAATCTCATCTACACAATCTAGACTTTTATGAAATATTGGGATGCCATTTCAAACCTGCCTGTCTCGCCTGTTTATTAACCCCCGAATCGCTCCATCTCAAACAGGGAAATGTTACGCGTGACTTTGTTTGGATCTCATTTGCTTTTACAAATGTCAAACTGCCGAGCATTAACTGGCTGCTCCTCACCACGGCGCTGCCCGTCCGAGCTCTCGCCTGTGAGTTAACCTTTGGAACGGCTCGGGTTGTTGTTTCCTATTTGCTTGATAACGCAAATTACCCAGAATTCTCCTCTGCTATGCTGCCTCATTTACGTTCATTAATATAATAATCCTCTGGTCGATAGATGGTTTTGAGATTTAGTCCTGTCCTGGTTAGTCCTGGTTTGGTCCTGGTTTAGTCCTGGTTTTGTCCTTATTTAGTCCTGGTTTGGTTCTGGTTTAGTCCTGTTTTAATCCTGTTTTAGTCCTGGTTTAGTCCTGGTTTAGTCTTAGTTTAGACCAAGTTTAGTTCTGATTTCGTCCTGTCTTTTTCCTGGTTTAGTCCTCTTTTAGTCCTGATTTGGTCCTGTTTTAGTCCTTGTTTGGTCCTAGTTTAGTCCTGGTTTTGTCCTAGTTTAGTCCAGGTTTGCTCCTGGTTTAGTCCTGATTTAGTCCTGATTTGGTCCCGGTTTAGTCCTGGTTTAATCCTGGTTTGGTCCTAGTTTAGTCCTGATTTAGTCCTGGTTTGGTCCTGGTTTAGGCCTGATTTAGTCTTAGTTTAGACCAGGTTTAGTTCTGGTTTAGTCCTGATTCAGTCCTGGTTTGTTCCCAGTTTGGTCCTGGTATAATCCTAGTTTGGTCCTCGTTTAGTCCTTTTTGCTCATAGTTTAGTCATAGTTTAGTTCTGGTTTGCTCCTATTTTAGTCCTGGTTTAGTCCTGTTTTAGTTCCTGTTTTGGTCCTGGTTTTGTCCTAGATTAGTCCTGATTTAGTCCTGGTTTGGTCCTGGTTTAGGCCTGATTTAGTCTTAGTTTAGACCAGGTTTAGTTCTGGTTTAGTCCTGATTCAGTCCTGGTTTGGTCCCAGTTTGGTCCTGGTTTAATCCTAGTTTGGTCCTGGTTTGGTCCTAGTTTAGTCCTTTTTGCTCATAGTTTAGTCATAGTTTAGTTCTGGTTTGCTCCTGTTTTAGTCCTGGTTTAGTCCTGTTTTAGTTCCTGTTTTGGTCCTGGTTTTGTCCTAGTTTAGTCCTGATTTATGCCTGATTTCATCCTGGTTTCGTCCTGGTTTGTTCCTGTTTTAGTCCGCGCTTTCGTGTGTGAGTTCACCTTTTGAACGGGCTCATGTTGTTGTTTCCTATTTGCTTGATGACCCAAATTACCCAGAATTCTCCTGTGCTGTGTCGGCTCATTTACATTCATTAATATAATCCTCTGATCGATAGACACTGCTCTCAGTTTGTTCCCCGTGGAAACCAGCGCAAAGACCATATCGATTTTTATGTTTCACTTTCAAACTTCAGACCTGTAAAATTAGCAAAAAGCAGATTACACAAATGATCACAAAATTGTATTATTTATGGTTTCAGGTGATAGAAAGAACAGATTTTTGGAAATAAATTCATCCTAATCTGTTTTTATGACTTTAATGTCTGTGTAGATTGTCCCTTCAAATAAAGACTAAACTAAACCAGAAATTTTATTGGTCACAAAGTCATTTTCTTGCAGATAAAACTGCAGATAAACACACTAATTAAATTCCTGATTATCTGACATTAATTAATTCAGTTTATGATTATACACAGTCAGTACACCGCCAACTTCTTTTGACCTCCAGGGGCAGAAAATGGAACTTATTTCTTTAAAACTGTTAACTTATTCCACAGAGATTCAATTATTTTATGTAACTGCCTGATTTATCCTTCAGATAACTACTGAACGTGAATAAAAATGATGTAAATAGTGTCATTATGTTATATTATATTAAAGGCCCAATCACAATATCGACTTAAGTGATATCATGAAACCGATACCCGACCCATTCTTCAGTAGCGGTGCCAATATTCAATACCAATATGGGAATCGGTGCACCCTGCCTCACATCATATTATTCAAGGCCAATAATATTTAACACAGATGGGGCCAAGTCAAATTTAAATTGTTCAAATGCAGATTTTTATTGTAATATAGTGAGTTCTTGGGTCTAGTCGCTGAAAGAAATGATCAGGTTCAACATTTATGGATTTCACTTTTGAGTATTTAATGGTAAAGTACAATAGGCTTCATTCATGAAACTTTCTTCCAAACAGATTTGTACTTAAGGCCTTCTTATGAACATTTTTGACATTCATAAAACTGAAAATGTTCTCCTGGAAGAACAAATCCTACAAACAGTCAGAACTCGTAAGAACAAAAATTCAACTGTTTTAGAATATTATTACTCTGATAATGCAACAATGATATAAGTGATATATCGTCCTGGTTTGGTGCTTATTTAGTCCTTGTTTAGTCCTAGTTTAGTCCTTGTTTAGTCTTGGTTTAGTCCTGTTCTAGTTCTGGTTTGGTCCCGGTTTGGTCCTGGTTTAGACCAGGTTTAGTCCTGGCCTTCTTATGAACATTTTTGACATTCACAAAACTTTTTTTCTGAACTGAAAATGTTATGTTAAATCCTACGAACAGTCAGGAGCACTTATAAGAACAAAACTTCTACTGTTGTGTGACCCAATCATATTTCTGAGGCGTTTTATAGAGCATGTGTTCTGTTAGCACTAACAGACCTTCTCCAGGCTACAGTGAGCCTCAGTCTGTCCCAGCCCCAGTGCTCTCCATATGGGCCTCTGTCACAGCCCTGAGCCTGGTCACCACCCTGACCCCCCATGACCAGAGCGAACTCTTATGCACCAGCTCTCCTCCCTCACTATTTACCACAGGTTAAACTTAAATATTCCCTCCCTGAGTGTGTTCATGTGAGTCTGGACATTTGGAAATCGCCTCTGAAGGTGTAAAACATCTGTACTCTGTAGACGCGCTACACCTGACCTTCCTATTCACTCTCTCGCACTTTCACATGTCATAATACCAAACCTACATTGGCCATATATGTAAGTTCTAACAAAATACATATTCATTTTCCAGTGTAGAGGTGTTCGTAGCTGGATGTTGGTGAATTAAGTGCAACTGTCACTTAAGAAGGAATTTGTCTGCTTTAGAACGCTTTGTGAGTTCAGCATCTTCTTAAAGCGGACGTTACGAAAAAAAATGTGACTTTCAGAAGGAGCAGATGACGACAGTAAAAGTCTCCCGAACTCCAGCAGCGTATTCCCTCCACATGGACGGGTTTAAAGAGAAGACACAGACTCATTATTTATGCCTTTTACTAATGAGACTAATGATCAGAAAGAACTGCAGCGCCGGCTTCAAACACAACACAGAACTCCACCGCCGTGTTCTGAAACGGTCCTGGAGGAGAGGTCTCTGAGGGGATGGAGAGAAGGAAAAAAAGGGAGAGAGGGAAGAAAAAGGACAGATCAGGGAGGGAAACAGAAGAGTAAGGCTGAGTATGAGCGATGTGTACGAGAAGGAGGAAAGGAGGGAGCCGAGGGCGGAAAGGAAGGAGAGATAGACTGAGAGAAAGCTGGAGAGTGTGGGCGAAAGTGGGAAAGAAAGGAGAGGGGGTAGAGAGAGAGGAAATGATAGAAAGGAAAGCAGAGAGAGAGGGAAAGGAGGGGAGAAGCACAGCGAGTCAGAGAGAGATATGCAGGTAATTTCCCTGGTGGAGCAGTAAAGTTTGTCTAAAGTCTAAAAGGGGAAAAAGGAAGGATAGAGCGAGGGAGAAAAAGAGGGCAGCGAGAGACACGATGAGAGAGAGGAGGAGGAAAAAGAGTGAGAGAGAGAGAGGTTATATGAGGTGTCTGGAGCCCTGGGGCGATGATGCTGATGGAAGTGGAAGAGGATGAGGGGATGCAGCTCACTAAGGCAGAGGTCACATGGGAAAAAATGCAAAAATGAATTAAAAAATGCCCAAAAAAAGAGCAAACTCTACTCCATATTTCTTTAAAAGTGACTTACGTAACAGAGGAGCTTTGTATCTGTGCTCAGCATTCTCACAGACCCAGCACAGCAGGAATGTCGGATATTTCTGCTTTCTGATCCGAAAATCTTCCCAAATCCAGCCTCATATCCCTCTAGTTAAAGGTGCATTGTGGAACTTTGCTGGTGGAGGGTCCATCAAAGGCTTTTTCTCCATGGAGACGCTATTGCTTTGCCTGGACTGTTTCACAGTATGACATTAAACCTTTCTATCTTCAAACTAGACCACGTAACAGGTCAGATTTGAGTATTTTCGAGCTATAAAATCACCTGTACTTAAATAAATGTAAGGTAGAGCTGTTTAAAGTCATACTGTGGAACATTCCAGGCAGAGTAATGACGTATCCATAGGAACAAGGAGGGACGGACCCACGAACATAAAGTTACACAGCGCACCTATTTAAACATAGACTCTGGTCTCAACGCTAGATCCAAACATGATCGTCCAATCAGATTTGTTTATTTCAGCGACGCATGTTAAACAAACGAGCTCATTGGTCACTTGTCATTTTGAATAAAAATGGTGAATGCTTTGCTCATTCATTCTGCAAAAAGATCCACATTGTTTTTCAGTCCCCTTTGATACCTTTTCCTCAGAAACAGAATAGCCATATTTATTTTGTTCCTGATTGGCTAATCCACCTGTCAATCACACCCATCAGACTCACGTCTTTGTATTAAAGGGACAGTCATTTAAATCTAATGCTTACAAGTGGCTTTTTGATTTCCAAATATGCCAACACTAAAAACTTTTCATTTATTGTTGTATTTTATTGTTCTTTGTGTGTATCATATATTCAAATGTTACTGCTTCTACAAAATGTACTGTTTTTCATGAATTTCCCACTGCATTAGTATTATTATTGTGTATTTTTATGATTGTTATTTTTAGGATGCCTATTAACATCTGGCAGGGGGACTACTGTTGACAAATAGCCTTTTCGGCTAACTAATGTTTAATGTTTATTAATGTACATTGTCCCTCTTACCAAATAAATAAAAAAAATGAAATGAATGAAATGAAAGTTTGGAATTTTGGACATATGGCCTCATTTCCTCAGTGCTGGAGACATGTGGAGACACTTTTTTAAATCTTCCATCGAGTCCTTATATTTGCAGATGTTGCTGATGCTAGGCTAGTGCATCTCAGTGGCCATAGTCGTCCTGCCACTAAAAACAGTCTTACCCACTCCACAGACCTGAGGAAAACTATTAGAACTCCAGACTGTCCATGTGAACGTCTGTGTCCAGAGAATAATTTTAGAAGTCAAACCAACCGCATTTGAAGGATTTCTGTCTGAGCAGCCGCAGCGAGTTGTACTTCCTGATAGAAGCTCGGCAGCAGCGGACTAATATGTGAGAAAATAGTCCCTCAACATGCAACGATTCATGCGATGAAAGGTTATTTTTATTTCAAACATTATTCTATCCACACAGACGTTCTGGGCACTACGGTTTCCCCCATCAACTCAAAACATGCTGGCACCTTTATGAACTGAAATCAAGAACCATGACGTCCACCCTCCTGTGGGCATACTACCCGCAGAGGGGTTCATAGGGGGTCAGGTGCGCAGAGGACTGGGCGGCGAACTGCTACCCCCATGACCCAGCTGGACAAAGCAGAAAAAAATGGATGGATGACTAGTAAAATGATCCACCATTGGAACTAGACAGATTAACAAATTAAAATACATGTTACACTTAAGATAAGAAAAACTGCCATTCTTTGCACTGCATATTGCTTGAATTAAGAAAAAACACACTTTCCATTGGTAGATCATTTTACTTGTCAAGTTGAATTTACTCAAATAAAGTAAAACGTTCTCAGTTTAATTCATTTTAACTTACATAGATATTGCTTTTTGCAGTGAATAGAATGAATTTCAGCTTAAAATCATCTTTTTTTTAGTTTCAACACCTGCTTCAATGAGTATCTAATTTATTGTTGAAAAGCTGTGAACACAAGTATGAAATTTTAAACACAAATTCCACTCTGGCTCCTCTATACATAACACTTGGTTGAATAGCCCCGTTCAGTATATGTATTAAAAACAGACTGTGTCATATCTCAAAGCAGGGGAGCGACTGGCCAGGACTGTCATGATGGAGTCTGCAGTTAAATCATTAACTAATGCAGGACTAATTGAAGTCATTTGCGGAGATGGAGCGGTGCATCTGGTCCGTGTGGGACAGTGGGCAGATGGGAAGTGTGTTTAAAGATCCAAACATTCAGAGGACAGAAAAATCCACTCTGCGCCTTCCTGAAATAAAGCAAGTTTATGTGGATAGGACATTTTAATGGAGGACAAGTACTGCGTAAAATACCTTAAAATACTTAAAGGGCCAGTTGATTTTTACTGTCTCAAAGGCCCATATTATGCTGTTTTCTGATCTATGTCATGATGTTTTTATCAGTTTTATAGAGACGCTTTACAGAGCTTTATTCATTCACCCTGGAGCAGACTGATGGAAGTGAGGCTGCCAATCTCCAACCGCCACCATCACTCACGCACGCACAGTGGGTGAAGTGTCTTGCCTAAGGACACAACGACAGTTTTTGTGACTGGCGCCCCCCTGTGGCACCTGATTTTTCCAGTGGTCTCCCATCCAAGTACAGACCAATAGGGCTGTGCATTGCCTTGAGTCTGACAATATGATACATATCATGATATCCATGTCACAAGTCGATATAGCATGATATATCACGATACTAAAACAATGGATGGTATATTGCAATTGATCCATAATTATTTCTAATAGTACAGTCAACTACACCTTCTACATCATTATTTATTTTTAAATCGTGAGAACAATGACTGCAACTAATACATTTTAATGAAAAGTATAAAGTAAAAAATCGATTCAGAAGCATTTTGATTCAAGACTTGTGTAATGAAGTATCACAATATATCACTGAATCGTGTTTTGTCTTACACCCTGACTAACCAGACCTGGCCCTTCTGAGCTTCTGACGGGATCAGACCTACAGACCTGGAGTTATGCTTTGTTTCATTCACAAAAGCACAAATCCTGCATATTTAGGAGTTTAGTTTAGTATTTTGTTTTTGTAGTTTTGTGTAACAGAAAATGCTCTAGTAGTAATAATAATAATAATACATTTTATTTATTAGGCGCCTTTCTGGACACTCAACGTCGCCTAAATGTTATGTGGTAATACAGGAAGTGCCCCGCTGTGTTTTTAAACTCCATCACTACCACCAGAATCATTTGGATTATTGATTTCACTTGAAAACTACCAATTCATGACATCACAAGGTGACACAGAGTATTTTGTGGTTTGGAGATGTAGACAGACCAATAATAAAGGGTTACTCAGAACTGCATATGAAACAAAACCAACTCCAGGTCTGTTTTTGTAGAGGTAATACAATTATAACATGGCCTGAAAATAAAGAAGAGTCATTTTTTGCGTAATATGACCTTTAAAACAGAACTAGTTCATTTTATACAGTTTGCAGTGGTCCAGAGTCATTCCTACTGACCTTATGCATTCTCAGCATTCTAATTACAAGTTTCTACGCATTTTTCACAACTTTCAAAGACCAGAACAGAGTTTTTAGTGATGTAATGCCATCAATGACATGACAACTGTGCACTTCCTGATTTTTGGACTGTTAAACGTGTTATAATTAGACACAGACAGTACATAGCGGACATAAGTTGACCTCAAGAACTACTTATAGAGTATATCTGTACTGGGGCAAGACAAATACATGGAAACAAAACAAGTACAGGCCCTTTAAAGGTGTATTATGTAACTTTTATGTCAGTTTGTCTGCCTGGAAAGTTCCACAATATGGCATTAAACATATTTTTTTTGCATTCATTCACTTAATTTCTTTTTTTTTAAATAGCTTTACCTTACACTGCACAAAAGCTTGGCCAAAATTTAAGATATAAATGACTTAAAAGTAGTGAAATTATCTTGCTGCATGGACAAATCATTTTACTTGACAAGTTCTCTTAAAATAAAATACCTCTAGACTAAAATGAAGTAGTCTCAGAACCAGTAAGTCATTAATAAGTCTGAAAACAAGATGAATAACCAGATATACATTTTAAAATCTCAACCAGATCAGAGAAATTTGCAGTGCACCACCAAGATAACTGGAAACTGTGAACGAAACACAAAGCACTTGACAGGAAGCACCATTATAGTGTGGCTGAAAGCTACAAAATGCCAATTTTGCACCAGTGGTCTTTAAATACCCAGAATCCCTCAGGTTGTGCTGTTGGGTCTGTCTCGTCTCCAGCTGAGCAGCAGTCTCTTCACATCGGACTTCTTCTCCTTCTCCGCCTGAAGACCACCCCCTCCCCTCCTACCGTTCTGACCCCTCCTCCCTCCCTTCGCGCCGCAAACAACGACTTTCCAATAATAACACAACCCGCGCTCCCGGCCGACAAAAGGACCAGCGCGGCGTGGCTCGGCCTGTCCGCCTTTCTATTTCATTGTCAAAGAAATGCATGTCCCTGTCACTCACGGCGCTCCGTTTACGTGGGCCTTTTCAGATGGGCCTGCTGGGCTTGGCATTTTAAGGTGCTAGAGCGAGCTTTCCATAGCACATTTCGTGAACAGTTTCCAAAGTGCTGCACAAATACATACTATTAACAACAATAATACAATATAATGATAAAATAAATGCTCAGATTAAATCGTACTAGTCTTAAAACAATAAAACCAGTAAAATAACATAAGACCAAAACCATAAAATAGCAATAAAGAAATAAAACCAATAAAATAAAGTAAAAACGCAGTGTGGATACCAGATGCTGTCTTCATACCTTTAGAAACTGCACGTACGTCAATAGAAAGTAATGATTTTAAAAGCATTTCTAGTAAGTTTACAGATTTTGTTGTTTATATTAATAACTATGAGACATTGACCATATTTTTCTGGAGCAGAAGTCGCACCAGGCAAAAAATGCATAATGAAGAAGAAGAAAAAAAAAAAACATATATAAGTCGCACTGGACTATAAGTCACTTTTTTTTTTTTTTAAGGTTTATTTAGAAAGTCTACTGCGGTTTTTGGGACCTCGTTGTCTGAGCTCTGATAGAAACGGCTGTGTTGTATGAAGCAGTAACAGCTTTTTTGTTTTCTTCATTGCAGTTCCAGTATCCTCCTCTTTTGACGAGTCTCTTACAAGTTTCTCGCTCACTCCAAACTTTCTTTCTGCTGCTTGATCACCATTTTCAGCTGCATATTTCACTACTTGCAGCTTGTAATTTGCAGAATATGATTTTCTGTTGATTCTGTCTGATTTGTGTGTCAGTTGTCTTTATACATTGATGTTTAAATTTTACCTTTTCAGGAGTAATGTGAGTAGCAGATACTGGCACACAAGCCTAGAGTGCCCCCTTGTGGCTGTCGGTGTGAAAATAACAAACATATGATATATATATATATATATATATATATATATATATATATATATATATATATATATATATATATATATATATACAGACTATCCAGTTATATTCTAATAACTGGATAGGATCTTAGAGCTGTCTGGAGTTGACGTAGTGAGCACCCATAGGTTGGCGGTGTGATTCTAGCTCCCACAGATGAATGCTGTCGTTGTGTCCTTGGGCAAGACCCTTCACCCACGTCACCCCCAGTGTCTGCGTACTCTGGTGTAGGAATGTGTGTGTGAATGGGTGAGTGGCTCCTTGTTGTAAAGTGCTTTGAGTGTCTTGACGGAGGAAAAACGCTATATAAAAATGTGACAATTTACCAATTACCATTTACAAAACCGAAAAAAGTCCCTCCTGTTCAAAACAGATTTTTTGTGTAGAGCTCAGTGTAATCACAAACTGCTCGTATTCAGCTGACAGAGACCTACAGATTTCAAAAAGGTTGGATTTTGTGGCGATGTTCACTTATTTCCAGATCTTAAACATTTTCTCATCTCAAAATCCTTCAGTTGTCTTCTCTTTAATCTTTGGCTTGGCTCCAGCATCGCTCTAGCTGCTCTCGCTCTGATTGGTCAGAGCGGTCACATGGTGCATGAGGCTTCGCTCCCTGTGTGCTCGTCTACGTTATAGCTGCTGCTGACGGAGGTTAGGGCTATAGCCCACTGCTGTTTTTCTACTGCTGTTGCCTTTGGGCCATAAAGTGTCAGACTGGCTTTGATTCAAGATGCAGAGGTCACAGAGCGGCTAAAGTCCTGAGAGAATATCAAACACTAATCTACTACCAAGTCTGTTTGATACATACTGTGTATTCCATTTGTGTTAGTGTTAAACTCAAACAGGCCAAATAAATACTGTATTTCACATCTCTCCATCCAGATTGTTCAAGTTATACAGAGAGATGCAGTCCTCTTTAAAGGTGTACTATGTAACCTTTCCACTGGAGAGGCTATTATTTTAAATAGGCTATTTTTGTAGTTAAAGAGGCTGTTTTTGTCTTCTTTAAACAGAAATGGAGGACTTAGACACCATCTGTTTCCCATTTATAACTCGCTGCAATTCTCATACCTAAATCTAAACAAACTAAGAGACCAATGACCCTGAATGATTCTGCTAATATGAGCCCACACTGAGGGCAAGCTCAACAGGCCGAGCCAACAAACAGAAACTGTAAACATAGGTGTTTTAGTTTCAGAGTAATTTCAGTGTAGTTAGCTCCTCCCTGCAGGCAGATTTAAGTCAGTGTCCTCCAGCGTCTGACCACAACTGAAGAAGAAGCTTGGATGAGCTTCAAAACGTATTTGACCAAAATAAATTTTTGTCCAGCTGAAAAATTTTCTCCTTTTACCTTTGGATATGTTGCTGTTTTGTCTGGAATATTCTACTGTGAGCTATTACATGTATCTGTCTCTATGGAGACAAGCAGGTGACAACACCAGGCCGAGTTACAAGTCAGATTTGTGCAGAGGTGTGTAGCAGCCGATAATGTGATAACTGCCTATAATGTAATCGTTTTTATCTAATAAAGAAAATAATGTAATAACTTGCCAGTAATTTAAGAAAATGCTTGAAACAATAATGTAAAAACCTGTTACTAATAATGTAGTAAGTTATTACATTATCTGCTTGTTATTAATTTACAGTTATTTCTTATATACTGTTCCTTTAAATTATATTAAGGAATTATTACACTTTTGGCAGCAGTTTTTTAAACCAACCAATAATGTAATAACTAACCAATAATGCAATATGTTATTACATTATTGGCATCAAGTTATTCATTATTGTTTCAGACATTTTCCTACATTACTGGCAAGTTATTACAGTATTGGCTTTATTACATAAAAATCATTACGTTATAGGAAGTTATTACATTATTGGCCATTATTACATTATCAGCTGCTACAAGGTGCATTTTATTTCAGGCAATAAAATAAAAAACCTTTTAATGCCATACTATGGAACATTACAGGCAAAGCCATTAAAATATTACCTTAACCCCAAAACTCATGAGATACACTTATCCTTGTGAGAACTGTGATCCACAAACCACTGCGTACTACATAATATTTTCTTACATAACTTTCCAATGTGTCCTGCCTTATTTTACCAGGCTGTTTTTATTCTGTGCGTTGCCCTTTTAAAAGTCCCAGATTGTTTACAGCAGTTCCAGCAGTCATGACAGCTGGTGTAAAAGCCCGGAAAGGTTGGCTCAACATCTCACAATATGGAGCTTCATTAGGACTGGTTCAGTCTGAGTGAGAGTCTATGGCTCATATTTTGGTCCCTCCAGTTTGTTCATTAGCAGGAACATTTTAAGAGCAGTTTATAGTGCAGATTTAATTAAAAGCAAATGTGTTAACCAATTAGCAGATGCTTAGCCACCGCGTTTCTGCAGCTCAGCCAAGGGGTATAGGTTTAAAACAGCTCTTTTTAAAGGTACACTGTGTAACTTTTTTATCACTGCTTTTTTCTGCAATGTTCTCAAAGGGCTTTACTTAACTTCCATTGTGTTTAACCTTCTAGGACCTGAACTCTTGCCTGGCTTTATTGCTTCCGCTTTGTTATCTGGGCTAATTGGGACCCGATGAGTGCAAATACAAAATTCTGTTTTTACATGATGTAGTTTCTGAGACAAATCGTGTCCACATATGATATATAAAACATTAATTTTATGTTTTAATTATTTTGATAGAACACAATAAAGTCACAATTGAATAATGCAGTGTTTCCTGCAGCGCTTTATAGTCGGGGCGTGACAACAATTGACCCCCGCCTTGACTACGTCCCTCCGAACCACTCGAATCCTCGCAAAACTACGGTCCTCGACATGTGACCGGCACGGAATCTGAAGTATCTCGCACAGTATCTCCATCCCCTTTCCCCCGGTAACCATCTTGACTAACCTTTTTTGTTCGAGAAACGCTGTAGTGATTTGCAAAAACTATTTATTATTAAATGCCTGAACAACCCAAAATGTGTTATATATGTTCCTACAGTTGTGCTCATAAGTTTACATACCCTGGCAGAATCGATGGTCCAGAAGCTGCACATGGGACGTACTTGGATATTCCATCATGATAATGATCCAAAACACAAAGGCAAGTGGACCTGTCACTGGCTCCAGCAGAATAAAGTGAAGGTTCTGGAATGTTCGTCTCTTCTGACCTCAGTATCACTGAGCCTCTGGGCAGATCTCAAGCTGCAGTTCAGACAAGAGCCCAAGAATTTACAGGAACTGGATCCTTTTGCCAAGAAGAATGAGCAGCTTTACCATCAGAGAAAATAAAGAGCCTCATCCACAACTATCACAAAAGACTCCAGGCTGTCACTGGGTCATTTGTGTAGTTTCTGTGTCATTATGATTTAAAAAGAGGAAACACAGTTGTTTGGTAATAAATAGCTTCACCCAAGCACCAACCATGAGTGAAAGAAATGTTGTTGTGTTATCATTCATATTCTCTGAAAGACGGCCAAGAAATCAATCAAATTCTGTCAGGGTCTGTAAACTTATGAGCACAACTGTATATTTGGATGCCAGGTCCTAGGAGGCTACTTAGTTATAGGTGTTTTTAATCATCAAAAATACCTTGAAAAATGTGTATTCTTACCATGAGTGGGGCCGCCTCTCCACAGATCTGACCTGTAACTTGACCTGATTGCAGTTGCCCATATGCAGATTGATTTCAGTTTCAAGCATAGACTGTAAATAGAAGTGGACTGAGTTAGCGTTTTAAATAGAAAGTGAGTCGATGGAGCTGAATCGTGTCCACGTTCACTTCTTATTTGGAACAGGATGAATTGTTTAATGTCATACTGTGGAACATTCCTGGAAAGGTAGGCGATAACATCTTTATTGAGACAAGCAGGTGACTGACATTTCACTAGAAAAGTTACATTCTGGTGAAATATCCTTTAAAAATGTATATTGACGCATACGTTTTCAAATTTCCACCAAAACTACTAACGTTTTCATATTTTCCTGGGTTAATTTTGTTTGAGACATGTTTAATACACAAACCCAGCATATTTACACTGAATTCTTCTCTCAAACAATCTGTTCCACCTTATGATGTCATGTGGTAATACAGGAAGTGCTCCATACGCCTTCCCTAGAATAATTTGGATAATTACCTTCCAATCTCCAACTAACTTTGCTAAACAGAAGTAAACGGTACCTGGTAACTTTAAAAAACTACTGCTTCATGACATCACAAGGTGGAACAGAGCATTTTTATCTTTGGAGATGATGTATGAATGAAACCAAACAAGTAACACCATTCTAACATGGTTAAAGCTCACAATCAGTCACTTCTGCATAATATAAGATCTTTAATAACACGCTGGCCTATAGTTTTACCTTTGATGAAAGCGTATTTCTAAAATCAATGTGGATATATAAAAGAATAAGACCTTCTTCATCACTATTTAATATATCCTTCATGAAAACCTGCTCACTGTGCCCCCAGAGATGTACTGCGAGAAATACAATAATGAAAAATCAATAGATGAAGTCAAATGTTGAGATGCGTTTGAACCGCAATAAGAACCTGTCTTTATTACACTGCACAACACAATCACAGCTACATGACTTACACTTACTTTAATCACAATTTTAACTTTGATGAGACCATTTTACTGATTTACAGACAGGTATTTCTGCCTTTATCCATCTGTATTTTAAGGTACGCTGTGTAACTCGTTTCTATGGAGATGTTGTTGCGTTGTGTAGATTATTCCACAGTATAGATTAATATTGAGTCGCACCTATTCCCAGAACAAATTAATGAATTTTTGGGCAATCCAAACACCCGTAATGAATAAAAGCTAGATGGAAATGTTTAATGTCGCACCGTGGAACATTCCAGATCTCCGTGGACACAAGTAGATAGGGAATCCTCCCCCAGAAAAGTTCCACATTGCACCTTAAAATAAAAAATGTGTCAGATGAGGTTTTTCTTCGGTTTTAGCTTCATAGCCAGTGATTAGTCGTTATTTTTTAAGTGAGGTTAGTCCAGGTTTGGAACTATTTGTAATTCTTTTTAAGACCTGATAGTCCTGTTCTAGACGTGGTTTAGATCTGGTTATACTCAGAAGACTAAATATTTTGGTAAGGAGGTACTTCATGTGAAAAATTTCGAGCTCTACTGCACCATCGTTACCATTCTCTTGTGAAAATACTGTGTTTTACTACTCAAAACAAGGCAGTACTTCTGAAGATAGACTATGTATCTTTTCTAGGGATGCACCGATTTGAAAACCAATACGAGTATGAGTACAGCCATTTCTTTACTTGCCGATACCGAGTACAGATACTTACAAATCTTATGCGCAAGAAATGTGTATTTATTTATAACCAGGAAAAAATACAAACAACCATGATATTCCCTCTACACACCAGGCTGTCTCGCTATGAAGAACTTTGAACTTTTCTTTCATTTTATTATTAATATTTAATTTAGCTTTAATTGAGAGTGAGAAACATCATTTAATTTTTCCATGTGAATATGATATAATCTTTTTGAATCTTTGAATCTTGATCATAATGTGTTTAATGCAGCTTTGCACACATTTGGTTACATTTTACAGAAACAAAACTTAAAACCACATGGCTCATTTGCATACAGCTCATTTGCATACAGTATAAGTGCTGATGTGTTCAGCTTCTGTCAGACTAAAGGACACGACTCAGTGGAATATGAGTGTTCTTTCTGTGACAGAGGATGTTCTGCTCATGGTGAGTCTGTTCTTATGAGTGTTCTTTCTGTGAAAGAGGATGTTCTGCTGATGGTGAGTCTGTTCTGTGCGTATGGAGATGGTTGGAGATGGTTCATGTTAAACTTTTCAGAGATCGTACGACTGCAGCAGCTCTTTCACTGATGTCGCTACAGTCGCTTTATTTATGTTGCTCTGGTTTCTCATAACCAGGATTCTGGCTTATTCGGGATACTGACACCAGGATACTACAGAATGTGTCGTGTAATAGGATCAGTGCGTGGTATGGGCAAATGTTTAATGAGTACGACCAAATTATGGAAGTATGGGGCTGATACAAGATACCAGCATCTAAACTGTTCTGTTGGGGGGTCTACTAGCTGGTTGTTATCATAGGTCAGATCTGTGGAAAGGCAAGCTCATACAGAATGTGTTTTTGTTCTTTTTCTTCCTTTTTTTTGAGCAATAGAACTATCTGTAAGAATTTAAACTTGCATTGTGTAACTGTTATGGCTCTGTCATCTGCTTGTTTCTATGGAGATGTCATTGTTTTCTCTAGAATGTTCCACAGTATGACATTAAATACCTTTTATTTACGTTTATTCAACTACAGGTGGTTTTATAGCTCAAAAATACCTAAAAAAAAATCAGGCATTCAGACTGTGAGCGGGGTCGCCTCTCCACAGATCTGACCTGTCACTCGGTCTGGTTTGGTCTCCATGCAGATAGAAGAGAGATTAAATACCATACTGTGAAACATTCCAGACAAAGCTATAACATAAGAAAAGCGTTTGACAGCTCCTCCACTAGATCCTCTGCTATTTTGTCTTGTCATTTTTATACTTTATTCTTACCTTTTTTAGATGTCATGTCCAGTTCCTTTGAGTTTAGACCCTTCTGCCCTGCCCCCCTCCTCTCTGGCATGGCCCTGGTCCGTTTTGTCCACTGCCCTGTTTGAGTTCCAGCCTCACACTTCACAGCAAACACCTCTTTCATCCTTTCTTTTTCCTGTATAATCACAGTCCTGGCAGGTCACCAAAGTCCAGATACACTGACCTTTACAGTCCCGGGTTATTTCGCTTTATAAACCAATAGCGAGAGTCCAATCTTCTGGGACCTTCATATGACAGTGGCCCTCTTCAGCAGATGGCATTGGGTTTGTTCTCCGCTTCAAATACGAAAGTGCGCTGTGGCTGTCACCTCACAGCAACTAGGTCCTTGGTTTGCCTGCCCTTTTTTTTTTTTTTTACATTTCTTTTTGTGTCTTTTCTATGTATAAACCTTGTCTTCTATAAACCTTTCTATCTTCATGGAGACCAGACCAGGTTACAGACCAGATCTGTGGAGAGGCAGTTCTGCTCACAGTCAGAATGTCTGTTTTTCAAGGTATTTTTGTGCTATAAAACCACCTGTAATTGAGAAAATGTAAGATAGAGTTGTTTAATGTCATACTGTGGAACATTCCAGGCAGAACGATGACATGTCTATAGAAACTAGGAGGCAACAAAACCCTAACCAAACTTTAATATAGTGGAATTATAGCTATGGTAAATATAAATTATAGTTTTGCATCAATCAAGAAGTAATTTGTGAAGAAAAAATGAAAAATATTTTGGAAATTACAGGAAGTGGAGAGTTCAAAACTACTGTAATTTCAGCTCTCTTTTTTTTTCAACAAAATGAAAGCATTTTTATTATCTTTGTATTTGTCAGATAATAATTTCTTAGAGGAGCTTTACAAGTAACAGTGTCTTTGCAAAGATTCTATTGATAAAATAAGTACAATAACCTGTCATAGGCCCTTTAAGTTACATTTACTTGTTTTCATCATAATTAATATTTAAAATGACGTGAGTGTGTACATGTGTTTTAATAGCATTGTCGATTCTGCCCTACAAAGGCAAAAGACTTTAACTCGCCAGAGTGTGAAACTGAGAAAAATGACTGAAGTTTTTGTTTTGTTCAAATGTATAATAGGAAGGGCTCCCAAAATCTAACAACTAGTTGTTATAATGGAGAAATACTACTTGTCAAATTTTGGGAGCCCTACTTGTTATACTTTTGGACAAAACAAAAACATCAAAGTCATTTTTCTCAGTTTCACACTCTGGCGAGTTAAAGGGGAACACTTACACGTTTGAAGCTAAAGTCCGTTGCTAGAGGTGGTCAAATACTGTCAGAAGCCAAAAAACGGCACAGATCAGTGTTGCCTCGGTGGAGATCTCACTGTGGCAGTGAGAGTAGTGATTGAGTAGTGATTTGGGCAAGTTCTTTACTTCCACATAAAATGCCAATTTGCTTCACACTGAAGAAGCTTAACACCACTTTAACCCATCTTACAACAGCCACGAGTCTAACAAACAAAACGCTCTGCCTGGTTCACTCATTAGTGTCTGGAAACGTTATGACATCTTTTGGGATTTTGCATGCGCAGTGGGAAATCAACAAAGGTAAGGCTAAAGCTGCGTATAAAGTTGTTTGTGGAAGTTAAGAACTTGTCCCCATCACTACACTAGCTTGTTGCCTTGACAGACTCACTGCTACAGCGAGATCTCCGCTGTTTTTTGGCTTCTGACAGAATTCGACCACCTCTAGAAGTGGACTTTAGCTTCAAACGTGCCGGAGTTCCCCTTTAAGGTCTTTTTCCTTTGTAGGACAGTATTATTTCTAGTCCTTTTTGACTACTTTAGTGCAAACTATAAATACAGCTTTCTGTACAATGTGTGCTGCCTTATGTGACATCACACTGTCCTGCCTGGTGTTTCTGATGACAAACATTTGGCTGCAGGGGCGGAGTTTGAAGTGTGGATACCTGTTAGAATAATCACACGGTTCCTTATACCTCTAGACCCCGCCCCTTATCCCCTGGTCACGCTTTTCTTTAGTCTCTTCTTTAGTTTAGCCACTCTGAATTGTGATTATGGGAGGAGTTTAGATGTTTAGCCCCACTTTAAAGCTTTACAGTGTTGACTATGTAACTCTTGATGGGGAGTCTGCGTGGTAATAGCCTCGCCTGATTCCACTGTATGGCATTAAACTCATTTATATTTCATGCATTCAAGTTGTTTTGTTACTAAGCAAAACCTCCTCTGGATCCACTGTATCGTCCCATTTGCTCACAAAAACAAAATCTACACACCAGACCTGTACTTCAAAAGTAAGATAAGAGTCAAGTGTCTGTAAAACTTGAAAAAAGAAAAAATACGATTCATAACTTGTCTCCAAACGCCTAAATATCTGAAGTCAGCACCTAATCGATCCTTAACAAGAGTGCGGACCCTATTAAAACAGTTAGGCAGCAAAACAGGCCCAAAGTTGACTAAGTTATGAGCATAAATTACACAAGTTTGAAAACGGGTGCCACTCTGGAGACACCACGCTAATACAAAGTGTGCTATTTTATGATGAGCTCAGCAGGTTCCACTTTCCCCCTGCTTAAACCCCAACTCATTTTTAAAAGGCAGTGTGCTTTATGGACGCACAATGAATCACGAAGATGCTCTACCTGATTTTCACTGTCTTAAAGGTGCACAGCTCAACTTTTCTGGTGGAATCTGTCATCTACTTGTCTCCATGGAGATGTTATTGCTTTGACTAGACTGTCCCACCTACCTATCTAAAGGGAGACAACTATAAGCGACATTACAGGTCAGATCTATGGAGAGGCAGCCCCATTCACAAATAAAATTATTGTATTTTTGAGTAATAGAAACATCTGTAATGAATAAATGCTAGATAGATGTGTTTAATGTCATACCGTGGAACATTCCAAGCAAAGCAATAACTTCTCCATGGAGACGAGCGGGCCATGGATCCTCCACCAGAAAAGCTGTGGAATGCACCTTTAAAATGTGAAGATAGCTCATTTTAAGCAGTTTGCAGTGGTCTAAAGTTATTCCTCACTTACCAGATGCATTCAGAGCATCGTAATTATTCAATATAGTAAGTTTAAAAGTGCTTTTCACAACTTTTAGAGGACAGAGAAGTTTTATTGTCATGTTAATGCTAACAACTAGCATGCTAAAAGTATACTTCCTTGTTTTCGGACAGTAAAACTAAGACAGCACACAGCAGACTTCAAGAGATGCTTGCACTGCAAAAAATAAATCTAGTCAAGCTAAAATGACTTGGATTAAGGTTTTACTATGATTTTAGTAAATTTCACTTGACAAGTAAAATGATCTGGCAGTGCAGTAATATTTTTGTACTTAAAATATGAAAATACATCTTGCTACACTTAAAATAAGAAAACAACAACTTTTTGCACTTAAAATAAAAGCAATGTTACTTGAATTAAGAAAAAATGTAATGCAATGTATTGTATATATAGTTTTATAATCCTTATCTTTATAAATCTTTATAGAGTTCATCTATTTTTAAGTCATTCTGTGCTTCTATTGCTGCTACTGTTTTTTTGCTGTTCTCTTAACTGTGCATTGCAACACTGAAATTTCCCCATTGTGGGACAAATAAAGGATATCTTATCTTATCTATGAATCTACTCAATGTAAATGTTTAACTTACCTAGATATTGTTTTTTTTATTTTTTATACAGTGTATATATGTAGCTCGGTTGGTTGTGTTTCCAGCTCCCACAGGGGAATGATGTTGTGTCCTTGGGCAAGACACTTAACCCACCTCACCCCTAATGTCTGCGTACACTGGTGGAATGTGTGTGTGAAAGGGTGAGTGGTTCCTCGAGTGCCTTGAATGTGGAAAAGGTCTGTATAGAAATGTGCAAATTTACCCTATATTTGTACTGAAGCAACATAGTTTAAGATTCATGTCCTTTAAGGTGTCATCTTGTCTTTTTTATGAATAAACCTGCTAACCTTATAGTTTAGACCTCTGGGAAAGTGCATAGCTGAAGTGACATCAGTGCTGAAACGTTACTTTGTACTTAGTGAAGACCTCATTGTTCCTTTCATATTCAGACCTCCTCCGCTCTGCTTTTAACCCCCGCTGTGCCCTCGGCCTATTTTAAAGTCCGCATTTCACAGCCTGTTTATTATTTCTTCCATCATTGCACCTTTTCGCACTGGGGGGTCCCAGCGCACCCGGAGAGAACGGTTTGACCCTCTTCACTTACCTTAGTGCAAAGCAGATTCACTTGAGAGGCTGGTGAGTAGGCAGGAAATACATGGAACAGGAAAAGAGGAACTTCTGTTGATACTTTGCAGAGACATACTTGATTGATATGTAACATACTCCAGGGGTGTTTTACATGTGGTTACCCTGGTGACACTATGCACACATTGCATTTGTTCCCTAGGCCATAGTTTGGACATGCCTGCATTTGTCCAGTTGAAAATTACGTTAATAGAGCAGCGTGTTTGTTATGAAGACAATTTGACCACAGAATGAGTCTGGTGAAGATTTATGGCCTTAAAGGGGAACTCTGGCACCTTTGAAGCTAAGGTCCGTTGTTAGAGGTGGTGGAATACTGTCAGAAGCCAAAAAAACACACAGATCAGTGTTGCCTCAGCGGAGATCTCGCTGTGGCAGTGAGTCTGTCAAGGCAACAAACTAGTGTAGTGATGGGGGCAAGTTCTTAACTTCCACGTAAAACACCAATTTGCTTCACACTGAAGAAGTTTACACCACTTTAACCCATCTTACAGCTACAAGTCTAATAAACCAAACCTCTGCCTGGCTCAATCACTAGTGTCTGGAAACGTTAGAAAAAAACTTTATAAGCAGCCTTAGCAACTCCGCCGAGGCAACATTGATCTGTACCATTTTTTGGCTTCTGACAGAATTCGACCACCTCTAGTAATGGACTTTAGCTTCAAACGTGCTGGAGTTCCCCTAAAAACTACACAGGAACAATCCAAAGTTTTACCTATGACGGAACAATCCGCGTAAAATGCAAAAGGAGCATTATTGTACTCAGAGTTTTGGATTAATGGATTCATGATCTAATCTTGAATGAAGCAAGCTTTTGATGTGGTTAGCAATAAATAAAACATATGTAAAAGCTCAAAAATGCAGTTTTGAACAATATGCATCCTTTAAAAGTTCCACAGTTTGGCATTAAAGGTATCTATCTAACATTTATTCAATTCAATTCAATTCAATTTATTTTTGTAGCGCCCAAAACCGCAACAACAGTTGCCTCTCAGGGCGTTCCAAGATTTGGATGAGCAAAACATACACACAGACATATCAAAACAGGAATAAACAACATTCATGTAAAGCAGCAAATGAAATATTGTCCAGTCATCCCCTGTCCTTAGACCCTCCTTCTCAGCAAGGAAAAACTCCAAAAAACCCAGGGTCCTGGGAAAAAGAAGAAACCTTGGGGAGAACTGCAGTGAAGGAGAGATCCACTCCCATGGACGGACAGGCTATAGATGTCCAGGCCCATGGGCCAGTTCGGTATGGCCACATCTACCCAGGTGGGGAAGGAGCTGGGCGAGGAGGGGAGGCCGGGCGAAGAGGAGGAGGCCGGGCGAGGAGGGGAGGCCGGGCGAGGAGGAGGGGCCGGGCGAGGAGGAGGGGCCGGGCGAGGAGGAGGGGCCGGGCGAGGAGGAGGGGCCGGGCGAGGAGGAGGGGCCGGGCGAGGAGGAGGAAGCCGGGCGAGGAGGAGGAAGCTGGGCGAGGAGGAGGGGCCGGGCGAGGAGGAGGAGAGCCAGGTGAGGAGAGGGGTCCAGCTGCCATCAGGCGTCTGAAAGAGTTACACTCCACAGGGGGAGTGGGACAGGGGACAACATGTGAATAGCAATGAACGAGCTACAGATGAGAACATAGTAAGTGATGCTGATGAGAAAATAGGAGGAAACAGAGGACAGTGCTCAGGTTGCCACACTTCCCCCAGCTTGTTATCTCCTGCGGCAGCTTATCTTAGTAACATCAACTAAGTAACCTGGTCATAAGCTATTCTGAAGAGGAAGGTTTTAAGCCTAGTCTTAAATATAATAATAATAATAATAATAATAATAATAATAATAATAATAATAATAATAATAATAATAATAATAATTAGTATTATTATTATTCAATTAGTGTGTTTATTGCTCATCTTGGTAAAGCAATTACGGCTCCATTGAGATAAGAATAAGAAAAGTTACAAGGTCTAGCTTTAGGATTAAGTTTTTGGCATATAACATTGCTTGCAGTAAAAATGTGATGCATTGAAGGTGCATTGTGTAACTTTTCACCTGCTTTTCTCTATGGAAATCTTACTGCTTTGTCTGGAATGTTTCACAGTATGGCATTAAACATTTCTATCTTCATGGAGACCAAACCAGACCAAGTTACAGGTCAGATCCGTGGAGATGCAACCTTGCTCACAGTCAGAGCATCTATTTTTTTTAGGTATTTTTGAGCTATAAAACCACCTGTAATTGAATAAATGTACGTTATAGCTGTTTAATATCATACTGTGGAACATTCCAGGCACAGCAATGACATGTCCATAGAAACAAGCAGGTGATGGATCCAACAAGCTACACAGTGCGCCTTTCAAAAGACAAAATATCCACTTAAAAATAAAGTGTAAGAACAAAGTGTAGTCATTTCACGTAGAGATATTCCTACCTTGCGATGTTTTCTAGCTGCAGGTTTGTACCCATCGCCCTACCACATATTTGGGTCTATTTTTGCCTCGTGGTCCCCTCCTCGCACGGCGCCTCCGGGAGACACAGGAGACTAAGCTGTTTAAGATATATGGCCCTGGGCTCCGAGGAAATCCATCTTTCTTCATCTCAGAGACGCTCACAGCAGATCTACCACCTCGAAATGCAAATGTGCTCCAGATTTTACAGCACGTTTAGCCTATTTAGGTCTAAAAGGAGAAAAAACATCACTGGAGGAAAAGCAAAGCGGCCCTGACAATAACGCACGCCGCGAAAATCTCCATTACTTAA
Source organism: Odontamblyopus rebecca (assembly GCA_030686955.1). Lineage (NCBI taxonomy): Eukaryota > Metazoa > Chordata > Actinopteri > Gobiiformes > Gobiidae > Odontamblyopus > Odontamblyopus rebecca. The sequence goes on along the minus strand of CM060673.1, from coordinate 29,067,485 downwards.
AATGACTTCAGAGTATGAATATTTGAGTAGTTGTAACTTATTTGCCTGGGAGGGTTTCTAAGACGCCGTGCTGTGTGTTAAAACTGCACTGCATCTAGCTATTTAAAGGGGTTTTTTTTACGCAAAATTGACTAGAATATTGCTCATGAGGAAATGAGGCCCTCTGTCCAAAATTCTGAACTGTTAAAGGGACCCCTAAATGTCCAGCAATTGACTCATATTTTTGGTACAGATGCTTATAACGTCAACTGGAACAAAGCAAAAAACGATCTGGCAAAACTTGGTGAAAGTTAATTTTATGAACCATCCTAATATGGAGGGTTTGTGTTGGACATGTGTGAGTAAAACTAAACACAACTCCAAGTGTGTTTGTGATGAGGAAACAAGATTAGAACATAGATCAGAAAATAGCGTAACTTGGGCCCTTTAATCCTAACGTCATAAATGTCATAAAACAAAGGACTAAAACATAAACTATTTGAAACGAAATTCTGTGTGGACCTCTTCCAGGCCAAATAAAAGCTTTATGGAGAGGTTGAGGTTATGTTAAGATTACATTTTTCATTTGTCATTGTACAAAATACAACAACACTTTGATAGAGCAAAACTACCGCAGTAAAAATGAATAAATATAAACACATCACACCCAGAGAAAGTAACATCTGGGACCCTCTCCACCTCCTCTCCACTGATGCACAGAAGAGCTCCAGGCTGCTTTGTCCATACGCCATTATTTCCAGGTACACTTTACTGTGAGCACCTCAGCGCCCAGGAACCCAGCTTCTCTCCACCTCCTCTCCACTGATGCACAGAAGAGCTCCAGGCTGCTTTGTCCATACGCCATTATTTCCAGGTACACTTTACTGTGAGCACCTCAGCGCCCAGGAACCCAGCTTCCCCTGATGCTAGTCTTGGTCTGGACTACTTTAAATGGAGAATCAACCTTTTGTTTTGGGTTGGGTGGGAAACCAGAGAGCCCAGACCGCCGTGAGGGAGGTTAGTTTGTTGTTGCAATAGTAATCCCACCCAGACACAGAGAGAAACATGCAAACTCCACACCAAAAATTCTCAGACAGCCTGGGACTAGAACCAAGAACCTTGCTGAGAAGTCTGTGTAATCCCTCAGTCATCCAGGTAGGATCCATAGCAAAAGAAAGATTCAGTTCTGTCAACCGAACAACTGAATCAGAATGGACAGAAGTGAATGTTTCTTGCTGTGAAGCGTGAGTACCATTTCTATTGCAATAAAAACATCAGAAATATTATGTGGTAGTTGCGTTGGTTTAAATCCCTTTTTGTCCAGTTGGCCACTTTTATTTTTGTGATCGGACCCACCTGGGTGACTGGGAGATGACACAGGGAGGACTCAGTCATGATTTCATATTGTTTAGCTGTGTTTTGACCGCTGCGGGGGTCCGGCACAGTGAGGTGGGGGTCCGGTGCAGTGAGGTGGGGGTCCGGCATAGTGAGGTGGTGCTGCAGGAAAGTGTGGCAGAGCATCACAATCAAGTGATCAGACGAAACAACAGGAGACCGAGCAAACAAACTGCGTGGAGCTTGGCCTTGGCAAAACACAAGACTTAGGGGAGAGGGGAGGGGCTAGGGGGAGAGGGGCGGAGCTGGGATATTGGATGGACATCATAAGAAAAGCCTAGTAAAGTCTTTTGGGTTTCAGGAGCAAAGCAAGTTCCCATTTAAACCCACAAGCAAATGATCCAATAGTTGTTATAAATCAGCCTATAGTTTTCTTATTTAAAAATATCATAATTTTTTTACCAATAAGTATTAGGGATGTAACACTAACCAAAATATCGTGATATTGTATCGTGATAGGTCTCACAATAATATCGTGGACCATCACAATATATTGAATCCCAAGTCTCTTTGCTTAAATGAATAGTTCTGATGCAGAAATAGCTAAAAAAAACAGAGGGAACTACATAGACCATGATCCTTTGCTCCGTTTCAGTGCAGACGACATGAAGAAATAACTGTTCTAAGCACTTTGAAATCTTCACTCTTTGGATTAAGTCTTGTGAAGTATTTTGAGAGGAAAAAGTAGCAGATACACAGTCTAAATATTGCAATAAATATGGTACAGAGAGATTTGGATATCGTTGGATCCCTAATGACAATAAATATTGTACCAAATGACTGGTCAAAGCATTTTAGAATGTCAGGCTTGTTATTATGCAGAATATCGTAATATTGTGAGACTCCCCACCGTATCGTGAGCGTTCCCACGATATCTCAGTAAATATCGTACTGTGAGTTTCATACTATGGCGATATCGTATTGTGAGACTTGGATATCGTTACACCCGTAGTAAGTATAAGTATTCATGTGTTTCAGGCAACCCATGAACATTAATGAGTTTCCCATTCAAAGGTTTCAAAAGATATGTTATTGTGATAATTGTGATAGGAATTCAACTTTAAATAACTTTCTAAGAGCTACTACTTGCAAACAGAAAACATCTTAAGGTCATCATACTGTTTTAAAAGTGCTATATTCGCCCAAAAAAAGTATTCATATGGTTTAACAGCAAGTTTTAGTTTCATTTTTCATGCTCTGAGACCCCCCTCCCTTTGCTCTCCATGCTAAGCCCTTCAGAGCGCTAGTCGGGCTGTGTACCATTAATGAAACTACTGCACATAGCATCAGGTTTGTGAAGTTGTAGTGTATTGTTTTGTATCATGCTTCGATATATTTATGAAAAATTGCAGTCCGGGTTCGAATAGGTCCTGGGAGAGATCGCTAGATTACTCAAACATGCATGGATGACATTTAAAACCTCTTCAGGCATGTTTTTTTATGACGAAAGAAAATAAAAGGTTTTCCAGACAAACCAAAGCTCGAACATCATTTGTTCTTAATCATTTCGAGCTCTGAGCCACATGTCTCGCCTTTATCAGTTTCTCACGCACTTTCATTTCCTGTTTTCAAAATGACCGAACTTCACCTGAGGAGGCCGTCTCGTTTTTAAAAACCCCAGAGCCAAATGGAGACCTCACTTGTGGACTTTTGTCCAGTCTGTCCTCGTGTGACCGCCTCTGCTCTGGTCCTGTCCTCTCCAGTGGACGTTATCAGATGGAGTGATGATGGTATCAGTTACAGTGGGGACATATTGGAGTCTAATAAGAATCCTGTGATCAGTGATGTGAAGGACGCCACTAAAGTCAGTCCAGGTCTGTCAGGGTACAAGGTTTTGGTATTATTATTATTATTATTATTATTATTATTATTATTATTATTATTGTTATTATTATTATTATTATTATTAATGAGTTTCAGGCTAATGATTCCTTCTTGATTTTAAAGGTGGAGCGTCCGTCACCTGCTTGTCTCCATGGAGCTGTTATTGCTTTGCCTAAAATGTTTCACAGTCTGGCGTGTGCCTGGACCACAGTCTGTATATATGAGTGGACTGAGTGAGTGTGACATCACCACAGCGTTAGCGCCGCTCAGATGAGGCTCCTGATGCCACGATTACAGGAGCGAATCTGGAGCCAGGCTCCATATTTGGAAATCCAACGGCGAGTATCATAGCAACCACAAGAGCCAATCATGATTGAGGTGGTTAAATGCACCCGCCCTCCTCAGAGCAGTGATACTCTGTAACTCTGTACCATTCTGCATGAACCGCTGTATTTCGGTGATTCTTGAGAATAATAAGGAAACTTTTAGCTTTTATCATCAAACTTTAAATAGTAATTTAAGTATTTTTTTTGTTTATGTTGTATGTATAGGGTTATCCTGATTTAGCTAAACAACACACAGGAGTGTTTCATTTTGATTATTTCTTTAGTGAATTTAAGATGAAATCATGTACAAAACTGGTTGAAACGGATCTTCTCTTGTGGGAGTTTGAATTGGGGGGTGGGATTAACACTAGTGGAATTTGAATTCACTTCAACCACATCAAATCTGGTAAATAAGCCCAACTCGAACCCCTATTTAACTTTCAAAGAGTTAAAATAACACTTTTTGTTTTATTTTAACTATTGTTCTCCCTTCCTCTCTGCCACTCCTCTCTCTCACCCGCCCTCTCTCTCTCTCCTGTCTCTCACTCCTTCCTCTCTCTCCTTCCCTCCGCCTCAGTCTCATTCCTACTCTCTTTCTACCTCCTTTCCTCTCATCTTTCCTTCTCTCTACTTTCCCTTTCTTTTCTCTTTCTCTCCCTTGTCTTGTTCTCTCTCTTTCACCCTCTTTCCCTCTTCTCTCTCCTCATCTCCCTCCCTCTCTCTCACACACCCTCTCGTTCTTTTTCTTTCTCGTCTGTCTCTCTCCCTCCCTCCACCTCTCACTCTTTCTCCCTCTTCCTCTCTCTCCCTCTTCTCTCTTCCTCACTTGTCACCCCCGTCTCCCTCTCTCTTCTTCACTTGTCACCCCCTCTTCCTCTTCCTGCTTTAACGAGGACAGGAGAGTGTGATGATGGAGGGTCAATTAGGGCCCCCTGCTGGACACTAACACTGTTTCACCTTTGATTACCCCTGAGTGGCTGGAGGACTGACCTGATCATCACTTAGAGCTCGGAGCCCACGCAGGGTCTGTCAGCGCCCACCAGGAGCCCGTTTCACACTATTCAGATCCATCGCCTCGTCACACCTCACAGCTCCACACCAGACTAAGCAGATGAGTTCAGTCGGGTTCTGAAGCGTCCTCCACTTGTTTTGGACTGGCCACATCACATTATTGGTTTAGGATTACTGTATTTTCTGGATTATAAATCGCACCAGCCAAAAATGCGTAATGAAGGAGAAAAAACATGTAGTCGTACGTCGCTCACTCCTCTCTCCCCAGTTCTCCTGTCACCCCCCTTCTCTCTCCTCACTCTCCCTCTCTCCACCTCACTCTTATTCCCCCTCTCTTTCTCCCACCTTTCCTCTCATATGTCCCTCACTCTTCTCCCTCTCTCTCCCTCTCTCTCTCCTTCTCTCTACTGTTACTCTATTTCACTCCCTCTCTCTCTCACCTCCCCTCTCTCTCCTTGTCTCTCTTTCACTCCCTCTCTCTCTCCCCCCTCCCCTCTCTCTCTCCTTGTCTCTCTTTCACTCCCTCTTTCTCTCCTCACTCTGTCCTTTTCTCTCTTTCACTCCCTCTCTCTCCTTTCTCTTTCACTCCCTCTCTCCCCTCCCCTTTCTCTCCTTCTCTCTCTCCTTTCTCTTTCACTCCCTCTCTATCTTCCCTCCCCTCTCTCTTTCACTCCCTCTCTCCTTCTTTCTCTTTCACTCCCTATCTCTCCCCTCCCCTCTCTCCTTCTCTCTCTTTCACTCCCTCTCTCTCCTTCCTCTTTCACTTCCTCGCTCTCCCCTCTCTCTCTCCTCTCTCTTTCACTTCCTCTCTCTTTCACTCCTCTCTCTCCTTCTCTCTCTTTCACTCCCTCTCTGTCCTTTCTCTTTCACTTCCTCTCTCTCCCCTCCCCTCTCTCTCCTTCTCTCTCTTTCACTTCCTCTCTCTCTCTCCTAGCTCTTTCACTCCCTCTCTCTCCTTCTTTCTCTTTCACTCCCTCTCACTTTTTTTTTCTTCATTACAGTTCGAGTTTCCTCTGCTCCTTTCTCTCACTCCAGACTTTCTTTCTGCTGCTCGATTACCATTTTCAGCTGCATATTTCACTACCTGCAGCTCATAATCTGCAGTAGGGCCGATATATCAGTTGGCTGATATTATCAGACGATATGGGCACACTGGAAAAAAAAACAATATCTAGGTAAGATAAAATGACATAGAACATTTGACTTTATTTGAGTAGATTTGTCTTGACAAGAGAAATAATCCAGGGCCAGTGGAATAAGTTTTTTTTTTTATTAATTCAAGCAAGATTTGATTTTGTTATTTTAAGTGTAGTAAGGTGTATTTTCATATTTTAAGTACAAAAATGTTACTGTACTGGCAGATAATTTTATTTGTCAAGTGAAATTTACTCAAATCGTGATAAAACTTTCTTAATCATTAAGTCATTTTAGCTTGACTAGATTTCGGTTTTTGCAGTGCACTTGGAAACATATCGGTTATCGACCTAAATCTTGCCGATATTCCACGTGGGCATGTTTTACCTTGTTATAAAGCTCAGACTCTATATTCTGCCCATTTAATCCAATTTACAGACAGATAAATGTCCTGATATGTGGCGCCGGATCAGGATTTATCTGTGGAGTCATTTGTTTATGTCTGTGACGTTGTACAAGATTCTATTCTTTTTACGGACGCTCAGTGTGAGTCTGGATTAAAAGGACAGTTCTTAGTGCAGACTTGTGATCTGAGAGGAGCCTGTGTGAGGCTGAGTGTTGAAATATGTCGGTTTTGAAGCTCGTTTTGGTTCTTTGTCATGGTTAGCAATGGTTAGCGATTAGCTGCATAAACAGGCTGTTTTCTCTTCTATTAGCGACTGTAGAGTGACTATAGTGGCCGTATATATGTTACTGGACACGCACTGATATGTAAATGAGCTGTGAATAGAAGTGTGAATTATCAGCATTTAGCAGATCATTAATTACCATGGCGCACACGCATTTACCGCTAAAGGCTAGTAGCGGTAGCTTACTTACAGGACTTTCTTTACTGGCTAGAATATCATACAAAAACACCATTAGGCCGACCGACTGTCTTTAAATATGACGTAGAGGCAGAAGAACAATAAATGTCGCCTAAATGAACCCAATTGAAAATCCAATGGAGCCAAACCTAAGTTTTATAAACAACTGAAGATTTACAGTGAATTTTTATGTCATAAATATATTGGCGATTAGATCGGCTATCAGCAGGACCAACTCCCATTTTATCGGTATCATATCGGCCGTAACAAAGTCCATATCGGTCGGGCCCTAATCAGCAGAATTTGATTTCTCAGTTGTCTTTATAAGTTGATGTTTAAACTTTAAATTTTCAGTGGTACAGGAGTAATGGGAGTAGCAGATACTGGCACACAAGCCTAGAGTGCCCCCTCATGGCTTGGTGTGAAAATAACCAACACGTGAAATTACATATTTAATATATAAGTCGCACCAGAGTATAACCACCCAAACCATGAAAAAAGTGTGATTTTTAGTCAGAAAAATACAGTACATGATTTATAAATAAAGCTAAAGGTACCAGGAGTAGCTTAATTGCTGCAAGTCCAAATATAAAATAATAATGAAAACTATTGTTGTTTTTGGCTCCGTGTAACATTTGTTCTTTTGATCAATTAAGAATGAAAAATGATAAAATGGGAAAACAGTTTGTTATTTTATTATTCCGTTTCAGTGTCAAACAAAAAACAGATTTCGACCTCTATTTCCAATATTTAATTAAAAGTTGATTTCACTGTAACACCAATCATAAAACAGTGTTGTGCCTATTTCAATTTTGATATTTGCTTCTCTTTGGTGTATTTTCTCTGGAGGTCCTGCTGCTAGAAGGAATGACCTGAAAAATCGTTGCAATTTTATGAACCATGTCGTCTTCTTTTACAGCGACACGTTTACTTTGGCGTGTTGAACTTCATGATGAGAAACAGGAAACAGGTCGGCGATAAACTCTCCTTTGTTCAGTTGATGCTAAATACTACATCTCGTTTGAATTTTAAGAACAATTCACCAAATTTGTGGCTGAATTTGAATGCTGATCATCTGTTTTGTTTGGGGAACTTCAAATTTGAGTGCGAATGAAATTTAACCTCAGTTGGTTTAAATATTTATAAATGATTTGTGTTTTCATCCTGAGAAATGTCAAGGTGCAAATTTGGATTGGAATAAATTACTCAAAAAAATCCACTGCACAGAAACCAATGCTTTTGCTGCCGTGATTTCCAACCAACGATTTGACTCACTACATGTAAAGGTGCATTGTGTAACTTTTCTGGGGGAGGGTCAATCAAATGCTTTTCCACATGTTCCTTTTCTTCCTTTCTCTCTCCTTTCCTCTCTCTCTCTGTCTTTCCTCCCTTTTTCTCTCTCTCTCCTCACCTCTCTCCCTGTCTTTTTCTCCTTCCTCTGTTTCGTTTTCTCTCTTCCTCTCTGTCTCTCCTCTCTCCCCCACTCATGTCGCCCCCTCGGTTCTTTCTCACTTTCTTTGCACCCCCTTCTCTCTGTCTTTTTCTCCTTCTCACTCACTCTTTATATCCTCTCTCTCTGCCTATCCTCTCTCTCACTCTCTGTCTATCTTCTCTCAGTCTCTTTCCATCCTCCCTCTCTCACTCTCTGTTTGTTGTCTCTCTCTCACTCTCTTTCTACCCTCTCTCACTCACCCTCTGTCTATTCTCTCTCTCTCTCTCTCTCTCTCTCTCACACACACACACACACTTTTTCTATCCTGTCTCTCTCTTTCACTCTCTTTCTATCCCCTCTCTCATTCTATCTATCCTCTTTCACTCACTCTCTGTCTCACCTCTCACTCACATTCTGTCTCTCCTCTCTCTCACTCTGTCTATCCTCTCTCTCTTACTCTCTGTCTCTCTCTCTGTCTATCCTCTCTCGCTTACTCTCTGTCTCTCCTCTCTCTCACTCTGTCTATCCTCTCTCTCTTACTCTCTGTCTCTCCTCTCTCTCTCTGTCTATCCCCTCTTACTCTCTGTCTCTCCTCTCTCTCTTACTCTCTGTCTCTCCTCTCTCTCACTCTGTCTATCCTCTCTCTCTTACTCTCTGTCTCTCTCTCTGTCTATCCTCTCTCTCTTACTCTCTGTCTCTCTCTCTCTGTCTATCCTTACTCTCTGTCTCTCCTCTCTCTCTCTTACTCTCTGTCTCTCCTCTCTCTCACTCTGTCTATCCTCTCTCTCTTACTCTTTGTCTCTCCTCTCTCTCTCACTCTGTCTATCCTCTCTCTCTTACTCTCTGTCTCTCTCTCTGTGTCTATCCTCTCTCTCTTACTCTCTGTCTCTCTCTCTCTGTCTATCCTCTCTCTTACTCTCTGTCTCTCCTCTCTCTCACTCTGTCTATCCTCTCTCTCTCTTACTCTCTGTCTCTCTCTCACTGTCTATCCTCTCTCTCTTATTCTCTGTCTCCTCTCTCTCACTCTGTCTATCTATCCTCTCTCTCTCTTACTCTCTGCCTCTCCTCTCTTTCTCTCCTCTCTCTCTATGTCTATCCTCTCTCTCTTACTTTCTGTCTATCCTCTCTCTTACTCTCTGTCTCTCCTATCTCTGTCTATCCTCTCTCTCTAACTTTCTGTCTCTCCTCTCTCACTCTGTCTATCCTCTCTCTCTTACTCTCTGTCTCTCCTCTCTCTCTCCCTGTCTATCCCCTCTCTCTTACTCTCTGTCTCTCCTCTCTCTCTCCGTCTATCCCCTCTCTCTTACTCTCTGTCTCTCCTCTCTCTCTTTGTCTATTCTCTCTCAGTCTCTTTCCATCCTCCCTCTCTCCCTCTCTGTTTGTCCGCTCTCTCTCTCTGTCTTTCCTCTCACTCACTCCCTGTCTATCCTCTCCCAGTCTCTTTCCATTCTCCCTCTCTCATTCTCTGTTTGTCCTCTCTCTCACACTCTCTTTCTATCCTGTCTCTCTCACTCTCTCTCTCTATCATCTCTCACTTTCTCACTCTCTTTCTATCCCTTCTCTCACTCACCCTCTGTCTATTGTCTCTCTCACTCTCTTTCTATCCTCTCTTTCTCTGTCTATCCTTTCTCATTCTGTCAATTCTTTCTCTCTCTCTCTATCACACACACTCTTTTTCTATCCTCTCTCTCATACTCTTCTCTCTCTCTCTCCCTCACATTATGACATTAAACCTTTCTATTTTGACAGAGACCAATCCAGACCAAGTTCCAGGTCAGATCTGTGGAGAGCCGGCCCCGCTCCAGTCAGAATGTCTGTTTTTTTAGTTTTTTGAGCTCTAAAACCACCTGTAATTGAATAAATGTATAGGTAGAGCTGTTTAAAGTCATACTGTGGACCATTCCAGCCAGAGGAAAGACATATAAGTAGAAACAAGCAGGTGCTGGACCCTTTTATAGTCTAAAAAGATCTAAATAATTGCCTTCATCTCCCTGATCTGATAGTCCTGCATTGACTCCTGTGAGTGAGCTGGGAGAGGAGTTTAAACGCACTGTGCAGTAAAGAGTCGTAAACAAAACATTAGTCCACAGATTAGAGCTGTTCTTATGGATTTTTAGAGCAGCAAAGATTGAAATGATGGCGCCTCTATATTGGAAACTCGACTCCCTTTCATTATCTTTGTCTAGCTCATTTAAACGGCCAATATTACGCTATTTTCTGACCTGTTATAAACTAGTTTTCTCATTACAAACATACCCGGAGTTGGGTTTTGTTTCATTCACACGTTTAACACACAAACCTCGCATATTTAGGCTGAGTTCTTCTCTCAAATGAGGTAAAAGGCAGCTCACTGGAGTCCATTTTGCGTAATAAAGGGCCTGTAATGTTCCTCTGGCATTCTTACTATGAGTGGACTCGCTTCTCCGTGGAGATGACCTGTAACTTGGCCTGATGCTGTCCCCTGCTTGTCTCCATAAAAAAATGATTAGATAGATGAAGTTAGTTAAATGCTGTACTGTGGGGCATTCCAGACCAAAGCAATAACATCTCCAAGGTACAGCCCTGCACTCCAGCGGACCTGACGCAAAACAGTGCGACGCGAACACATTTTAGAAGCTCATTGTTAAATATGAGTGTAAATGAAAATGCAAATGATTAATGTCTGCCTATCATACGTTACGTGGCATTCATAAAAAACACTTTAAACAGCCTAAACTTGTGGATGTGGTCTAATCTTGCACACATTTTAGACAATTCCTTTCCACTTCCTGTGTTTGTTGAAGCTTGGAAGACAGAGTTCTTCTAGTGAAACTCTAGTGAATCCTTAAAGAAGTTCTTTAAAGAGAGGTACATTTACCGTCAACAAATCAAGGAACCTGAATTCAGACATTTGGAAGTCTTGGAAGTGTACGGCGCAGATTTACCAAGTAAGGAATTATGTACGCGTGTGTTTTTAATTTTTTTTCCCAAGCCAATGAAAAGAGGTTTCATGAGAAAGAAAGAGAAGGTCTCCATCTTGTGGGATTTGCAGGCAGGAGGGGGACTGAAAATTCTGTCCTGCACAGACCTCCAAGGACACAGGCAGGATGTGGCTCTTAGTCTTACTCAATATTACAGCACAGCTTGATAATCGCATGGTAATATTGTGGTAATATTGTGGTAATATTGTGGTAATATTGTGGTAATATTGTGGTAATGGAGAGAAAATTAGGGATTTCTTCACCTTGTTTACAAATGATTAAATAGAAAATAGCCAAGTTTCCTGCTAATTTACCGTGTGCTTGCATTTACACATAGACCACATCAAAACTGGGACTAAATATGGGCACAGTGGCTGAGTGGATAGCACTCATGCCTCACAGTGAGAAGGTTCTGGGTTCGATGGGTTGCCCAGTATGGAGTGAATGAATAATGCTTTGTTAGTAAAGCTGTAAAGCGTCTTTGGGGACATGTGTCTGTGAAAAAGCACTTTAGCTTTTAATGTAAGGCGACCTCGGGTGTCCAGAAAGGCGCCTAATTTTGGAACTAATCCTGGACTAGAACAGGACTAAACCAGGACTAGAACAGGACTAAACCAGGACTAGAACAGGACTAAACCAGGACCTCAAACCAGAATCCTACAGGGACAAGAGTGAACACATCTTTATACTGGGTTTGAGTTAAATATATTTTAATTATAAGAAAAGCTATTCTAGATCTGTGCCCCATTTTCTTGAGTAATTACTGTGTTAATTACTGTGTTATTACCATATTTACAGGTACTTTTCTGTTACCAGGCTGTTACCATGCACTAAAACAAAGTCCCACAGAGTATTTCTATCATGCAAGACATTTGTTATGTTAAATCTAATGTGGTTAAACTATATTTTCTATTTAAAGGTGCACTGCGTAACATTTCTACAGCAGTGGAGGGTCTGTCACCTACTTATCTCTGTGGAACTGTTATTGCTTTGTCTAGAATGTTCCACAGTATAGAATAAACCAATCTAATCTATCACAAGGGAGACAAACAGCACTTTATTACAATTACAATTCAGATCTGTGGAGAGGCGCCCCTATTCACAGATTCATGAGCAATAGAAACACATGTAATGAATAAGTAAAAGAAAGTAGTTGACCCTCCACCAGAAAAGTTGCGCAGTGCATCTTTAGATAAACTTTATTTACAGTTATTCGGTAAAATACATCAAGGAACAAGGACTTTAACATGATGGAACTTCTGAGTAATGGTTTATCGGTCGGCCATCTTGTTTCAGATCCGGTGGACGAAGACGGCGGGCAGTGTGTCAGACCGGTTCCAGGACTCGAGCGTGTTCAATGAGACGCTCCACATCGCAAAGATACTCCGAACCCAAGGGGGGCGCTACTACTGCAAGGCGGAGAACGGACTGGGCTCTCCGGCCATCAAGTCCATCAGAGTGGACGTCTACTGTGAGTGCCCACATGAATACTCAAGTATATGTGAACACACCACCCGCCCATGTGCCCTGTGGGGTACTTCAGTCACGTCTGGCACTGATTTCAAATGGAGAATTTTAGAATTTTGGCCCAAATAAGTCATCATAAGAGTCAAGTTTGTGGAGTAAGGACACACACGTGTATTTTAGGATGCATTCCTGATTATAGGTCCTGGTTTGAACACAGTTTATTCCAAATGTAAACTTCAGACTCTGGTTCCGAATGATGTACATCTAACATATAGCAGTATAACATATTGCATATTGTTTCCCGCGTCTCTGTGACTGCTGCAGCCTTGTTTAATCCGTAAATGTTCGTATTAACTCGCTCTGCACGATTCTGCTGTTTTTATTTTGTTATTTTGTCCATAAATAATTTCCTCTTCCTAATATGGAGCTTCATTTGACTGAAGCCAGACGCTGTGGGTCACATCACACTTACTTAGTCCACTTCTTTATACAGTCTGTGACACACACACACACCGAGCCCTGCCTGAGTGCGTTTCAAAGTACCACACTGATTCTGTGGCCTGTGGGAGACTGAGAGTCAGAGCTATTTTGACTAACCACATGATTGAACACTTGTTTCCTCCTTGTAATCACTGATGCTGCTTTAAAAAGAAAATGAGCTGCCAATTGTGTGAGCAGCGAGTCTGGGGGCTGAGCAGTGAGTCTGGGGGCTGAGCAGCGAATCTGGGGGCTGAGCAGTGAGTCTGGGGGCTGAGCAGTGAGTCTGGGGGCTGAGCAGCGAGTCTGGGGGCTGAGCAGTGAGTCTGGGGGCTGAGCAGCGAATCTGGGGGCTGAGCAGTGAGTCTGGGGGCTGAGCAGTGAGTCTGGGGGCTGAGCACCGCCACACACGTCAAGTCACCTCCATTTGGGCCTAATGGACTCAAAAGTATAATGATCTCTTGTCCTAATGGCACAAAAACAAAAATGGCAGCATCTTTGCAAAAATATAACACATGACTTAAAGCTTTACCATATTTAGGTTGACCCCTTCAGGTGTATTCTCACATATCACCACTAGATGCTGCCTATGTTACTGCTGTCTGTTAAAAAACAAACAGAAAAACTTACTTACTTTAAAAACTGTAGAACTGTTTGGTAGAATAATACCAGTTGTAAATATAAATTATAATTCTATAGTTTGTGAAGTTCTGTGTTTTTAAAGAGCCACTCACACGTGCTGTTCTTTCCACTGGCGTATCCTGGTATCTAAATTTAGCTTCTCTGTAAAAGTTAGCGAGGGGGTTATCAGCACAGACCTGGGCCTCTGGAGAATGCTAATTAAGCTAACGGACTTTATTGTCCTGACACACACATCACCTGCACTGTTTTTAAAGTCTCACAAACAAGAATACTGCATTACAAAAGATAATGAATTGATTGATGATTTAGTCAGAATGTTTGTGTTATGGGCTCAAGTTGTAGAATTAGTTGATGTCAGATAAATTTAACGCCGTATTGCGGAACATTCCAGGCAAAGCAATAACTTCTCCTTGGAGACCAGTAGCACTAACTGTAATGGTGGAGTGTCTGATGAGATGTTACTATTTTACACACAACGTTGGCATTACACTTGTCTGTCTCCATGGAGGCAAGAGGTGACAGCACAAGGCCAAGGTGAACCTGCCTCTGTGAGAATGTTTTTCAAGATACTATTATGGAAACATTTTTTTAGATCTTGATGAAAAAATAAATAATCCATTTGCGAAGCCCGATGAGCTTTTGGAACACAGACAAAGGTTTATTGTTACAGCAGAAATGGACAGAGCCTAAACCTGCCCTGGACACAGACCAACAGTCTCTCTGAGCCTCTACCCCAGAGCATCTGAGGATTTATACAGAAATACGAGTTACACACATATCAAAGCAGAGTGACTTTTGTTCACAGGTTTGTGCTAATAAACTTAACTTACATTTGAGGACAGCTAAGACGACAAAAAACTTCCTGACTTGGAGACTGTCTGCTGAGCCTTTACACATGTTCATGGCTGTTCTGGTCTCAGATAGAAATCACATTCATTTACACAAAGACAGATTGAGAGAAATCTTTCAACAATATACATTTCCATCACAATACTTCTTTTTTTTAGCGGTAAAACACCTGAAATGTAATAAATGTAAAGTTTCATACGGCATCATACTGCAAAGAGAACAGATTCATTTGTGTATGTGCGTTTTTTAACATTGCTTTTAACCACACTGGTGTTCCGTCATCATTAACTTACGCAGAGTTGTATTTCGTGTTCATTCATGTATGCTTATAGGCCCAATTTAAATGTTTGCCAAAAAATAGACTGAAGATTTTTCACTAATGATACGTTCAATGCACTTAAAAACACAGAAAAACCCTTACTGTTTGCAACTCCACAAACGGACACTTATTTGTCCTGGAGGAGGGCCTTCTCCTGCTTGTTTCCATGGAAATGTAGCTTGTTTGGCTATAATGTTACACAGTTACACACAAAATATAGTCCTTTTTTAGCCGTATAAAATCATACTGCTGAAACCTGAAGCTCTCTTAACATTATTCTCTCCTTCCACCTTCACCAGTGGTTGGTTTATGGAGAAACCAGGAGGGGCCCAGATAAAGCTGATATGATAAAGCTCAGAGCCGACGGGAGCCGCACTTTCATGGGTGGGTGTGCAGTAATCCCAAACACTGGTTATGGAGGCGCACTCCCCCACACAGCCTCCAGGGGGCGCTTAAAATCACATCCCATGAGCCACGAATGCACCACACAGACTCCTCCATTTAACACTACAGCGGAGTTACTCGCTCTGATGAAGAGGAGGAGAGAGTGAAGAGAGAAGGATGAGGGAGGGGGGAGAGAGAACAAGGGATACAGAGAAGTGTGAAAGAAAAGAGTGCTGTAGAGGGAAGGGAGGAGAGAGACTAGGATGTAAACAGGGAGAGATGTGGAGGCAAGGATAGAAAGAATAGAGAGTTGTAGAGTGAAGGGGAAGACAGGTGAAGAGAAAGAGAGACGTATGGAGATCTGTGGAGGGAAAGAGAGAGAGGAAGGAGGAGGAGGAAAGGAGAAAGACTAGAGAAAGAGAGAGGGATGGATAAAGGAGACAAAGGTAGAGAGATAATGGGATAGAGAAACAGAGAGAAAAAGAATAGAGCGATATAGCACCTTTTAGCCTTAATTTGTCGCAAAGTCTCCAAATGTTGGTCACAGAGCAACGAAAGAGGGAGACGGAACGAAACAAAACCATTTTTGAGCACTTTCCTGACGTCTTTTTAGTCCAACTGTAGTTTTAGTTATTTTTTTATGTTTTAAGTGACTCTGCTCTAATATTCTACAGTGTGTGCCCATTTGCCCCTGTCTCTCTGTCTCTCTCTTTCTCTCCTCTCCATGTTTCTCCTTCTCTCTCTGTCTCTCTCTCTGTCTCTCCTCTTACCTCTGTCTCTCTCTCTCTCTTTCTGTCTCTATCTCTCTCTCTCTGTCTCTCCTCTCTATGTTTCTCCTTCTGTCTCTGTCTGTCTGTCTGTCTCTGTCTCTCCTCTTACCTGTGTCTCTCTCTCCTTCTGTCTCTCTCTCTCTCTCTTTCTCTGTCTCTCCTCTCTATGTTTCTTCTCTCTCTGTCTGTCTCTCTCTATCTCGCCTCTTACCTCTGTCTCTCCCTCTGTATCTCTCTATCTTTCTGTGTCTCTCCTCTCTATGTTTCTCCTTCTTTCTCTGTTTCTCCTCTCTCTCTCTCTTTCTTTCTGTCTCCGCCTCTATATCTCTCTCTCCCTCTATGTGTCTCTCTCTCTGTCCAGTGAACGTTTGTGCAGACATGTACATTCACTTCTGATTAAACGTTTTTCGTCATTCTTCAGTCGAAGAACCGGGGATGCAGTAAGGAAAAGGGGAATGCAGGAGGAGTGAATACTGTAGACAAATGAAGAGAGGGAGAAAGAGACAAGAAGAGAGGGAGAGAAGGGGGTGAGAGAGGGGTGGCCATTGGCTGTAGTGAAGAAATGAGGACAAAGAATGAGATAGAGAGAGAAGAGAGATATGTAGAGGGAGAGAAAGAGACAAGAAGAGAGGAAAAGAAAGGATGCAAAGAGAGGGACTAGGAAAGAGACCTACAGAGGTGAAGGTGTGATTCATAGAGAGGGAAAGACCGAGAGAATAGATAGAGATAGAGCGAGAGAACGTTCCCTCTGTCTATACTTGGAACTATTTAGACTCTCAACTGGCTTCCATGGGAGAATAGAGAGCGATTGAGTCAAGGAAAGGAGGAGAGAGAGATAGATGTAGATGGAGAGAAAGAGACAAGAAGAGGGGTAAAGAGGTGGGCATATGAGAGAGAGAGGTAGAGAGAGAAACCAGAAGAGAGCGACAAGGCAAGATATATATATATATATATATATATATATATATAGAGAGAGAGAGAGAGAGAGAGAGAGAGAGAGAGAGAGAGAGAGAGAGAGAGAGAGAGAGAGAGAGAGAGAGAGAGAGGGGAGAGAGAGAGAGATGGAGGGAAAGAGTGAGAGAATAGGGAAGGGGACAGAGAGATATAAAGAGACAAGAAGAGGGGGAGGAAAGGAGGAGGGGTGAGAGAAAGAGGAAGAGAGATAGAAAAAAAATACCTTTAGAGTTTGAAGACTATAGCGAGAGAGAGAGGGAGTTGGTTGAGTTCTGGTCTAGTCCTGGTTCAGTCCTTAGTGAGAAGAGGTAGAAGAAAGAGGGATGTTGTAGAGAGAGAAAGAAAGAGGGACAGAGAGAGAGGAGAGAGAGAAAGAATATAACGATACATTACCTTCACTCAGGCCTCTGTCTGTTCTGTGACTGTTTATTTGCACCGGCGTTCACCTGGAACATGTACACTCATTGGACGCTTCTCTCCGCTGGCTCAGCTGGAAGAGAAGAGAGGGAGAAAGAGGAGAGAGAGAAGGAGGGAGGGGGACTGGCTGCTGGAAGAGGACAGAGGGACAGAGCCAGTTTGGTGCTAACCTGAGCTAATAGATAATTGAGCAACATCATGTGGCATTTCAGAGGTCACTTTCCCTTCGGCCTCAGGAAATCAGCTTTTCACAAACAATAAACACGGAACTGGGTGCTTTTTAACCTGGAGAAACGAGCACTAGAGAAGTACAAAGTGGAAAATGGTGGCATGAATTCTTACTCAATGGGCCAATGATTTTCCGCGATTGCAGAAAATGGACAGAAAACGCGGAATCCTCAGCGTGAAGCAGATTTGATACATTTCTTTAATTTAGCACAAAAATCGACCTGAATTTGTTAAAATATTTGAAGAAAACACCACTTAAAACTGATAATGGATGTGTAGCAGACGTCCTTTTCCGGTTTTGGTGTACGTATCGACGGGTTTCTTGTGTACAAACATGCTAAACGGCTGGTTAACATTACAGGTGCTATTGGTGCTCTGTACAGTGTATGATTAAAGGCCAGTCCCATTTCTAATTTCTTTTGGTCTTAAATTGTTCGTATGAACCCGCTCTACATGATCCTGAACTTTTAATTTCGCTCTTTTGTTCCTAAATCAAGATATGAACATAAATAATGGACCAATCAGACACCTTCATTCCCTGAGGTTGCTGCCGCCTAGCGTTAGCAACAGGTTTGATTGACAGCTAGTGCGTTTCGTTGCCTTCGTTGCCGTTCCCTTCTCGCTTTCCTGCCCCGATCGACTATTTTTTAAATAAAATGACAAAATATCTCAAACACGTACAATAGCTAAGGTTACTAGAATCTTAACTAGCATAATTTAACTAGCATAAAGTAAAGTGAATTTCGTGAAATTGCGACTCTATTGTTGTTCGCACATAACAGAACATACAACATAAATCAATGACTTAAACGTACTATTTAAAGTTTGATGATAAAAGCTAAAAGCGTCCTTATTATTCTCAAGAATCCCCGAAATCCAGCGGTCCGTGCAGAATGGGGCAGAGTATCACCGCTCTGCCATGAGTCAGACGGGCACAATTAACAACCTCAATCATGATTGGTTCTTGTGGTTGCTATGATGGTCGCGGTTGGATTTCTAAATATGGAGCCAGATTCGCTGTGGTGACGTCACACTCACTTAGTCCACTCATATATACGGACTGTGGTTCTACTGCTGTGGTGAAGAGGGTGGAGGACTTTAAAGCATCACATTATGTTACCTTACCTTATCTTTTCTCACTGATATACCACCTGTTTGTCTCCATGAAGATGTTTTAGCTTTTCTTGGAATTACATGTATCTATCTCCATGGAGACAGTCACACGTCAGATCTGTGGAGAGGCAGCCCAGCTCACAGTAAAGTCCAAAGTGCAACAGAGCGCCGTGCATTTGGTCCACGTTGAACCCACACGTCAGCGCACACCGAACGCCGCATTATGACTCCTGCCAAACCCTTAGCACATCTCCTGTGGTGTTTTAAACTGGAGTTTTATCTGCAGACGACTTATATAAAGACGCTCGAGGCTGTGAGAGGAAAACGAAAGGAAAGGAGGGATGGTTGGAGCAGGTTATAGTGAGTTTAGCGACAGATGAGAGTTTCCTCAACAGGGAGAAGAGGAAGAGGAGGTGTTTGCTGAGTTAAACACTGGGCCTTTCTCTTCCTCTGCTGCTGCTCAAAGTTTCTCAATTCAACAAAACTCTGATCTCACAGTGGGGAGGTGCAGTAAAATAGTCTCCTCCATTATTTCCTGTGAGGAGCACCCACCGGGCAAACGCCTCAGTCGGGGTTGTTGAACTGGGACATGGCGTCTGAAAATACACGTCTTTTTTTCACTGAGTACAGACCTACGAACACGCTACGAGATTCAAAAACACCTTAAAGAAACCGTCATTAAGCGAAGTGTGTATAATGAGGCTTTCCTTTCATATAAGGTTCATACAAAGTCCACAGATCTGTCTCTCTTTTGTTTTGTTCACCTCTTGATTTTTTACCCTTTTTTCCTCCTGAGCCATGTTCCTCTCTCATGAATCATGTTATTTTTAATCCTTCACTGCAGTGTTTTTTAATTAGATCTGAACATGGTGCTAGGGGGCGCCAGACCTCCCACAACACTTTGAGTTAAAGCTGTAAGATTAATCACTCTCAGATCACAGTTGGTGCAAACACAAACAGCTAAATCTCCTGTCTTATTCTGTACAAAAACAGCTATCCCTGTAGTTTAGATCTGTATAAGACTGTGCTTCTATATCCGATATTATGCAAAACTGACTCTTGTGAACTTTAATGTTAGAATGTTGTTATCTTCTCAAAAACAAACCCGGAGTTGTTTTTATTCATACATGTTTGATTAACCCTTTATTATTATTATTAGTTTGCAGACTCAAAATACTCTTTTCCACCTTTCATGAAGTGTCCAAGTTCACACTCACCTTTTACCTTTTGTTCCATTGAGATCGGCAATTCCAGGGCTGAAATCATCCAAATGATTCTAGTGAAGGTGTGTGGAGTTTAAAAACACAGAAGAGCACTTCCTGTATTACCACATGACATTGCAAGGTGGAGCAGAGTGTTTTCCACAGCCCAAATATGCAGGATTTGTGTGAATGGAACAAAACGCAACTCCAGGTCTGTTTGTGATGAGGAAACAACAAACAACCGACTTTTACAACATAAATTGTAAATCCAATTGCGATGCTTGTCTGAAAATTTGCAGTTAGATATTTTTCTCAAATCTTTCATCCCTGTTTGAGTTATGCTCGATAAATAATAATAGACTTACAGTATGTTTATGTTCTAGTGTGGATAGCGGATCTGTCAGTACAGCAGGTCTCCTTTAAAAGGGAACTCCGACATCTTTGAAGCTAAAGTCCATTGCTAGAGGTGGTCGAATTCTGTCAGAAACCAAAAAACGGCACAGATCAGTGTTGCCTCGGTGGAGATCTCGCTGTGACAGTGAGTCTGTCAAGGCAACAAACTAGTGTAGTGATGGGGACAAGTTCTTAACTTCCACATAAAACATCAATTTGCTTCACACCAAAGAATCTTAACACCACTTTAACCCATCTTACAACAGCCACGAGTCTAACAAACAAAACACTCTGCCTGGTTCACTCATTAGTGTCTGGAAACATTATAAAACAACTTTATAATCAGCCTTAGCCTTACTAATTCGATTTCCCATTGTGCATGTGAAAGCCCAAAAGACTCGATTGTCGACTCCAGCGGCGGCGAGAGGCTCGAGCCGCCAGAAGCACCAAGTGAGAATCGATTATTGACTGTCAAGAAGAAGAGAAACTGAAAGTTGTCGAAAGAAAATTTTTCGGGAATGTATTTTTTTTAGCATTTTCAAAAAATATAAATCACTCACTCACATAAATAAATGGGATTAGAAACGACATCGGCGATCAATTTTCACATGCACAGTGGGAAATTGACAAAGGTAAGGCTAAGGCTGCTTATAAAGTTGTTTCCAGACACTAATGAGTGAACCAGGCAGAGCGTTTTGTTTGTTAGACTCGTGGCTGTTGTAAGATGGGTTAAAGTGGTGTTAAGCTTCTTCAGTGTGAAGCAAATTGGTGTTTTACGTGGAAGCTAAGAACTTACCCCCATCACTACACTAGTTTTTTGCCTTGACAGACTCACTACCACAGTGAGATCTCCGCCGTGGCAACACTGATCTGTGCCGTTTTTTGGCTTCTGACAGTATTCAACCACCTCTAGTAATGGACTTTAGCTTCAAACGTGCTGGAGTTCCCCTTTAAGTCCTGTGTCCTCCACCCGTCTGTGAGTTGGGATCACATTTACTCACGTTTGCATCCTGGAATGAGTAAAAACACAAGATCGCACACAGATCTGGAAACTGACTACATCAAAGTCCAATAGCTGCTGCTTATATTTTTTTAATAATAATGACAGATTCAGAAAGACAAACCATCAAAAGTACAGTTCAACCAAGGATACTGCCTGATACATTTCTGTTGCTCAAAGCCAATCACACCTGCTGCCTTTGAAGCTCACTAATAATTACTACATTGAGTTATCGTTCAATATATGAAAGTTAGAACAATATATTTTGGGGCTCAGTATTTACCATGTGTACAATTATTTATGTTTTTCTAGCAAAATGTGTCTTCTCTTAGTCCTGGACTGTATAACATCCATAAAAAACGTGCTGACCACCTCATTCCAAATAGGAAGTGATTATGGAGCACTTCTGATTCCTACTGACCCTGAGCCTGGCTCCCATTGACTTTTGGCTATTTTGTTAAAACCCTGGCTCGTTGCCCCTATACGTGCTGGCATCGTGAGCTTCATTTGGAGATTAACACGATGGGAGGTCACACTTCCTTAAGGCCACGGCAAACTACAGGAGAATTTGCCCGATTTTGGCTGCGACTTGCTTCTCCCTGAGATTAGGGAGACGTGACCTGACTTTTTGTCTTCGTGCACGATTTTGAAGCCGCTGCTCCTCATGTGTGGGCATAGTGTCAGATCGTAACCACCAAACATCAGCAACATGACGGTAACAGCCGATAAAACAGAGCATCAGGGGCAGAGGAGCGACGGACATAGAGACACAAGATACAAACTCAGGAAATAGCGAAAATAATTATTACTCCCCTCTCTTAAAGTGTTTGAAGTGTTCTTTAGCAGTAAAAAAACCAATAGTTCTTCACATGTGTCTGTTTACATCCACACAAGCTGCAGATTAGCGACAGTGACTCTACTTCCTGTGTACATTATCTCCAAACTTTTATGCTTTAAAAATCCTGTATCTGACCTATTGCACCACATTTCATAATAATAATAACACAGCAGACACAAGATCATGCTCACAACTTTATACCCTGTGGTCTGCAGACAGATCCCACTGCAGTGTTTGTGATCGGAGATTTTAAGTCTCATAAGACTTTCCTCGTGTCGGTAGTGCGCGCTTTTTGTCGCACGTTTAAAAATCATTTAAGACTGAAAAAATCCTGTAGTGTGTAGCGGCCTTTAGTCTGTTGTACAATCAGGTCTCAAAATAAGTCCACTGTGTGCTATAAGTGCACTATGTAATTATAAAGAATTTCATTCTTGGTAAATTAGCATGCTAGTTACTTGAGCATCACAGCAGTACATGTCTCGTCTTTGAGAGTTGTTTGAAGCACTTATAAACTCATTGTAGTAAAGAACAAATAGGGGGGTCTGCAGACAAGGCTACACACCTCGAGACCGCAGGCCACCCTTTTTAATGCGCCACTACATGTCACAGCCCTCCACAAACGATCACTTTTAAAATCATAACAAATGGACAAAAACTCACTCAACTGTATGACAGCAACATCGAAAAATAAACAGAATGAATTAAGGATCACACCCCATGCATGGGTCTTAATAACTAACTATTTGTTACTGTTATTACCAACACCACCACAGTATCACAAACCACCTTACCACACCTCTCTTACAGCTCACAACACAGCCATAATATCCCACTCCACCATCATCACATCCTTTTCCACATCCTTTTCCAATATACACTTTCTCCATTATTATTATTATTATTATTATTATTATTATTATTATTATTATTATTATTATTATTATTATTATTATTTATTTATTTATTTACTTACTTATTCTATTTTATTATTTTTTTTATTATTATTTTGCTACTGTGACTGCCAATCACCCTTTGAACCTGCTTTTTTCTAATTGTCTAACTGGCCTTCATACGACCCGCAATGTTACACCCACACCTACACCCACACATACATACACACACACACACACCCACACACACATACACACACACACACACACACACACACACACCCACATACATACACCTATACCCTCTTCCCTTTTTCTCTGCTGTCTAATGTATGTAAATGCACTATACCTATGATATGTAATTGCAATGCCATATGTTTGTACACCTGGTGACAGCAAAATAAAAAAAATATATATATATATATATTTTTTTTTTTTAAAATAAACTCATTGTGGTGAATAATTGAGCTCACGTAAACTGTTTAAAAATAACTTTTAAATAAAAATCAGGTAAAGTGCCTTTGAGTTAAATGGTAATGCCGAGGTGACTAAAAACAATAGATACTTCCTTTCTAATATATTCCAAGCTGCAGTGTGATCTAAACTCATCCGGGCTCTCTCCTCTGCAAAGTTAATAAAGAACTCCACTTGTGCAGAAATCAATGATCTTAAGACCGCCTCTCTCCTCCCACATAGAGTCCACTCACTGTTTTCATTTCATCTGAATTAATTTGACCACCGCTTTAATGGAACTGTGAGGGCTGAAGAGCTGGGGCTGTAAGTTCAACCACAATACTGTAAACATCTATTACATTTAGACTCTTTAAGGTCATTATATTTAAACGTCCGATATTACGCACAATGGGCTCTTGTGAGATTTTGCCATGTTATAATGTCATTATCTCCTAAAACAGACCTGGAATTGTGTTTTGTTTCATTCACATATGTTTGAGTAATCCTTTATTATTCATCTGTCTACATCTCCAGAGCTCAAAATTCTCTGTTCCACCTTGTGATGTCATGAAACAAGTTAACAGCTACATTTTACCTTTTGTTTAGAAGAAATGAGTAATTCCAGGGTTGAAATCATCCAAGTGGCTCCAGTGAAGGTGTGTGGAGTTTTAAAACACAGTGGAGCACTTCTTGTACTACCCCATGACATCACAAGGTGGAATCGAGTGTTTTCGGTTTGAGAGAAGAACTAAATAAATACTAAATATGCAGTGTGTGTGTGTTAAACATGTGTGAATGAAACAAAACACAACTCCAGGTCTGCATTATAACACACTGTAGATGAGGAAATGGCATCATATAGGACTTTTAATGCCATACTGTGGAACTTTCAGGCAAAGAAGTGAATTTACCTAAGTATTTGAATCAAGATTGTTATTCTGAATTTGCATCATTGTCAGTTTTTCCTTTTCGGTCCGAATAAATGTCCCGTGTAAAGTCGTCCAGTCTTGAGCGTGATCTGGTTGCTAACCTGTCGCCGGGTACTTGGACAGAGGAGCAGATGGGCAGTTTTGGCACAGTTCGTCCTCTTACCATAACAACAGTGCCCTTGTGCCCTCGAGCCAGACACACTGAGGAAAACCTGTCTGAATTATCTGCTGTATCTCCGTGAGCTGCCGAGCACAAGTGTCAGTGAGCGATATGACGTGTGGTCGATTAAACACCGGCTTTAACATGGAAGGCTGCTCTGTCGCTACTGGTGGCAAACAAGAAAACACACACATTTTTCTCATCATTTTTGGATTGACAATATGCTAAAAAACAAACAAAAAACAACATATATCGATACAAATGACCTTAATTCAGAATATATTCAGCTTTGATTGACTTCACACCTAAACCTATAGAATTATTAAAGCCCCACTGTGTAACTTTTCAGCCAAAGGGAGTGCTGAACTTTGACCTCTCCAATCGAAACAGCTAATCCTCTAATTCAGCCGCCATTTTGACCCTTTTAGAGATGTATTACTTGAGCTCTTTTGGAAATTCCACAGCAAATATCGATGGATTGTGAGTGGGAATACATTTTTGGGTAGGATGAGCTATTGTTTTTGTATCAGATGCCCTTCCTGGTACAACTAGCTGCTATTACTCTGATTGTTTATGTTGATGAAGTGTCTTGTCTCCAAGGACACAGACCTTCTTACAAACATACCATGCAAAGAAGATATAAAAGTATTTCCTTATTACCAGAATTTCTTTGTTTATTGCACCAGAAAACATGCATCCTGACTGTAAACGGGCATCTCCACAATCTTGACTCCTGCATGTTTCCAATGTAGTTTCTGTGGCTCTAAACATCCACAGTTAATGGTTAAACTGATCTATCTCCATGAAGAATGTACCTACAGAAAGTCTCATGCAGCTCCAGGTACGTTTTTGATGAGGAAACAGCATTAGAACATCCTGTAGGTCAGAGAGCAGTGCATTATGGGCCCTTTAAAACTTCTGCTTCTGAAATAAACTGTGTGGATATAAAACACACATTGTACTTGCTGTAAAAGCATAAGGTGCGTTTACACAGAGGTCTGAGCAGCAGGGCAGACACAGGCTTTACAAGGCGGCCCTGTGTCATTATTAGAATAGACTTTAAACCGAGCTCAGGGCTAAAGGTCCCTCCCTGTGTAAACTCAGGATTGTGTGGCCCCTGGGGGACTGTGCAGACCTCCACACGGAGCTGACTGTAGGAGCAAATGTGCAAGAGAATACAAAGGGAAACTAACAGAGTAAAGTGGAAAAAGACGCACCAGAACTCAAAATATCAAAAGAAAAAATATGAATAATGATTTGTTTTGTTGCAGTTTCTATTATGTTATACTGAACAAATGTGTCACAGGGAGGGCTGGAAGAGACCAAAGAAACTCCTGCTTGATTAAAAGGAATGTGACATTATTATTAGTCATGAGTTGACCATTTGACCCAAACATATTTGACCCAAAATGCACTGACAAGAAAGTACTAATTAGTGAATATTAAAAAAAATAAAATAAAATGACAATTAATTACCCAAATCTCTAATCACGCTTTTCTTTCTTCCATGGGCCATATGCCTTTAGAATCCTAATGAAAATGTAATAAAAGACTAAGAGCTAGTAGACTAAAGGCCGTCACACACTATAGGAGAATTTGCCCGATTTTGGCTGCGATTTCTTCTTCCCGAGTTCAGAGAGGCGTGACCCGACTTTTTGTCCAAACATCGGCAACACTACAGTAACAGCCGATAAAACAGAACATCAGAGGAGCGACGGACACAGAGACGCAAGATACAAACTCAGGATATAGTGAAAATAATGAGAAGACTTTATAATTCACCTCCCGTAAAATGGTAAATTTAAAGTGCAGCATCTGATTCACATTATCCATAGAAATTGTCCTCCGCAAATAACATCCAGTCCACAAAACCGCACTGTTAATCCAGTTTGAAGTGTTTTTTGAAAGTAAAAAGGCTAAAGTTGTTTCTTTACGTCCTCAGATTGTCAAGATGCAGATTAGTGATAACGACTCTACTTTCTGTGGACTGTATCGCCTCTTTTATGCTTTAAAAATCCTGTATCTGAAGTGCACCACATTTCACAAATAATAATAACATAATTTTGACTTGGAATCTAAACTAGAAGTGCAGAGCTCTGATCTTTGAACACTTAAGAGTCTCAAATCGACTCATTTTACTGTAGACAGGAAACAGCTGAAGTGATGACGCTCACAATTTTATAGTCTGTTTTACACATATCCTGCTGCAGTTTTTGTGATCAGAGATTTTAAGTCTCATGCGTTTCGTGTCTGTGGTGTGCGCATTTTGTCGCACAATTAAAGATCCTTTAAGGCCGAAAAATTCTCTAGTGTGTAGCGGCCTTAAGGCATGACTGATATGTATATTAACTAATGACTAAAGGCCTATAGTAGGGATGAGACCACAAAACAAGACGTGATACGAGATTGGGTCCACAAGAATGAGACAAAACGAGATTTTAACATAATTCCTAATATATACATTCATGGTTCACTTTCCAGTTTTGGCCGACAGTGTTTTATTTCTTTGATTTCATAGTTTGTTTCTATTCTAGTACTTGGTTTAGAACTGTAAAAGATGTAACTCACCAATACTTAACTCATGTTTGTCCAATCCAAATGTAAACACTTGGGAAAAAATCTCACAAGATCATTTTTCTCTCATGTGCAAGATCTTGTGACAGTTTTGTCTCACGAGATCTTGTCCCATCCCGAGCCTATAGTCCAAGCAAACTGTCGTTCTTTCTATTTTTCCTTCAATTACATATCTATATTTTTTGTAAATTTTGTTTTTGGTTCAAATAGGAAAATAAAACACATTGCAAGTCTAAATAGCTCAAATAAGTGAATGTTGTGATGCTTTTACCAATGTAGATGCAGATTTTAATGTGAAAATGTCATAATCTCAGATGGGGGAAAGAGTCAATTAAATTTATCTGTTACATTGTATTTTTTCATTAAAAAATCTAAAAGGTGAACTCACTATTTTATAACAGAAATCGGCATTTTAACAGCATTGATTTGAGCTGCCCCCCCGTTTGTAGTAAAACGTATGGGCCTCTACAATGAGAAACCAGCAACTGCTTTTAGTGCATCCAGTGAAAATCTAACATGTGCTGTACAGAATAGTAAAGACTTTTCTGATTCAAACATGTTTAAAGGAGATGAAATAATAATAAGAGAAATATATGTATTCCACAGTACAAGGTTACAGCTTAAACAGCACAGCCAGTGGCCTCCAGGTTAAACCCGGGGGAATTTAGCCTGCAATAGTGCACAGTAATTAGGGTTTGTCAAGGCTTTACTTGGAACAGAGCGGGTTTCCTATTTTCTATAATTACATAATATCTAATTTGGGGGTCACGGCCCCGAGTGCTCCGATCACCACAGGCACCACCGATGCTTTCACTTTCCAGGCTCTCTCCAGCTCTTCTTTGAGCCCCTGGTATTTCTCTAGTTTCTCGTGTTCTTTTTTCCTGACATTGCCATCGCTCGGTATTGCAATGTCCACCACCACGGCTTTGTTCTCTCGATTATCCAGAACCACTATGTCTGGTTGGTTCGCCATCACCATTCTGTCAGTCTGTATTTGGAAGTCCCACAGGATCTTGGCCCGCTCATTCTCCACGGCCTTTGGAGGCGTTTCCCACCTTGATCCTGGGGTTTCCAGCCCGTACTCTGCGCAGATGTTTCTGTACACTATGCCCGCTACTTGGTTATGTCGCTCCATGTACGCTTTCCCTGCCAGCATCTTACACCCTGCAGTTATGTGCTGGACTGTCTCAGGCACTTCTTTGCGCAACCTACACCTTGGGTCTTGTCTGGTGTGGTAGATCTGGGCCTCTATTGCTCAGGTGCTCAAGGCCTGCTCCTGTGCAGCCAGGATGAGTGCCTCTGTGCTGTCCTTCAGTCCAGCCCTCTCCAGGCATTGGTAGGATTTCTTGATATCAGCCACTTCAGTTATGTTTCGGTGGTACGCCCCATGTAGGGGTTTGTCCTGCCATGATGGTCCCTCCAGCACATCTTCCTCTGCGCCCCAGTGTCTGAGACATTCTCTGAGCATGTCATCAGTCTGGGCCTTGTCACTGATGTACTTGTGGAGCTTGGATGTTCCCACACTCACTAGTCCTCGGCCTCCTTCCTTCCGGCTCGTGTACAGTTTCAGGGTGCTGGACTTGGGATGGAACCCTCCATGCAGATCAGGAGCTTTCGTGTCTTAACATCCATGGTCTGTATCTCCTCCTTTGACCAACTTATGATTCCTGCTGGGTATCTGATCATTGGCAGGGCGTAGCTGTTTATTGCCTGCACCTTGTTCTTGCCATTGAGCTGGCTTCTTAGGACCTGCCGTACTCTTTGCAGGTATTTGGCTGTCACCGCTTTCCTTGTTGTCTCGTCAAGGTTGCCATTTGCCTGTGGGATACCAAGGTACTTGTAGCTGTTCTCAATGTCTGTTATTGTTCCCTCTGGGAGTGAGACCCCCTCTGTGTGGACTACCTTCCCTCTCTTTGTCACCATCCTACTACATTTCTCGAGCCCAAATGCGCTGTAGATCCTGGTGGTGTGGATCAGTGAGTCGATGTCTCGCTCGCTTACAGCTTGATGTCATCCATGTAGAGGAGGTGACTGATGGTGGCCCCGTTTCTGAGTCGGTATCCATAGCCAGTGCGGTCGATTATTTGGCTGAGGGGGTTCAGACCTATGCAGAACAGCAGTGGGGACAG
Organism: Odontamblyopus rebecca; assembly: GCA_030686955.1. Taxonomy (NCBI): domain Eukaryota; kingdom Metazoa; phylum Chordata; class Actinopteri; order Gobiiformes; family Gobiidae; genus Odontamblyopus; species Odontamblyopus rebecca. The sequence continues at coordinate 29,038,370 of CM060673.1, read as the reverse complement.
TGCATCTCCTTGGTATATGCCACATTTGATGGTCACTTGTGCAAGTGGCTTGCCATTGGCTTCAAGGGTGGTTTTCCACAACCGCATCGAGTTTGCAATGAACGCCCTTAGAGTCCTGTTGATATTGTACAGCTCCAGGCACTCAGTAATCCATGTGTGTGGCATTGAGTCATAGGCTTCCTTGTAATCAATCCAGGCAGTGCACAGGTTGGTCTGACGGGTTCTGCAGTCACGAGCGACTGTTCGATCAACCAGGAGTGGGTGTTTGGCTCCCCTGGTGTTTTTGCCGCTGCGCTCATCTATTGATCCATGTGCCTGCGTATCTTAGCCGTGATGATGCCTGACATGAGCTTCCATGTTGTGGAGAGACAGGTTATTGGCTGATTGTTGGATGGGACTGTACCCTTTGCGGGATCCTTCAGGATCAGGATCGTATGCCCTTGGGTTAACCATTCAGGGTGAGTCCATCCCTTAGCAGCTGGTTCATTTGTGCTGCTAGGCGCTCGTGGAGAGCAGTGAGCTTCTTTAGCCAGTATGCATGGATCATGTCAGGGCCTGGTGCTGTCCAACTTCTCATGCCTGAAACTCTTTCCTGGATGTCTGCCACTGAGATGGTAACTGGATTCTGTTCAGGGAGGTTGCTGTGGTCTGCTCTCAGAGCCACCAGCCACTGTGCATCGGTGTTATGTGATGCTTCTCTTTCCCATATGTCTTTCCAGTACCTCTCAGTCTCCAGCCTTGGTGGGTCTGCTCTGCTGTTATTACCCTGCCATTGAGTGTACACTTTCGCAGGTTGTGTTGCGAACAGGCGGTTTATTTGTCTGGCTTCATTCTCTCTCGTGTACTTCTTTAGGCGGCTGGCCAAGGCTTGGAGCCTTTGTTTGGCAGTTTCGAGTGCTTCAGGTATGGGCATCTGGCTGTATCTCTTGGGTACTCGCTTTTTCATCGCACCTTTCTTCTTGCCGCACTTCCTTGATTTTAGCCTCTAACCGTCTTTTCCATGGAGGGTATCGTATCTCATGGCTCCCATGGTTGCTCTTATAGCCCAACACCTCTAGGATCACTGCTGCTGAAGTGTAGATGAGCTCATTGGTTTCAGTGATGGTTGTGGTAGGGATCGCTCTGAGTGCTGCATTCACATCCTCTAGCAGACTTTCAGATGGTACTTCACTTAGCCTGTGTAACTGGCGTCGGGGTTGCCTTGTGTTCATCCGGGCCATGATCTTATCTTATCTTTCTTGAAAAAGGTGGGAGCACATGGGGGAAATGGTATCATATAATATAAGACCAGGCCCTGTCTAAAGGGATGGAGATTCACCAGTATGCCCACTCTCCCATGACTGACGGCCATGAAAACCATATGGGTGGAGTCACAAAGAAAACGTGCATGATTGGAATGCCGCTCGTACAGTTCGGGATATGATTGACTCTTGGCAGCGGAACAGGTGGTATATTTGCTGACACTTGTCATATTGATGTTACCAAGTGTCCCTATACATTTCAGTGGATGATGTCTTAAGTGCTCGGTCTCTGCACTGCCCCCTGTGGCTCAGAGACTTTAAAGCAGCTCTGCTTGTGCACAGTCTCTCCATGGCCGAGCACCAAAGTCCATCTGCGACACGTTAGTACCTATTGGAGTACGTGTTCTTATCGAAAGACGACCAAGATTCAAAAAGATCCCAATTCAATAAAAAAGTTTATTCTCATAAAATCTAATAGAGCGTGCCCTGATGTTAAACCTCGCTCTGATGTTAAACCTCGCCCTGATGTTAAACCTCGCCCTGATGTTAAACCTTGACCTGATGTTAAACGTAGACCAATGACTATCTCTCCCTTTTCCCCTTTTACATGAAAGATTATGAATATATTATGTTGATAAAGTTCCACCCAGCTTCTTCTTTGCTTCTCTGTCCCATATATGGACGTCTCACCCTTCGACCTGGTACCTCTCTGCTCCTCGATGCATGGGGCCCAAAGACCACCTATAAGTCTTCTAACTGGCAAACAGTGCACACAATATTGCAGTGTATAGGAACATTCATATGGTTAAAGATACAACATAACTACACTTTTAAGGGAACACATTATCATGCATATTTATATTTGCTGTGTTTCATAATAATAGGAGCATGTGCATATAACTTCAAACTTTATTAATTTTGACTTTTTTCTTCATGCCATATGAACCATCTGCACTCTGAGGAGCTCAGGGACCGGCCTCCTGCTGGTCCCAGAGTCAGGACTAAACTCGGGAGTCAGAGTTTCAGATTCATAAAAGCTGGAACAGTCTGGACATGTGAGACAGACTCTACTTTTGACTTTAAATCCAGGCTCAAAACAGTTCTGTTCAGCTGTGAATGACTGAAAAGTTTTCATTTTTCATTCCGCACTCTTCTCTCTAATTTAATGTCTCTCTTTTTCATTTTATGATGATTATTTATGTTTTGATCTGTTTATATTGTGATTTTAATGTATTTCTTATTTTGTAACGGACTTTGAAATATGTTGTGTGTGAATTGTGCGATACAAATAAACTCGCCTTGCCCTGAGCCCCGTGCTTGAGGAGCACTTGTTGTGGACTTCTACTCAGAAACCCTGAAGCTCTCACTTCCTGTGATTTTTTATACAACTCCAGATATGTTTTTGATGAGGTAACAACATTCTAACATGGCTTAAAGCTCAAAAGAGTCCATTTTACGTAATAGAGTTACGTACGTTAATTAAGTGTTGATCAGTACGTTCTTATGTAAAAGGAGACAGTGTGAGCTGAAGGCTGGAGCACATGCATGATTTGTGTGTTGTATTTTATAGATTATACCAGCGTGTGTTTAAATGGAAAACCAAAGTCAATGATAATGAATGGAGATTGGTTCAGAGCTGTTAATGTGCTGCTCTGAAGATAAACAATCCACAGAGCAGTCGATAATTACACCTCTGTTTGTCAAATGAAGGAGAAATGTAAAATACAGCTCCTGGACGAGTGGGAACGAATGACTGACCAACTCTGGGGTCACTGGGTTCTTCAAATAAAATCAATTACCGACTGACAAATTAACACACAAACAACTATTTACATTTTACATTTTAAGGCTATACAGCAATCTTTTTTTTCTTTTTTTAATTGGACTGTACGTAGAGTTTAGTCTGAAGACTTTTTTTCTATCATGGCAGACATTTGTAGAACTTTTTTTTTTTGAATTGTTAATTGCATTACAGTCTTCATGTTTCTTCACTTGAAAGCCAGTTGTTTACATTGAAATTCTACAATCAGGGTCACCGCGGGGTCTTAAAAATCTTTATAGGGTCTTAAATTTCATGTTCCTAAATTTAGGCCTTAAAAAGTCTTAAATTATGTTGTCCAAGTCTTATTTTTTTCCACAAAGGTCTTGAATTTCATGGGCCTATTTTTTGTAAACTCAACCAGGCAGCAGTGCAATGTGCGACAATGTGAAAGCTTAGTTTGTCTTGTTAGAATGTTATAAATGATTTTTTAGCCATTTAACAAGCAATGCATATGACTATAAATGAGTTCTGAATGAGAATTTATCATAAAAGTATTTTTGTTCTTTAAAGTGTCCGTGCCATTGGAGCGAGTCTTCTCTGCAGCTGGATTGTCAATAAACTGCACACCCGTCTCCACCCTGAACATGTGCACTAGAGCATGGAATCCCGACCACAGTCTGATGGGACCTGTAGGAACCAGACGGGTTTGGACAAGTATTTAGAATTTGTATTTAGTTCGGGCTTGGGTCAGACTCCATCACAGACAGACACATCAGCTGTTTCCTGTCTACAGTAAAAGCACTCGCTTTGAGATGTGTTCAAAGATCAGAGCTCTGCACTTCTAGTTTAGGTCCAAGTCAAAACTGTGTTATTATTATGCGCATGTGCATGTGTGGGCAGGTGAGGGGGGTCGATTTTCAAATAATTTTCGAATAGTTGTCATCAATTTTCAAATAGCGTTTTTGCCAAAAAAAATCACATCCCTAGTTAGAATGTTGTCATCTTCTCAGAAAACATAGGTGGAATTGTGCTGTGTTTCATTCACACGTTTGAGTCATCTTTTATCTCCAAAGCTCAAAATGCTCTGTTCCACCCATGGATCTATAATAAGAACTGGATAAGACACATCCCCTCTACCCATGACCCCTGGTTGATTTGTGGCCCTCTGAGGTACTACAGCTCATCCAAACTGCCCCTTGTCCTGACAGGGCATCGACAACTTTCATAAAGGGCAGACTTTGAAGGATTCTTCTGTACTTTTACAGTATGAAATGTTTAAACCGTCAAAGTGCCTAAAAGTCAGCTTTGTAAGAGTTAGCCTAGCCCTGCTCTGAGCCTGTGCTCACGCTGCTATAGCAGCTCTTGCGTTGAATGGTCAGGACTGTGTTTCTGACGCCACAGGTTTTCACACACGGCCAATCAAAAGTAAAAATCTTTTTTGGGGTCATGCGCCAATGAGCACAGACCATTGAAAACAATACGATGCCATCTTGGATTCATCTTCCAGATTTTATTATAGTTCTATGGTTCCACCTTGTGATGTCATGAAGTGGTAGATTTTCAAGTTAACACCTTTTACCTTTTGTTTAGTACAGATCAACAGTTCCAGAGCTGAAATCATCCACATTACTCTTGTGAAGGTGTATGGAGTTTCAAAACACAGTGGAGCACTTCCTGTATTATCACATGACATCACAAGATCCAACTGAGTGTTTTTGGTTTGATAGAAGAACACAGCCAAGATGTGCAGAGTTTGTGTGTTAAATGTGTGAATTAAACAAATCCAAACTTCAGAGATGTTTTTTGATGAGGAAACAACATTATAACAGCTCAATATGGGACTTTTAACTAATCTGAACAATAACAATGACAAAATGACCTTTTCATCAGCTTTTTATGCAGTATCATGACAGTTTTCTCAAGATAAGTAGATGATATAGTTTTCCTTTTGCATCTTGCGTTCTTTTCTTTCCGTCGTGGATGTCTCTGTGGTGTTTCCTGTGCACAGCTCACACTGTGTCCACAGTGTTGACCTCTGACCTCCGAGTCCATGAGGAGCTCAGGACAAACACGCCTCATGTTTGTTCAGCGTGGAGACGGTTTCTTTATCTAGGGTTTAGTCCAGCGGGGCACATCTACTCTTCCTCCTTTCCCTCTTCTTTCTCTTCCTCCTCTCTCTTCCCTGTCTCTTCTGACTCTTTCACATGTCTCTTCTTTCTCTCTTGTCTCCTTTTCCTCTTCTTTCTCTTCCTCATCTCCTCTACTGTCTCCTCTTTGGCCTCTGTCTTGTCTCTCTCATCTTCCTCACTTCCCCCTCTCCCACTTCTGCTTCCCCTTCCTTTCCTGTCTCCTCTCCCTCCTTTTCTTCTCCCTCTCCTCTTTCCTCTGCCTCTCTTCCTCCTCTTCCTTCTATTCCTCTTGTCTCCTCTTCTCTTACTCTCGTCACCTCTCTTGTCTCCTCTCCTTCTCCTGTCTCTTCTTCTCCTCCCTCCTCTACCTCTCCTCTTTCCTCTGCCTGTCTTCCTCCTCTCTCGCCTCTTCCTTCTCTTCCTCTTGCCTCCTCTCTTGTCTCCACTCCCTCTCCTGTCTCCTCTTCTCTTCTTCTGGTCTCCTCTCCTGTCTCCTCTTCCTTCTCTGTCTCCTCTCCCTCTCCTGTCTCCTCTTCCTCCTCCTCTCTTCCTTCTCATCCTCTTGTCTCCTCTTTCTCTCTTCACTTCAAAAAACAATATAAAAATCAAATCTTACAGAAATACCTAGAAGATAACTAAACACATGCTTTCCTTTACTCTTCTTTTCTTCTTTGCTCTTTTTTTTTTGATGCGATCATAAACAATACATTTTGTAGTTTGTATGACCATAAATGTATGAAAAAAAGAAAATGTCCTTACATGTTTCATGCTCGCTCTGGTTTATTTTGTACGATCATAAACAATACATTTTGTGCCTTCTTTATCATCATTATTAGTTTGTACGACCATAAATGAAAACCAAAAAAATCCTTACATTTTTCATTCTCACTGTTGTTTATTGTGTACGATCATAAACGATCAACATTTGTGTCTTTGTTAACATTATTATTAGTTTGTACGACCATAAACTTACCCCATTGGCAGTTTTTGGTTTTACTGTGTTATTCCAATCATAAATAATAAAGCAACATGTCCGAAATGTCATGAAACGAGTCCAATATTCAGTTCCCTTCCGCGGGCCACTTAGACGGTGACGGATGTTGCGAGCGCTCTTTGCTCCGTATTCGCTCCGTTGTTTTGCGGCGCCGGCCTTGTGTCTTCATCATGTGTGCGCCGCCGTGGCCCTGGAGACTGCTTCACTCCGACTGTTTCATGTATTTAGGCCAAACACCGAAACACCGTCGCCGCGTGTGGTCCGGTCCCGGGGGAATTGAAGGTGGGGGCATTGATTAGTGGGATCAAGGGGGGTGGCAGGAGCGGCAGGAGCGGCAGGTGTGGGCTCAATAGGTTGAATTATGCCTCACTCACGCCGGTATAAATGATTACTGTGCTCTCTTCATGCACAGCTCTCCTGATTGTGTGGGTAAATAGGGCTTCAGTCATCGATCTGCTCCTAAGTCACATCTCGCACAAATGTAGTGACGTGTTTTGTTCCTGCTAATGAGTTTAAAGGTCCTGCATTTCACCGAATGGATTCCTGCACGCTTGAAGCCATGCTAGAATGTTACCTCATCATAAACATACCTGGTGTTGTGGTTATTAATAGTCTGTCTGAATCTCCAAAGCTGAAAATGCTCTGTTCCACCTTGGGAAGTTATGCAGTTATCAAGCGACTTTTAACCTTTAGTTCAGCAGAAATGGGCAATTCCAGGGCTGAATAAATCTAGTGAAGGTGTATGGAGTTTAAAAACACAGTTGAGCTCTTCCTGTATTACCCCGTGACATCACAGGGGCTTTCAGTTTGAGCGAAGAAGCCTAAATATGCAGGGTTTGTGTGTTAAACATGTGTGAATAAAACGAGAAAATAACAGAATATGGATAACAATAGATGATATTGCCAGACTAATCGAATGCACAGTCAGGATTTGAGAGAATATTAAATAAAGCATTCCTATCAACAGAGAAGAGCTGTGTGCCTCCACGTTCCAAACAGGAAGTAGGCACGGGGGCATTTCCGGCTCCATCATCCTCTCTCTGTCAGACTCATCATTGTGGTCTCAAAAAGTTTGTTTATTTTGGTATTTTGTTTTTTAATCAAGATATGAACATTAATAAAAGACAAATCAGATGCCTTCTTTCCCCAAGGTCACTTTCACTTTTCAGTCAGTGCTGGCAACCAGTTTGATTGACAGCGTTGCTAAGTGCATGTTTCCTGATAAGCCAAAAGTGTGGGCGGAAAGTGGCTTTACCTTCAACAGCCTCACTCCGGATTGGCTCTTTGGTTGCTATGATATGCACAGTCGGCTCCAAATTCAGCCCATGGATCTATAAAAAAAACAGATAAGCCATTCCCCCTCTGTCCCGGCTCCAACTAGTGGCTGCTTCAGGTACTGCAGCTCCCGGGAGCTTGGGCACAAAAAGAATTCTCCCTTAAAAGCACAAAGCGTTTTATGTGATTTCAACCTGCCCATGTTCTGACAGGGCAGCCACAACTTCCACAAAGGTCGGATTTTGTAGGATTCTTTTCTATTTTCACAACATAAACTTTTTAAAATGTTTAAATCCTCAAAGCCAGTGTGCGAAATACGGGGGGGAGTACGGGGCCCCCCATTAACCCATCACACCCCCCCAAAAGCCTTAAAAGCAAAATTTTGGGGGGGTTCAAATATGATCACTAATTGGTCACTAAAATGTTTTCTAAACTCATAATGTCCAATATTCAGAATTCAATATTCACAAAATATTTTTGCCAATCGGAGTCAGCCAATCTTGTGCCCGTATGCAAATTAGCCATCTTGCGCGCTAAACGCAAGAAAGACTAGCCTAGCAATTTGATAGTGAAAACAAAGTACTGTCAAAATGGCTAGCAAGCAAAAGCTACAGAGTACATCACCGGCTCACTTTGGGTTGGTCACATCAAAAAAATTAGCACTGAGAGAGGAAGATGTTGGTGCAGTGGACCCACTCCCTGTCACAAAAGAAGACCCTAAACTCCCACCCCGTCAAGAACAAGACGAAGCCGAGTCTGTGGCTGAAGCAGCAGGTGCCGAGTTAATGTCAGAAAGTGCTGCTAGTGCTCGCACAAGTGACTTTCCTGCTGGTTGGACAAAGAAGCAGGTGGATGAATGGAAAGACCGCAATTCTTGGCTTGACTTTAAGGCACTGAAATTGTGGTGTTTAGTGTGCAGAAAAGCTAAAATATTACTAATCGCAGAGAAGGGACCCGGTTTACACCTCGCAGAGGAATGGATTAACTGTGATATTACGAGCTCTGACACAAAGAAGCTTCGAAAGAAAATATACACTTCCTGTTTGTGGACCTCAACGGACCTCCTCTGGTCAAATTTGATCCAATTCCTTTCGTCACAAGCTGGATTAAAAGAGGACATCGTCTCTCTTTTTCCTGGAAACCAGGACGGCAACTACAAGAAGTACAGCCGAGGCGTATTTGGTCTATTCTAACTTAAGGTAAGAGGCTATTGTTTCAGTATTTGCAGTGACTGAACTGTGATGATAGAATTGATTGTGCACAACATGTGTGTGCGTGACTGTGTGTGTCCTTTTCGACTTATACAGCATGGTTATGTCTTGTGGTTGGTAGAAGCAGTCTAGCCTAGCACTGAAGTTGGGGTGACTGTGTTTGTGTGTGTTTGAAAGCGAGAGCGCAGCCGCTGTGGTGCGGTGTGGCTCGCTATAGGCTGTCTGTGGAGTCCACCGTGCTGTTTTGTTTTTCACAAGGACCCTGGTCCTTTACAAGTCACTGACTGCGTGTCGATAGCCTACCTAACATTTATTCACTCGTTTGCTCACATTGTAATACACAACTTTGCATAGGCTTCTGCATATTGAAAATGTATATCTGTATTGCTCAACCATTCAGAGGTGGGGACCCCCCGAATACTGACGGGTATTTAGCACACTGCTCAAAGCACTTAAAAGTTAGCTTTATAAACAGGGGTGGGACTTGATTAATAAACTTGAAAAATAAATCTAGTTAATTACAGGCTTTGTAATTAATTATAGAAAAAAATATTATTTCTATCGCATAAGAAAATTTGCACCAAAAACATGTATTTTATGTAAATTAATTTTAGTGGACTTATTTTCTTCCTGGAGCCCGCCGTTTGTTGGGGTTCGGGCGCTGACACCTCTTGTTTGTGCTCAGACCAGAACTGAACCGCCAACAGCTCCAGCAGGTTCAGTGCTGCTGTCACATGTTTTACATTTATTCCACAGTGCAAAACAGGGAAAAACAGGAGCAAAAATGTGCCCAAGGAACATTTACAGTGGTACAGTGGGAAAAAGGTCTATTTACAAGCCTCTCTCACTCTCAGTCGTTTGCTCGCTCCCTTCAGCGAAACACTACCTGCACTGTAGCCAGGACACGACACTACGCGACCAGACCAGACGAGAGTCAAGACAAAACTGAGCAGGTGGGCAGGGTGCACCTTTATACACCCCTCCCACCTTACGTAACTCCCCTCTTAACAACATCATTCCTACGACCGAATGAGTAATATTTCAGGGGCCAGCAGTTACACACAGAGAATCACCATCATCTCACATCCATAAATGACCTCCAACAGTTTACATACATATAAAATACAGTTAATTGTCCACGGCAGTCGCTAGTGGCTCACATGACTCTGGAGCGCGCAGTGGGAGGATTTAAGCTCCCGGCGTGGAGGTGTCTGGGTTCGCAAGGGTGAGTAAAGGGTTGATTTATTGTGGGTTTTGGAGGATAGTTCTTCCAAGTGCGCACCCTTAGTCGCGGCCGAGGTTATGTAAAAGTTAATTGTGTGTTTGGGTGAGTGCACGTCTTCCCCTTACTCTCCCCGGGGAACGCGCTCTCAGGGATGGACCTGCTCCGTTACAAGGTGCTTCTGTGATTCTTGCAAATGACGGCTTTGTCAGTACTTCCATAGTTTTCTGAATAGACGTCCAGCAGACCCAGAGCTCTTTCATATGTTGTTGTAGGATCTGTGTGCGTATAATTCGCGTTCCACGACATGGTGCACTGACAAATGTTTCTCATTGTTTGGAGCAAACTGCGATACTCTTGCTCTGATTGGTCCAAACGCTCCACACCGTACATGATACAGATGTCACACGGGTAGGAGAAGCTCACCCGTTTTGAGGAAGCAAGTGTAGAAGAGAAAATAATTTCTGGGCCCATGCACCAGTGAGCACAGGCCATTGAAAACAACGTGGTGCCATCTCGGGTTCACCTTCAGATTTGATTCTACTTCTATGATTCACCCCTATATAACTGCCGGCCTTGATAAGCCTCACTTGACTGGAGCCGAACACTCACTCCACTTCTTTATACAGTCCATGATTTCTGTTGGCTGAAATGGCGCAGAACATATTGAAATACATTCCATATTTCAGTGCGGTGCGTGACAGATTGTTTGCCAGCCTCTCCCAAATGTGTCCTGATTTGAAGTTGTTTACACTTGTGCGATGGAGTTTGAGCCGCCGAGACAAGGACCCTCCAGCCCCTGTGTGCACCTGCCTCTCATTCATTTACACATAGATTAGAAAACCTCCGGCCCTTTACAACTACAAACAAAACACTACAAACTAAATGCTCGTAGCTTTTTCATGTTAGAACAAATATATGTTTTTTCCTTTGCTCCCCTGACTCCAATTTACTCTCTATGCACATCGTCTGAATGCGTGGCTGCCTCTGATGTCTAAGGCGAGATAAACAGTTTGAGAAAAGCACGGACCTAACTGTATTATAGATTATCCTGTTTAAATCCAGTTCGGGCGATTGAAAACCTCCCTAGATACTCCATCATATTAAGAGCTGTTTAAGAGATTTTAAAAAGAGGGTAGAGCTAACAATTGCACTAAAGTAAGAGTCCTGTTACTTCAGAATAATATTTCTCAAGTAGAAGTGCAAAGTGGTCCGAGAAATGACTCCAGTAAGCTTTAAAAACTGCATTTCCGCAAACTACTATTCAATTAAGACTGTCTAGACATAACATCTGATTTACAATTTGGAACTCATAAAATTGGAAAGGACAAAACAATAAATAACGCACGAAATTGGGCATTTGTCAAAGCGCAAACAAAAAAAACTAAATCATATCTGAAGTGCAAGAAACTGGCAATTCTGTTTTGTGGTCGGATAATTGTCTCGAGGACCAAAACACCAAATTATAACAAGACTACAACTTAACCGTCATGTCTGATGTTTTTTCTGTAATGAAGAATAAATCAGCAGAACAGTTGTTATCCATAAAAGCTAGATCTGATTTGAATATGTCATTTGTGGAATTTAAAAGATACTCAAGTGAATGTATCGACGTCTAGTATTAAACAGGAGACATTTTGATTTGATCCCTTCTAACGTCTCCTAAAAGCTAAAGAGCATAACATGAATGAATCTGAATGCCTGGACTTATGTGATTCTGTTTGTAATGCCTGGAGTTATTCTACAATGATTTGAATGCCCGGAGTTTAGGCTTAGCTTAGCTTAGGCTGATTCAAATGTCCAGTGTTATTCTAGTCTGATTTGAATGCCTGGAGTTATTGGTCCTGATTTGGATGCCTGAAATTATTGGTCTTGATTTGGATGCCTGGAGTTTCTGGTTCCTGATTTGAATCCTCTGAGTTATTGGTCCTGATTTGGATGCCTGAAGTTACTGGTCCTGATTTGAATGCCCAGTGTTATTTGAGCCTGATTTGAATGTCTGGAGTTATTGGTCCTAATTTGAATGCCTGGAGCTATTGGTCCTGATTTGGATGCCTGGATTTACCTTCGTCTGATTTGAATGCCCAGTGTTATTAGATCCTGGTTTGGATGCCCAGAGTTATTGGTCCTGATTTAAATGCCTGGCATTACTGTAGCCTGATTTGAATGCCTGGAGTTTCTGGTCCTGATTTGGGTGCCTGGAGTTTCTAGTCCTAATTTGGATGCCTGGAATTTCTGGTCCTGATTTGAATGCCTGGAGTGTCTGGTCCTCATTTGAATTCTCTGAGTTATTGGTCCTGATTTGAATGCCTGGAAATATTGGACCTGATTTGGATGCCTGGAGTTATCTTTGCCTGATTTGAATGCCCAGTGTTATTTGATCCTGGTTTGAATGCCTGGAGTTATCTTAGCCTGATTTGAATGCCTGGAGTTATTGGTCCTGATTTGAATGCCTGGAGTTACTGGTCCTGATTTGGATGCCTGGAGTTATCTTAGCCGGATTTGAATGCCCAGTGTTATTTGATCCTTATTTGAATTCCTCGAGAACCAAAACACCAAATTATGGAGTTATTGGTCCTGATTTGAATGCCTGGAGTTATTGGTCCTGATAGGAATGCCTGGAGTTCGAGTTATATCTTGATTTGAATGCCCAGAGTTAGAGTTAGTGTTTGATTTGAATGCACAGAGTTAAAGCTATAGCTTGCTTTGAATGCGTGAAGTGTGATTCAGCACATTAGCTGTACATTATTTAAACATTGTCTGTGTATCTGATGAAGGTAAGGCCGGGGGACACGAGCCCATTACTCTTCCAAGGACGTGCGCCTTTGGGTGGGGCGCATCATTAAATCAAGTTAATCTCATTTCCACAGTATCTCCTGTATCTAGTTTGCATCATCTGAACTTTTCATAAGAGTAAAAGTTATGAAAGTATAATTAAAATCTATTTAAATTTGTTTAAAGAAGACATAGAGTTTTAGAATTTAGTATTATTAAAACTAGTAGTATTTAGTATTATTAAACCTACTGTAAGTAAATTATTATATGACGTTTGCTCATTGTAAATTGCACTATTGATCTAAAATTGTGTAACAAAAGAAGCAGATCCACAGACTTCCTTTTCAGCACTGCAGACCTGCCTCTTCATGTACAGTAGTAGCATTTCACCATAGCAAGCCAAATGTTTTCATTCATGAGTTTTTTTTTTATTGAAGAAAAATAGATATATGACATTTTGAAGCCTACATGTATGACTCCAGAGTGTGTTTTATTAAAGTAAGTAAGTTCAGAGCAGTGGGCGGGGATTGGGGTTAGGTGAAAACAGAGATTTTCCAAGCACAAAATTCCCAAATATAAACCTGATTGTTTCTATTACTGACTCGACCCAAGACCAGGCTATATTACAACAAAAATCTGCTGTTGACCAATATTAATTCTGTATTAAATGATTTTGGCCTATAGAATCCTGTACTGTTATCTGAACCCATCAATACAGGTTTACTCAAACACACATGAATCAAAGTACAACTCTAAGTTGATGTTATTACATGGAAAAAAGCTGAAAGTATTAGTTAGTTTGGAGCATTATTCAGCCACTGTTCACTCACGCTTCAAGTTTGGTCTTGTTATTTTTAATTCTTAGTAGTTTAGAGCGTGCCCTTTGCCCTGTGCAGTGTATTGTCAGTGCAGGTCATTTATTGTATCTATATATATGGACAGAGTTAATGTTCTAGCCGGGATGTTCCAAATAGGAAGTGAGTTTGGTGCACTTCCAGCTCCATTGACTCTGGCTCCTATTGACTTTCTATTGAAAAACTGTCGCCCCCTTGTCTGTGTAACTGCTGCTGTCAGAGTTGCTATTAAAATGAACAGATTAACCCACTCTACATGATCCTGGTGTTTTTATTTCACTTAGTAAATCTGAAATATGAAGATATGAACATCAGGTGCCTTCTTTCCCCCATGTCACTCTGGCTACCCTTAGCAACAGGTTTGATTGACGGCGTTGCTGTCACACCAGTAGTGTGGGTGGGAAGAGGCTTTTCTTTCAACAGCCTCGCTCCTGATTGGCTCTTTGGTTGCTATGATACCGTCAGAATTCTAAATCTGCACTTGTTTCTGTGTAGACTCTGCACACCTTATTGGGCGACAGGTGCACTGGAGGAGAGGAACAGCTGTTTTTAAGAAAACTCCTCCCACATACAGTCTTACTACTGGTTTTTCTTTTATTGATACCAGGGTATCCCTTGGGAGAAGGGGTGGGATCTAATAAGTTTTACTTCTACCCACTCCTTTTCGGGCATGTATATATATATATATATATATATATATATATATATATATATATATATATATATATATATATATATATATATATATATATATATATATATGTATATGTATATGTATATGTATATATACATATTTATGTCCATATATCCATTCTTTTTTTCTCTGTAACCTTGTTTATTTAAATTGAATGATATTGTACATATTCTGTGTACTACAAGTATCATATTCTGTGTACTACAAGTATCCCCAGGTTTGACTCTCCCAAATTTAAGACTTTTTTAAGAAGACTTAAATGAAAATTAAGACCAACATCGCACCCATTATGCGGGCAAAAAGCACCAGATCTGATTCTAATAATGACCATTACTCACTGCTTTAAATAACAAAAAAATAATTTTATTATAAAATCTCATTCAGAACTCATTCATAGTTGCATGCATTGCTTGTAAAATGGCCGAAAGAAAAGACAAACTAAGCTTTCACATTGTCTTGTCTCACATTGCACTGCGGCCAGGTGGAGTATACAAAAAAATAGGCAAATACATTTTAAGAACATTGTGAAAAAATAAGACACATAATTTAAGACTTTTTAAGGCCTTAATTTAGGACCATGAAATTGAAGCCCTTTTTAAGACAACCCTGAATACGTTTTGGTCCCTCAGACCCTCCAGCCCCTTCCACTCCCCTTATATAAGTTAAGGGACTGCCCCCTAAACAGTAATGATCCAATCACAGCAGTGAAAAATAATACATTTACAATTAGACCCCAATATTATATCTGATTATCTCTGATTAGCTATGCACCAGTCTCTCGTGAATTAAAACACATGGATAACAATTAAAAAGATATAAAGATAATTATCAACATTAAAAAGTTAATTCTGTTTCATTACACAGAGAAAACAATTTTCTTAGCAAAACAAGCGGCACATAGAGTTTAACATGAACCTCACAACCTTATAACACTTTGTGAAAGCATAACATTACATTAAATAACAATTCATCACCTAAGCTTTTAACTTTAACAGTTTGTAGAGTAAAAATCCAATAGAGTTTACGTCTTTTTAGTGCCCGATCATGGTCTCCCCCTCTAAATTCTAATCTGGAAATCAACTCCAAATTCGCCCGTATACCCGCAAGCCTCACTGAGCTTTATTTGACTGGAGCTGAACGCTATGGTTGACGTCACTCTCGCTTAGTTCACTTCGTTGTACGGTCTCTGATGCAGCTATTTGTGAAATAAGAAGAAACTTTATAATTTATTTGACACTAAAACGTGGATCTGGTTTGACGTTGTTCAGGAAAATGGTTGGAATGTCTTGCTCAGAGGCACAATGACAGTACACGATACTGGCAGCTACCAACTAACTACCAACTTTTATCTTATAGAGAAAATGACGGCAGCCCCTTGTCATAATGCTACTTCTCAGTCTAATCTTCATTCCTCTGGTCAAACTCAGGCCACATTAAGATTAAGTTTATAATCTGGACTCAAAAACAACCCAATTAAAAGATACAGAATCACATTAGAAGTGGAGACAACACTGATCTTGATCCGTGGATTACGCAGTTACTTATTTAGTAAAAGCTGTTAGTCCCAGACAGAACGTGATGAGGTCCTTTGAGGGGATACCGTGCACTTTTAGTCTGATTTAAACTCAAAACATCCATTAGCAAATCATTAAGGGACACAGATTAGAAATGTCAAATTTAGCGAGATTTTATTGCACCATGATTAAAGCTGGCCTATTATGCAGAATCGACTTTTTAGAGATTATTACCGTGTTGTAGTTGTTTTGCCTTCACCGTTTGCTCATCCGAAGTTGTATTTGGAGTGATTAGTGCATGTTTGAGCCAGCTTTAATTGCCTATTTTCAAGACGCCATTTTGTGGATCAGCACATCACTGGTACACGGTACTTACTGCAACTGCAACTTTATTTATAACACACTTTAAAAACAACACGGGTTGACCAAAGTGCTACATAACAGTTGAATAAAGAAAATAAGAATAATAAAACAGTTTAAGACTAAAATCAGAAACTAATAAAAACAATAAAACAACATGAATAGAACAGAATCTAATAAAAACAATCGTGAAAAAAAGTGTGTTTTAAGGGGATATTTAAAAACAGGCACAGAAGAGGCTTGGCTAATGTGCAAAGGCAGCTTGTTCCACAGCTGCAAAGGCTCTGTTCCCTCTGAGCTTCTAGCTGGTCTTTGGTACATTCAGGAGGAGCTGGTCCGCCGACCTGAGAGACTTGAAGGGGAACTCTGTCACGTTTGAAGCTAAAGTCCATTGCTAGAGGTGGTCAAATTCTGTCAGTAGCCAAAAAACAGCACAGATCAGTGTTGCCTCGGCAGAGGTCTCGCTGTGGCAGTGAGTCTGTCAAGGCAACAAGCTAGCATAGTGATGGGGGCAAGTTCTTAACTTCCTCGTAAAACATCAATTTGCTTCACACTGAAGAAGCTTAACACCACCTTAACCCATCTTACAACAGCCACGAGTCTAACAAACAAAACGCTGGCGTTTTACGATGAAGTTAAGAACTTGCCCAGTTCACTACACTAGTTTGTTGCCTCGACAGACTCACTGCCACAGTGAGATCTCCGCCGAGGCAACAATAATCTGTGTAATTTTTTGGCTTCTGACAGAATTCGACCACCTCTAGCAATGGACTTTCACTTCAAACGTGCCGAAGTTCCCCTTTAAAAATGAATAAAAGTAGTTTTAAATGGATCCTAAAGGGCACCGGTAGCCAGTGAAGGGATAATAAAATGAGAGTGATGTGGTCATATTTTTGAGTACCAGTTAAAAGACATTCAGCCACATTTTGGACAAGCTGCAGTCGCAAAATGGAGGACTGACTCACCCCTAAAATAAAGTGTGTTACAGTAATCCAGCCGGGTGGTTACAAAAACATGGATCACTGTTTCAAAGTGCGTATGTGCCAGAAGGTGCTTCATCTTAGCCAGCTGCTTGAGATGGAAAAAACTGGTCCTTACAACAGAACAAATTTGGCTGACAAGTTTAAAATGTGGATTCATTTTAAAACCAAGGTTTTCAGTCTCAGATTTAGCTAAATGACTGACGTTTCCCAGATCAACAGAGGTGACTCCAGCACAACTAGGTCCAAACACCATGACCTCTGTTTTAGATTCATTAAAGTGCAGAAAATTTAGGCTCATCCAAGCTTTTAAATCAGTCACACACTTTTTTACTTTCTCTTTTTTAATTCTCTAATCTTATTTTCATAATCTGTGATATGAGTCGGCAGCGTAGCACGGCATTGTGG
This sequence comes from Odontamblyopus rebecca, assembly GCA_030686955.1. NCBI lineage: Eukaryota > Metazoa > Chordata > Actinopteri > Gobiiformes > Gobiidae > Odontamblyopus > Odontamblyopus rebecca. Next base: position 29,020,951 of record CM060673.1, on the reverse strand, counting down.
TACAAATGTAAAAAAGAAAGAAAAAAAAAAAACTTTGGCGTTAGGTGAGTTTCCTTTACAAAGCAAAAATGCCGAAGAGCAACTTATCTTAGCGGTCGCAAGAAGTGTAGTCGATATAAGAGGGCAAACCTTAGATGTTGTACAGTTAAATAAAACCATTATCAGTGTATTAGTGCACAAAGTTCAAAATAACACAATTTACAATTGTATTAAATGTAGTTAATATGATTAACTTAGGAGCAGGACCTCGCCTCCTCTCCAGCGAATCACAGCTCACTTCTACCACACCTCAATTTCCCAGAAGTCTATTTGTAGCAGCCTATCCCAGCAACACAGTTCATCCCGAATAACTCGACCCCACCCTCCCAACCTCGATTTGTTCATTTCCAGACATAAGATGCCTACGAGGGGGGTCCAGTCCGGCTGGACCATTTGAAGATTGAGACTGAACCCCCACCCTGAGTCTCAACCTAGTCGACCTGCCTCGTCTCCATATAATAAACTCTTTCTCTTTGCACATGTGTTGTTGGTGTTTGAGTTATTCAGTACAATATGTAGAATTCAGAAATTCCTTGGAGAGCTACAGGTTGGAGACCCCTGCAGTATTTGCTAACGTGATCTAATGCTGTCCATAAGAGGCGCCGATAACTTCAGTTTCATTTTTGTCGTGATGACGTTTGCAGCAACGTCAGCTCCCACTGGGCACTGCCGTTTTCTCACGCGGAAATTAGCGGACTTGTCTCTTTTATTAAGTCGTTTTAGATGAATATTGCAATTTAAAAGGAGCCTATTATAACATATCATGATCCACGGGTGTCATCGGTTACAACTACAGCAAACACAAGCACAGTAGATGTTCTTAGTAATTTCAAATCTGACAAAGAATGCCAGGCTAGGACACTGAAATTATATATTGTATTTATTATGTCAAGGACTGAAGGTTGATTTGTTTTATAGCAAGGTAGATTTATCCAAAACCACTGATTTGTCCCAGTTTTACACAAGAAATGTCCCAAGTGTTCATATTTTTGACCAATCTGATCCCTGCCAACAATAAAGAGAGGCATACATTGTCATTTGTTTAGGTAAAATACAGAAAAGCTACTTAAAAATGACAAAAAACATTTTAAAAAATGTGACTACACTGACTCGCATCAGTGCCGAGTACAGAACATTTTTCCTTAATCACTGACTCATTTCACAATTTTATTATTACCAACCAACCCAAACCAGGGATGTTCCAGTTTTTTATTTTGAAAATCTGGTCACCCTACGTTTAATAGCAAGACGCTGTATCTGATTTTTACTGTAGTTCATTTTAAAAGGATTGCAGTGGTCCAAATTAGTCCTCATTTGAGTTATGCACTAGCACTTTCTGGACAGTAAAGTGGCTTATAGTTATAGTTATTTTGGCTTAAAGAGATGCTTACACAATATATATGTACTAGGGCAAGATGGATTTAGCTTAAATACACTAAGACAAGACACTGAGAAATACAATCTTGGTCCAGGCCCTTTAAGATGAACATTCTGAAGCTGTTTCCTCGCACAGAGTTTTGGCGGTGCAGTCGGCTCACACTCGTCTCTGCTCATTATTGGATCCTCTCGTCAGAGGGAGGAGGTGAGAGCCTGACTGCTCCTCTATGGACGTTTATCACAGCCTCATGCACGCTCACACCGACACATACATACAGAAAACACACACACGCATGCACACACACACACACACACACAGCTCTGTTTCTCTTGTAGCAGCATAATTGGAAAAGCAGAGTGTCATGAGGGAGATGGAGGTGAGACAGAGGGTCTAAGTGGGCTGCAGGCAAAAGGAAGGGCTCCTGAAGCTGCTCTCTCCACACAAACACATCACCGGAGCTTTCGCCACGAAGAAGAAGTCATTCTGTATTCAAGAAGTCATCCTCTATTCAAAATCACAACGTTAACGGTATAAAAAATGGACTTTTCTGAGTTTTAGGTCATGTTGTTGCCTCATTAAAAACGAACCTGGAGTTGTGTTTTGTTTCATTCACACATGTTTAACACACAAACCCTGCATATTTATTAAGCATTAAGCCAACTTCTTCTCTCAAACAGAAAAACTGTTCCACCATGTGATGTTATCGTTGTTTGAAATGTCCAGTCATCTTCTTGATGTTCCTCGCAGATTTGAGTTTTGTGATAAGATGAAATCAAGACTCTGCTTGGATAAAAATACTCTCTATTAAGAAAGAACACTGCCCTACAAAGGCAGACCGCCGTGGCATCATGTTTGGTCAAAAATGAGTTCATGTGATTTTGGGGGTATTTGAGACCTCCTTTATCATGTGAATACATATCATTTATTCACTTGATAAAGCCAATTTGATTGTTTTAACGAGAAAATAAAGGGCTATGACAACCGTAACAAGAAACCACAGCTGAAACTTTGCTGTAATTTTTCTCAGTTTCACACTCTGGCGAGTTAAGGTCTTCTGCCTTTGTAGGGCAGAACTGAGTATTAGACAGATTACAGATAGAAGAATTGGGAATTTCCGGATGCCAATGTGAGAGACCCAGAACAAAAGGTTTGTCCTGTATTTATGGATTTTTTTTCCATCCCACTACAGTAGGGTGACCAAAGATCTGGTTTTCACATCCTGTTCTGGCCATTAAATTGACCGGCACTGGAGCACTGTGCACACGTGTGGTGGGCATGTCACATAATCCCTGAGTGCCTTCAGTGTGGAGCTCTCTGTACAATCAGGAGCACACAGACACAGTCAACCTGCAGCATGTCGAATGGAGGCCCCGCCCACCCATCCCCGCTAAGGTGTCCTGGTTTTCACAAAGGGCGATATGGTCACCCTATACTACAGAAATCTGACCACTACTATATCCACATATGTACATGTCAAGATGTTCTCAGAATGGGCTCCTTTCCTCAGTACCTGGAGAGGGTGAGGGCCCTGACCCAGGCCCCTCATCACTGGACCAGTTTAGAGTCCTCATAGCTTAAAGTGGCTGTATAATGATTCAATAGTGAACCAGACAATGTGGTCAAGTGCTCCACTGTCTTTTTGAACGCCACATACCTTCACTAGACTCATTTGGATCATGTCAGGCTTGGAATTTAATTGACAATCACTACTAATCTAAAGGTAAAAGGAGCTGTTTATTTTGAAAATGACTGCTTCATGACATCACAAGGTGGAACAGAGCATTTTGAGCTTTGGAGATGTGGACAGACTAATAATAAAGGATTACTCAAACATGTGTGAATAAAACAAAAAACTACTGTGGACATGTTTTTGAGGAACTAACAACATTATAGCATGGCTTAAAACTCACCAGAGTGAATTCTGCATAACATAGGAGCTTTAATGGTGGTAAACTGTAGCCACAGCTGCCCTGGGGCTCGAAACACATACCGCATTCCCTCATAGCCAAGTTGATTGAAGTATCTTGCCCAAGGACACAACAATAATTGAACCACCAATTGAACCACCTATGATAAAACCTCCACTAGCAGCACCTGAACCACTGTGTGACTTGTGTCCATATATTAGGCCTAATGTGGTAATGGGGGACACAGGACTCTTTAGTGTACATTACAGTCTCATGCTCCACTAAGCAGGCCCTCATCCTCTCATCCATTTGGAGCCCTGCTGTCTGCTGTGTGCTGTCGGCCCATTGACTCCTCTGCAGTGCCACCTTCATTACTGCTAATTGTACTTAACCAGAGCGGATGACTATGACCCAGTGTGGAAATTAGTTAGCATTAGTCTAAAGAGGGACAGGCAGCTGCTCCATCCAAACAAAAGAAATATGTTCCAGGCATGTTTACTGAGCTCTGCTGGAGGATGGGTCAAATGCAGCTGGCCATTTGTCATATGAGGGTCATTAAGAAGAAATGAAGCTAATATACATGGTGTTGCAGGCAAATAATTTAGTCACTTCTTGTTGAAATAACCTCAAATTTTCACAGAAGGTAAAGAAACTGATCTAGATTTTATATTTAATGTTTTATTTTTGTTCTGTTTTCAGGTTGAGCTGCTCACTCCCGTTCACTTCTCTTCTGACGCTGATGTTGGTACCAGATTTCATAAGCACCTTCATCTTTACATTTTTGGTACCAAGTCCAAATTTCTTGGCTAGTTAGTGAAGTTTTTCCAAATTTTGCACTGAAGGCTGCACAGTCTTGGGTGACTGTGTGTGAGCAGATTCCAAAAATTCAAAATGACTTCTCTTTGGGAGTGAACGGTTCAACCTGAAAACAGAACAAATAAAAGATAAGCTATATAAGATATAAAATCTTCATCTGTTTCTATACATTCTGTGAAAATTTGAGTTTATTTCAACAAGAATTGCCAAAATTATTGGGGAAATTAGTCAAGTTTTTGGGACACCCTGTTGGAAGATGCAATATGTAACTTTTCTGATAAGAGTGTGCAACTGTGGAGATGTTATTGTTTTGCTTGGAATGTTCCAGTATATGGCATTAAACTTGTCTTGAATAACTTTAATGCCATAATGATCATATTTTTATTCCTGAAATACCTTTAAATATGGGCTTTCTTACACTAAGCGGACTTGTCTTTTCCTCAGATCTGACCTGTAACTTGGCATAGTGGAATCACCTGCTTGTCTCCATGTAGATAAATAAAGATACATCTCCATGGAGACAAGACATTAGGAGACCTTCTTCCGGAAAAGTTACATAAGGCACCTTTAAACCATATTATTTATTTAAGTTTAACCACACACTGTCTGGCTTCATACTTATTTTGGTTTGGTCCTGGTTTGAGGCTAGTTTAGTCCTGATGGAGACCTGCGTTAGTCCTCATCTAGTCCTGGTCCATAGTCCTGGGCTAATCTAGTCCTAGTCTATTCCTAGTCTAATTCTGGGCCAGTCTTGTGCTAGTCTTGATCTAGTCCTGGTATAATCCTAGTCTAATCCTGGGCTAATATTGTGCTAGTCTTGATCTAGTCCTGGTCCACTCCTGGTCTAATCCTGATCTAGTCCTCGTCTAGTCCTGATCTAGTCCTGGTCTAGTTCTTGGCTAATCAAGTCCTAATCTTGGTCTAGTCCTGGTATAATCCTGGTTTAGTCCTGGTCTACTCCTAGTCTAGTCCTAGTCTAATCCTGGTCTAGTCCTGATCTAGTCCTGGTCTAATCCTTGTCTATTCCTGGTCTAGTTCTTGGATAATCAAGTCCTAATCTTGGTCTAGTCCTGGTCTAATCCTGGTTTAATCCTGGTCTACTTCTAGTCTAGTCCTAGTCTAATCCTGGTCTAGTCCTGATCTAGTCCTGGTCTAGTCCTTGTCTATTCCTGGTCTAGTTTTTGGTTAGTCCTTGGCCACTCGAGTCCTAATCTTGGTCTTGTCCTGGTCTACTCCTAGTCTAATCTTGGGCTAGTCCTGGTCTATTCCAAGTCTCATCCTGGGCTAGTCCGGATCTAGTCGTGGGCTAGTCCTGGTCTAGTCCTTGGCTAATCCTTGGTTAATCCAATCCTAATCTTGGTCTAGTTCTGGTCTAACTTTACTTTAGTCATGGTCTAGTCCTAGTCTAATCTTGGCCTAGTCCTGGTCTTGTACTAGTTTAATCCTGGGCTAGTCTTATTTTTGACTCCTGGTCTAGTCCTGGTCTAATCTTGGTCTTGTCCTGGTCTAGTCGGGGTCTAGTCCCGGTCTAATCCTGGTCTAGTCCTGCTCTAGTCCAACTTCAGTCCTCTTTTTGCTGTTGTGTGAGTAAACAGCCATATCTCCCTTTTCTTTCGCCTTGTTCTAATTACACTGACATTACGCTGCACGGCCACATTCACATTAAACACGCACAAGAAGCGTGAAACATAAATCATTATCCACATTTTCCTGCTGACCACGAACAGAACAACTGATTCCTCAGCACTTCACCAACACAGACCCGCTTCCCTGTATCAGCTGTTTGAATACACATGTGCACCCAACCACCCGGGCACCCAACCACCCAGGCACCCAACCACCTGGGCACCCAACCACCCAGGCACCCAACCACCCAGACATCCTATGAAGAAATGCTCAGAACAGTAAATAGGTTAGTGTCGTTTTTTTTATGTGAGGACAGAATACTAACCACCCTGCCACCATCGAGAATACGCGGGATAATTTTCTTTTTAAAATGTCCACCAATGTGTAATTATAATTGGCCATTGAATCTCTAAGCAGGCCTGGTCTGGTTAGTACTTGGACAGGAGACCACTGGGAATACCGCAAGCGCCAATAGCATAAAAATCTGTTGTTGTACGTTTCCAGGGCTGAAAAAGTGCAAAAAATCAAAAAAATCTGTAAAAAATGTATTTGTTTTTAATTATGTCTAAATTGTATAGTGTTCTTGTGGACCCGTTATGTTTCTGTCTAATCCTGCGCGTCATTTCACCCACAGAGTTCGGCTCCAGTCAAACGAAGCTCACTGAGGCAAGTAGTTATAGAGGCAAATTTAGAGCCAAGTTCCATATTAGGAATAGGGATTGGACAAAATACCATAAAATAACAGCCAAGGTGTTTATTTGTTTCAGTTATTTAACAGACCAGGCTTTTATTTGAGACCAGGCAAAAATCTCACTGCAAAACTGGGAAAATCTGGTACTCAAATTCTTCAGTATGACGATAATTTAGGCGACTTTCTACACCATGCATGTCCAAACCATTTTTTTTGACCCTCAGGCTTCCAGGTAAATTGGCCCATACTACCCTAAGTCGTACTGTTTACTGCATGTTTCTGCATGTTTCTACCTTGATCAAGCAAATGTAGTGTGTCCTTTTGAGGGTCTAAACCTGAACAAAGGTCTAATGGGTCATTCAAACCTGTTATAAATGCACAGATTTGAATTACTCACTGTTTTGACCACCAGTTTATGACCCTCGATTGTCCCTCTGGTCGCTGGTCTATGTTTTAATACGTGGCCCTTGATGAAAAAAGTTTGTACACCCCTGTTCTGTAGAGACGTAGGCGAGTTCATTTGAAATGTTACAACAAAATATCTACAGAGCGGAGAGTTTCCCACATTTGAAAGCGACTCCTGAATTATAGAAAGTAATATGCAGAAAGTTAAAACAAATGACCGACACAGCGAGTGTGGAGCAGCAGAGTGAGAACGTTCATCCACCGCATCAGGGCACAAGGAGCGAGATGTTTTTTTCTTCAGCGCTTATAGTTTATGCAAATTGGCCATGTGGTTTTAAGTTTGGTTTCTGTAAAACAAGCCACATGCGCCTCTGGAGCTTCGGTTTGCCGACCCCTGGTATACACGAACGCTAGCATTGTCGCCGGGAATTACTTCGTGGAACATAGACCTCGACGGAGAGCTATAAATCAAAAACGACGCGACAAGGCGATGGCGGCAGTGTGCGTCGAGTTGACACAGAACTATAATTCAGCCTTTAGAGTCAACATGATCTTTAGTCCTGCGTCCTGTTGTTGCAGCACCACTTCTGTCTTCCAGCACGTACATTAGATTCGCCGTTTATTTGGAACCGGCGGTTATTTATCAAAATATACACCTGCACCCGGCATTTAAAGAGGACCCAGCAGTTAATTGAAACTCTTATAAACTCTTTTTATTTATTTATTTTACAGTAGAAAATAAAAATAAAAACACCAGGATCATGCAGAGCAATTTAATACGCACATTTTAAGACTAAAATCACGAGCCTGACAGCTGCAGTTCCAGAGAGAGGCCGTTCCAGAGCATTTATTACATCTAAATCCACTCCACCCTGTATCAGCTGTTTCAATAAGTGTGCACCCTCCGCCCCACACCCCTGCCCCCACCCCTGCCCCCATATTGTTAAAGGCCCATAACAGTAATCACATTAGTGTAGTTTTGAGCACAAATGAACACTTGACTGTTTAACGAAGCGTCTTGTGCTGTGTCTGCTTTGACATACTGCCCTTAATGGACATCGTAAAATACCGTTACGATCATAATTAGTAATTGATAAGGCCCTTTTTCTCTTTTATTGGGCATCTGTGCAGCTCCCAACTAATTACCAAACACAGCCCTGCCTCCTTAACTGCGATATGGCCTGTCGGAGAAGTGGTGTTTGTGCAGATGGAACAATTATTATCGTGTTTATTTAAAGCTCTCTATATTGCACAAAATTGACTCTTGTAATCTTTAAGCCATGTTAGAATGTTATCTCCTCAAAAACATACTTGGAGTTGTGTTTTATTCCATTCACACCTTTGACTAACCCTTTATTATTAGTCTGTCTACATCTCCAAAGCTCAAAATGTTCTGTTCCACATTGTGATGTCATGAAGGAGTAGTTTTCAAATGAACAGCTACCTTTTTAGCTTTAGTTCAGTAGAGATTTACAATACCAGGGCTGAAATCATCAAAATGATTCTTGTGAAGGTGTATGGAGTTTAAAAACACAGTGGAGCACTTCTTGTATTACCACATGACATCACAAAGTGGGACAGAGTGTGTTCTGCTTGAGAGAAGAATGAAGCCTGAATATGCAGGGTTTGTGTGTTAAATGTGTGAAACAAAACACAACTCAAGGTATTTTTGATGAGGTAAAAAAAACATTATAACATAGATCAGAAAATAGCAAATATGGGTGTTTTAAAGCTGCACTATGTAACATTTCTGGTGGGGTCTGCCTGACTTTGTATGATGTTATTGCTTTGCCTACGGTTATAAAAATGAGTGTGTCCTGTCTTCAGTGGATTCAGCCATTTCAAGTACTACATAACATCACCACACACTGCCCTGACCTGAATGCAAACACCTGGCTGAAGTGGCGGAGTTTGAAGTGTGGATTAGGGATGTTAACGGGTCAAAGTTTTTTGACCGTCGGTTAAATGGAACCCTATGCAATTGTGCTTGAAAAAATCTGAGTGTGAGTCGCCCTAAATGGTCATAGACAGGAGCCTAAATGCACATTTTATGTGGCACAAGGTCTTATTGCTCAAGACGTGAGGTTCACATCATCGATGATGTGAACCTCAAAATGCAACACCCTTAAGCCTCTTCTACAGGTGAGAAAAGCCATCCTACCGTGCAAACTATACTAACCGTGCTAACTCTGCACTGCTGTGTTTTCTCTGTGTTTCTGTTGATCTCTGTAGCGCTTTAGTGCTGTAAGAGCAGGTGTTTGAGTTTCCACAGAAGTGCTTTTGTTGTGTTTAGGCGACTGTTGGATGTTTTGATATTTTATACTGCACTACTACTGTTTTGTGCGTATTGTGGACTAAAGTCATGACTGCTGCTAAACTGAGCCTTACGTGCACGTCCCTGTATAAATGCTTCATTTGCAGCGTTGACAGACTTGTGATCCACTGTCTATAAGTGACATCTCTTCAGAGCGGTCATTTTCTGAAATGAGCCAGAATCAAAACTTTACGCAATAAAATCCAGGTAGTACAAAGAAGTAAAAATCGCATGAGGAAAAGTATAGTTAAAAGGCCTTTATTTAGATATTTATATGCCAAAGCCAACATGTTTCAACCATGACTGGTTGTCGTCAGGGCTTAATTTTGGTCTTTATAAGGTCTTAACGTGTGTGACCTTGCCTTTCCAGAGATCTGACCTGTAACTTGGCTCTGTCTTCTACTATTTTTAGACTTTTTTTAGACAAACTTTATTGGTCCAGAAGGGACATTATTTGGACACATCATAATATATTAACATTACATACTGTATACGAGTCACCATGGAGACAGATGAGTTTATGCTTTACTGTTACATGTTGTACTTTTAATTACATCTCATTGGCTCATATTTCACTGTTTTTGTTTGCCAGTGTATTATTACCATCTGCAGCATATGCATAAGGATCTGATCTCCAGGGTTGTAGTTTTGTGGGCGTGTCTCGGCAATGGAGGTCATATTGTTGCCACGGCAATGAGAGACAGACACAGACGCGGGGACAGTAAATTATAGAGCGCTCCATGTTTCCATCAGCACGGAGTGTAGTATATCACCATACGTCTTATTAGCCTCTTCACCCGAATAAATGAATCTATCACCACATCCAGTGTCTGGGCTCACACCGGATGCACGGGCGGTTATCTGAGCTGTCAGGGCGGGACGTGAAGGAGACGGAGGTGAGGACATGGACTTCTTCAAAGGACAAATCTTCAATGCAAAAAAACTGCAGTGTAAAGGTGCACCGTGCAACTTTTCTGGTAGAGAGTCCGTCAGATGCTTTTCTCAATGGAGATGTGTTATTGCGCCCACACTCCCAGTTTCCATGCGCAAATTCTCATTACCGTATCTCTGGAACTACATTCACTATCGAAAAAATTCCAAGAGTTCCTGAAAGCAGAGAACTTGTGCTTTCTACCCATATAAGGTTATTACGGTAAATTTCTGCCGCACCCGGCACGTATCCTGTAGTATCGGGCGCAGAGTGGCGGAGATTTGGAGAGAGCGGCGGTAGTTTACAAGTGGTTTTTCAGTGCCTTTTCATTTTTTTGTGTGTGTTTTTATGATTTGGTATTTTTCTTTTCATTCAGCTGTTATTACACATTAATACACATACAGTAAATATTAATTAAATACACACTAAATACAATCAATCAATTAAATACTCTCCACTTTAACTGTGGCTTTTAACTGTATATTTTGAATCTCACTTGTTTATGTTATGTAAGGCGACCTTGGGTGTCCAGAAAGGCGCCTAATAAATAAAATGTATGATTATGATTATGATTATGATTATTATTAATGTTGAACAACAGCCAGATATTGAAAGCTGAACTCATCCTAGTAAAAGGGGCAAAACCATTTACTCCTGGGACATTTTCTGACATTTTTTATGTCAAATGAACACAAAAAAATCCAAACGGGATTTTGATGCATGGAAATAATCGGGCTAAAAGGGTTAAAGGGCTCATTTTATGTTATTTTCTGATATATGTTATATTGTTTGCTCATAAATGACATTGGTTGTTTTGTTTCATTCAAACATGTTTAACGCGCAAATCCTGCATATTTAGGTTGAGTACATATATATGTACATATACAGGAAGTGTTCCACTGTGTTTTTAAACTCCATTGGTGGTTTTCAGACTCTAGAATGTGATGATGTCATAATTGCAGATGGGGGCAAGGACCAGGTATTTATGAGCAATAAAGCCACATGTAACTGAATACATGTAAGGTATGGCTGTTTCATTCAATCAATCAAACTTTATTTATAGAGCACTTTTCATACAAAAAATGCAACACAAAACGCAATTTCATATTGTGGAACATGCTATTTTCGGATCTGTGTTATAATATTGTTTGTGCATCAATAACATTGGTTGTGTTTTGTTTCATTTGAGACCGTCAAATTCCTTGGTACCCACATCAATTACTCACTAAAATGGAAACAGCATTCAAACGAAACATACAAAAAAGCCAATAAAAGACTGTTTTTCCTCAGACAATTGAAAAAATTCAGAATCAGACACAACATCCTTCCCCACTTTTACACAGCAATAATTGAAAGTGTTCTTACTTCATCAATAATAGTCTGGTTCGGTAATTTGGACTCACACTCACATAACAAACTTCAGCGTATTGTAAACAAATCATCTAAAATCATTGGTCACACTCTCCCCTCCATAGACACACTTTATCACAGACGCATCACACAGAGCCAAAAGAATCACCTCTGACCCCACACATCCTGCCAATAATCTGTTCAAACTCCTGCCCTCTGGGAGGCGCTACAGGTCCATCATATCCAAATCTGTCAGATTCAAGAATAGTTTCTTTCCCGTTGCCGAGTCTAAACCAATCCCATTCATAACTGGATATTTATCTGTTGTGTGTGTTGTATCGTGCAAGTGTGTTGTAAATTTGTTTTGTTCTGCAACAGACACAGATGATGTGAGCATTTCTGTACTGGAAACATATTCCACCAACTTGTTGTGTGGCCATTAATAAATGATTCTGATTCTGATTCACACGTTTAACACAAATCCTTCATATTTAGGTTGAGTTTTTCTCTCAAACTGAAAACTTTTCCACCTTGTGATGTCATGTACATATACAGGAAGTGCTCCACTGTGTTTTTAAACTCCATTGGTGGTTTTCAGATTCTAGAATGTGATGATGTCATAATTGCAGATGGGGGCAAAGGCCTGTTTTCCCTATTAATAACATTCCACTTTACCATGAAATATCCAGAAGGTAATTGCACAAATGTTTTACTGACTAAACCCAAGAACTCAACGTATTACAGCACAATTTAGCATTTTTATCATTTTTATTTTAGCTGCCCCCCCATCTGTATTCATTAATATTGGCCCATAGAATGCTGTGATGTATCTGAAACACAGCAGTACACCTTCACTTGAATCATTTGGATCATCTCAGCCCTGGAATAGCCAATCTCTACCAAAGACAAGGTAAAATACAGTTGTTAATTTGAAAACTACCACTTCATGACATCACAAAGTGGAACGGAGCATTAGGAGCTCTGGAGATGTCGACAAACTAATACTGAACGATTACTCAAACATGTGAATGAAACAAAACACAACTCTAGGTATGTTTTTGAGGGGTAACAGCATTCTAACATGGCTTAACACTCACAAGAGTAAATTTGATGTACTGTCGGACCTTTAATAGAAGAACTAACTATAATGAGATGATATTAGGAAACCAATGGAGATTTTATGAGGCAAACTAATTAGATCTTAATGCAGTTCTGAGCCTTGGACGCTTGTTTGTTTACTCGGTGCTGGCGATGGAATCACTCTACTTACGACAAAGTTGGCGGATTTCTGACGTTCGATCACAATCTTTATTTATTTGAGCTCAGACTGTCTCAAACTGCAGCAGCTCTGAGTGTGAGTGCTTCTGATGGGGAGAACCAAGCAGCTTTTCATTTATTTTAGGCTATATTCCAGAGGTCCTTCAGTGCTTTGTTGTGCTGTCGTTTATTTGGTTTAGGGGTTTCTTTTAAGCGCTAACAGGGGGATTTAAAGGTGATGTTTGTGGCTTAGACGGTGCCAGGTATTAATTTTGTAATACTCCAGGCTCTATCCACATTTTTAGAAATCCTGTACAAATGAAATACTGAAAATGTGTTTGTCCACTGATCCCGAGTTTAGAGGTTCAAATTCTGTTCTCGACATGAACGTCATTGTTAGATCCACTGACCCACAGGTCGGCAGTGTGATTCCAGCTCCCACAGATGCTGTCATTGTGCCCATAGGCAAGAAACTTAATCCACCTCACCTCCAGTGTCTGCGTACACTGGTGTGTGAATGTGTGTATGAATGTGTGTGTGAATGGCTGTATGAATGTGTGTGTGTAAATGTGTGTATGAATATGTGTGTGTGAGAATATGTGTGTGAATGTGTGTGTGTGAATGTGTTTGTGAATGTGTGTATAAATGTAAGTGTGAGTGTGTATGAATGTGTGTGAATGGCTACATGAATGTGTGTATGAATATGTGTGTGTGTGAATATGTATGTGAATGTGTGTGTGTGAATGTGTGTATAACTGTGTGTATGAATGTGTGTGTGCATGTGTGTATAACTGTGTGTATGAATGTGTGTGTGAATGTGTGTGTGAATGTGTGTGTGAATGTGTGTGTGAATGTGTGTATGAATGTGTGTGTGTGTGAGTGTGTGTATGAATGTGTGTGTGAATGGCTGTATGAATGTGTGTGAATGTGTGTGAATGTGTGTATAACTGTGTGTATGAATGTGTGTGTGAATGTGTGAGTGAATGTGTGTATGAATGTGTGTGTGAATGTGTGTGAATGTGTGAGTGAATGTGTGTGAATGTGTGTGTGAATGTGTGTGAATGTGTGTGTGAGTGTGAATGTGTGTGTGAATGTGTGTGTGAATGTGTGTGTGAATGTGTGTGAATGTGTATGAATGTGTGTGTGAATGTGTGTGAATGTGTGTGAATGTGTGTGAATGTGTGTATAACTGTGTGTATGAATGTGTGTGTGAATGTGTGAGTGAATGTGTGTGTGAATGTGTGAGTGAATGTGTGTATGAATGTGTGTGTGAATGTGTGTGAATGTGTGAGTGAATGTGTGTGAATGTGTGTGTGAATGTGTGTGTGAATGTGTGTGAATGTGTATGAATGTGTGAGTGAATGTGTGTGTGTGTGAATGTGTGTATGAATGTGTGTGTGAATGTGTGTATAACTGTGTGTATGAATGTGTGTGTGAATGTGTGAGTCAATGTGTGCATGAATGTGTGTGTGAATGTGTGTATAACTGTGTGAGTGAATATGTGAGTGAATGTGTGTGTGAATGTGTGCATGAATGTGTCTGTGAATGTGTGAGTGAATGTGTGCATTAATGTGTGTGTGAATGTGTGAGTGAATGTGTGCATGAATGTGTGAGTGAATATGTGCGTGAATGTGTCCATGAATGTGTCTGTGAATGTGTGAGTGAATGTGTGCATGAATGTGTGTGTGAATGTGTGAGTGAATGTGTGCATGAATGTGTGAGTGAATATGTGCGTGAATGTGTCCATGAATGTGTCTGTGAATGTGTGAGTGAATGTGTGCATGAATGTGTGAGTGGTTTCCTGATGTAAAGTGCTTTGAAGGTGGAAAAGTGCTGTATAAAAATGGACCATTTACACTGATGTAATAAGACAATTTACTGGTCATAATTGGTCCAGAAAATCTCATAATACTTTTATTACACAAGCTGTTTCGTGGTTACTTGAGAAATACACTTTTGGATCAGTTTTGTCTTCGTTTAAAGGAAACCGAAGCTGTTTTCAGTGGCTGTTCTCATATCAGTTGATATCAGGTATCAGCAGATGCTTAAAGCTACAGAATCAGAATCACAGTTCTGACGGGTGAACTGAAACGACTTTATCTCAGGCTGTTTCCTTACTGAACTCTATCCCCCGCTGAACGCCCATGTACATATCACCAATCCTGTATATCCACCCTATATCTGATACATAACTTTATTTTTTTATAATATTTTACTGATTTATATTTCTATAAACTAAACTGTATCTCCTCCTAAACTAAACTGTATCTCCTCCTAAACTAAACTGTATCTCCTCCTGGGACCCGAAGAAAAAAAAAGTGTATTACAATCTGTATTTTTTTGTGATTTTCCATCTATTTGGAGGTAAATGAACACCTTAGCATTTAGATTTAGTTAATCTCATTATGATATTTTTAGTTATAATTGTGTAGCATGTCCTCTGTAATGGACACTGGGGACATTTTTGTGTTAAATCCATGTGAACTACCTAACAAAAATAACTTTTTTCATGACCAGCATCTCAAAAAAGTTTGTAGACTCCCTTTTAATTCGTTTTTTTCATAGTTTCATAGTGCAGCCACAAACTAAGACCTATTGAGTCTGTATATATCGCACTGGCTGCTCCTCACACTCTGATTAGACACTAAACCACATTTCGTTCTCTTGCATTTACACACGTGTAATGACAGTAAAGTTGAATCTGAATCTGAAATGTGATTTTGTTTGTAAATGATGAGTGACCAGTGAGCTCTTTTGTTTCATGTGACACTGAAATGAACAAATCTGATTGGACGGTCATCTCTGAACGTGGCTCCACATGAGCCAGAAGGAGCAGATATGGCCAATGATCACATGAAACATCAGAGCTCAACCATTCACACGCACATTCATACACCCGTGTACGCAGACACTGGGGGTTAAAACCCTCGAAGACCTACGGTATCGTATACGATTCTGAGGAATATGTTTTCTATAACCGTGCATAACTTTCTAACCGTAAAAGATTGAAACTTACTTTTTCCCCTCTGAAAGTGCAGACATAGAGGTTTCCGTACATTTCTGCAGCTTTATCCTATGTCACACTCACGCTGTGTGATGACGTGCACAAAACGAGTGTCCAATAGGAACTTTGTTTTCTGCCAAACTCCATTTTGATCGGCCAAAACTTTGCCATAGAGTGAAGTGAGTCCAGATGGTCGACTCCTCTGACTGTGTTTGCTTTTAACGAGTGAAAAAGCCGCTCTAAGTGCAGTTTATTCTCACAGAAATGGCAAATTACGCATCTTGGTGTGTGTAATTGCACATCCCTTTCTATTTTTACTTGAAAGGTTTATTTCACAAATACAAATGCAATAAACAGCACCAGAAAAGTAATGGAGCGATTGCACTTTTTTTTGTTTTTAGGGCAATAAGGAGATTTGACTTGAAATTTTGCATTTTTGTAGCTAAGGCCCTAGATTAAGCATTTTTATGTCCAAAAAGTTGTTTATACATGTTTGCTGTGTGTTTTGTATAAAAGAGTGGGAATTTTATTTTCTGTTTTTTTTTTTTTCTTCATCTCTATTTCTGGTCCTGTAGCTTTTATCACAGCCTCATGACACAACTACAGCAGCAGATTGTGAAATAACAGGTTGGGCTGAACAAGGATGTAGAACACTTCATTATAGGGTAAAAGGGGCAGTTTTAAAAGCAAAATTAAGAAAAAAATCCAGGCGAGGAGAAATGTACTAAAATTGCCCTTAGGTCTTCAGGGGTTAAGTGTCTTGCTTAAGGACACAACAGCAGCATTCATTTCGTTTGTCAACCTTCGGATCAGTGGACAAACGCTCCACCATCTGATCTACTCCCGCCCGTCTCTCTCTGTAGGATCCAGTGCAATTCTTCTCAGATGAGCCGTAAAACATCTTCACTCAAAAACGTTTGTCCGGTTGACAGAATTGGATTTTTCTTTTTCTGTCTCTCTATATAAAAATACCCAGAGAAATCATTCTGGACTCACCGGGCGAACCTGAAATAGCCACAGCCTTTGCGTTTTGCTCACATTTCATGATCTGTAATTCAAACAGTGATTTTTTTTGACTGATCCGTCCTTTCTTCTTCACTCTTTCTTCTCGGCAGTGTAGGAGTTCGTGGCTTTTTTATCTGGTGAAGTCGCGCTCTGCTGGATGCGCAGTTTCCGTGGCGCTGCGGAGCTGTTAGCGTTTGTAATTGCAGGTTTAGATGTTCACCGCTCTAAATCTGAGCATGTTCAGCTTCTACAGAGTGAAAACCTCAGCTTCAGACGCCCAGAGCCCTGTGAAGCAGAACGATGTGTGTGATACCAGGGAGGAGAAAGAGAGAGGGGTATGAAGGGAAGTGACAGAGGGAGAGAGCGAGAGAGAAGGGAAGCGACAGAGGGAGAGAAGGATAGAGAAGGGAAGTGACAGAGGGAGAGAGAGAAGGGTAGAGAAGGAAGTGACAGAGAGAGAGAAGGGTAGAGAAGGAAGTGACAGAGAGAGAGAAAGAGAGAGAAAGATAGAGAAGGGAAGTGACAGAGAGAGAGAGAGAGAGAATGATAGAGAAGGAAGTGACAGAGGGAGAGAGGGGGAGAGAGAAGGAAGTGACAGAGGGAGAGAAGAATAGAGAAGGGAAGTGACAGAGAGAGAGAGAGAGAAAGATAGAGAAGGGAAGTGACAGAGGGAGAGAAGGATAGAGAAGGAAGTGACAAAGGGAGAGAAGGATAGAGAAGGAAGTGACAGAGGGAGAGAAGGATAGAGAAGGGAAGTGACAGAGAGAGAGAGAAAGATCGAGAAGGGAAGTGACAGAGAGAGAGAGAGAGAAGGATAGAAAGGGAAGGGAGAGAGGGGGAGAAGGATAGAGAAGGAAGTGACAGAGGGAGACAGAGAAGGATAGAAAGGGAAGTGACAGAGGGAAGGAGAGAGAGACGGATAGAGAAGGAAGTGACAGAGGGAGAGAGGGGGATAGAGAAGGATAGAAAGGGAAGTGACAGAGGGCGGGAGAGAGAGAGAAGGATAGAGAAGGAAGTGACAGAGGGAGAGAAGGAGAGAGAGAAGGATAGAAAGGGAAGTGACAGAGGAAGGAAGAGAAAGAAAGAAGGATAGAAAGGGAAGTGACAGAGGAAGGGAGGGAAAGAAAGAAGGATAGAAAGGGAAGTGACAGAGGAAGGGAGGGAAAGAAAGAAGGATAGAAAGGGAAGTGACAGAGGAAGGGAGGGAAAGAAAGAAGGATAGAAAGAGAAGTGACAGAGGAAGAGAGAGAGAGACAGAGAGAGAAAGAAAGGGAAGTGACAGGGAGGGAGAGAGAGAAAGCGAGAGAAGGATTGAAAGGGAAGTGACAGAGGGAGAGAGAATGATAGAGAATGAATTGACAGAGGGAGGGAGGGAGGGAGGGAGGGAGAGAGAAAGAGAGAGAGAAGGATGTGAAGAGAAGTGACAGAGGGAGAGAGAGAGAGAAGGATAGAAAGGGAAGTGACAGAGGAAGGGGGAGAGAGAGAGAAGGATAGAAAGAGAAGTGACAGAGGGAGAGAGAGAGAGAAGGATAGAAAGGGAAGTGACAGAGGAAGGGGGAGAGAGAGAGAAGGATAGAAAGAGAAGTGACAGAGGGACGGAGAGAGAGAAGGCAAGAGAAAGAGAGAGAAGGATAAGGTTAGAAAGGGAAGTGACAGAGGAAGGGAGAGACCGAAAAAGGGAGAGAGACAGAGAGAGTCTGAGAGAGGGAGAGAAAGAAAAAGCGAGAGAAAGCCTGAGAGAGTCCGAGAGAGGGACAGAGAGAGAGAAGGATAAGAAGGTTAGAAAGGGAAGTGACCGAGGAAGGGAGAGCGAGGGAGACCGAGAGAGGGAGTGAGAGAGAGAGAAAGGAAGAAAGAGATAGATAGCAGGAGGAGAAGCGGGAGGCAGAGAAGGAAAGAGAGAGAAAGAGAAGGAGAGGGGGCTGAGAGAGAGAGAGACCGAGTGACTGACTGAGAGAGAGAGAGAAAGGGAAGAAGGTTAGAAAGGGAAGTGACAGAGGAAGGGAGAGAGACAGACTTAGAAAGGGAGGGAGAGAGAGAGAGAGAGAGAGATAGAGAGAAGGGTAAGAAGGTTAGAAAAGGAAGTGACAGAGGAAGGGAGAGAAAGAGGAAAGAGATAGATAGAGAAAGGGAGGAGGAGAGAGAGGCAGAGAAGGAAAGATAGAGAGAAAGAGAGGAGGAAAGAAATAGAGAAGGAGAGGGGGCAGAGAGGGAGAGAGAGGGATAAGAAGGATAGAAAAGGGGTGGAGAGATGGTTGAAGGGAAGTGACAGAGGAAGGAGAGAGCGAAAGAGGGAGAGAGAGAGAAAAAGAGAGGCAGGGAGACAGAGATGGATATGAAAACATCTACATAAAAGCAAGAATGAGAAAGAAAGAGAAACCGAGCAAAAGATGAGAGAAAGAGGAGTGATAGATCTAAACACATGGGGAGTCTTATGTTTTAGTTACATTTATTTGGACTTTCTTTAGATTTTATTGATATTTTCTGCATACATAGAAGCATAGCCCGAAAGAGTTAAAGAGAAAGTGCGAAAGTGAACATAGCAAGGGAGGTGGAGAAGACAAAAGAGAGAGACGTGTTTGAAATGGCAAACCTAAACCTGTGATATTGATAATCCCGGCTGGTGCGGTGTAGCTTAGAGCTTTAGAAAAACATTAGTTGGACAAATAGACAAACTGTGCAGAGAACAGGCAGAGGCAGAGAGAGAGGGAGGAAAGAAGTGGTTCATTATCACTTCAAACAATCGCTCCTCCATTTAATGTAGTGCACCAACACATATAGAGAGAGAAAACACCAGGATGTGGCATTACGGCATTACAGAGGTCTGTCTACAAACACCGAACCAGCTGCTCTGTGTGTGCAAACAGAAAAACATATTGAAATGAATGGAAAACTACTCAAGCCTTTTCTCACAGTTCGAACCAGCACGAATCTACTGCACAGCGGAGATATGTTGGAGTATATTTTGGTTTAAAGTAGAGCAGCTGATGGGACACTGCAAAAAAGCCCTATCAAAAATAACAAAAAAAAACAAAAACAATTTTGAGGTAAAAATGCAGTAAGAAATTTCCACTTACCATCCATCCATCCATCCATCTTCTTCTGCTTATCCGGGGCCGGGTCGCGGGGGCAGCAGTCTAAGCAGGGGCTCCCAAGCTTCCTTCTCCCCAGCCACTTCCTCCAGCTCCTCTGGACGGACCCCGAGGCGTTCCCAGGCCAGCTGAGAGACATAGTCCCTCCAGCGTGTCCTGGGTCTTCCCCGGGGCCTCCTACCGGTGGGACATGCCCGGAACACCTCCCGAGGGAGGCGTCCAGGAGGCATCCGGACCAGATGCCCGAACCACCTCAGCTGGCTCCTCTCGACGTGGAGGAGCAGCGACTCTACTCCGAGCTCTGCCCGTGTGACCGAGCTCCTCACCCTATCTCTAAGGGAGCGCCCGGCCACTCTGCGGAGGAAACTCATTTCGGCCGCTTGTATCCGCGATCTCGTTCCACTTACCAAGTTTTCTTAAAACAAGATGAAATACGAATCTTGTTCTAAGCAGAAAACACAAGTTTCAAGTATTTATGGCAAGATTTTTCACCTTATTGGTTTGAGAAGGAAGTTAAAGAGGCTTAACCTGGCTTGATTTAATATAAAAAGTGCTTAGAATAAGTTGTAATATCTAAATAAGATATATCAGGATGGAATATCTTGAAACAAGTACAAAAATATCATCTTATTAATTAAAAAAATCTTAAAATTGGTCTTTTAAGATGAATCTGCTTAACTCAAGTCAGTTTAACTATGCTAGAAAATCAATTTTTGTAGTGGATTTGGAGCTGCCGATAGCCGATATTAAAGCCAATATTATTATTTAGTGATGTAAAAATTCACTGTAAATCTTCAGTTGGTTATAAAGCTTATGTTTGGCTCTATTGGATTTTAAATTGGGTTTGTTTAGGCTACGTTTATTGTTATTCTGCCTCTTTACGTCATATTTAAAGACAGTAGTTTGGCCTAATGGCATTTTTGCATGACATTCTAGTCAGTAAAGAAAGTTATGTAAGTAAGCAACCGCTATTAGCCTTTAGCGGTAAATGCATGTGGTAATTAATTTTATGTGTAAATGCCAATCATTCACACCTCTATTCACAGCTCATTTACATATCAGTACGTGTCCAGTAACATATATACGGCCGCGACAGTCACTTTACAGTCGCTAACAGAAGAGAAAACAGCCTGTTTATGTGTGTGAGCTACAGCAGCTAATCGCTAACCAATGAGAAAGAACCAAAATGAGCTTCAAAACCGACACATTTCCAACATTTACCGCTCACACAGGCTCCTCTCAGATCACAAGTCTGCACTAAGAACTGTCCTTTTAATCCAGAGTCAAAACAATCGTTCGTAAAAAGAATAATCCAGTAGCAGCAGCAGCACAAGCACACGTGAGTGAAGTGACTCTGAGAGTGCATTCAGGGGCAGTACGGCGTCACAGACAAATGACTCCTCAGAGAAATCCTGATGCGGCGCCACATATCAGGACATTTATCTGTCTGTAAATTGGATTAAATGGGGAGAATATAGAGAGTCTGAGCTTTATAACAAGGTAAAACATGTCCACGTGGAATATCGGCCCGTATCAGCAAGATTATATTAGTCGGGCCCTAGTTTAAAGGCCGTATTGATACTTTGCAGCTGATGTCGTCAACTTTCCCTGTGGCTGTGATGCTAACTGGAGGCACTGCTCTGTCTGAAGCTCTGTTACTCAAGTTAGATGTTAATCTGATCTTTGTTTATACGCAGTACGACGAGAAAGAGACGATTTGTGCTGTTAAACAAGTCCCTCTCACATAACAACGACAACAAACTCTCGCCTTTTTGTTGAAAACCGAAAAACACCTAAACAGGAACAAAATTGGAAACGTGTTCTTTAGATCCATTTGTGTTGAGATTATTGCGACTGTCTTAACACTTTTTGTCAGGGTTTGCTCATGTATCCATTAGATCACCGTGGCAACTGCTGAACATTCGGCGATTGACATACATGTAGAGCCCCCCTAAGACTAAACAAAATCTGTAGTCTCAGGGATCCGTGCATGTTTGAGTAATCCTGCATGTTCTGCATCTCAGCCTTGAGTGCTCCCACAATGTCTGTTTTCACCTACCCCCTATCCCCACCCTGTCCTGTTTTTATTTGGCAGCAGGGTACAGTAGCTCCTGATGTTTTTTAATTTATTTTTTTATTTTCCTGAAAACCACTACCCTTTTAAGTTGTTTGTTTGCACTTTAATATTTTATTCAATTTTTCTACTTATTATTCTTACCATTTATATTTTTCTCTCTTTGTTATTTTTGTTTCCCTTGTGGATCAACACAGTTCGTCTAAGTCAAAGTATCAAAGCTATAGTCTCAAATACACAGACGGGAATATGCAAAAATAAGCATAATATAACAAATCTCAACTATATCTCGGCTCTAGTCTCACAATAGGATTTTCAGAACAGGTCTTATAAACCTGTATTGTGCCTCCTTAGTGATTGCAGTCTTGAGATTTGCTGATTTCCACATTTAAAATCACAGTTGAGAGTTTGATAAAGTGCTCAGGCCTTCGTGCACCGCCTCATGAGGAAGACTAATGACAGAGGAGGAGGAAATCTGTTTGGAATTCATCACGTTTGAATCCTGCCTCCGCATTTCCATACATCCATATTTATCCCAAGTCCCCGTCCCCTACAGTATGTATATGACTCTAGGTCCTTGTGAGCGTTGAGTCATGTTAGAATGTTGTTAGCTCCTCAAAAAAGCTCAAACTGCTCTTGTGATGTCATGAAATTATTATTATTATTATTATTATTATTATTATTATTATTATTATTATTATTATTATTATTATTATTATTATTATTATTGCTTTTCCTGAAATGTTCAAATCCAGATCCACTTTATTTCAAGAGCACATTTTACAAACAAAAAGTGCTGCACAGAGATCATAAAATGAAGACAATAAAAAAAAGCTAAAATTTAGTCAATGAAATCCTAAAACAATAAAAACCATAAAATAGTTGTGACATAAATAAAATAAAATAAAAGACACAGTTCCACAGTACAGCATTAACTTATCTATCTTGCATTTCAAAAGTCTCGGAGTTGCCTCTCCACAGATCTGACCAGTAACTTGCCCTGACGCCATCACCTGCTTGTCTCCATGGAGATAGCAAAAGTTTAATACCATACTGTGGAACATTTTGGTGAATACTAACATCTCGATCGGGATAAGCAGACGACGACGACACCTCCACCAGAAAAGTTACATACAGCACCTTTAAAATGACTCTTCAGCACCAAAAATAAATAAATAAATAAATAAAAATAATAAAACATCAATAAAATAATGAGAAAATGAATTAAATAAAAACAATTAAACAAATAAAGTCAATGCAATAAAATTAATCAATTAATTAAATAAAATAAATAAATAAAATAAATAATCATGGCTTAAATTGAGAGTTGAATCACAAGGGAAATGATTATTGGACACAGTAGCACAAACACCACAATGAATATAATAATAGAGCAATATATATCATTTCACTTCTTCCAATCCATTCTAACTGATTCAAGATAGAATTTTATCATAGGCTATTTGAGGCTATTTCACAGTAATATCACGGCGATAGGACAGAAATAGCAGTACTGAAAGTGTAACTATGCTAATCCATGGTGATTATGGAGCAGGACTGTGTGTCAGGGCCAGTGAATAATAATGAGGAAACGAGGAGTATTTTCTGTGTACACTAGATTTGGTTGTGCGTTTTATGTTACATGCAGTATTAGACTTTGCAGTGTAAATGAGTGTGTTTCCATGGCGATAGTCCCCGCCCCCACAGGTCCTGCTCCACCTGAGTGTGTGGAATGGCTCCTGGATGAAGTATTGACCGCTGCTACAGTGTGATTAAGGCGCCGTGGGGCAGAACGTGTCTCTATGGGAAGTGATGAATCAGCACTATCTCTTTACCTCCCTCCCTCCTTCCCTCTGTCTCTTTCCCTCCTTCTGTGTCTTCTTTCCTCTCTCTCTCTCCTTCCTCAACCCCCCTTCTCTTTCCCTCCCTCCCTTTTCTTTTTTCCTTCCCTCTCCCTGTTCCTTTCTCGCTCTCTCTCCTCTCTCCCCTCCCTCTTTCCTTCTTCCTCCATATTTCCCTTTCCCCCTCCCTCCCTTCTTCTCTCTCTCCCTCATATCTCCCTTTTTCCTCCTCTCTCCCTATCTTTTTTCTCTCTCCCTCCATATCTCCCTTTCTCCCCCTCTCTCCCTCCCTTCTTCTCTCTTTCTATCCCTTCACATCTCCCTTTCTCCCTCCCTTCTTTTCTCTTTCTCTCCCTTCATATCTCCCTTTCTCCCTCCCTTCTTCTCTCTTTCTCTCCCTTCATATCTCCCTTTCTCCCTCCCTTCTTCTCTCTTTCTCTCCCTTCATATCTCCCTTTCTCCCTCCCTTCTTCTCTCTTTCTCTCCCTTCATATCTCCCTTTCTCCCTACCTTCTCTCTCTCTCTTTCTCTCCCTTCATATCTCCCTTTTCCCCCTCTCCCTCCTTTCTTCTCTCCTTCCATATCTCTTTTTCTCCTCCTCTTTCCCTACCTTCTTCTCTCTCTCTCCCTCCATATTTCCCTTTCTCCCCATCTTTCCCTACCTCCTTCTCTCCCCTCTCTCTCCCTCCCTCCTTCTCCTTTCTCTCTCTCCCCCTCCCTCTCAATTGCTCCCTCCCTCCTTCTGTCCACCTCCCTCTCTATCTCCATATCTCCCTCTTTCTTTCTCTCCCTCTCCCCTTATCTCCCTCCATATCTCCCTTTCTTTGTCTCTCTCTTTCCCTCCCTCCGTCCCTCTCTCCCTCCTTCTGTCCACATCCCTCTCTTCCTCCATATCTCCCTTTCTTCCTCTCTCTTTCTCTGTCTCCCTCCCTCTCTCTCCCTTTCTTCCGCTCTCTCTCCCTCCCTCCTAACCCCCCTCCCTCCATAGCTCCCTTTCTTCTACTCTCTCTCTCTGTCTCTCTCTCTTCCTCCCTCTCTTTTTCTCCCCCCTCCCTCCTCATCTCCCTCTCTCTCCTCCACTATGGCTCCCTTTCTTTCTCACACTCTCTCTCCCTTCCTTTCTTCTCTCTCTCCCTCCTTCTCTTTCTCTCTCCCTCCTTCTCTATCTCCGTCCCTCTTTCTCCCTCTCTTTCTCTCCCACTCTCCTCTCTTTCTCTCCCTCTCTCCTCTCTTAGTTCTCGTACACAGTCTCCAGAGGATGATTCAACCCTGAGCCTGGGTAAATCCAGAGCAGAGCAGGGCAGGGCATCTGACTTTAACAGTGGTGCGTTCATGCAGTTCTCTCCCTCTCTCTTCCTCTCCTCCAGCCTCTCACTCTTTCCCCCCTCCTTCAAATCCCTCCTTCACATTTTCAAACATATTAAGAAAGTAGTAAAATGAATGAGAAACTTTGTCTGGTAGAGTGAATTCAAAATAGTTTTGCCGTTTTAAGTTAAATAAAAAAAACTAAAAACAAAAACTAAAATGTGTCCTCTCCACCTTTCATGTGCCACTTTATCCCTCCACCCCTCATCTCTCCATCTCTCTTTTCACTTAAGCTCATTCAGTTCCCCTTCACCCAGAGGTCAGGCCTTCACTTCAAACTTATTATCTCCCTTTAAATGACTTTTTCTCATGTTCAAGAATCGTTACATCAAACGGCCGAGATGAAAGCGACACAGCGCTACACCCTCCCCGCTAAGCTACAACCGCTAAGCTAGCCCGCCAAGCTAACCCCACTAAGCTAATGGACACGATCTTATAAAGGAGGATATTAACATGCTAACGGAGGCTTTAGGCGATAAAATGATTAACTCTGAATCCTTTAATCGAGCGTAGCAGTTTTGTCAATAAGCCAAGATCTTAAAGTTGCTCAGATCTGCAGCACAGACATCCACAGACAAGATGTGTTTCAAATAACACTCTGTTGAGTCAATAATGAAAACACAAAAGAGTGGTGGACGTCCAAGAGATTTAGGGATATTAATCTGGTTTATTTGTCAGGTTTTGCAGAGATTCTAATGAAGAATACCATAAAATACCAAATAAGAGTCAGGGTGTTTATTCGTTTCAATCACAGACCAGGCGTTTATTTGAGACCAGGCGGCAATTTGGGAAAGGAGATTCATTCCTTTGTCTGGGAAAACATGAGAAAATATGGTACACAAATTCTTTTAACCAGCATGACTATAATTTAGGCGACTTGCTATACAGACATAGGCGAATTCATTTGAAATGCTACAATAAAATATCTATGGAGCAGAGAGTTTCCCACATTTGAAAGTGTTTATGCAAATGAGCCGTGTGGTTTTAAGTTTGGTTTGTGTAGAGACGACGCGAGCATCCGTCCTGCGTCCTGTTGTTGCAGCACCACTCCTGTCTTCCAGCACATACATTAGCCTCAGCATTTATTTGGAACCGACGCTCATTTGTTAAAAAATAAACCTGCACCCGGCGTTTAAAGGGGACCTGGTGGTTAATTGGAACCCGGCTCTTATTTGGAATTTTACGTTAACTTGTGTAAAATTTAGTGCTGTCAAACGATATATTTTCGGATTAATCACACTTTAGAATTTTGATTAATCACAGTTAATTATTCTTCAAAAAAAGACCAAGATATTTTGACAAAAATGCAGTTTATTGCTGCTCGACTTGTTGGTACAAGTAGCGTCGTTGCTGTCACTGAATCGCTGTTTTGCTTGAAGATGGTATTTTAAACTTGGTGTGCTTCTGTGGAAAGAGAGTTCACCACTGGAATATCTGCAAACTACCTTAGTTTTATCTAAAGTCTCATCGGGCAGATTTTTGAAGAGAAATTTGCCGCTGAGCACCAGTCACAGTCTCATCTGTCGTCTTCACATCCGTATATGGACAGACCTGATCACTGACCTAATAACCTGTGCGGCCTTTCAGGTCACCATCCACACTTTCCATAGAGGAGCATGTGCGTTCAAAATAAATTGTGATGAATCTGCGTTAAAAAAACAAAACAAAAACAACATTGGTACGATATGTTTTGTGATGAATCGCATGTGTTAATGCGTTAACGTTGACAGCCCTAGTAAAACTGCCTGTATTAATGGGGCAACTGTATCTCTGTTGACAGTGTCCGCTGATCTGAAGGTTGCTGGTTCAAATCCCGCTCTCGACTTAAACATCATTGGTTGAGCGGTCAGAGGTATCAGGCCCACAGGTTGGCGATGCGATTCCAGCTCTCACAGATGAATGTTGTCATTGTGTCAAGACATTTAACCTGTCTGCGTACACTGGTCTATGAATGTGTGTGTATACATTAAGGGTTCCTTGATGTAAAGCTCTTGAAGTGCCTTGTAGTTGGAAAGGCGCTGTTTAAAATGTGACTTTATCATATTGTCGTTGTGTCCATGTTTCCATTTGAATGTCCTGTCTCCACGTTGGCAAATACTGTACCTAATCATTTCCTGTGTTGTCTCAATATCTTATACAGTGCACAACCATCTCTCATTTTAAACTCACAGTCTCCTTTACCTATATCTGTATCTGTACGGGGAAAGACACATTTGGCTGATATATGTGAGAAAGACTGAGCGCACAACTCTAGTATATATGAAAGATGGATGAGGTGGAAAAAAAAGTGTTGTTTTCAGTTGCAGCATTATTCCTCTGTGTGTCTGTGACTCTGGGTGGATCTTGTTTTTCCTGACTCACAGTGAACAGCAGAAATGTCATTCACCAGGTGTCCTTGAGCTTCTCCTATTGACTCCAGTTGTGCTTCTTCTCTCTCCCTCTTCACATGACCTCTGTGCAGCCAGCACACCACCCACTCAGCCACCACCCCTCTGACACATCCGGGTTACTGATAGGACCCATCTTACACTTTTTCTAGTCTATGTTATAATGTTTCCTCGTCACAAACATAACCTTTCTGGAGTTGTGTTTTGTTTCATTCACACATGTTTAACACACAAACCCTGTATGTTTAGACTGAGTTCTTCTCTCAAACAAAAGCTCCTCTGTTCCACCTTGTGATATCATGTGATAATACAGGAAGTGTTCCAAAGTGTTTTTAAACTCCATACTAGGGTTGGGCAGTATCAAAATTTTGATCCCGTTAAACCATCTCAACATTTTACCGGGGTTTATCATATTACCGTGACTAATGAAGAATTATTTTGTAGCATTCAGAAACAGAATAGCAGTATTATATTTGAAGATGAGGCACAAGTTCTGATCAAACCAATGCGTTCAATCGCATCAGCGTCAGCTCACAAGCTGTTTTTATCAGAGTTTATACTGTATGCAAATGAGCCATGGGGTTTTAAGTTTTGTTTCTGTAAAAAGTAAACACATGCACAAAACTACATTAAACACATTATTACTCAAAGTCTATAATGAGTGAAGTACCAAAAATGTTGAGCGATGGAGACGACCAGTCACAGCCCTTATTGTCGGCGTCGCTTCCCCCTCACTGTCTGTATTGTTTTCAAACGTAGTTAGAAAGTTTTGGAGGTGCACGGCGGTCCTACACTGTGCACGTCAAACACGTTTTGATCCAGAACCATAAATTGGGCTTTACCGTCTCGTCCGTGAAAGTCTGACTTTGCCCTTAAGTGGGAACTTTCTCCTCTTCAGCTCGTCCCCTCTCGACTCTCTGTGTTCAATAAACATCTCCATCGCAATCTTTTCAGCTCAACATCACACACGAAGCATCAGTCAGGTTTTTTTCTTCTTCCTCGCTGCGTGTGGATGGAAATCTCCGAGCGGAACGACGTTTGAAGAGGAGAGAGAGTGGAGGGGAGAAAGTCCTGCTGTGGTTTTAGGTCCTTATGCAGATTTTTTTTTTTTAATGGTGGTCATGAAACTGATACCGTTGCTGCTTTTTGACACCGCGTGATACTGTATTATCATATTACCGCCTAACACTACTTCATACACCTTCACTAGAATCATTCAGATGATCAGATGATGGAATTGTCAATCTCTACTGAACAAAAGGTAAAAGGTAACTGTTAACTATCTCCTCATGACATCACAAGGTGGCACAGAGCATTATGACTAACTCCAGGTATGTTTTTGATAAGAACACTACATTAGAACATGGGTTAAAGCTCACAGGAATCAGTCCTGTGAGTGAATCTAATATAAGACCTTTAAAGTGTACAATAATTTATAAGGGTTCTCTTATCTTAATGTTGCACTATGGGTCTGTCACTTGCTAGTTTCCATGGCGATGTTATTGAATGTTCCACATGATGAAATTAAGGCTTTCTATCATGGAAACAAGCAGGTGATGCAACTGGACCAGGCTACAGGTCAGATCTATGGAAACGACTGATGAGCTAATGTCATACTGTGCAATCTGGTAAAGGAGTAACACCAGAAAAGTTACATACTGCGTCTTTAAAGGTCCTATGTTATGCAAAATTCAGAAATAGTGACATTTAGGGCCTTTAATTTCAAGTTGATTCTCTTTCTGGTGAGTGGATTTAAAACCTGGAGTCGTATCACATGGAGCAGTTTAAACTCTCATAAGAGACCTGGATTATATGAGGCTTATACAGCATTATTATTGATCGGCAGCAGCTTTTTGACCCTTGTGGTCGGAGCTGTAACCACATTCTCTGCCTGTGCGTTCTGCAAGACTGCAAATGTGTTAAGCATAAAGATTTTGTATCTGCTCATCAAATATTGTGGGGTTTCATGGATCTTTAGGACCTGTAATTGAACTCAAATGGAGGAAAGCTGTCTGTAGTTAATCTGCAGATTTTGTGGTGTGATTACATAAATATGGAGGGGGAATGATCATGTCACTAATCTAAATGATAGTTGGGAAGTAGCTGCAATATTTGTAACTGACATTCTAATATTAAACAATGTTCATTTTATCTTCTTATGTACTTTAACTTCTTGAGTTCTTTTTTAAAAGCCAATATAATAAAGTGTATTTACCTTGTTGTTTGGGCTGCTGCTGCCGTCATCTTTAGAACTGTCCCTGGTGTTGGTGGGGGCGTGCCGTAAATCAGCTGTTCTTACTTCCTGTAGGCGTGGTCAGCCTGATGGACCTGCAGGTTGCTCAGACTGACCACGCCAAGGAGGAAAACTCTGTCATTATGGTAAATACTGCCTCATTTCCTGATTCAATGGTCACCCTGCTCCAGCATTTGAACTTGTTTTCCAACAATCAGTCTGAGCGACCTGCCATATCAATCAGGCTGACCACGCCTACAGGAAGTAACAACAGCTGATATACGACACGTCATCAACACCGGGGATAGTTCTGAAGATGGACTGCAGCTAGCAGCCCAAACATGTTAAATACATTTTACTGTATTGTCTTTAAAAAGAAATCAAGAAGTTTAACTTTTCTGTCTTTATGGAGACAAACAGGTTACATGATCAGACCATCTTACAGGACAGATCTATGGAGAGGTGACCCTGCTCTAACCAGACTTATATTTTTCTATATTACACAAAACTGACTCTTATGTTAAGTGTTAAGCCTTTTATAACACTGTTACCTCCTCAAAAACATACCCAGAGTTGTGTTTTGTTTCATTCACACATGTTTAAGTAATCATTTATTATTAGTCTGTTTACATCTACAAAGCTCAAAACGGTCTGTTCCACCTTGTGATGTCATGAGGAGTTAACTTTCAAGTGAACAGCTCCTTTTACTTTTAGCTCAGTAGAGATGGGCAACTCCAGTGCTGAAATCATCTAAATGATTCTAATAAAAGTGTATGGCGTTTAAAAACACAGTGGAGCACTTCATCACATCACAAGGTGGAACAGTGTTTTTCATTTGAGAGAAGAACTCAGCCAAAATCTGCAGTGTTTGTTAAACATATGAGAGTGAAATAAAACACATCTCCAGGTCTATATGTCTTTGAGAAAGCAGCCTAAAACGGGCCCTTTAATATAAAAAAAGAATAAAATGTGCACACAAGATGTCAAAAAAGAAAGAAAGAAATCCAAAAGGGATATAAAAGACAAAAGCAAACTTACAATGGGTTTATAATGTAGCGATATGAGCATACTGACTCCTGACCCATTAGATCATTAGCACAATGAGCCGGTCCGAGTCCTAATGTGTTTTTAATGAGCGCTCATTTAAAGTATGGATCCTTAAACACATGTTCACTCACATCTCTTGTCTGTTGTGCCCTCAGACCTGGACGACCCCATAGTGACGGTTCACCAGAGCATCGGGGAGGCCAAGGAGCAGTTCTACTACGAGCGCACCGTCTTTCTGCGCTGCGTGGCCAACTCCAACCCCCCAGTGCGCTACAGCTGGCACCGAGGCAGGGAGGTGCTCACCCAAGGGTCCGACAAAGGAGTGGAGATCTACGAGCCCTTCTTCACACAGGTAACACAACAGCAGACAATATATACTGGAGAACTACATTGGACTGCATTGAAAACTATGTAAAGAGCTCATATTGTGCTGTTTTCTGATCTAGAATGTTCTTTCCTCATCACAAACAGACCCCGAGTTGTGCTTTGTTTCATTCACACGTTTAACCCACAAATCCTGCGTATTTAGGCTTTCTAGCAAACAGAAAACACTCTGTTCCACCTTGTGATGTCATGCGGTAAGACAGAAAGAGCTCCACTGTGTTTCTGAACTTCATACACCTTCACTAGAATCAGTTGGATTATTTGAACTAAGAGTAAAGTGAGCTGTTGACTTGAAACTTTTACTTTACCTTGTGTTTTATTTCACTCACAGATGTTTGAGTAACCCTTTATTCCTTCTCCAAAACTCAAAATGCTCTGTTCCACCTTGTGCTACATTATACTTTATTTTGCTGAAGTGAGATTGGAAATTCCAGGGCTAAAATGATCCAAATGATTCTTATGAACTTGTGTGGAGTTTAAAAATACAGTGGAGCACTTCCTGTATTACCACTTGATAAAAAAAAAAAAAGAGTTAATTATAGGGTTTGTAATTAATTCATCTCAATTAATCACATAAATATATTTGACCCAAAAGTAACATTTAGTTTATGGAAATTAATTTGGTGGACGAAATAATCCGGGCACACTGAACATAACGTGTATAACATCAAAATAAAAGATTTTTCAAAATAAAAGATTGTTCAGACTCAGATGCTAAATACAACGGAAATAATGAAGTATTTCTTGGGCGGCTGGTGGCTCGGTGCCAATTGATCCACGGACCGGTACCAGTCCTCGGCCTGGGGGTTGGTGACCACTGCTCTACAGTACCAGAAAAGTTACAAAATGCACCTTTAGGCTCAGTGGAAAATAAATTGGCTCAAGCTTAAGAAAAATCAAATGAAAAATGTTACAAAAAGCTTTAACCGTCAATAGAAAATACCTGAATTCATTTTTGACCCAAGTAGATCTTATAGTTTAGAGTGCAGGCTGAGTGCGAGTTCATTAAAGCTGCATTACTCACAGCGACGCAACCCCCCCTCACCGTCTCCATCTCTGACTCATATCAACATCACGCAAACAACACACGCTTCAAAATAAATACATGCATTCAAATATAACGTCAGAACTTCCTTTGACCTTGTTTGAAGTCGAACCCAAAGACCTTTCGCCAATAGATTGACGTTAGAATTTCAGATGGAGGGTAAAGGCCTATATAACACTAAGGAAGATGAACTGTTTTATAAAGAAACTAATTTGCCTTATTCATTGTACGGTTTGGAGCCCTTTTAACTGACAACGATTAAAGAAAAAAGACAGAAGATGGTGTCTTTGGTGTGGGATAATGGCACCACTTTCTGAAGCAAATACGTTCATTTCAGTCCTGCATCCATCCCAGCGCCCCCACTGCAAACTGAAATGTCTTATAATATGTCATTTCAAGTGGCAAAACGCTTAAAAATAAAAATACATTATTTTAGCTGTTTATAAGTGTGAATTCTACTGTGACTCCAGATCGTTTCCTCCCAACATTGCCAAAGATCCACGAGTTTACGAGTTTACGATGATTGACACACATAGGGTGTCTCTATCCAAAGAAATATGGCTGTTCACAAGGGGAAAAAAAAGAAAAACAACGCTCCTTTTGCAGAATCAGTGAGCGAATTCACTAAACTCCAAACTGTTCATCTAAGGGGAGAGAAATGTGATTTTGTTTGCAAATGTTAGGTGACCATTGAGCTCCTTTGTTTCACATGCGTCACTGAAATAAACAGATCTGATTAGACGATTATTTTTGGTTCTGTTTTGAGACACAACAGAGGGAGCGGTGATTAGACTGATAAAACTCTGCATAAACAACACAGAGAGATATCAGTCTGGATTTGCCAACTCTCAAATATAGACTATAAATAAATGGACATATCTTAGTACTCAATTTTGTTACTTAAAGGGGAACTCCAGCACGTTTGAAGCTAAAGTCAGTTGCTAGAGGTGGTGGAATTCTGTCAGAAGCCAAAAAAACGGCACGGATCAGTGTTTTCTAGGCAGAGATCTCGCGTGGTAATGAGTCTGTCAAGGCAACAAACTAGTGTAGTGATTGGGACAGGTTTAACGTCCACGTAAAACGCCAATTTTCTTCACACAGAAGAATCTTAACACCACTTTAACCCATCTTACAACAGCCACGAGTCTAACAAACAAACCTCTCTGCCTGGTTCACTCATTAGTGTCTGGAAACATTAGAAAACAACTTTATAAACAGCCTTACACTTACCTTTGTTTATTTCCCACTGCGCATGTGAAAGCCCAAAAGACTTAATCGTCAATGTCGTTTCTAATTCCATTTATTTACGAGTGAATTATATTTTTTTTAAAAACGCTAAAAAATACATTCCCAAACCATTTTCTTTCAGCAACTTTCAGTTTCTCTTCTTCACCGTCAGTAGTCGATCCTCACTTGTTGTTTCTGGCGGCTCGAGCCTCTCGCCGCCGCTGGAGTCCACAATTGAGTTCACCTTTAATAAAAGTACAAGAATCTGTTTAAGTACAAGAATCTGTTTAAAAATACTTTAAGACTAAAACATAAAAGTATTTTGCCGAGATTTTTAGAGCAATTAAAGGAAAACTGTTTTTAAAAGGAATGAAAATAAAGGAAAAGGAATTTAGAATTTAGCAAGTTTAAAATGATTCACTTGATTGAACTTTTCTAGCCGATTTTGGGTATTTGATTTGCTCAAAGGGGTCAAATTAAATGTTCTAAAAATAAAGTCCAGGACATTTCAGCAGGTCTCACACCATAAAGAAATGATCTAAAATGGAGTAGAAAATATAGATCCACTTTCTTTTATGGAGTGAATAAAAGTAAAAGATTTGCCCAAGTTTTGTACTTTGTGACCTTCAACCACTGCTGTCTTCATGTGCTATACACTACACATAGGGTTATTTATTTAGTTATTTCTTATTCAATTTTCGTCATATAAAAACGTTTTTCCTTTGAAGTGTAAAGTTTGCACCTCAACCACATACTGACAGAAGATTGGCTGTTGACTTCTCCATTCAAAATACAGACAGACACAGAACCTATG
This sequence comes from Odontamblyopus rebecca, assembly GCA_030686955.1. Taxonomy (NCBI): domain Eukaryota; kingdom Metazoa; phylum Chordata; class Actinopteri; order Gobiiformes; family Gobiidae; genus Odontamblyopus; species Odontamblyopus rebecca. The sequence continues at coordinate 28,986,719 of CM060673.1, read as the reverse complement.
TAACTTCCTGTAGGTGAAAAGTCAACTGAAAACCACACTTCCCAACATTCTCCATCCAGAAAGATCTGTTTATGCCATACTGTGGAATAGTAAAGCCAAAAGAACATCTAAAGTGTATCTTGTGGAGATGCAAGCCCTCTCACAATAAGAAATCATGTTTGTATTTGTTTTTCAGTGTGGAAATTGGGTCTTGTGCCTTGAACAAAATCCATTTATGATTTCCTTTCCCCTACATCCACCTGTAGTATGAACCAGTTGACGTATCTGAAGTATTTTTAGTTTTTTGTAACTTTTTATGCTTGTGTTCAGCTTTAGTAGCCCCTGACCCATCAATGACTGTGTTTGATGATCTGTGGTCATGGGTACAGAATGGTATCACACTTCTGTAATCTTACCCCACAGCACAACTGGAGGCCCCTGTATCTCTTTATTACAGCCCCAGTGTAAGCACGAAAAGCCCCTTCTGTGTTCAGTCATCCCACACTTTGGGAAAATGTGGTGATTTGAACAGCATCACGCGAGTCAGATCTGAACCATAAGCAGGAAGTTTGTTAGGAACATTAGACCCATGTGCGTGGTTAAGTAATGGAGCCGCTCTACTGTGAGCATGGGGGCCCTTCCGGCTCCTTCCATTCTGCTTTCCAGTTCTCGCTCCTCTATCTGTAACTGCTGCTGTGAGCGTCGTCATTTTGGTCTTAAAATATTCGTATTAACTCTGCTTGATCCTCGTGTTTTTATGTTGCTGTTTTGTCCGTTAATAAATTCCTATCCAAATGTGCCCCTTTAACCGACTTTGATGAGCCTCATTTGACTGGAGGCGAACACTATGGTTGATGTCACTCTCAATTCAGTTCAATTCAGTTTTATTTTGTTGTTATGCTCTGTAAAGCATCTTTGGGGACATGTGTCTGTGAAAAGCGATATATAAATAAAGTTACCTTGCCTTACTTACCTTATTTTTTCACAATTTCAAACTATAATCCCACAAAGGCACACGTTCCACACATATATGTCAAATATGCATTTAACCATATATACCATGTTTGCCAATATGTACAAACTGAAAAAAACACGGAATCCGTAAAAAGCTGGTGAACTTTGTATACAGGGTCCATCACCACAGTGTGGCCAACTTAGTTACTTGACAAATTCAGCTTTTGATCAAAAGTACAACAACAAATAAGACAAATTAACAACAACAACAACAACAACAACAACAATAATAATAATAATAATAAACATGTACATACACATATACTGTATATATATATATATATATATATATATATATATATATATATATATATATATATATATATATATATATATATATATATATATATATATATATATATATATATATATATATATAAAAAAAAACGAAAGACTCACCATCCACGGTGGTTGGTCTCTCTCACCCTCATCAGCTCGGGTCCTCTACCAGAGGCCTGGGAGCTTGAGAGTTCTGCGCAGTATCTTTGCTGTTCCCAGTACTGCACTTTTCTGGACTGAGATGTCTGTTGTCCTTCCTGGGATCTGCTGCAACCACTCCTCTAGTTTGGGGGTCACGGCCCCGAGTGCTCCGATCACCACAGGCACCACCGATGCTTTCACCTTCCAGGCTCTCTCCAGCTCTTCTTTGAGCCCCTGGTATTTCTCTAGTTTCTCGTGTTCCTTTTTCCTGACATTGCCATCGCTCGGTATTGCAATGTCCACCACCACGGCTTGATTTTCCCGCTTATCCAGAACCACGATGTCTGGTTGGTTCGCCATCACCATTCTGTCAGTCTGTATTTGGAAGTCCCACAGGATCTTGGCCCGCTCATTCTCCACAACCTTTGGAGGTGTTTCCCACCTTGATCCTGGGGTCTCCAGCCCGTACTCTGCACAGATGTTTCTGTACACTATGCCCGCTACTTGGTTATGTCGCTCCATGTACGCTTTCCCTGCCAGCATCTTACACCCTGCAGTTATGTGCTGGACTGTCTCAGGCACTTCTTTGCACAACCTACACCTTGGGTCTTGTCTGGTGTGGTAGATCTGGGCCTCTATTGCTCGGGTGCTCAAGGCCTGCTCCTGTGCAGCCAGGATGAGTGCCTCTGTGCTGTCCTTCAGACCAGCCCTCTCCAGCCATTGGTAGGATTTCTTGATATCAGCCACTTCAGTTATGTTCCGGTGGTACGCCCCGTGTAGGGGTTTGTCCTGCCATGATCTTCCTCTGCGCCCCACTGTTTTATATATATATATATATATATATATATATATATATATATATATATATATATATATATATATATATATATATATATATATATATATATATATACATGGGTATGACGTATAAGGATTTTCAGCAGGCAAATTTTAAAATATAAAATATAGTGACGGACACAGAAACACAACATACAAACTCAGGATAGAGCGAAAATAAAGACTTTATTACTCACCTCTTGTAAAGTGGCACATTTAAAGCGCAGCATCTCATCCACATTATCCACAGAAACTGTCCTCCGCAAATAATGGCATAAATAATGACTCCAGACCACAAAATCGTGCTATTAATCCATTTTGCGGTGTTCTTTGAAAGTAAAAAGACAGTGTTTCCTCACATGTGTTTGTTTATATCCACACAGCGCATGGATCGAGGTGAAGCTTCAGATTAGCGACAGTGATTCTACTTCCTGTGGATTTTTTCTACTCTTTTCTGCTTTAAAAATCCTCTATCTGAAGTATTGCTCCACATTTCACAAATAATAACAGTTTTGACTTGTGTCTAAGCTCTGATGTTTGAACACTTCAGAGTCTCAGAGCGAGTGGTTTTACTATAGACAGGAAACATCTGACGCCATCGTGCTCATAACTTTATATCCTGTGGTCTGCAGTCATATCCCTGCAGTCTTTGTGATCGGAGATTTTAAGTCTCATACGATTCTCCTTGTGTCTGTGGTGTTTGTGGCGCTTGTTGTCACACATTTAAAAATCGTTTAAGCCCGGAAAATCCTGTAGTGTGTAGCGGCCTTTAGATTAAAGAATAGACCGACAATTTTGGATCAGTTTTTAACCTCACACTCACTTAGTCCACTTCTTTAAACAATGCCAACCCCCATTTAAGGACCCACTGCTGTAAAACTGTATTAATTGATTGGATTCAGTGTTTGTGGTTTTAAGAAGATTTTTTGAAGATTTCCCATAAAATCTAATTATTCTGAATATTTTAAGTGAAATAAGTGTCAATGAATTCCAAATATAAACAGTCTTTCCTGTGCTGCCTTCTCCCTTGAGGAAGAGTAGCTCCGTCCTTAATTAAAACAAGTGTATGAGCTGTGACGAGCTTCGCACTGACACCAGCCATAATATTACTGTTTTTATTTGCTTTTGTGTCTCTGTTTGGAGTCAGCGCTTTTAAGTCTTCTGTCACGCCACTATCCACAAACAGATCTGCTCCTTTTGCCGTCGTAATGTCTCGAGAGCCCTTATTTTCAAACTGAAGTGAGACGGCAGCACTACGATGATGAAGGGATTTGCTTCTAATTTGAATCCACCTCCTTGTCTCCAGGAAGATGTTGTTGCTTTGCCTGGAATGTTCCACAGTTTGGCCTTAAACGGCTTGACAGAATCCATCAAACTCGCAAAAGCCTGATTGAGCAAGTCCCCGGAGTTTAAAATGACTTGCAGTTTTTGAAGCTGAAAACAGAGCAAAGGAAAAACAGATCTGGAAATTCAAAGGTGGAAGAGGGAAAAGTGGAATTGATGTTTGACCAAATGGAGAGAGACGAGGACTGCTTTTTAAATATAGACGCACCCTGTAAATAAACTAAAATGGGGCTAAATTATGTCTAAACCATAGACAGGAAATAATGACATGACAGGTGCTTCAGGAAATGTGTATTTTACTTTTGAATATTTCATCTAAATAACATAATTTATAAAGGAATTACATCTCCTGTCCCTTTCTGAGAGTCTAGAAACAAATTGAAAATTCTTAAATCCCCTGTACCAGATTTTCTTCCAAATATTTGAGCAAATTGTGCCTTGTCCTAGTACATATACAGTACTGTGCAAAAGTTCTAGGCAGGTGTAAACTAGGAATGCTTAAAAAAATGGAAGTGTTCATCATTTATTTTCATCAATCAACAAAATGTAGTGAATGAACAAAAGAGAAATCTAAATCAAATCAATGCATTTTGTAAATTGATCAAAACAATCATTATTTATATTTCTGAAAGCATTCTTTGTTTATAGCATTTTTACACTTCTGCCTAAAACGTTTGCACAGTACTGTATATGTACATGCTGTCTTCATCTAATTATAGTGTTTTATATAATCAGGAAGTGCGTCGTTTGTTGTTAGGTTTACCATCACAGCAAAACACTCCAGTAATTAGACCTGCGTGAAGTTGGTCCCCATCAAACTGAAACCTACATAAAAACTGTCAATCGTTTGTGCTTTGTTTGTGCCGGTTTGTGCTGCAATAAGTTTAGTTTGTGCGATTCTGGTTCTTCAGACATTAGGAGTTTTATTTTCGGCCAATGACGTCATCCAGCTCCTTAAAATATTAAATAGCCTTAAAACAGACAGAACATTACAGAAAACGTATGTATTTCTTTTGTGCTGTTTTGTGTTGTTTTAATTTGTGCGAATTTATTTCTAAAATTATTCATAATTATTTCTGGGGTAATTATAAGACGTCATTTCCGCACAGCTGACGGCGGCAAACTCTGTAAAACTAGTGAAGATAAACGACCTCAGGCTGTGGATAAGTCTGTATTGTTATAAAAAAAAAAAAAAATGAATCAAAAGCAAATGACTAAAGACTAATACAGACTACCCTCACCTATGGTCATGAGCTCTGGGTAATGATCGAAAGGACAAGATCGCGGATACAAGCGGCCGAAATGAGTTTCCTTCGCAGAGTGGCCGGGCGCTCCCTTAGAGTTAGGGTGAGGAGCTCGGTCACACGGGAGGAGCTGTGAGTAGAGTCGTTGCTCCTCCACGTCGAGAGGAGCCAGCTGAGGTGGCTCGGGCATCTGGTCCGGATGCCTCCTGGACGCCTCCCTCGGGAGGTGTTCCGGGCATGTCCCACCGGTAGGAGGCCCCGGGGAAGACCCAGGACATGCTGGAGGGACTATGTCTCTCAGCTGGCCTGGGAACGCCTCGGGGTCCGTCCGGAGGAGCTGGAGGAAGTGGCTGGGGAGAAGGAAGCTTGGGAGCCCCTGCTTAGACTGCTGCCCCCGCGACCCGGCCCCGGATAAGCGGAAGAAGATGGATGGATGGATGATACAGACTTTTCTTCAGCCTGAGATAGTTTAGCTTCACTAGTTTTGCAGTTTTGCTAAAGCCGCTGCCGTCAGCTGAGTGAAAATGACATCATGTATTTGCGCAAAAAGAATAATTTTAGAAATAAACTTGCACAAATGAAAACTGTCACAGCACAAAACAGCACAAACAAAATACAAACGTTTTCTATAATTTTTTGCCCATTTTGAGGCTATTTAACATTTTGAGGAGCTGGATTGTGCCATTGGCCCAAAATAAAACTCCAAATATCTTAAGAACCAGAATCTCACAAACAAAACATTTTGCAGCACAAAACAGCACAAACGAAGCACACATGACTGACACAATGTTGGACTCTTTTAGAGCATTTTGAAGCTTCCTGGGGCTGACTGACCCCAATTTGACCTATAAAAAATCATTAATTTCTCTAAAACTAAAGCAGCACAAACAAAACATTTTGCAGCACAAAACAGCACAAACGAAACACAGACGGACATAGTTTTTGTGTAGGTTTGCGTTTGATGGGGGCCAACTTCACGCAGGTAGTAATTAGGATGCTCAGAATATATGAGGTAAGTGAGGAATAACTTTGGACCACTGCAAACTGTTTCCAATGAACTTTTTCTAGTTTTTAAGACAGTACAAATCAATTCTAGCATTGTTAATATTCAAAATGAATTGCAGATAAATCTAGTCAAATCACTAAATATGCTGTATGTATTTAAACAAATGCAGGATATGACTTTCTTTGCCGTGCTGCTCGCTGCTGTCACTCCTGACTTCACCCTGCCCTCAATTACAGCTTTCAATGGGTTTGAAAATGTGAGCCGAGCCTGGGCCCACAGATTAACTTCCTCTTTGTCCAGCTCCAAACAAATCCAGCTAAACTCCCGCTAAACTCTGCTAATGCGCCCATACTACGGCCTTGTCACATCGGGCCACCGCCATGTCTTTAAACTGGCCTCATTTAGTCTAAAACTGACCCACATCAAGGCCGCTGAAGAGCACGACTCCATTCTGTCTTCTTAAAAGCCACTTTAGCATAATAAGTCTTGCCCCACAACCATAAAATACCAGATAACAGCCAAAGTGTTTATTTGTTTCAATCACTTAACAGAGCAGGCGTTTATTTGAGACCAGGCGGTAATATGGAGCAGGAGATTCATTCCTTCCTCACAAAAATCTTGCTCAAATTGGTCCTCAAATTCCTTTAACCAGTATGAGTATAATTTAGGCGACTTTCTATACAGACGTAGGCGAGTTTATTTGAAAAGTTACAACAAAATATCTACGGAGCGGAGAGTTTCCCACATTTGAAAGCGACTCCTGAATTACAGAAAGTAAATAAAACCCTCCCGCAACGTGCAGACATTTCTTTAGCGAGTTAAAACAAATAACAGACGCAGCGAGTGTGGAGCAGCAGAGTGAGAACGTTAATCCACCGCATCAGGAGGAGCGAGCTGTTTTTTTCAGCATTTATAGTTTATGCAAATGAGGCATGCGGTTTTAAGTTTGGTTTGTGTAGAGACGACGCGAGCTTCAGTCCTGCGTCCTGTTGTTACAGCACCACTTCTGTTTTCAGCTCGTACATTAGACTCAGCGTTTATTTAGAACCAGCGGTTATTTATGAAAATATTCACCTGCACCTGCCGTTTAAAGGGAACCCGGCAGTTAATTGGAACCTGGCTCTTATTTGGTATTTTATGGTAAGCAACTCTTGTGGCCAAGTCTGTGGACTGTCTGAATCTAATGATATTTTTAAGTGCTTTTTTGTCTTATAATCAGGAAGTACATGTTAGCATGCTAATTTATTATTTACTGTCAAAATCCTGAAAAGTGCTCGTAAACTCATCATGGTGAATAATTGAGACGCTCAGAACGCATAAGGTAAGTGAGGAATTAAGTTATCGGTCCAAAGTTATTCCTCACTTACCTTCCTTTTCAACATGTTTGCGAGTCGCTGTGTCTTTGGGCAAGACACTTAACCCACCTCAAGCCCAATGTCCGTGGACACTGGTGTGTGAGTGTGTGAATCTGTGTGTGAATGGGTGAGGAGTTCCTTGTTGTAAAGCGTAGTGAGTGCCTTGGAGATGGAAAAGTGCTGTGTAAAACTGTGTCCATTTACCATCAACAGCTAGCATTCTAACAGTGCATTTCCTGGATCTCAGACAATAAAACACTTTCTTATTAGATGTGGACAGGACACCGCAGACTTTCTGTATTTTGACCTCAAAACTGGGACAGGAGACATTATGCTCAAATATATGGAAAGAAATCAGGTACAGGACTTTATCTGTCCTTTTTGCATCATTTTCCTCTATCTGTCTTTCTGTCTCTCTCTCCTCCTTTCTGTCTCCTCACATTCTATCTCTGTCTGTCTCTCTCCTCCTCTCCCTCTATCTCTCTCTGTCTATCTCTATCTCTCTCTTTCTTCACATTTTCCCTTTCTCTCTATTGCTGTCACTCTGTCTCCTTTCCCCTCACATTCTCTCTCTTTCTTTCTCTCTCCCTTTATCTGGCTGTCTCTGTGTGTTTCTCTTTCCTCACATTCTCTCCCTCTCTCTTTATTGCTGTCACTCTCTCTCCTTCTCTTTCTTCACGTTCTCTCTTTCTTTCTCTCTCTATCTGTGTCTTTCTCTCTTTCCTCACTTTCTCCCACTCTCTGTTGCTGTCACTCTCTCCTTCTCTCTCTTCACATTCTCTCTCTCTCCCTGCCTCTCCCCCTCTCTGTGTCTCTTACGCTTTCCTCACATTCTCTCTCTTTCTTTCTCCCCCCTCTCTTTCTCTCTGTCTTTGTCTCTCTCTTTCTTCACATTCTCTGTCTCTCTCTCTCCATCCCTCTCTCTCTGTCTCTCCTTCTCCTTCTATCCCTCTCTCTCTGTCTCTCCCTCCCTCTTTCTCTCCCCCCTTTCTCCATTCTATTTCTCTCCTCTCTCTTTCTCTCCCGTCTGTCCCTGACGCTCTCTGTTCTCTGCCCCTTCTCTATTCTCTTTCTCTCCCCTCTCAGGCTCTCTGTTTCTTTTCGCTCTCCGCTCCCCCTCTCTCTCTTTCCTCTCCTTCCCTCTCCCCTCTCTATTCTCATTCTCTCCCCTCTCTCTATCTGAATCTCACTATTCTCTTTCTCTCCTCTCCCCTCCTCTCCTTCCCTCTCCCCTCTCTATTCTCTCCCCTCTCTCTATCTGAATCTCTTTATTCTCTCCCCTCTCATCTCCTTCTCTCTCCCTCTCTCTCCTCTCCTTCCCTCTCTCCTCTCCTTCGCCCTCCTTCCCTCTCCCCCTCTCTCCTCTCCTCTCCCCCTCTCTATTCTCTTTCTCTCCTCTCCTCCCCTCTCTCTGTCCTCAGTCTGGCACAGATTTTGGCTGAATGCAGGGGTGGCATTTGGCATCTGCACTGAACCTTTTATAATTAGGTTACGGGCCTGGAGCTGGAGGTTATTGTCCAAACTGGAGCGTTTTTGTGTCTGTTTTATTCACTCCCTCATTTCTCTATAAAGTGTCCATTTTCACAAATTATCCCAAACACAAATGAGCTCTGCCCTCTCTGGGTTGAGATCTTTTTTTGTCATGGAGATGTTTGGCTTCAAACGTTGGCGTCTTTTGGAGATAACTTTGAACAGTTTTTGTACAACTACGATTAAAGGTCCTATATTACACAAAAGCTTTAAGTCATGTTAGAATCCTGTTACCTCCTCAAAAAGACCTGGAGTTGTGTTTTGTTTCATTCACACAGGTCCAGTAACTCTTTTTTATTAGTCTGTCTGCATCTCCAAAGCTCAAAATGCTCCCTTCCACCTTGTGATGTCATGTAGTGGTAGTTTTCAAGTTAACAGCTCCATTTTAACTTTATTTCAGGAGAGATGGACAATTCCAGGGCTGAAATCACCCAAATGATTCTAGTGAAGCCACATAGACTTTAAAAACACAGTGGAGTACTTCCTGTGTTACCACATGACATCACAAGGTGAAGTGTTTTCAGTTAGAGAGAACAACTCAGCCTAAATATTTAATTTGGTGAGCCTCACATGAGTCTCATTTGTGTTGCCAGTTTCAAAGCAGAAGCCAGCTGGTTTAAACTAGTGCTGTCAAATGATTAAGTTTTGAAATCAGATTAATCACAGTTAATTATTCTTCAAAAAAGTGAAATATTTTGACAAAAATGCAGTTTATTATCAAAGAGTTATATTATTGACATTTTTCTATCGCTGGTAGTTTTGTTGACAACATAGCCATGCTCGGCTTGTTGTTGGTACAAGTAGCATCGTTGCTGCTGCTGAATCAAACCCATGTTTTGCTTTAAGATGGTATTTCAAACTTGTGTTTCTGTGGAAGGAGAGTTCATTGCTGCAATATGTGCAAACTAACTTAGTTTCATCTAAAGTTCCATATGGACAGACCTGATCACTGACCTAATAACCTGCGCCGCCTTTCAGGTCACCATCTGTGCTTTCCATAGAAGAGCATGTGTGTTTAAAATAAATTGTGTGATTAATCTGTGTTAAAAAAAAACAAAAACATTAGTGCGATATTTTTTTGTGATTAATTGCATGCGTTAATGTGTTAATGTTGACAGCTTTAGTTTAAACCTAAAATGCCTCTCTGAGCTGAATAGTCACTACTTAAACCGCAGCACCTACAGCCAATCATGAATCTGTGCTAGTGCAGCCTCGGCAGATCAGTGAGGGAATTTTGGACGTTCTGAGCTTTCACATAAGACCTGTCTATATACTGAGAATGAGAAACACTTGTATGTGTCCTCTATCTGCAGGTTAAAGCACTGGTGACCATGGTTCAGTTTGTGTTCCTTGGTAAAACCTGTAAAAACAGACTACATGCAGTTCTTCTAAACGTCTTTATATTTTTACTTTAGGAAATAAGCGACTGCATCTTTAAGTCTCTATAATCCCTTACCTGGTAGTCTATGGGGAGCAGAGGTTTTCGTTCCACCTTTATAACTGCATACATGTAGATTTTAATGAGCGCTCGGAGACCGCCTTAATCAGCCCCATAATGAGTCCGGGGTTTCAAACTTAAGCACTTTCTAAAAATACTCGTGCTCAGGCTTGTTGCTGGTAGATCTGCTCTCATTTCTTTTCCCGAAAGCCGTAAGTCGCGCTTGTAAAGCTGTTGTGTAGTTAAGTGTCTCTCTCCCAGCGTCAATATCAACCCCCTCCAAACACACACACACACCCATGCACATACACACTGCACACACTCCACACACATACACTAGTCCTGTTATCCATAATGGGTTTTTCTTTCACTGCCCTTTGCATTTTCCAAATAGATTTCTTCACCATCTTCCTCCTGCTGAGAGCGAAACATGATTTTTAGATAATGCAAGTGTCATTTTCAGACAAAGCAGATGCAGAGGTGAAGAGTGTCGAATCTCACACAGTTATCGTTCTGAATCAGAATGATTAGCATTAGGAATAAGTTCTTTTGTAGAATTTTAATATTTAAATTTTCCAATCCATTCCAGTCACTCATTTCTCCCTTTTAATTTGAAAACATCTCTAGAAAATGATTGACCCTCATTCAGAAACAAATAATCACTTTATTTACCACAGATTCAATTAGTTTAGTAATCATGCTAAAAACAGATTCATATGTTTAGCACTCATTTTCTGGAGCTAAATTATTCACTGACTGGGAAATCACTGACCTGATTGTGGACTGGCGTGGGCAGAGTGGTGTTTTTTGTTTTTCCTCAAGTGACGCAGAAAAGGCACTGTCTGTGTGAATGTTCATGTGTGTTTACATGATTGAAGAATCATAAAAAATACTTTATGCTGACTGGTCGAAGTCACAACTACAGACTGTATAAAGGAGTGGACTAAGAGAGAGTGACATCACCCATAGTGTTCAGCTCCAGTCAAATGAAGCTCATGAGATTGGCAGTTATAGAAGTGAAATTTGGTGCTGATTTCCATATTTATATTTATATTTATGTGGCCATAACAGCTTGTCAAAGTCTGATCCCATCAGATCTCAGAAGCTCAGCAGGGGTAGTACTTGGATGGGAGACCACAGGGAATTCCAGGTGCCACAGGGGGGCGCCAGTCGAAAAAAAAAAAAAAAAAAAAAACAGTTGTAGTGTCCTTAGGCAAGGCACATCACCCACATTACCTAGTATGAAAGTGGTGTGTGTGCTTGAGTGTTGGTAGTAGTCGGAGGCGCCAGTGGTGCAGATTGGAGCCTCGCTTCCATCAGTCTGCCCCAGGGCAGCTGTGGCTACAGTATGGAGTGAATGAAAAATGCTCTGTAATTATTATTATTAGGAATTGATTCCATCCATCTTCTCCCGCTTAATCCAGCTGTGTCGCGGCTCATAGCACCTGACCCCTCCCTATGAACCCCTCTGGAGGGGGTGAGCTCACAGGAGGGTGGACATCATGGTCCTTGATGTTAGTTCATAGGGATCCAGTCAGACTCTGCTGTGCAAACACTAGTTAACAAAGTATAGCCAAATAACAGACATATGCCAATGTTGAAGAAGAACCCGGAACTCAGCAAACTTCTTTTATTTAAAAGTCCCACTAACTTAAACTTTCCTTATAAGGAGCGAAAACTTAAACAGTCCAAATGTTTTCTGGGAACACAGGGGGTCGCTCAGCTTAGCGGAAGAGCCTCCTTGTTTTGACAGTACAGAGTATTTTTAGAGTATATTAGAACTACAGGGTGTGCAAAGGTTTGGTATGTGAGGCATTTCTTCTCAGCAAACGGTTATACAGAAGCTGAAATTCAGATACTACAACTTCCTATTCGAATCCCGGTGCCGGCCAGCGGGTTAGCTATTCCATTTATATTCACTCTATGGTCACAACAATGGAGCAAGACGAGAGATCAAACTTTTGTTTAAACAACCTGAAGCAAAAACACAGCCATCTTTCCCATCCGCAAATGCCCAAAGCGCTTCCCTCTGTATGTTTCGCAAAAACAAAACAGTATTTCTGCTAAAAATTGGCCTTAGTATGTCCACTAGGTACACAATGTTTGTTTGGGTTTAGTCGGGCTCTTCACCTTTGCTTTTAAAATGAGTCGTCTTGGGCCTCGCTCTGTAGTGACAAACGCCCGTCCTTTCTAATTGAATCCCACACTCTTTTCCTCTGCAGTGACCACGAGTGCCTTTGGTCCAAGCTGTGTCGCTGTAGGTCAAGATAATAACCATGAACTCTCGCATGACACAAGACATTTGCCTTTTGACATTTGAACGGCAATTCTCCCGTAGAACTGCTCGTCGTCCATTTCAATTATAAACTACGGCTTTTTATAACGTCCTGACATAAAACGCAATCCTCAGTGGAGTCATTTGGATCAAAGGTGGCGCTCTCTTAAAGCAGAAGGTGGGAGGACGGGGGGCTGCTCACTGCGATAGCCATGTTTTGGATTGGCCTCCCGCTGTGCACATCCTCTCCTCAGTGCTACAAAATCCACCCTTTGAAATAAAGAATGACACTTTAATTTGGCTGGATGTTGAACAAAAGCTTTTTAGAATCCTATCTTCTATTTTTACTTCAGCCTCATTAACGCTGCATCCATATTCATCCCCGTGACCTTTTCTGTAGAAATGTTTGACCTTTGTCTTATCTGCTCCACTTCTGCGAAAAGAAATTATGAACTTAATTTACTCCAGTTGATAATAGTATTGTGTTATTAGCAGTCTATACTCGGACCAGACCTGATTTCTTTTCACGTAACAAAGTAAATGTATAGATATATGACTGTGTGCTATCTGAATCTCATTGTAAAACTTTTTTATCATCCTTGAACCAGGAAGTAAGGCTGAAAATAAGGCGGTTAGCATGCCAGTTGTTATTTTTATAGTAAGATTAGTTGAGTAGACTATGTATCTGTCTTTTATTTCTTCTGAAGTAATCCAATCCACTTTATTTATAATAAAACAGTTTCCAAAGTGCTGCACAATATAAATAAAACATATCCGCTGGAAATAAAAATAAAACTCTATTTGGTTAATGGCATTTGAACAGCACATTCTCATTTATATAAGGCTATATATCATATACAATACTGTGCAAAAATTATAGGCAGGTGTAGAAAAAATTTCTGTAAACTTGGAATGGCTTCAAAAATGGAAATGTTCATTTATTTTCATCAATCAACAAAATGCAGTGGATGAACAAAAGAGAAATCTAAATCAGATCAGTATTTGGTGTTTGGATTCGCTGTCTCTGTTGATGAAGATAGTGTCGGCAAGATGAACATGGCTTCTGTTCAGCCTTTCCCGTTTGAACCTGAGCGCAGTGTGGCGTTATGTAAACTAGGCATGTTCAAACTATGGCCCGGGAGCCAAATGTGGCCCTCACATCAATTGTTTTTGCCCTCAGGCTTCCAGGTGAATTGGCCCATACTACCACAAGTAGTGTCCTTTTGAGGGTCTAAGCATGAACAAAGGTCTGGAGGGTCATTCAAACCTGTTATAAATGCACAGATTTTAATTACTCACTGTTTTGCCCCTCAGTCTATGACCCACGATCGGCCCTCACACTGGTCTGTGTTTTAATATATGGCTCTTGATGAAAAAAGTTTGGACACCCCTGATATAAACTGTTGGCGTTTGCAACACTGGGTTTTGCACTAGTTGAATCCAATGACAACAACCCTGTGACGTCATCGACCCAGAATGCTTTGCAACAAAAACAAATATGGCGACCTACTTGCAAGCGCATTTTGCCTTCTTCATACAAACAAATACTACACACGAACATATTTGAGCTGGTATTTCATATTTATAACGAACTCCAACGTTAATCCTATAAGACCAGTATGTTAAAGTAGCCGGAGATCCTTTTAATGACTTTAGCTTTTTCTTTTGTTCGCTCACTTTGCATTTTGTAAATTGATAAAAACCAACAATCATTATTCATATTTTTGAGCATTCTTTGTTTACTTTTGTTTGCCTAAAACTTTTGCACAGTACAGTATAAGGCTCCTAACAATTTGCTAAATGTCCATCACACTCCACACTCTCCATCCTCACCTACAGGCTCGACAATGAAATGCACTTCTGTTTATTTTATTGGAAAGCACTTGGTCACCTCATGTGCTGTAAAGAGCTCTATAAAAAAGATTGACTGACTGATTAATTTAAATATTGTTGTCTTCTAACAGGTTTACAGTGCATGTGTTGTATTTCCGTGATGCTAGCACACATTTGCATACCGGTATTGTCTTGCTCTGAGCTGCAGGGGGAGACAAAGATCCTGAAGCTGAAGAACCTGCGCCCCCAGGACTACGCCAACTACAGCTGCATCGCCTCCGTGCGCAACGTCTGTGGCATCCCAGACCGGAGCGTGATCTTCAGGCTCACCAACAAGACAGGTACAAACACACGTATCTATGGAAACCGCCACGTAAACTAAAGAGGTAATTTAGTTTTGCAGCGGGACAGATTTATTGTAAAAAAAAAAACAAACCAAAACAAAACAAGTTGTCTGTCTCTTATTATATGTTTTTTATGGTGATGCACTGTTACTTTGCTAGCTGTTGTTAGCTGTGGTGTGATGGTAAAACGCTGGCCTCCTGAAAGTGCCGGAGTTATGAAACTAGGTAATGTATACCGACTAGGTTTGTCCTGGCTCCATAGATGCTGTCGTTTCCAGTAGTTGGTGACATCACACAGGACTTACATAGAGATAGTAATCTCAGGACCAGATCTGCCTCCATAGGGGACTGTGAGGTTTCATTTAGACAGACAGCCACAGGACAAAACACCATTTCTGTTAAGGGTTGCATGAACTGAAATAGTCTTCCAAGATCTGTACGAGAGAGTTCTACCCTTTTGGCTTTCAAAAAAGAGCTCAAAAAATGGCTCAAAATCAAACAAACCTGTCAACATAGGTGAGGTTTAATGTGTGCAATATATTCGCTTCAGCCAGTCTGCCCCAGGACAGCTGTGGCTACAATCGTATCTTACCACCACTGAGACTTAAACCACTTGAAAAAGAGATTGTGATCTCAGTGGGACTTTCCTATTTAAATAAAATCAACTGATATGTTTATATTTACATGTCTGATTCCAGTTGTTCAGAATACAGAGAAAACTATGGCTGATATTCTTGGACCGATATGTGGGACAGTTTCCTAAAATTATCACCCGCAGGATTTTTTTTTACCACAAACCTTTAAAAGAGTTTGTGTGGTCACACTTTGTGCAGTTATCGTTGTGTATTAAATGTTAAAATAAGATTAGTGTGGAATTTCTTTAGGCAGCAAATCTACCAAAAACTAAATGATCTGCTGGAGCTGTAGTAGCAGTTCATGTGCAAAAAGTCTGAGTATTGGTTTTGCAACATATTATATTGTATTGCAAACACCAGACTTCAGGAGCGGAGTTTGAAGTGTAGATACTTGTTAGACCAATCACAGTGTTCCTTATACCTCCAGACCCCGCCCCCTCTCCTCACTCTTCCCTTTAGTCCTGCAGGCGCTGCCCAGGTTAACAGCTCTGTTTGAAATATGATTGTGGGCTGAGTTTAGGTGTTTATCCCTATTTAAAAATCCATCTCCTCTCTCTTCCCTGTAGCGTCTCCGTCCATTAAGCTGTTGGTGGAGGACCCGATCGTGGTGAACCCCGGGCAGACGGTGTCCCTGGTCTGTATCACCACAGGAGGAGAGCCCCCTCCCCTCCTCACCTGGGTCACCGCCAATGACTCCCTGCCCCAGAGGAGTCAGGTCAAAGGGGGCACGCTCACGCTCCCCGCCATCAGCTCCGAGGAGGCCGGGGTCTACAGCTGCGTGGCCAGCAATAACGTGGGCAACCCCGCCAAGAAGTCCACCACCATCGTCGTCAGATGTGAGTACACACCAAGCCTGTACTTTAGGGGTGCAAAGATGGCCTCTCTATTTAGATCAAATTAGAAAATAAACCAGTGTAAACCTGTTAAGACTCATTTATCATATGTAAACAGAAATGTGCGTACCAACTGTCACTGCATTTATACTTCAACAACCACCAGGGGGCGATAAAAGTCAGTTTGAGAATTGACCAAAACGGACGAAATAGAGCAAGAAATAAACAAATATGGAGGTTTTAGAGCACATCGGTTGGAAAAGAGCCAAGAAAATGAGGTGAGGGAAGCATTTATTGTAATTACACCTGGTTCTAGACACTTTTTTAATATGTTTAGTTTCAACGTAGCTCAGATATGGCACATTGCTAAGATTCCTCATGTTCTGAAGGGACAGACCAAATGATGGAAATGATGTATTCACCAGCAGTGGTCAAACAGTTGAAGGACCTTTTTGATTAGTACTTTTTAAATTATATATATTAAGTAGGGCTGTCAACGTTAACGTGTTAATCGCGACTAGATTAATGCAATCCATAACGCAATATTTTTTTAAAAATTGCGATTAGACTTCGCCAGCCTTTTGTCCCTTCTAAAAACACAATGTTTTTTTTTTGTTTTTTTTTTACTCACGGTTAGAGTTCGCCGACTTTTTGTCCTTTCTACACATCCGTAGGCAGCTCCTCTCGCTGTTTCACTTTCAAACGGGCTTCTGAACTTTTGAACTGTTTATTTGACTTTAAAAAACTTTCAGACGCTACAGTTTACTAGTCAAGAGTTAAATGCAGCCTGTGTCAGCAGAGTTTCAGCACCAGTGAAGTACGTCTAGTCTAAGTTAGCACCTCCAAGCTAAACCCCCAGGTGCAGCGACCGGAGCGCCGCAGCCATTGCCCATTCGGCGAGTCGCCTGTGGATAATCACACAGCAAAGAAAATAACTACATTGATTGCTAAATGGGTAAGAATTGCTTTACATTATGGCTTTAAAACTGTCTTGAAATGCAAAATAACACAATTTTAAACATGCAATTCAATATGAGATTAATCACGATTAACTATGGAATTTCTGATCTTAATCGAGATTTTAAAAATGAATCGTTTGACAGCCCTAATATTATGCATTGTTTGGATTGCTCTTTACCTCCTGTGGGCTCACCACCTGCAGAGGGGTTCATAGGGGGGTCAGGTGCTATGAGTATTGGGCAGCAAGCTGCCCCCGCGACCCAGCCGGATTAAGCGGGAGAAGATGGATGGATGGATGGATGGATTGCTCTTTAAAAATGGTCTCAAGTTACTTTGCTTCGGTATTTCATGTTTTAGAAAGTCCATCGGTTCTATCAGATGCACTTTGGGATTTTGTGGTAGCGCCATCTATTTGTAGCATTGGGAACTAGCAGTAAAATAAACAAAAGACTGCAATTTAAGCAATGTGACCTGCATGCTAATACAAGGACACAGTTGTAATAAATGCAGTTTGACTGGCGATAATTTATGGACTTCTACCTGTGACGTAACAATCAAACAACACCTGTATTTGGTTGAAATTAAGGTTATTTTTATTTTATTTTTTGTGTAATAAACAGAATTCAAAAATACAATTCTACTTTCTGTAATTTTCAACATATTTTTCAACTTTTTTTCACTAATTGCTTCTTGGTTGGTGTGAAACTATAATTCATATTTTCAACAGGTATTATCCCACCAAATGAAGTCAGAATTAGAGAATCATCCAAACCTGTCAAACTGAACCATCTGCCTGTTGTCTGTTTGAAGGTTTTCTCTGCTCTCGTTTCTTCAAGTGGTGATTAACGGCGACGCTTCTGTCACCCAGACAACTGTTAATCACATAGTATTTTCTGCCCTTTTCAAAACAGACAATGACTATCAGAAATTCACTGTTAATTCAACCTGTACCAGGCTTGACAACTGCCTGGATTCACTTGGTTACTTTACAATTTTTGGCTTTCAAGAAGTTTTGCACTTGTTTCTGAGTTCAGTTCAAGAAAAAAAAAGAAAAAAGGTCAAATTAGGTTAAAAAAAAAAAAAAATCTTCGTGAACACAGAATTTTACTTTAAAGAGCCCATATTACAAATTTTTCTGAGCTATATTATAAAGTTGTTTCCTCATAAAATAAGTTGTATTTAGTTTCATTCACACGTTTATCACGCAAATCCTCTGTACTTAGGCGGAGTTACTCTCACTCTGTTCCACTTTGTGATGTCATCTGACAATACAGGAAGTGCTCCACTGTTTGTTTGTTTTTACTCCAAACACCTTTAATTTGGCTTTGAAACGACCTGCCTGAGGAAATAAGGCTGCACCATCAGTATCATCTTTTAAATCACTTCTTAAAACCTATTTTTATCAGTTGACCTTCCTTTAACTAGTTTTAGTTCTTTATTATTCTATCTCTTGTATTTATTTATTTATTTATTAGAATTAACCTGATTTGTTTTGTTGCATCATTGACTGTTTTCTTTGTTTTCTGTGCTATTTTTATGTGTTTTGTATTGTTAATTGCTGCTTTTATGGATAATTTTAGTCCTGGAATAGTGCATCTCTACTGCACAAAAGGTAAAAAGTAGCTGCTAACTTGAAAATTAAAATTCATGACATCACAAGGTGGAACAGAGCATTTTGAGGTTTGAAGATGTAGACAGACTAATAACAGAGTCGGAGTCAGAGTTAATATACCATACCTAATGTAGGAATGTAAAAGTGCGGAATAAGTTTAAACCACTGAAAACCATTAAAAAGTTTTTCTTGTTTTCACATTTTCAAAACGGTAAAAAGAAAACCTTAAAAAACACAAAATTGGAGGCTTACAAACAAAACTGACAACGCTCAAAATTAAAGTGGATATTCTAAGTTTCACCAACTTTAACTTTTCCAATTTTTAACTGTTTGCTGTGAGAAGTGGGTTGTGGGAGTTTTTTGTGTGTGTTTTTGTTTTTTTAGTCATTTTCTTTGTTTCCGTTATGTATAATTTCAAAATTGAAAAAAGTGAAAAGAAACCGTCAAACTCATGCTCACTCTGCTCCTAACAGTCTATGACCCGCACTTGTAAAAAGAAGTGGACAAGTGAACTGGAGCTTGAGTCACTTCCTTTTTGCATCTATGTCCGTTTATACATACAGTCTATGGGCCACACTTCAGTTCAGTTTGTGTTTGCTAAAATTGGTCTAAAAACATATTTATCTTTATAACGAATGTGTCTCTATCATCTCCCATTGAACTCTGCCACCATTAAGAGTCTTACGTACAAGTACCTGAGTGTGTCCTTCACTATAAAGTAGAAGCCTTCATCTGGACAAATTTCTTTCACATTTTAATGCTAATGTTGTCAATAGGCCTGCAATGAGATTTATTCAGGGACAATATGCTAACATTTTGAAATGGATGGATCTAATTCAAAGTTTCAACATGGATCTATTGAGATTAGGGTTGTCAAAAGTATCGTAAATCTGATACTAATCAATACTAAAACCAGTAAAAAAAAAGATACTTGATTTAACAAGAATCGATACTGGAAAAATACCATAAAATGACCAAATTTGACCTTTCTTGCACAGTTTAAGAGTAATCGTAAAAAAATATCAATACTAGATAGAACTACTTAAAGAAAACACTATTATTTTTATTTCTGTAGTTTTCAAATGAACATCTCCTTTTACCTTTAGTTCAGTAGAGATGGGTAATTCCTGGTCTGAAACTCTCCAAATGATTCTAAGGCGTGAAGATATATGGATTGTAAAAAAAACAGTGGAGCACTTCTTGTATTACCACATGACATCACAAGGTGGAACATAGTGTTTTCTGTTTGAGACAAGAACTCAACCTAAAATGCAGAGTTTGTGTGTTAAACATGTGAATGAAACTAAACACAAGTCCATGTATATGATGTGTGATGAGGAAACAGTTTTCTAACATAGTCGGGATGGGACGAGATCTCATGGCACAAGATCGCACGAGATCAGATTGGATTGGGACTGTGCGCATACAGGAAAAATGAACTGTATCCTCCGTCTTTACCATAGACCATAGTCTGTGGTCTTTACATTTGGCACGGGCATGAAAGGATTACACTCCTCGCTCAAGATCTGGAACGTTTTGCATCTTTGAGCAGCTGCATATTCAGACAGAACACTTAAAACTCTGCCCTAGTTTTTTTTTTTTAATTTCGTAGTGATAAGACCAGTATTGATGCATACTAATCAGCGCTAAAGTTAATAGAAAAAGATCGAGCAATAATATGATCAAATATACACGCGGGAACAGCACGAAACATCCAGTGTTTTTCACTCTAAAATATAGTTTGGAAAAGATCCAAAGAAATATTTAGGCCTTCTTCATCTAATCCATTATAACTTAGTTTAAAGTGAGAAAGAAGAGACAGAAGCGCTCGTCCTCCGTCTATGTCCCTCTGCACTGAGCGTTAGAGCAGCAGAAGAGGGGGAAGAGAAACTGTATTTTTCTGACTATATTTTTCAGGGTTTGGGTGGTTCCTGCGACTTATACTCAGGAGCGACTTATATTTTACATTTTTCACACTGACAGGCCATAGACCAAATATATGAATCATATATATGAATAAAAATGAAAAAACAAATCATTATCCGGTTTTCATTTTGGTTTTAGAGACAAATAATAAAGAAAATAGTTATTTTTTTCATTTTCTTATTTGTGGTTCTATATCAGGGGTCTCAGACTCGCGGCCCGGGGGCCAAGTGCGGCCCGCAGTACAATAGTTTGTGGCCCGCACCTTAATATGAGAGTATAATATTAGTGTGGCCCGCGGGGAAAGTGGACCTCCGAAGGGCCAGTCAGCCAGCTCCCGCGCACCGTCCCTGGTCAGGGCTGGGCTAAGCTACACTAGCATCGTGCACTTTACGCTTGCAACAACAGCACGGCGTGTAATGAACAGTCAGACAGCAGTCGCCTTTGCGCTTGCCATCTATCGTACTTTCTACCGGCGACTGTTACCGGGCTGTTTATCGTCTACGCTGCTGTTACAGATAGAAGCGTGTGACGGAGCACCTGTAGCTGCCCTGACATTCCCCGACCGGCGCCTCTCGCTCTGGCTTGAGAGCGCGGCAGAGCGCACGGAGCGCTCTCCTGGTTAAGGCGCGCTCCGTCACAAAGCGTTATGCGTTAAAATGTTCTCTGTGCACAATTAGCTAGCTAAACACTTGTTTGAAACGTGAAACAAGAGCCCCGCTAAGCGGAATCAATTAGATTTTGTCATACCCCAGTCATGTCTTCATCAAAGCCTGCAGTGAAGAGAAAGGTTGGTGACGACCACAGACAATTTCAGATTTGCAGACTTCAAGACGCATAGAGCCACATTTCAAATTTTTGTGGACCCCTTACCTTTGATGTGCAAGATGCCCCTCCTACGCTTCAAATGGAGCTCATTGACCTGCAATGCAACTCTGACCTCAAAGCCAAGTTCAGGGAGATGAGTGGAAAAGCAGACAAGCATGGGCAATTTTTGAGAGAATTGCCCCCCAACTTCCCTGAGCTTTCCCGAATGTTCAAGCGGACCATGTGCCTTTTTGGCAGCACATATTTGTGTGAAAAGTTCTTCTCCACCTTGAACTTCAATAAGTCCAAGTACAGGTCCAGACTTACTGATGATCATCTTCAAGCCATACTGAGGGTCTCAACTGCTTCCTCTCTCAAGCCAAATGTGGTTCAGATTTGTGAGAAGAAGCGCTGTCAAGTCTCTGGCAGCAAGGAGTAGGCAAGAGAAGCCATGTTCAGAAGAACCGTTCATGATTTTCACTCAATGTTCTATTCATGTTCAGGACACTTCATGTTCAGAAGAAATCATTAAAACTGTTAATGACATTTGAGGACTTTTTTTTTTTTTTTTACTTTTTTTTGTGGAATTCCTTATGCGTCCCACCCTCACCCAGACTCTGCCTCCAGCGGCCCCCAGGTAAATTGAGTTTGAGACCCCTGTTCTATATTGAAGAACAAATGATACACGGATTTTCCTCTATTCAATTTTTATCACTATAACTTCTGTAACTTTCCCTAAATTTCCCCCCAACAATAGTCCGGTGAGACTTACAGATGTCTTGTTCTTCTTCATTATGCCTTTTTTTGCTGGTGCGACTTATAGTCCGGAGAAAAAAAACATGTAATATTAATATGTGTAATAGTGTATACTGAATATATTGTAATACTCAGTAGTGATGCATATGGGGTTCACTCTGGTGTTTAATTAGACAATACAATGGATTTAGGTTATTAAAAGCAGATGATGAAAATGACTTAATTTGGTCATTTTTATAACTAGATCAGATTATTGTTCATTATTTCAAAATCTCATCTTGTTCGCGTGGACCATATCTCGTCTCTTGTCTTGTGAAAATTTTGTCTCGTCTCACATCTTTAACACAGCTCAGAAAATAGTTTAATATGGGCCCTTTAAACTCCCATTCCCATCACAATAGGAGCCCGCTCTCATCTCATCCTTCTATATCTCTTAAGTACCACTTTATGCCTGTTTTGCACAGTAACAGTTTGCTACCCGCTAACCACACAAAAGTATTAAAAACTACAATTCCCAATCCTGGCTCATGCTACGCGCTCTGGAGTGCTAGTAACCAATAGCTGAGCGTAAATACGGGTGTTGGGGGAGAAAGCTGTAGAGATGAGTCGTGATGCGTGGAGGAAATGACACTCTCAGACTTAAATCGATGTTATTACTAAGCCCGAGGATTAGGGCCGTGTGCAGCGTGTCCTGAATGTGGAAACGCCAAACTTCAAAAAGGTGAGGAAGGGAAAAGAGATTACCAAAAAGACTGAAACGATTTGGCTGCAGTAGTAGTAGTAGTAGTGGTAGTAGTAGGAGTAGTAGGAGTAGCAGTAGTAGTAGTACTAGTGGTAATAGTTGCAGTACTAGGAATAGTAGTAGAAGTTGTAGGAGTAGTAATAGTAGTAGCAGCAGCAATAGTAATAGTAGCAGTAATAGGAGTAGTAATAGTAATAGTAGTAGTAGTAGAAGCAGTAGTAGTAGTACCAGAAGAAATAGTAGTAGTAGCAGCAGTAGTAGTAGTAGTAGTAGTAGTAGTAGTAGTAGTAGTAGTAGTAGTAGTAGTAGTAGCAGTAGCAGTAGTAGAAGCAGCAGTAGTAGCAGTAGTAGTTGTAGCAGCAGCAGTAGTAGTAGTAGTAGCAGTAGGAGTAATAGGAGTAATAGTAAGAGTAATAGTAGTAGTAGTAGTTGCAATACTATGACTAGTCGTAGCAGCGGTAGGAGTTGTAGGAGTAGTAGCAGTAGGAGTAGTAGTAGTAGTAGCCGTAACAGTAGTAGTAGTAGCCATAATAGTAGTAGTAGTAGTAGTAGTAGTAGTAGTAGTAGTAGTTGTAGTAGTAGTAGTAGCCGTAACAGTAGTAGTAGTATTAGTAGTAGTACGAGTAGTATGAGTAGCAGTAATAGTAGTAGTTGTAGTAGTAGTAGTAGTAGTAGTAGCCGTAACAGTAGTAGTAGTAGTAGTAATAGCAGTAGTAGCAGTAGAAGTAGTAGTAGTAGTAGCAGTAGCAGTAGTAGTAGTAGTAGCAGTAGTAGCAGTAGTAATAGTATGTTTGTTCCCTCTGTTTACTAATACGTGCGATGCCTTGTGTCACCATGGTAACTGCTGAACTTTCAGTCTGTAGAGCTACACGCAGAACCCCCCCAGCACGATGCCACTGCGAACCGTCCA
Organism: Odontamblyopus rebecca; assembly: GCA_030686955.1. Taxonomy (NCBI): domain Eukaryota; kingdom Metazoa; phylum Chordata; class Actinopteri; order Gobiiformes; family Gobiidae; genus Odontamblyopus; species Odontamblyopus rebecca. The sequence continues at coordinate 28,962,922 of CM060673.1, read as the reverse complement.
TCCCCCATCATCTGAAATCACCGTTAATGATGTCACCACACACATTGAATCCCACACTAGAACGGTCTGGTTCTTGGGCTCCTGACAGGCCCACGTTAGCCCGGGGAGGGGCACCGTGATGGGGGTAATTGACAGGAGAGTTGGCCCTCCGTGGCGTCACTCCCGGTTCCCCAGATGAGCTGTCAGCCATGTATACGGCGTCCGCGGGGAGCAGGTGATTACACTGTCTCTGTCAAATCCCCATATTTACATCAGGCTCTGTGTCAGACATGGGGGAGCCGCACAGACTAATTAACTGACAGTTTGGAGAGGGACGAACCCTCTGCTTTTATGTGTATATTTGATATGGGATGGATGGAATTATAACCTGTTTCTATCCGTCAAATTGAAATCAAAATAGATGAGATGGATGCAGTTGTGGTGGAGTAGCAGCAGCAGTAGTAGTAGTAGTAGTAGTAGTCGGTACTCGTGTCAGATCCCATATTTACATCAGGCTCTGTGTCAGTAGTGGTAGTAGCAGTTCTAGTAGTAGTAGTAGTTAGTAGTAGTAGTAGTGGTACTCATGTCAGAGCACACATTTACATCAGGCTGTGTATCAGTAGTAGAAGTAGTTGTAGTAGCAGCACTTCTAGAAGTTTTGGTGGTAGTAATAGTAATAGTAATAGTAGCAGTAGTAGTAGTAGCACAAGAAGTAGTAGTAGTATTAAAACAGCAACAACAGTCGTAGTAGTAGTAGTGTACTCGAGCGAAGTACTGTAGTTGTAGTAGCAGCAGTTCCGGAAGTTCTACTAGCAGTAGTAGTAATAGTCGTATTAGTAGTAGTAATAATAATCATAGTAGCAGTTCCTGCAGTAGTAGGAGTTCTAGTAGCAGTAGTAGTAATAGTAGTAGTAGTAGTAGTAATAGTAGTAGTACAAGAAGTAGTAGTAGTAAAACAACACCAGTAGTAGTAGTGGTTCTTGTGTCAGATCACACATTTACATCAGGCTCTGTGTCAGTAGTAGAAGTAGCTGCAGTTCTAGAAGTTCTAACAGTAACAGTAGTAGTAGTAGTAGTAGTAGTAGTAGTAGTAGTAGTAGTAGTAGTAGTAGTAGTAATAGTAGTAGTAGTAGTAAAACAGCATCAGCAGTAGTAGTAGTAGTACTTGTGTCAGATCACATATTTACATCAGGCTCTGTGTCAGTAGTAGAAGTAGTTGTAGTAGCAGCACCATGGTAATAGTAGTTGGAGTAGTAGTAGTATTAGTATTATTATTATTATTATTATTATTATTATTATTATTATTAGTAGTAGTAGTAGTAGTAGTAGTAGTAGTAGTAGTAGTAGTAGTAGTAGTAGTAGCAGTAAAACAGGTCCAGCAGTAGTAGTGGCACTCGTTTCACATCCCATATTTCATTCATACATACAGTCATACATGGATGCACTGGAGCACTAATTAACTGACAATCCGTTTGGAGAGGGAAGAATCCTCTGCTTTTATTTATAAATTTGATATGAAATGTATGTAGTTACAACCCATTTCTACACATCAAATATCTAATATATAAGATGTTGGTTCGATTTCTTTTGCCAGCTGTTGTTTTACTTTACCTCTATGAGAAAAGTTCTAATTTTCTATCCAATCCTTTGAAATTTCACAGTGTTCACATATTTCTTTCTATTGCCCAAACTTTGACCAAGAGCCGTCAGACAGAGCTCAGACAACCTTCAAAAGAATCGTTTGTCATTGGGCAAGACACTTCACCCGATTTGCCATTATGGATGCAGTTGTGGTGCAGAAATGACAAAAACTCAAAGAGAATTGTAATGGATTGGTATCTTTAGCTGTTATAATAGTTGTGGTGCGTAATTGAACTGAAAATGATAAGTAATATGTTGTAGTAGCAGTAGTCGCAGTTGTAGTAGTAGTAGTTTACTTGAAGTCATGTGCAATTTACTTTTTTAGTCTATGAGAAGACGTCCTGTCTGACATGCAATTCCTTGAAATTTCACACTGTTCACATATTTCTTTCTGTTGCCGAAACATTGACCAAGAGCCTTCGAGCTCAGACAGCCTTCAAAATACTTCAAATTCTTTGTTTTTCTGAGCCTCATTTCAGGTCAGGGCTGCTGCTCCTTCTTTCTCCACTCGTTGGTTTGAAACAATCCTTCAAACGGTGAATTCAGTGAGCACCGCAGCTGAGTGGAACCTATAAGAACTGGATGAAAAAATAAAACATCTGAATTATTTCCTTATATTCATCAATATTTTATTCATTTTCATTTTTTAAATGTATGATTTATTGTTAACTTTTTTGGTGGAGCGTCCGTTGCCTCCTCGAGATGTTGTTGCTTTGTCCAGGATGCTCCACAGTATTAAATTAAATATATCTATCTCCATGGAGACAAAAAAGTGTGACAATTACAAGTTACATGACGAATCTCATATTTTTTAAGCAATAAAAACACCCGTGATTGAATAAATGCACAACAGATCAGTTTAATACCACTGTGGAACATTTCAAGGCAAAGCAATAACATCTTCATGGAAGAAAATCAGATAACAGACCTTCCACCAGTGAAGTTACATAATGTACCTTTAAAAATAGCAAATATAAAATTGTTTACCAATACCAATTTTGAACCTATGCCATTTAATAAAAAAATAAATAAAAAATCAAAGCCTTAAAGTGGAAATAAACACTAAATTAACTTCTTTTTTCACTACTAAACTGTGTATATGGTGTTGAAATGGCTTTATCTATTGTTCCTCGTCATTTTAGGTGATTTTAGCGCAAACTAGATGCGTATCTTTCGAACAAAACACTTAAATCTAAATCTGTGCTGTCTTCAAATGGACTCTGCAGTTTCAAGTAGGTGGTGACATCACAACAGACTGCCCTGATTACAGCCGGGTGTTTCTGATACAAACATTTGGCTGCAGGGGCGGAGTTTGAAGCGTGGTTACCTGTTAGACCAATCACACTGTTCCTTATGCCTCCAGATCCCGCCCCTTCTTCCCCTCACTCTCCCCTTTAGCCCTCCAGGTACCACACAGTTTTAAGAGCCGTTAAAAACCCTCTCGAGGCTTTACTCTGCCCCTAAGCAAAATCTTAGAAATCCTCCGTGGGTGTGGGGCGGGTTCTGGAGCGGTGATTGACTGACAGCCACAGCCATCCAAAACAGCGCGGACCAGGACTTTGAAACAGAGCAGACATGTGTGTTTGGATCATGCCATTCCCCTTTTCTCCAGACACGGTAGGACATGGCGGTGCCCAGTGGTGCCAGTAGGGGGCGGGGCTGAGAGGGGCTCCTCACGTCTCGCCCTTAGACGCCAGTGGCCGCGCTCGTCACGTAATAACCTGCATCTGACTCATTGGCAGCCGTTAGTCCAATCTGAAAATTCAAATGTTTTGGCCATAGTTGGTCCTAAAGACACAACTTAGGACCCAAAAGTCAGATTTTTAACAAATATGTATGAAAATGTCAAAATAAAGCCATGGATAGGCATACATTTCTATTTTAGACCCATTTACACAGCTAATCAGAAGGAAAAAAAAGATGATTTTGGTGTTTAGTGACCCTTTAACAGAGGATTAGTTGTGAACCTCTCCATTCTAAAGATCCAAGCTGATCATTAATATATGATGATATTTATTTACATACAATACGTTATAATTCCCTCCTGTGGGCTCACCACCTGCAGAGGGGTTCATGGGGGGGTCAAGTGCTATGAGGATTGGGCAGCAAGCTGCCCCCGCGACCCAGCCGGATTAAGCGGGAGAAGATGGATGGATGTTATAATTCAGGGATGTAAAAAAATGCATTCTTTGTTTTTGTATAAGTTGACAAGTTTAAGAAGAAAGACATAGGGGACACATGGATACATTTATGACAAAGGGAGTAATATTATGTTACAAAAATACAATAACAATAATAATAAAAATCATAATAATATAATTTAAAAGGCTGCCATTTTTGAAGAAGCGTAATTTTCTCCACAAACAACAAAATCTCGTTAGATCTGAACAAAAACGTGATCCTTGTAGTTTTTGGCACTCTGTTTAAAAGGTGAATATTGAGCAGAATACATAACTTGCAAATCAACTCTAAACGCTTTTAAGAATAATTGCATTTAGATATTTCCAGATATTTTGCCTCCTGGTTGACATTGTGAGGATTTGAGTTCTGGACACATGGCGGCTGCTGGGCTCTTTGAACTCAAGTCAAAGGGAGCAGGATAAGCCTCGCTCCAGGCTCCAGACCTCTGGGCTCGCCTCAGCTGGCTCGGTCCACGGATTTACTGGAGCACAAAAATGTGACCCAAAATATAACTGAGCGTTTTTGATTTCTCAATTTGGTTTAATTTTATTTGACATTTTATATAATATTTGGGGTTGTGGATTGGTATTGGCTTTCTGAGTGTTTGTCCCCCATAGTCTGAATGATAAAGTCAAGTTTATGTGACACAGAAACTGAACGGAGCATTTAGCATATTTTTTAGGACTAAAGAGTAAATTAAAATGACTTTATTTTAGATCTTATGATTATGTTGTGGCTTAATTATTCATTATTACGCTTTGAGCAAGTTCTGTGGACATCCCCAGGGAAACTTTTTGGCGAGATTATGCTCCGAGCGAAAGGGGAGCAGAGCGAGCCAGAGCTACTGATTAAAAAGCTGTTTTTAAGACAACTTTAAAAGGGAATTTATGATGAGGAAAAAAAAAGATCTGAAAATAGGGAAAAATGGACAGAAAATCCAACTATGACAGTTGTAGTTTGTGTTTACATTGGGTGACCAGATTTTCAGAATAAAAAAGTGGGACATCCCTGGTTTGGATTGGTTGGTAGTAATAAAATTGTGAAACGAACGCATAATTAAGGAAAATGGAGCTGTGTTGTGTGATTAACCGATATCTTTGACATTTTTTGGGCTAACATGAAACTTGGCACGGCACACGCCCGTTCCATTAGGATGACACCTTCTGAATTTGAGATCAGTCGGATAAGTGGTTCAAGAGTTATGAGTAGAACAGACAAACAGACGTTCCTTGCATCGATAGAGAAAAATAGTTCTGCATTCGACCCATTAATTACTAACATATGTCAGTATAGTCACATTTTCTTTGTGTTTTGGTCATTTTTAAGCAGCTTTTCTGTATTTTACCGAAACACATAACTATATATGCCTCTCTTTACTGTCGGCAGGGATCAAATTGGTCATAAACAGGGACACCAGGGACATTTCTTGTATAAACTGGGACAAATCGGTGATTTTGTATAAATCCACTGGGACAGGGGACACAGGGCTCAAAACTGGGACTGATAGGGACATCTGGTCACCCTATGTTTACTGGAGATGTCCTGACCAATATTTTTTGGCTTCCGATCCCATTTTTTTAGTGCTCTTTCCGATATAATCCAATACCTTTTTTTTATACCTCCAGTATAAAAGGGTTTATAACGAGTGAAAAAGTCGCTCTAAGTGGAGTTAATTCTCACATAAATGGCAAATTACGCATCTTGATGTGCGTAATTGCGCATCCCTTTCTATTTTTATTTGAAATGTTTATTTCACTCAAAATGAACAAATACACATGTAATAAACATCAGGGAAATGCAGAAGTGCTGTGGCTCTGGCCCTGGACTTTACAGGAGCTGTTTTCATGACGGCACCAGAAAAGTCATGGAGCGATTGCACTTTTTTTGTTTTAAGGGCAATAAGGATATTCTTAATTTACTTACAGACCTTGAGGCCCTAAATTAAGAATTTTTTTTATGGACAAAAAGTTTTTTATACATGTTTGCTGTGTGTTTTGTATAAAAGAGTGAATTTTATTTTCAGTTTTTTTTAATTATCCCTATTTCCGGTCCTGTAGCTTTTATTACAGTCACATGACACAACTACAGCAGCAGATTGTGAAATAACAGGTTGTACTGAACAAGAGGATGTAGAACACTTCATTAGGGGGAAACGGGGCAGTTTTAAAAGCAAAATTAAGAAAAAATCCAGGTGAGGAATGTACTAAAATTGCCCTTAGGTCTTCAGGGGTTAAAGTGGCTCTGCTGGTTCCTCCATGAGAAACTGTTGTTGTTGCTGTTTGACTCTCATGTTGTTGTAGTGAAAAGTCCCACACAGCGACATGGCGTCATTTTTATTTACGGCTGCCGTAAACTGCAAAAACCGATGCTGCAAAAACTTGAAACTGGATAAGTCCGATCACATGACTGAATCCAATACTGCCTAATACTCATAAAAGAGCTGGATCAGGAGCCGATACGGATGCTGAATATCAGATCGGAACATCCCTAATGTTTACATTGTGCTCTGATCTTTTCCCTGCAGTACCAATGAGTGGCCACTAGTCCAAACCCGCGACAGGTCTAAGTTAGTAATACCTTATCCAGATTTGCTAATAGATCCATGTCTGGCTGTCTGTTGGCGTAGCCTGTACCCTGTGGCCTTGTAGCTCTTTGCATATGGAGATAAATCACTGAACAGCGTCCTTGCGTGTTTGGCAGCGTCTGCAGGGTCTCTCCTCGGCCTCACCCTTGTCTCGGTGCGCTTCCTCCACTCTGGGCCTTGAAAAGTTCTCAAAGTGCTCACGGAACAAATAATTTACTGTATGATGAAAATATAATGAGTGAAAATGAGCTGAAAGTATCTTGTGTTGAGTAGGTTTGGAGTTTTTAGGTCTCATAGTTTTCTGCATCCTGTTTATAGGCTATAGTATTTAGTTTTGAATTCTCATTTGCGATGAGGACAGCAGTTGTAATACCCTCTTATTAAATATAAAAAAATATGTCTGGCTATTATAGTGAGCTTTAAAATAGCCTAAAAATCTATATATTGCTTTCGTTCTTTCTAAATAAATTGACTCAAATATAACTCAAACTGAACCACCAGCCTCCATGTTCTTTATTATCGATGGTAGAGTAAGATCTTTCTTTTATTTATTGTCTTATTTAAACTTCTCAGGTGCCACATACTCTTCACTTGTATTTTTGCTTAAACTAAAATTGTACATACTTAAGACATCGTCAGAACTGTCACAGAACGACGCTGGGGACAGTTCTGAAGACGACTTCCAGATAACAGCCAAAACATATTAACAAGGAAATTACATCTCCTGTGTGTTGTCTTTAAAAAGAACCCGGGAAGTACAGAAGAAGACAAAATGAACCTTTTTGGATTGGTTTTATACTTGTTCTGATGCAGCTCTAGATCATTCTAAAGCTATTCAGGAAAGGGTCATTTCTGCTCTGTGAATCCGACATTTTAGTACCGATACTTTGAGTATCTAGTTTTAGTATCAATTAGTATACATTTTTTTGTTAATTTAGACTACTATTACTGCTACATCTACTATTACTATTCCTACTTCTACTACAGCAACTACTACTACTTTGGCTACTACTGTTACTACTACTACTATGGCTACTACTACTACTACTACTATTACTAGTACTTCGGCTATTACTACTGCTACCACAGCTATTACTACTTTGGCGGCTGCAACTACTGCTACTTCTACTACTAGTATGGCTACTGCTACTACTACTACGGATACTACTACTACTACTACTACTGCGGCTACTACTACTATAGCTACAACAAATACTACTACTACTACTACTACCACTACCACTACTACTATTATTTTGGTTACTACTACTTCCCTTACTACTACTACTACTACTACTACTACTACTACTACTACTCCTACGGCTACTACTATTACTACAACTATCACAGCCACTACTACTTCTACTACTACTATTACTACTACTTTGGTTACCACTACTACTACTTCGGCTACTACTACTACTATTCTGGCTACTACTATTACTACAACTACCATGGCTACTACTACTACTACTAATACTACTGCTACTACAACTACTACTACTACTGTCTTGTCCTCTGCAGTGCCACCAGTTTGTGGATAGATTCTCAGTGACAGCCCACAGACGACGTGTTGTTATTATCCTGTGAATCTTTCCTTTTTAGTATCGATACTTGCCCAAGTGAGTATCTAGTTGTAGTATCAATTAGTATCTGTTTTTCAGTACTTCTGACAACCCTAGTCGATTCTAGGGCTCACATTCTGCTCTGTTCTTCCCGCTCATGTTTGGCGCTGTAGCCTGAGAAGGTGGTGTGTTTGTGGGTGCACATCTCCACAGCAGATGGAGGGTCTGGTGCACCGGCTTTGGCCCGGAGGCTTTGGCCCGGGCTGCAGCGGGGGCCTGGCTCAGACTCACCCCCTCACCGGAGCCTGCGGGGGGAGCAGCTCATCCACTTTCACAGGTCAATGACTCGCCTTCACAACACATGGACCCGGTGTTTGCAAGGCCAGTTTAACAGACACAGCCGCACTCTGCAGCGTCGTTTGTATCTACACAGAAAGGTTTAAGGTTTCTGTTCAAACTTCTTCAATTGTGGGTGGCAAAAGAAAAATCCAATTGTGTCAACAGGACAAAAGTTTGAGAGTGAAGACGTTTGAAGAAGCCATTCTGAAACTTTTGCCCTGTTGAAAGAATATAATTTTCTTTTGCTATGGATTGTGCCGGGGTGAGTGAGGGAGTACACAAAATGCTTTTGTTCTAGAATTTCATTTCAGACGGAGGGCAGAGGCCTATTTACAACTTGCAATGGATGAAAAACTTATAATTATTTGTAGACTCCCCAAACTGCCCTAAAGTCTTTTTAAACTTATATTTTTCATGGGTCCATTCAGCTTCTTGTTTTAGGTGCCAATTTGGGGACCTTTGATGATTCAAATATTATCAGATCATGTTGTACGTGGATTTTTTTTATTGCTACGGCAACAGTTCCACATTGCCATCACTTTGAAAACCATGCATAAAACGATATATGGGTCAATGACGTATAAGGATTTCCAACAGGCAAATTTTAAAGTATATAAAAAAAAAGTTTCTATTGACCTTTTTCAAATATTTACAGTGTTATTTATATTCAACATTTTTAGTGTTTTTTTTTTTACATGAATTCGCTATGACCTTAAAAAAATCATGTAAAAAAAATCACGTGGTGCGACCGAGACTAAAACATGGTAAGTTCTGAGTAATATGAAGTGTATAGAAACAAACTGTTGCATTTCTTTAGATTTTTAATGCATATTGATATTTTCTTTTGCTCCAATATGACAGTCACCTGCTTGTGTTTAATGAACAAACTACTGCATCAAAGTAAGAAAAATGCCTAAAGAACCATTCACCCAAGTCGACTTTGTCTTTTATTAAACGCCAGCCATAGAATTCCTGCTGTTATTAGTCACACCACATGCTACACGGTCGCACCACATGACATTTGAACACTTTAAGTGCAAAAAACACGCAGAATAACTCATGATTTCTGAAAAAAAGATTTGGTTCAATGGAGGTCAGAGGCACTACAGAAATGTGGTGAAGTATTATGAAATTTGAACCTTTTTAACCAAGGAAATTGCAATTGGACAGAAAATGTAGGTACCTATCACTGACCCATAAACGCACATGGTAGTCCCTGATTTCAATTTTAAGAATAACTGCTTTTACATTGTACTTTATCGACCTAAAAAAATTACATATACTTGTGTTTATCACTGCTGCTACTACTACTACTACTACTACTATTACTACCACTACTACTACTGCCTTGTCTTGCAGTGACACCAGTTTGTTGCTAGATTCTCAGTGACAGCCCACAGACACCGCGTTAGTATTTTTTCCTCGAGTTTTGTACTCGCTCCTGTCTCAAAGCACATTCACTGGCGGATTTGTGGTTTCTTGTTGAAACGGACAGCTGGTCAGACATTTTGTTTTCATGTGTTTCTACAAAAACAGCCAAAGAACTGCATGTTTTTTTTTTTTTTTTTCATTTTTGTGTTCAGCTTCTGTGATGAGGACAACTGAGCCCAGCGCTATCAAAGATTCACTATCAAAAAGCGCTGTGTTGTTAGTGGATTTCGTCGACGCTCAAAGCAGCAGATTTCAGCATTTTCCTTGATGAAGTTTTTGGATTCTGTCCATCATCCTGGTCCACAGATATAAACGTGTTCCACCAAAAAGGAGCATCATGGGTAAAAACAGACCAAGCACACATCAGGGAGTCTCAATTGGGTGATAACGCTGTAGTTTTTTTTCATAAAAGGACTTGGATTCAGAAGGATTTTTGACTTGATAGGACCTTCATAGGTTTTGATTGTTGACTCAAAGGCGATAGTACAGGAAAGTAAATTGACCTGTAAATCTGTATTGTGCTAATCATTTAAATTTAATCATAATAATAGTATTGCTTTTTTGACCACTTGAAAACTCTTTACAGTGCATAATTCATTCATTCACTAAGCTTCGAGCCACAGTTGTCCTAGCTAAAAGCGGCTACACACTAGAGGATTTTTCGGTCTTAAACGATTTTTTTATGTGCGACAGAAAGCGCACACTACAGACATGAGGAGAAACTTATGAGACTTAAACTCTCTGATCACAAAGACTGCAGCAGGATATGTCTGCGTAAAACAGGCTGCAAAGCTGTGAGCAGGATCATGTCAGCTGTTTCCTGTCTACAGTAAAACCACTCGCTCTGAGACTCTGAAGTGTTCAACGATCAGAGCTCTGCACTTTTAGTTTAGATCCAAGTCAAAACTGTGTGATTATTATTTGTGAAATGTGGTGCAATACTTCAGATACAGGATTTTTAAAGCATAAAAGAGAAGATAAAGTCCATAGTAAGTAGAGTCATTATCGCTAATCTGCAGCTTTACGCTCTGTGGATGTAAACAAACACATGTGAGGAACAACTTTCGACTTTTTACTTTCAAAGAACACTTCAAATTGGATTAATAGCGCGGTTTTGTGGACTGGAGTCATTATTTGAGGAGGACAATTTCTATGGATAATGTGGATCAGACGCTGCACTTTAAATGTACCACTTTATGGGAGGTGAGGAATAAAGTCTTTATTTTCTCTATATCCCGAGTTTGTATGTTGCGTCTCTGTGTCCGTCACTCCTCTGCCCCTGACGCTCTGTTTTATCGGCTGTTACTGTTGCATTGTTGATGTTTGGTGGTTTCGATCTGACACTGACACCACACACACAAGGAGCAGTGGCTTCAAAATTGCACATGAAGAAAATCAAACTCAGGAAGAAGAAATCGCAACCAAAATCTGGCAAATTCTCCTGTAGAGTGTGACGGCCTTTAGACTGAGAGAAGCAAGGCTGCAAATCTGCGCCATCACCCTAAGCGCTTTGTGTTCCATTTTTTGTACGAAAACCCTCTATAAATAAAGTTTGACTGATTGATTGACTGACTGACCACCGCCAACAACACTCACACACCACATTCAGACTAGTCAAGGTGGGTGAAGTGTCTTGCCTAAGGACACAACAACATGTTTTGCCACTGGCGCCTCACTGTGGCACCTGATATTCACAGCGGTTTCCCATTCAAGTACTACCCAGGTCTGCCCAGCTTCCCAAATCAGATGGGATGAGGGTTTGACAAGGTGCTGTGGTGAAACTGTGATTATTGATTCAAGATTCAAGATTGTTTGTCATGTGCAGGTTCAACACAAGGTCTACTGTGCACAGCTGCTTAGGATGAGAAGAACCATTGACTCGCCAATATTCAAGAAGTACTAATAGCTGCAATAAATAGTACTGTTAAAAAGTGTTTGCAAATACAATATAGTAAAAAATATAAGAAATTATAATAAAGTACAGATGAAATAAAAATGTAATAAAATATAACAACATACAAAGGTGCAGGTAGGATTAAATAAGATGGAGGTAGTGTATTTCACAGATTTTAGTGTATTACAGTATTTTAGTGCAGTATTACAGTAGTTTAGTGCAATATTGCAGTAGTTTAGTGCAGTATTGCAGTAGTTTAGTGCAGTGCTACAGTAGTTTAGTGCAGGATTACAGTAGTTTAGTGCAGTATTACAGTAGTTTAGTGCAGTGCTACAGTAGTTTAGTGCAGTATTACAGTAGTTTAGTGCAGTGCTACAGTAGTTTAGTGCAGGATTACAGTAGTTTAGTGCAGTATTACAGTAGTTTAGTGCAGTATTACAGTAGTTTAGTGCAGTGCTACAGTAGTTTAGTGCAGGATTACAGTAGTTTAGTGCAGTATTACAGTAGTTTAGTGCAGTATTACAGTAGTTTAGTGCAGTATTACAGTAGTTTAGTGCAGTATTACAGTAGTTTAGTGCAGTATTACAGTAGTTTAGTGCAGTATTACACTAGTTTAGTGCAGTATTACAGTAGTTTAGTGCAGTATTACAGTAGTTTAGTGCAGTATTACAGTAGTTTAGTGCAGTGCTACAGTAGTTTAGTGCAGGATTACAGTAGTTTAGTGCAGTATTACAGTAGTTTAGTGCAGTGCTACAGTAGTTTAGTGCAGTATTACAGCAGTTTAGTGCAGTATTACAGTGGTTTAGTGCAGGATTACAGTAGTTTAGTGCAGGATTACAGTGGTTTAGTGCAGGATTACAGTAGTTTAGTGCAGTATTACAGTGGTTTAGTGCAGGATTACAGTAGTTTAGTGCAGTATTACAGTAGTTTAGTGCAGGATTACAGTAGTTTAGTGCAGTATTACAGTGGTTTAGTGCAGGATTACAGTAGTTTAGTGCAGTGCTACAGTAGTTTAGTGCAGAATACTGTAGTTTAGTGCAATGCTACAGTAGTTTAGTGCAGTATTACAGTAGTTTAGTGCAGTATTACAGTAGTTTAGTGCAGTATTACAGTAGTTTAGTGCAGTATTACAGTAGTTTAGTGCAGTGCTACAGTAGTTTAGTGCAGTATTACAGTAGTTTAGTGCAGTATTACAGTAGTTTAGTGCAGTGCTACAGTAGTTTAGTGCAGTTTTACAGTAGTTTAGTGCAGTGCTGCAGTAGTTTAGTGCAGTTTTACAGTAGTTTAGTGCAGTGCTACACTAGTTTATTGCAATATTACAGAAGTTTAGTGCAGTATTACAGTAGTTTAGTGCAGTATTATTATTATTGGTTCTGCAGCTGAGGTCTTTTCCTTGTAGTAAAATACTGCAGCGTATACTGTGAAACTAGAAGTGATAAAGCCCTCTGCATGCTGTCTGCAACGAAAAGATGTATGTTATTCGTCAGATGCACAGAAGAAGTGCTGGGATTTTTTGTTGTCGTGACAATAATTCGCAAAGTGCATTAAATAAACTGCACATATAGCTGATGAATCACACAAAATGGTGACTAGACGTTTAATAGTGTTCTCAATTCAATCAATGAAAGCAATCAGACTTACGTAGCCGTTTTACAGTGTATTTCTGATTGCTGTTCATCCCACTGCACAAACCCCTCCTCTCTGCATATATTTAGACTGTGTGTGTTTGCAGGAAACACTGATGACATTGCACTGTAGATGCTCTGCTGTCAGCATGTGAGTCAACATGTGAACCGCCCGTATTGAATCTGCTTTAGAATACTCTGACTCCACAGTCTAATGCGTTTCTATTCACTAATGCTGTTTCTGTGGGCGAAGCTGGGGTCAGAGCAGAATTCATTTCCCCAAGTGGACTCAAACTGCAGATGTACACAGATTTACACATTGGCGTATTCAGAGTTTCATCTTGATTGCGTCTGAGTGGCGTCATAAACCAGGCAATCAGCAGCAGTGGTCCACGAATATGTTTGTGCTGATTTCACGCTCAAGTCTCTATGTATATGGACAAATATGTGTTTTTGTGCGCCAAGCTGTTACTAGTGTCGGCTGCTCTGCTTCTGCGCTCATTCATGTGTTGGATTAGTGTAAAAATGTATAGAAATTAGAAAGAAAAAGTCTGATTCGAATCCAACCATTCATGTTAAATGACCCATATCACGTGATTTTCTGCTCTACCATAAAATCCCAAATAAGAGCCGGGGCGTTTATTTGTTTGAATCACTTCACAGACGAGGCGTTTATTTGAGACCAGGCGGCAATTTGGGGCAATTCATTCCTTCCTCACAAAAATCTGGCTCAGAAAAACTGGGAAAATCTGGTACTCAAATTCTTTTACCAGTATGACTATAATTTAGGCGATGTTCTACTTTCTTTATAGATAGGCGAGTTCATTTGAACAACAAACAGCTTTTTTTTCCCAGCGCATATATGGTAGTTTATGCAAATTAGCAAAGTTTCAAGTTTCGTTTCCATGCATCAGTGACCAAGGAGTGAGCTGTTTTTTTCAGCGCTTATAGTTTATGCAAATGAGCCATGTGGTTTTAAGTTTGGTTTGTGTAGAGACGACGTGAGCTTCAGTCCTGCATCCTGTTGTTGCAGCACCACTTCTGTCTTCAGCACCATTAGACTCGACGTTTGTTTGGAACCGGCGCTTATTTATTAAAATGTACATCTGCACCCGGCGTTTAAAGGGGACCCAGAGGTTAATTGTAACCCGGCTCTCATTTGGTCTTTTATAGTATGTTAGAATGCTGTTTCCTCATCACAAACATATCTGCAGTACCACAAAATCATGCATATTCAGCTTTGGAGATATAGACAGACTAATAAAGTGTTACTCAAATATGCGTGAATGAAACTAAACTCAACTCGAGATATGTTTTAAAGTAGTAACAACATTATAACCTGACTAAACGATCATAAGACTTTACTTCGTGTAATATAAGACTTTTAAGGACCCATTCAACCATCTTGTGCCTCGGTTTTCTCTGGTGTTACTCCGCACTGTTGGAGGTGTGGTCGGAGCTCAAAGTGGACTCAAACTGCAGATGTACACAGTTTTACACATTGCCGTATGCAGAGTTTCATCTTGATTGCGTCTGAGTGGCGTCATAAACCAGGCAATCAGCAGCAGTGGTCCACGGATATGTTTGTGCTGATTTCAAGTCTCTACATATGGATGCAAAATATATATGCAAAAGTAGACAAGACAAGAAATTCACTGTCACCTCATGTTTTTGTTGAATCATTTTCTTTTGTTTTGGGGAATGAGTTTCAAAATCTGTGCTTAAATCTGGAATCCGTAATAGTCTTAGGTTTTGTTTCGGTTTAAAGCTATACTATGTAATTTTTTACTCTCGTCACTTTCTTGTCTCCATGGAGATGTTATTGTGTTGGTTGGAATGTTCCCCAGACTGACATTAAACTTACTCTGTCTTGCATTTTATTCATTATTGCTTTAAGGAGTAATAAAAAAAAGCCTTGTTGCTATGCTGGGCTGGCCTCTTCGCAGATCTGACCTGGTGTGACGTGACTTTCTTGTCTCCATGGAGATGGATAAGAGTAAGGCCGTACATTGACTACAGTCTGCTACTCCATCTCTTGAAGTGAATTTTGCAGGATTTTCAGTTTAATTGAGCATTCAGTGAAGATGGTTTCTTTTCTCAAAAACAGATGGTGCCATTTGATAGGATTTTAAAGAAATTTAGTCATTCAAAACAAAACAATTTGTGTAGAAAATGATGCAAATACCATTCAGTTTTGGATATTACAGGCTCTATATCATGCAAAATTGCCTCTTGTGACCTTTAAACCATGTTAGAATGGTCTTAACTCCTCAAAAACATACCAGAAGTTTAGTTTCACTCACAGATGTTTGCGTAATCCTTTATTATTAGTCTATCTACATCTCCAAAGCTCAAAATGCTCTGTTCCACCTTGTGATATCATGTTGTTTTCAAGTTACAGTTACCTTTTACCTTTACTTTAGTAGTCCAGTAATAAAGTAGCTAGGCTGGCACCACCTAGTGCCTTCGCCTAATTTCATTTCTCTTCTGCGACTTGGTCAGGAATCAGAAAACACTCGGCGGTTTACAAGAACCCAGGAAGTTGTAGTTGCCGCACCGGCCAATCAGCTGTGAGCTGTGAAGCCGTGAGGTCAAACTCCAGCACTTCTGGGTCGTTTTGTGATGCAGCACAACAGTAAACAAAGCAGTCGAGATGGATGTAGACAAAACCAGACATTTTGTGTCGGCAACAATTCCCAACATCAAGGATTTAAAGCCAGAACAAAGAGAATGTTTGGTGAATTTTCTCAAGGGGAAACACGTTATTGCCCTTCTTCCTATGGGATTTGCAGTTGTGCTGGTGATTACTTGGACACCACTGAGCGTTCCGGCGCATTGCATACGTCACCACCAAATAGCAGTGATTGGTTAAATAAAAAAAGTACCCACCTACCGTCGAGCGAACGAATCCTAATGCTGCGAGGTCAGACGGTTTACACCAAGTGAAACCGGCTGATGATTCAGGTTAGTAATAAAGTGCCTGTATTACACAATGCTTGAATGCTGTTATCTCATGAAAAAAACAGACCTGGAGTTGAGTTTCATTTCATTCACACATGTTTGAGTAATCCGTTATTGTTATTACTCTGGTCCACCTTGCGATGTCATTTAGTGGTAGTTTTCCAGTTTACTTTTACCCTTTGCCCTTTACGCATCACCGAACAACATGGACACAAACCAAATGAACTTTGTTACATTAA
The DNA here is from genome assembly GCA_030686955.1 of Odontamblyopus rebecca. Classification (NCBI taxonomy): domain Eukaryota; kingdom Metazoa; phylum Chordata; class Actinopteri; order Gobiiformes; family Gobiidae; genus Odontamblyopus; species Odontamblyopus rebecca. Next base: position 28,946,483 of record CM060673.1, on the reverse strand, counting down.
CAATGAGAAGATTGTTTGACCTACCAGGCTGTGTAATGCAGCCCTCTTGATCTGAGCACTATTGAAAACTATAGCTCGACTTGGGGAGATGCTTCGAACACCAAATTTAGAACCACTTTTAGAATGACTGACGTACGAGGACCATGTACCTGTATAGATGCATTGACTTGTTCTCTCATTATGCTAATTTGAGTGGTCTTTGTAATGGCACCTCTCGTATGTGCATGAAGAGGTAGAGGATAAAGGAGGGGTGAAGCGCTCTACCGTGTCCTGAGCTGGGTTTAACCTTGAGGAGAGGATGAAGAGGAGGGAGGTAGTGTCCGGCTCTGTCCATCTGGTCCAGAGGAGAGCAAAGCGGTCTGATCTCCACAAGGAAGAGGACGAATAAGAGCAGTGGATCCGACCCGCTGAGAAGTAGACATGAAAAATGAGCCTGTGCAGTCATTCGGGTTATATTATTTGAACAGAAAATAAGTTCTATAGGGATTACAAAGCTGCGCATGAACCTTGAACATTTTACCCAAATCAACCTAGTTTATATCATATTTTAGCTGCAAAACTTTTCTCAAATTCACAACTGACAAGAATGGGATACAAACAAGGATGATTTGTGGGTTGAAGTGGGTTAAATATACAAATGCAAAAAGACCTCATTTTATTTTGAGAATATAAGAAAGCAGAAGACAAAGTACAGCTAGTGGAGACTCCTTTTGGTTCCATTTAGGTTTTGTTCTAAGTTGAAATGATGGGAATTAATATTAATAAAGAGAAACACTATTGAGAAGTGGGTATATCTGTATATGTCAAAAGTACCCATTATTATAATACTCTTAAAAAAAAAAAAGAAAGAAATTATTGGGATTCTCGCCAGAGTCCTTCATGGGTCTGATTTTGACAAACTGATTTTGACTGTCATATCTTAATTCGCACCCGAGCCATTTTCCGACAAAACCGAAATAAAATCCCGCTCCCGATCCGACCCACTATAACTACAGGCCAACACCTGAACTGCAACCGAATGAAAGTCAGTCCGAGAGCCAAACAAAGAGCCACAACATTGTACTCTCCACTCGCTCATTTTCTTTTCAGCTCCTCATTTTGAACTGCAGGACGTCGCATGGTTTGAAAATGAAAGTGGCTGAAAAATGGAAGATTTGTGGGAATGTGCATGTGCAGCAAAAACATATGGATGTTACATTTAATCATCTTGTAACAACACTGGCATTTTTGCATTTTAGTAAAACATAGCCCTGTTTTTTGTTTTAGCACATGATGTTTTGTAAACTGTAGATTAGACCCGTGCTCTCCTTTGTCCGACCCCAACCGAACCTGCAATTTTCACCCGTTTCATTCAAATTTGCGGTTCACCCGTCGTATTTCCGCGGGTACCCGTACCCGTGCAGGACTCTGATTCTCACTATCCGTAAGTGCCACCGCTAAGAAAGAATTAGGAATGTACCGTTCCAGCTCTTTCAGTTCCGATATTATGGATTTAAGTATCTCTGCTGATAACCGATATCCACCGATACCAGCGCAGTGAGTAAAAACTGCATTTATTTTCTCAAAACAAAAATAAAATAAGACAAAACGGATCCAAATGTGTTATAAAGCTGCTATGTATCCCTCAACTAACTACAGAAAAACTATGCATGAATAAAAATTCCAACATGAGACTGAGATATGAGATTTTCTGGTATGAAATAGTTTTATGAAATAGTCCATCGTCCACACGTCTTAATTATATTTCTAACCAAACAGTTAATACAGAAAAGCCTTCTTAAGCAGCTTTTTTTTCTCTCTTTTAGGTTTCAGTTCTATTCAAGGTTTGTCACAAATTCATATTAATAATTTCATTTTGCGCTTGGTGTTTGTGCCGTTCGTTTCCATGACAACACCGTTCATTGCGAGTCTGTAAAAGAGCTAAGCTGACCTTGAGTTTCAATTATGTTATTAACCGCAAAGGAAAATCAGATCAATATTTATCACAGAGGCAGTGAAGACAATGAGCCTGCCGCTCCTCGCACACTGCAAAAATCTGTTATTTTACTTCAATTCAGAGCTAAATAAGGCCTATTTAAAGGTGCAATGTGTAACTTTTCTACTTGCTTGTTTCCATGGAGATGTTACGCCCCACAGTACTAAAGCGGCATTAAGCATGTGCACATTTCTTTCATGAAATGTGTTTTCATTACTAAAAATGGCTTGAAAAACATGCATTGTTAAGGCTGCCACACACTACAGGAGAATTTGCCAGATTTTAGCTGCGATTTCTTCTCCCTGAGTGTCTTCGTGTGCGATTTTTAAGTTTTTTTTTCCTCGTGTGTGATGTCAATGTCAGATCATAACCACCAAACATCAGCAACGCTACGGTAACAGTCGATAAAACAGAGCGTCAGGGGCAGAGGAGTGACAGACATAGAGACTCAACCTCTTTAAAAGTTGTAAATATAAACTGCAGAATCTCCTCCACATTATCCATACAATTTGTGTTCCGCAAATAATGATGTCCAGTCCACAAAATTGCGCTATTAATCCAGTTTGAGGCGCTTTGTAAAAGTAAAAAGGTGAGATAGTTCCTCACGTGTGTCTGTTTCCATCCACACAGCGCACGGATCGAGGTGAAGCTGCAGATTAGCGATACTCTACTTCCTGTGGATTTTATCGCCAACCTCCTGTACATTAAAAATCATGTATCTGAAGTATTGCACCACATTTCACAAATAATAATAACACAGTGGATGAAAGAAGAGATCTGAGGCACTTCGATATGCTAAGTTATGTGCCCGGGATGCCCGAAGAGCACCTGATTGTCATTTCACTTCAGCTGATCCACCAAGCGCATCTCTACATCTATTTCTTTTCCATAATAACACAGTTTTGAAGTGCAGAGCTCTGATCTTTGAACACTTAATTCTCAGAGCGAGTGGTTTTACTGTAGACAGGAAACAGCTGGCCGGAGGTGCGTTCATACCTGTGTAACCTGCGGTCTGCAGACATATCCCATATAAAAATGCCACTTTCTCACCTGGCATCACCTGCTTGAAGTCATAAAGATGGAAAAGTTTAATGCAATTCACTGTAAAATATAAAGGAAAGCAGTAATATCTCCATGGCGACAAGCTGCAGAATGTCCACTAGAAAAGTTACGTAGTGTATCTTTAAAGAGCCCATAATACCGCATTTCACAAACAGACCTGGAGTTGTGTTTTGTTTACCTTCGCTAGAATCATTTGGATAATTCAGCCCTGGAATTGCCAATCTTTATTGAACTGAAGGTATAAGGAGCTGTTAACCTTGGAACTACCTCTTCATGACATCACAAGGTGGAACAGAGCATTTAGAGCTTTGGAGACTAAAAAATACTCAAACATATGTGAATGAAACAAAACACAATTCCATGTATGTTTTAAGGAGGTGACAGCATTATAACATGACGTAAAGCTCCCAAGAGTCCATTTTGTGTAATATTGTGTAATAAAGTTAAAACTCGACATATGAAGACGGCTGTTCTGGTTCAGTTTGTGTTCCATACAGATGATGCTGTTGCACAGGCTGCAGACAGAAGCTAAGGTGGTCTCCAGAACAAATGGGAAAGTCCTGTTCTGCAGCCAAGGGCATCAAATTTTTATGTGACTTTTGACTCAGGCTTTTGGTTTGACACAGACACAACCGGAGCATTCCTCACTACTACAGCAGGAGTTTTCTCTGACATCGAGAAGTACATTTTTAAAGACACTGTGGTGGAAAGAGTGGGTTTATACATTGGTGTACATTTTGAAGTCACTGTACAGTTATTTCAAGGCAGCACAAGTTCATCTGCAGAGGACAGTTCATACACAAAGTCATTCAAAGTGCTTTACAGGATAAGAACGACATTAAGCTCACAATACAATGAAATCAAAATGTAAATAATCCTCATAGAATTAACATTAAAAGAGAAAAAGGTGCATCGTGTAACTTTTCTGTTAGAAGATTCACCACCTTATTATCTTCATGTTTGTCTTTCTGCTATGAACTTTTACTTTCTTTTTTGTGTGTTTATATTTGGACTAAAGGCTAAATGTCATTATTTACATCCACCCTCTAATATAAATTAGAACCAACCATAGACCGTATATATAAATGGACAGAGTGCTGCGTGCTAAACAGGAAGTGCTCCAGGAGGCTCTTCCGGCTCTTTCTGACTCTGGCTCCCATTGTCTTACATTGAGATCTTATCGTCCCTCTCTCTGTACCTGCTGCACTGAGCCTCGTCATTTTGGTCTTAAAATGTTCATCTTAACCCGCTCTACATGATCCTGAATTTTTTTTCGGTATTTTGTCCATCAAAGAAATCCTATTCATAACATAGAACCTGGCTCCAGATTCGCTCCTGTAACCGTGGCATCAGGAGCCTCATTTGAGCGGCGCAGAACACTCTGGGTGATGTCACACTTACTTAAGTCCACTTTTTTATACAGTCTATGGAACAAACTCATATTTCAGTAAAAGTTACTTGTATTATGAATAAGTAATTTGAGTAAATAACAAAAACAAACAACAAAGACAACATTAAATGATTTGGAAAAAATTTTGGCACCTTACTTTTTTTTTTTTTGGTTTATTGTTCAGAATCTACTGTTTAATCTTTTATCTGTCATCATCAGTTTTTCTTCCAAACTACCAAATACCAGCTGGTCAAAGCCTGATCCTGTCAGATCTCAGAAGCTCAGGAAGGCTGGGTCTGGTTAGTACTAGGAATTCCAGGTGCCACAGGGGGGCGCCAGTCACAAAAACTGTTACTGTGTCCTTAGGCAAGACACTTCTCCCACTGCCTAGTATGACAGTGGTGTGTGAGTGATGGTGGTGGTCGGAGGGGCCGATGGAGCAGATTGGAGCTTTGCTTCAGTCAGTCTCTCCCAAGGCAGCTGTGGCTACAATAGTAGTTTACCACCACTGACTGTGAGAACAATGAACTGTAAAGCGCTTTGGGTATCTTCAAAGGCGTAATATAAATGCAATGATTAAGTAATTAATTCATTTAAAAACGTTATTCAGTAGTCAAGTTGTAAGTTCACCATTTTTTTATTTATCATTATTTTTTTTACTTGTGAATACTTCTACTTGAGTGATACAATTTTCATACCATTCATGTTTGCATCTGCATCTGTATTGTTATGTATTTTTAAGTAATAGCACTCTCATATAGTTCAGTTTTGGCTGGCACCTGGCTACAGCTTTTTCATCCTTCTCCTATTTTAGCATTCAAACTCCACATTTAAAGTGAGCCATTTCAGAGCCTGCTGCTCCCTACAGCCCGCTGAGCTAATGCCCTCTTATCTACCTTGTCCACAAATGTAGTAAATTCACAGCAAATCCCACAACTTCCTATTTTACATTTATGTGGCGATAAAATGGAGGAAAAAAGAAGTTTGGAGTTTTGTAGGAAGCAGTTAGTGAAAAATGCATGAGCGACCAGAGCGTGTGTACTTCAGTGTTTAGACGAGGGGAGGCTGAGTCATCAAGTCTAAAAAGGTGGACCAGGAAAATACAATCCAAGACCAGGCCTGTCAAGATAATGACTATATTGACTAATGGTTTGATATATGAAAGCTCCAACTATATATTTTAGTGCTCAGGATTTATGGTGTGTACATTTTCTTTGCAAAGGTGGGGCCATTTCTGTTATTTCTGTTGTAATACGATAATATTTGAGTTCTAGAGGTTGAATAATTCATCCTAATGGGTAAAAGTAGCTCAGTCGTATGTGTTTGTGTTTGTCCACTGATCCGAAGGTTAGCGGTTCGAATCCCGCTCTTGACGTAAAACATCATTGGTACAGTGGTCAAATACACTGACCCACAGGTCGGCGGTGCGATTCCTCTAGTAGTAGTAGCAGCAGTAATAGTAGCACTATAATTAGTAATAGCAGAAGAATTTGTAGTAGTAATGGTAGTTGTAGTAGCAGTTGTAGCTGTTAGTAGTAGTAGTGGCACTAACAGTAGTCATAATACCAGTAGTACCAGCAGTAGGAGTAGAATTAGTAGTAGCAGTAATAGTACTAATAACAGTAGCAGTTTATTAGTGGTTGTAGCAGCAGCAGTAGTACTAACAGTTGTAGCAGTAGAATTAGTAGTAGCAGTAGCCGTAGAAGTAAGAACAGTTGTAGTAGTAGTAGTAGTACTATGTAGTAGTATGCGGCTTGTCAAAGCTTGATCCTGTTAGATCTCAGAAGCTCAGCAGGGCTGGGCCTGGTCAGTACTTGGATGGGAGACCACTGGGAATTCCAGGTTCCACAGGGGGGCGCCAGTCACAAAAAAACTGTCGTTGTGTCCTTAGGCAAGAGACTTCATCCACATTGCCTAGTATGACAGTGGTGCGTGCGTGTGTGTGTGTGTGTGTGTGTGTGAGTAATGGTGGTGGTCAGAGGGGCCAATGGTGCAGATTGGAGCCTCGCTTCCGTCAGTCTGCCCCAGGGCAGCTGTGTCTACAATAGTAGTTTACCACCACCGGGTCTGGAGTGAATGAATAATGCTCTGTAAAGCGTCTTTGAGTGTCCTGAAAAGCGCTATATAAAACTGATGCATTATTATTATTATTATTATTATTATTATTATTATTATTATTATTATTATTATTATTATTATTATAGTAGTAGCTGTAGATGTAGTTGTAGTACCAGCAATAGGAGTAGAATTAGTAGTAGTAGGAATAACAGTTGTAGCAGTAGTAACAGTGGTAGTAGTAGTAGTAGTAGTGGCTGCAGTAGTAGCCATAGTATTTACAATGAAAACCACATGCCCTGGATAAAAGTACATTTCATTAGCCATCGCGGTGCTGCTCTGTCCCTCGCTGTGGTCTGACTGCATCAAGTACCTAATAAAAGGCTGTTATCTTCTTCCTCGTCATGTGACTGTGAGTTTGAACCCCCCACCCCTCCCCCAGCCTAATTAATGACCCCATATTGCAGTCACTTAATACCCAAACGTGGGCGAGGGAGGTGGGCACGGGTGGTATGAAAGCACTGACCCCAATCTCCCAGCAAATGGAAAAACTAATTGATTTGTGCATTATCTGATAGAGAGCCACTTTGTCCATTATTATTGTGTCTCTATGGTCTTAGTGCAGTACATGGACATACAGTCTGGCCTTGGGTATGTTCTGTGAGGGTAACAGAGCTGCAACAGAAGGGAATGTTTGTTAATACAACCTCAAGCGTCTATATTACGCCATTTTTCTGATCTATGTTATCTTGTTTCATTATTGCGAACATCTGGAGTTGTATTTTGTTTCATTCACACAAGTTTAACACACAAACCCTGCAGATTTAGGCTGAGCTCTTCTCTCAAACTCCATACACCATCATTTGAATAATTTTACTGATTTCAGTCGTGGAATTGCCGATCTCTACTGAACCAAAGGTAAAGGGTAGCTGTGAAATAAACAAGATTAAGTAGCTAAAAACCGAAACTGGCGACCCAGCCGGATTAAGCGGGAGAAGATGGATGGATGGATGGAAGTAGCTAAAAAAATGAAGGTGCATTGCTCAAGCTTATAAAAGCATATGGGAAGAAGTTGTTAGCATGGTCAGAAGTCTTCATTTAAAGGGCATATTGGTAGTTTTCAGATTTGATGCTATGATGTCATACTCCCAGATTTTTCCCTACTGATTGCATTGTGCTTTATCATCAAATATCTAAACGGTAAAGTGAAAAAAATTGAGTCATTTCCCTTACTGACTAGACCTAAGAACTCACTGTATTACCAGGAAAATTGGCATTTTAACAATGTTAATTTTAGCTGCCCCCTATCTGTATTAAATAATATTGACCTATAGAATGATATGATGTCATCTGAACCCAGCAATAAGGTGCGTTCAATTATCCATCTGACTCGGAGGTCCGAGGACATTGCTTAACAACATGCACTGACACACCCCTTTTCCTTGGACAACGGAACTCGGAAGAACATGTAGGAGACTGAGCAAGGATTTCAAGATAGAATCCAAGATGGCTGTGCCCAGTGTCACTTGTATGAACTGTTCTCATTGTGTTTGGATGACAATTTCAGTCTTCAGTATTCAGTATTACGTATTCAGTATTACGTATTAATAATAATAATAATAATAATAATAATTCATAATTAGTATTCAGTAGTATTCAGTATTAGTAGTTTCAGTCAGTCATATTATGGCTACAATTCACTGTGTCCGTGTCACTGCCTATGGGTATGGTAGTATTACTGCACTACTTTACTGCGTCCATATCACACCCTATGGGTGTGGTAGTATTACTGCACTACTTTACTGCGTCCGCACCACTCCTTATGGGTATGGTAGTATTACTGCACTACTTTACTGCGTCCGCACCACTCCTTATGGGTATGGTAGTATTACTGCACTACTTTACTGCGTCCGTACCACTCCTTATGGGTATGGTAGTATTACTGCACTACTTTACTGCGTCCGTACCACTCCTTATGGGTATGGTAGTATTACTGCAGTACTTAGGGTTAGTACTGCGCCGTAAGCTGTTTAATGTCATACTGTAGAACTTTTCAAGCAGAGCAATGATGTAGCCATAGAAATAAGCGGGTGACGGACCTCACTGTGTAACTAAAAAGTTACACAGTGCACCTTTAACAAATTTTGTACAGCTCTAGTTTCTTTTAGTTCCCTTTTCTTTGCAAAACGTTGTAGAGTTTGTCCAAAGTGACTGTACCGACAGTGTGAGTGTGGGAGAACAAGATGTTCCACTTTAAAACAATGTTGCACAAATGTTTAAAGCTTTATTGATTTTTGGGAGAGTAAACTTTGAAATGAGACGTGTTTTTAGTCTACGTCTGGCAATTCCTCTAAGTTGTACAAATAGCTTTTTACAAATAGTTTTATTACTGCGACTAAAATGAAAACATATTAGATTGGACGCAATTGAAGTGTCCTCAAACCTCATTATCCAGACCGCTGCTGCATTCAGGGACCAACTCTAAAAATGGAAATCACACAATCAGACATTATGTTTGTGTAATGTACAATAATGGACAATAATGATGCTATTGCGTCTCTGAGATAGACTCGGAGCGGAACTGGAAAAAGGACAGGAGTTTCAATGTTAGTCGCGGTTCCTTTAATAGTCCACTTTACAATTTACAATCATAATGGGGTGACAGCAGCTCCGAAGGTAGAAAGTTTGTCCACTGACCTGAAGGTTGATGAATACTGTTGGTGTATTGGGCAAGACACTTAACGCACCTCGTCTCTAGTGTCTGTGTACACTGGTGTATGAATTGGTTTAGTCCTGGTTGAGTTCTGGTCTGTCTGATTGATTAAAGCTGAGCGATATTTTCAATCGTTTCACTCAGCCTCAGCTCAAACTGTATGACCAAATCTCAGGGTTTAAAAGCTCACAGCTCACGATTCATGTTCTCATGCTGTACAAACTACTTTAACAGTCCAAAACCTTCACGAGAGGAGAGGCGACTGGATTTCAAACAGTTTGATATTCTTGCGTCCAAAGATTGCCGATCCGGAGCTGGTCGTGAGGTATTAACCAGCTCTCATTACTTCATGTATACTACACAACCCGATCCCAGAAACAGTCGCACAAGTGAAAAATCGTTTCAAAAAGGCGCCAAAACTCGCAGTGTACGCCTGGCTTAACCTGCCTGTCAATCAATCACGCCAACTGAAATCTGAGAGACAGGACGCAACTAAAGTAAAGTTTTTCAAAGCGTGTGGCTCTGGCTGGACAGGTAAACGTAACCTGGCCCTGTCACGTCACCTGCTGTCTCCGTAGAGATAAATAAGTGTAGGAGACTGGACTAGTGCGCTGTGTGTCTGGTTGAGGTTGTGTTGTTCATGAGGAGGCAGGGTTCACCTGAACTTACCTATGACTCAGTTTGGTTGAAGGTCAGAGCTGCGTAGCCATAATTTTTGTTGCCCGCCACAACTTATCCATGCTCTTTTCAATCTTTAATCCTTCCAACTGGACCCATCCATCCTCTTTGCTGCTCTATGATAGCTGTTTGTCTGTTCATAAATGTCCAAAACACATTCTGGATCCCGGTGTATCTGTGTACAAAAGCCTCCAAGAGCAATTCAAAGCTACGACCCCACGACCTGCTCTGATCTTCCTAAGTGGTTATGAGGCTGGTTTAGGAAGTGGCTATAACAAGTGTAATTCCATACTTACCACTATACTTGACCATGTAAACACTTAATTCCTGATGAAAATGATTATTCGGAATTGAACTTAATTCCAAAGTAAGTGGGTGGTTTAACCCGATTTTAAAGCCAAATTAATTTATTCCTCGATCATGTAAATGTTTATTCTTCTTAATAATAATTGCGGACATTCAGTGGCTTCACTAGCCGTCTCTTCGGACTTTCCTCCACTGCTTTTCGGATTTGAGTGGGATGTGGGAGTGGGCTGAGGTGTCGCAGCCGTTGACTCAGTTTGTCTTCTTCCTCCTTGTCCGACACTCTTCCCCTCTCCTCCTCAGCTCACAGACGTAAAGTGTGAGGAGAGAATTCTTCAGCTGCTGCTTCATTATCATCGGAACGACTGCAGAAAAAGTTTGGATCATGTTTGTGTCGGCGGCGTAACAACAAACTGAGATGACAGAAAAGCCAGTAACAGCTGAAGTGTGTGTTTTCTTCCGGTGGACGTAAATATGTTTGTGTCGCTATCCGATCAGAACCCTTCCCGACCCCCAGACGTTGAGCATAATTAAATAAAACGATTTATCGTGTTTTCCATGTAAACTCGAAGAAGAATATGTTGATTCTGAACTACTTAAGTCAGAACAATTAGTACAAAATTAACAGACATCATGTAAACACACAGTGCACCTTTAAATCTTGCAAAATTGTCCTTGCAGTATCGTCGACACACTCTCTCCATGGTCACCCAACTTAGCATGTTGAAAGCCTCTTGTAGTCAGTATTTCACAGTGAGAGGAGCCAAAAGACTGAGTGGGTTTTTAAGAAGCACGGAGCCGTTAATCCCACTGTTTATCACCTGTCACCTGTCACCCGGCCCCCGCCTCCCCATCCTCTCCCTGATGAAGTGACGTATAGAGGAGAGAAGGGTCCCACTCTCGGCAGACGATTTGACAAAAACACTAAAGATTTCTCAGACTGTCAGGTGGATGCGCCCAGTTTGCCTTGACTGAGTTTGGAAATCTGCAGTTTTGGGGCTGATAGCAGAGGAAAAAGACTTCGACTATGCGCTAGAGACTGGCACATTAGCGCCGTGCGAAAAGACAAATCAGCATGGGGTTTAATAGCACTGAATTCTGGTTTTGAAAGGCGCTGTACCTGATTTTTGCTGTCTTAAACATGTGACAAACAGAAGTAGTTAATTTTAAGCAGTTGCAGTGAATCTAAAGTTATTCCTCATTTCCCTTCTGCATACAGAGCATCATAATTATTCACCGTGATGAGTTTTGCAGTGACGGTATAGCTATAACAACAACTAGCATGCTAAAGTGCACTGTCAGGAGGATGTACCAGCTTTTCTGTGTGAAGAAAATGTGCCGTTTTGGGGCTCGTACCATAAAGGAAAAGACTTTGACTCCACACCATAGACTGGTACATTAATGGCATTGGATTCTGAAAAGTCTTAAAAATGTGAAAAACAGAACTAGGAGTGGTCCAAAGTTAATCCTCACTTACCTTATGCATTCTGATCATCGTCATTTTTCTACGACTTTACTTTACTATAAGCATTTTTCTCTCAAAGACCAGTGCACAGTTTTGCTATGACGGTAAAGCTAACAGCAACTAGCATGCTAACGCAGGTTTCCCGATGATTGAACGCTTTGTGTTTAGAAGCACAGCACACAGCAGATTATATTATGACCTCAAGAGCTGCTTATGGGTCAATGACGTACAAGGATTTTCAACAGGCAAATTTTAAAATATAAAACTTTTTTGTTTCTATTAAACTTTTTCAAATATTTACAGTGTCAGGTGCATAAATCTATGTTTAACATTTATATTAAGCATTTTTCGTGTAAAATGTCATGTGGTGTGACCGAAAACAACCTTAAAATTGGTTTATTATATTTTCTGAAACATGGTTGGGATATTAATCTAAGTTGTGAGTAATATGAAGTGTATAGAAACAAACTGTTGGTGTTTTTTAGATTTTTTATGCATATTAATATTTTCTTTTGCTGTCCAATATGACAGTTGCCTGCTTGTGTTTAATGAACAAACTACTGCCCTGTAAAATGCATCAAATGCAGAAAAATGCCTAAAGAACCATTCACCCAAGTCGACTTTGTTTGTTATTAAACTCCAGGCATAGAATTCCTGCTGTTATTAGTGGCACCACATGATGCACAGTCGCACCACATGACATTTGAACACTTTAAGTACAAAAAACACGCAGAATAACTCCGGATTTCTGAAAAAAAAATATTTGGTTCCATGGAGGTCAGAGGTACTACAGAAATGTGCTGAATTATTATGAAATTTGAACCTTTTTAACTGGACAGAAAATTCATGTCATTGACCCTTATATACATTATATCTGCACTGGGGCAGGAGAATTTGCTCAAATACATGCGACTAAATCAGGTCAAATTTGTGTACATTTCACCCTGCAAAAGTGGATTTTCATGTGTGATTTTATATTTTAAAAAAAGCCACACAACATTTCTGAACCCCACCTGTATGACCCCCTTTTTTTTTTTTTTTTTTTTAAACAAATTCAAGTTAGTGTAGAGAAGTGGGTGGAGATAGGGGATAGGTGACCATTTTCTGAGCACTTGCACACAGTTTTAGAGTAAACAGGTATTGTTGTTGAGACTGCTTTGCTTTTCATGTACTTAAAGTAAAATGTAATGGAAATTTATATTGTGGAAAGATTTCTCTTCATGTGTCTGTGTGTAAATGAATGTGATTTGTACCTTAGACCAGAGCCGTCATTAACATGTATAAAAGCTCAGCAGACACAACTGTCTCCACGGTCAGGAAGCCGTTTGTTGTCTTACCTGTCCTCAAATGTTAAGTTATAAGTTAAGTTGATAAGCACAACCTGTTTTTTCTGCAGGGAGATGGAGAGAAGAGGTGACTGGAGAGGTGAATACTTGAGGGAGATACTTTGGGCTGGCATTGGAGGGACAATCTTTGCTGGTTGAGGGAGGCTGTTGGTCTTTGGCAGAATAAACTTTTGTCTGTATTCCAAAAAAAAAAATCATTGGGCTTCGCAAATGGATTAATTATTTGTCATCAAGAGATACACATTTTTTTCCACAACAAAAGTCAAAGTAATATCTTCATGAAGGCGAACAGGGCGCAGGCCGTTCACCCAAAAAGCTACTTAGCGCATCTTTAACTCATTTGCCAGTCAGCCACTATACTGTAAAAGATCTAAAACAAGAATATATGCGTCGGGAAGATAAACTAAAACATCATTGCGTGGTATTTTGTCAGAATTTGATCCACTTTGACACTGTAATATCCGTCTGTACCTTGCGTCAAAGCTGGTTTCCGTTGATGTCTCTTGGTTTCTGTCTCTCGCTCTTCGGGTCGGAAGGCGTCGCCGTGCTTCTTGTCTTCGATTTCCTGTGCTTAAAATTATGACATGCAGCTTTTGTTTTTGCCTTTTCCGAATGGGAGCGGATATTTCCACCTGGGAACCCAAGGCTTGAAAAGATTTCCGTGGTGCTGCGAAGATGAATTGAACGGTGAATGTGCACACAGATAGGGGCCATTACAAACAGCATGCATTATAATGGAATGATTTGAGTGTTTTCTTCGGCTATGCTTTGATAATGGGGTTTGCAAACGAAATTGAATTGTAAATGGAAGATGTTCTGTTGGAAAAGGCTAATTTCACAGCGTGCGTCTGCTTTATTCTAACTTCTGAAAGACACGTTAGATTCAGCTAAGGACTGCACAATGTATCTAAATTGAATCAAAATCACAATTTGAGTCAGCGCAATTATGAAATTTCAAAGGCAGATATTATTTGGATAATTTTGTGTTCTTTGCAAAGAAAAAATGCCCTGTCTTTTTAATGGAGGAGTATTCTTGTATGTGTAGTTTATGTGAGGACAAACTTGTTCTGAAATGAATGGGGTTTTGTGTTGCTTCATCAGTTCATAATTCAGTCTTATCTCAAAATTGTCCCCTTAGAATTAAAAGGTTCTAAAAAATATTGCCAAAATTTGCTACAAGATGTGCACACAAGAGAAATATTATCTCGTGAGATGTTTTTTTACTTCAGGATGGTTCAAAAAAGGATTACGTGGGTGAGTTATGTCTTACAGTTCCAAAAAGCAGCTCTAGAATTGAAACTAAATTATGAAATAAAAAAAATAAAAATGTGAGCTCAAAACTGGAAACTGAACCATGAAATGTATATATTAGGAATTATGTTCCTCTTGTTTTGTTCTTGTGGACCCAATCTTTTATCTTGTCTGGTCTTGTGGAACTTGTTTGTTGTCCCATCCCTAGAAGGTTCTGTTTTGCATTATTTGTGTTTCTCAGATATTCAGGTTTAAAGTGAATGCTCTCTTGCACAGCAGAAATAGTAGAGGAGTATATTTATTTGATACATGAAATTTAAGGGCACTTTGTTTATTTCTTTTGTTTAATTTTCTACCCTTTTACACCCTTTTAGTGTTAGTAAACAGTAGGGATGGGCATGATTAGTTGATTAATCGATAATTGATCATTAAGAATTTCGTCAATCACGTTCATTTTAATCGACAAACTGAATGTAGGTGTCTGCGCATAACGTAGTGTAAGGAGTCGAGGCTGCTTCTCACAGCACAAACACTGGAGTTGTGGCCCCACAGTCCCATGTCTTGGCTCTGGCTCCTTGGTGATCACTATATCCCTCAGAGTGCGTTTACCTGCACATCAGTGTCCCGGGTATGAGCTCTTTTTTTTTTTTTGAGTACGCACAGAACAGACTCACCAGCCTCATCACATTCTCTGTCACAGAAAGAACACTCATATTCTACTGAGTCGTGTTCTTTAGTCCAACAGAAGCTGAACACATCAGCACAAGGAAAGAGCTGCTTTTTTCACTTTCTGTTTATGCAAATGAGTCATGTGGTTTTAAGTTTAGTTTCTGTAAGACGTAAACAAATGTGCCAAAGCTGCATTAAACACATTCTGATCTCACACTGATGTGGTTCTATAGTGGTGATGGTTTATATGTTGTAAAGTTGAGTTTATTTATGCAGATTAGTAATAGTAATAATAATGACGATAATTTTAATTTAAAATGTTAATGATTAAGAAAATTTAATTGAATGCCCATCCCTAGTAAACAGTGATGATGTAGGTTCGGTTATGCATGCATTTTGGCAACAGAAGTACGGCAGAACTCAGTGGCTTGTCAATCCCTGCAAAAGGATTATCGTCAAAAGATCGTGAATATTTCCTCAACAAGCCGACTTTGCTAAACGGTGTCTGACTGCCAGGTCCTTGTGCGATCAGTGAGTAAAACTTTAAAACTTTAGTCTGTTGGTAGAATATCGATTCTGACAACCACACACAGAACAACCAGACATTTTGGTGCTGGAAATGTTTTTTTATCTCCGTCTTCTTCTGTCCGTGTTCAATCTGAATGAATTGGAATGAATGGGGAACAATGGGACTTCTGTTGCCAAAATGCACACACAGCTATAGCTATAGACTTGAAATAGTCTTCTTTAGTTAGTTAGAAGGCTACAACATTAAAAAACGGCAACATCCTTTTGATTTTTATATTCATAATGCCTCAAAAAACATTGTATAAGCAGCTCTGGAGGTCAAAATACACCCTCTTTGCACTGTCTACATCTTCTAAAGCATTTTATTGTTCGATAATCAGGAAGTGCGCTTAACATTGTAGTTTTCAGTGGTGAGTGCACTCTTTACTCTTCACTCTTTAGTCTCTGAGTGTTGTGAAAAACACTTATTAACTCATCACTGTGAATAATTAGGATGCTAAATAAGTGAGGAGTAACTGTGGACCTTTAAAAATGAACTAACCCTGTTAAAATCTGGTAAAGCGCATTTAAAAATCGTCAAAATTCAGATTCAGACAATTGAAGATTTTAAGGCGATATGCCTTGAATCATTGCAAATGCCTTTCTCGGCTGTTGTCAGAAGAATCGCTGTAGTGATCCAAACGTCTCAAAAAATCACTACAAGCTGGAAAGTTTGCTGCATCTTGAGGTCAAAAAAAGTTTGCAAAGTTCGTTCTCTTTTGCAACTACATTTGCAAAAGAGAAACCAGTAACAGTGAACTCCCTGTGAGATCAAACTGCTGTATAAATCCATGGAAAGTGGGTGTGATGGAGTCTGTCTGGATGACTTTGACAAGCAGAGGGGTGTGGAAATGTCGCAGGCTTCGGGATGGTGCTAATAAAAAGCCTTGTCTCTCACAGCGCTGAAGAAAGGCCGATTCTGGATCACTCCGGACCCCTATCACAACGACGACAACATCCAGATCGGACGAGAAGTCAAGATCTCCTGTCAGGTAAACACTCATAATATGTCACAAATATACAGTTAATATCACTCTACTTTTCTGGTTTCATTTCATCAGAAAACTAGTGTTGTCACGATACTCAAATTTATGATACTAACACAGTCTTTTATTTAGCCCAGGGGCAATTCTTTTTTTTCCAGGGGCCACATGAGAAACAGAAAATATTGTGAGAGCTGGGCCAAAATGCTTAATTCAATTCTGCATAATATGAATTGTATTTCTTTATAAAACATCAGTAAATGGCAGTGCTTTGATGCTCTGGTCAGACTGGTGAGAGTTTATGTTATAACTAAGCAATGAAAAAGTGAGTTTGCCTTACAAAAACTGTCATTTAAAAACTCCTCTAAAATAAAAGCAATGCATGAGGTAAAATTATAAAATATGTTTATTTTGTGATTCCAAATGAGCTTAAATGGACCGGTCAGATTCAACCAAAGGACCGTATGTGGCCCGGGACCTGGACAATGCCCAGGTCTGATTTAGACAATAAAATGTCATTTTCAACATTAAATAATGTTTAGTTTAATTTAGTTTATTATTTATTTGTCAGGGACAATGTACAAAAACAATTTCTAAAAAAAACAAAGGGGCTACCTCGGCTTGGAAGTCTGATGCTAGTTTTCGGGACCTTGTTTTCCGTGCTCTGTTGGAGGCGATTGCGTTGTTTAAAGCAGCAACAGCTTTTTTTGTTTTCTTCGTTGCAGTTAGAGTTTCCTCCGCTTTTCACCAGTCTCTTACAAGTTTCTCACTCACTCCAAACTTTTTTTCTGCTGCTCAATTACAGTTTGCGGCTGCATGTTTCACCACTTGCAGTTTGTAATGTGCAGAACATGAATTTCTTTTTGGGGGCGCTTGTGTTTAGTCTTTTTCAGTTGTCTTTATAAGTTGATGTTTAAGCTTTAAACTTTCACTGGTTCAGGAGTATCAGATACTGGCACACAAGCCTAGAGCGCCCCCTTATGGCCATCAGTGTGAAAATAACAAACATGTGAAACTGTATATTTTAATATATTAGTCACACCTGAGTATAAGTCACACCACCACCCAAACCATGAAACTTATAATCCAAAAAATATAGTATTTCTTTTTAAACTTTCTTCGCCTTTTTGTCATGCATCCCTCTCATTAACCCCGTGCTGACTCTCAGGTGGAGGCCACGCCCCCAGAGGAGCTGACGTTCAGTTGGCTGAAGAACGGGCGAGCTCTGCGGAGCTCCGAGCGAATGGTCATCACACAGACAGACCCCGACATCTCCCCCGGGACCACCAACCTGGACATCATCGACCTGAAGTTCACCGACTTTGGCACCTACACCTGCGTGGCAGCGCTGAAGGGAGGAGGCATCCCCGAGATCAGCATCGACGTCAACATCTCCTCCACAACTGGTGAGTCTCTGCGCCTCTGAGTACTCCGCCGTGTAACCCCACCCCCACATCGCTATGGTTACTAATACAGCCTATGCTCATGCTGCATTTGGAGATATGTCGAGTACACTGTGAAAAAGACAGGTCTACTATGGGCTAACGCTTGAATTCAGAATGTTTCGATTCTAATTGGTTTGGCGACATTTCATTTTTTTTGATGAATTCATTTCTTTTAGGCTAAATCAATCGTCATTGGAATAAGACATTTTGCATCACTTTGTATCACAGTTACACCTCAAGTACACTTAAAACCTCAGTATCAACATCAAAATAATAATAATAATAATAATAATAATAATAATAATAATAATAATAATAATAATAATAATAATAATAATAATAATAATAATAATAATAATAATAAATTTTATTCATTAGGCGGCTTTCTGGACACCCAAGGTCTCCTTACAACAACATAAACAAATGAAATACAATTAAAACATACAGTTAAAAGCCTACAGTTAAAGTGGGACAGCAATAACTCCTTTATCTAAATGGAAAGTTCCGAAGTATGGCTTTAACCTGAATGCTACATGTACTTTACCTTTTATAAAGCATGAAAAAAAGAAATCATGAGGAATTATCAAGGGTTTAGGAGTTAAGTTTTTGATATTAATTAAGCTGTTTACTGAATGAAACAAATAAAATGGCAAAAATGTCTATGCAAAAAAACTAATCAAATTCTGAATTCAGCCCATTTTAGCTGTTCCGTTTTGCAGTGTACGTAAGCACTCGTGGAAATACTTCTTCCTGATTGTTCTGAAACCTGCTCTTGTTGCGGTTAGCCTCGTAGCTTTCGTGTCAATACTTCATCACTACTTCAACCCCTCCCACCGCATTACAGTTATTACTAATACACGGCTCTTGTCCAGTATTACAGTACATGCATTTGTGGAGCTGCTGAGAGTCATTGACTGGAGAAACATGGCTGCTATGGATTGTTAGTTGCAGTAATGTAGGCTATAATCCATTTTATGTAATTGTCATTTATTCCCATACTAATAGTTTAATGGATTTTGAGCATGTACATAATGCGAGGGTTTGACCTATTACCTGAGGCGGGCTGAGCTTGAGCTGGATCGATACTGAATGAATGGACCTCAAGTGAGTGGAGAGTTCATACCGGGCTGGGACTGGTGAGTTTTGAATAGGCAGATACTGTGGTGATGTTTTAACTTTGATTTGTTTTAAAAGTGAATTATGTACCTTTTCTGCACTGGAAAAAAACAAAAATCTAGGTAAGTTAAAATGACTTAGGCCCCATTTACACGTACACAGATATTTTTAAAACCGAAAATTTCCCTCACTCCGTTTTCTGAAATAACATTGTGCACACAGCATTGTTTTCAAAAAAGTTTCCATTTCCATGAACCCGCATAAATACGCTGTCGAGTGATGACGGTCGTCTCACCCTCGATGTAAGGACGCAGCGAGTCGGAGAGTAACAGCAGTGATGACCGCCACATCCTAAAATTTTCATGCCACTCCTCCGGGACCAACACTTAATTTTCAAAATTATCCCACCAGACAGCGGTCCGCCCAGGTCGGACCCAAAAATAGAGACGTTAGCGGTGACGGCGACTGGGTCTTCGGGTCGTAAGGAGAAGAGAGAAGATTGCTGAGCCTCATTCATCTCTTCATCGATATGAAACATCAGCAGTGCAAATGCAAACACATGACAAGTGTTTGCAGCAGAAGTAAAGCGACTGCTGCTCTGATGCTTCCATGATCATCACCAGAAAAAAAACATTAACACTGGTCGCACACACTAAAACGCCGTTTATGTCACTTTACACACAAACGCGAAACCGTAGTTTTCCAAAATCTCCACTTTTGCCAGAGTTTTTAGAAAGATTCGTTTTCAGAGGCGTGTAAAAGATGGGTACAAACAAAGGGAAAGTTCTCTGTTTTTAAAAATATCTGTGTACATGTAAATGGGGCCTTAAATTAATAAGTGTGAGTGTGTTGATAAGTGCGGCTGCCCGTCGGCCCCTCCAACCAAGACCAACACACCCACATTACATTCGTACTAGATAATGTAGGTGTAATATCTTACCCAACGACACGTCACATTTTGTAGACAAGGAGAGACCCTCCACCACAAAGTTTCTAAGATCATTTAACTTGAAAAACAATGATCTGTGTATTGGGTAAGTGCAATTTTCTGATATCACTGGAAAAAACTGACTTGAAATCAGAAGAAATATGTCTGATATTAAAGCTACACTATGCAACTTTTCTAGTAGAGAGTTCGTCACGATGCCAAATACTTGTCTCCATGGTTTTTAGCCATGTTAGAATATTGCACTGGAAAAAACAATATCCAGGTAAATCAAAATGACTTAAATTAAGAACATTTGACTTTATTTGAGTAGATTCAACTTGGCAAGTGAAATGATCTGCCAGTGGAATAAGTAAACACTTGATTTTGTTTCTTATTTGAAGTGCAAAAAGTTGTTTTTCTTATTTTAAGTGTAGCAAGTAAGTACCAAAAGTCTTATTCCACTGGCAGATCATTTTACTGAAATCATGGAACACTTTCTTAATTCAAGTTATCGTAACTTGACTAGATTTGTTTTTTGCAGCGTGGTAGAGAGTCCATCATCTTGTCCCCACGGAGATGTTATTTCTTTGCTTCGGATGTTTCGCTGTATGGTGTTAAACTTTCTTGCTTTTTTATTTTTTTTTTTATCAATTTCAGGTTATTGCTAAATAATACCTATATAATAGACAATCCTCATTCTGCATGTTTTACCCTTCAAAAAAGCTTAAGATATAAACACTTAAATCTATCAGAAAATGACTTCAAAGTAGTGAAATTATCTTGCTGCATGGACAGATCATTTTACTTGACAAGATCTCTTAAAAGGGAACTCCGGCACATTTGAAGCTAAAGTCCGTTGCTACAGGTGGTCGAATTCTGTCAGAAGCCAAAAACAATCACAGATCAGTGTTTCCTCGGTGGAGATCTTACTGTGGCAGTGAGTCTGTCAAGGCAACAAACTAGTGTAGTGATGGGGGCAAGTTCTTAACTTCCTCGTAAAACACCAATTTGCTTCACACTGAAGAAGCTTAACACCACTTTAACCCAACTTACAACAGCCACGAGACTAACAAACAAAACGCTCTGCCTGGTTCACTCATTAGTGTCTGGAAATGTTATAAAACAACTTTATAAGCAGCCTTAGCATAAGCTTTGTTGATTTCCCACCGACCTGAATGTTTGCGGTTCAATTCTAGCTCCAACCAGTTGATACTGCTGTTGTGTCCTTTGGCAAGACACTCACATTACCTAGTATTAAAGTGGTGGTGTGTCATCAAGTGAACAGCTCCTTTTTACCTTTTGTTCAGTAAAGATGGGCTGAGATCATCCAAATGATTTTAGTGAATGTGTATGGAGTTTAAAAACCCAGTGGAGCACTTCCTCTATTACAACATGACATCACAAGTTGGAACAGAGTGTTTTCAGCCTAAATATGCAGAAGTGAATGACACGAAACACAACTCCAGGTATATTTTTGTATTTTTGAAGAGGAAACAACATTATCACATAGATATACCAAACAAAAAATAGCCTAACACGAATACCCTTTAAAGCTCTTCTACCTGTCATTAGTAACTAACAGATTGCTCCATTTTGTCCCTCGAAGTCCCGATTGGGTCCGAGCGTTTGTCCGTAGAGTGGACCTGAAGTAAAGGATGGACTTTTCATGGCGGTGGACTCATATAATGGAGCAAATCATTATTTAGGATGAGGACAAAGCGGTAGCACTTGTAATGGGGTGTGATGGTGGTGTTTATGTGTAATCTGGTGTGAGGAGGATCAATGAGCAGTAAATATGTGCTCAGAGCCGGTGTCAGAGCGCGTTACCTCAGCTCCACTCGCTCCGTTCCACCGCCACACCGAGGACGAGACAAGGCTTCACTTTATACGGCCTCGTTTCAAAGTTTTATGTGCAGGATTTTACAGCTCAGCGTTTGTTAATAAGAAAATGTTTGACGATACTTGGGTAATTGTCTGTGGTCCATTAAAAAAAAAGAAGTTCTATTGATACTTTGCAGCTGTCATCACACTTCCTGGGAGTGTGAAGCTAACTGTAGGCACTCCTCTGTCTGAAGCTCTGGTACTCAAGTTCGACTTAAATCTGAGCTTTATTTTAACTCAATCTGACCAGAAAAAAACTGACTTAGTTGAACTGATTTTTACAGTTAAAAAAAGTCTCTCCATGCTCACCTTTTTTTTTTATTGAAAATCACGTTTCCACACTTTAAGACACAACTGAATCTTGATTAAAAGATGATTAGATGCAAAGACCTATTATGATAAAATGTTTTAGGTCTATACCTGAAGTACACTTGTGGGAATAAGCAATACAATATTTCTCTGGGTCATTTTAGATTGATTGATTTTAAGTTTAATGCAATACTGCGCAACTTTCCAGGCAAAGCAGTGTCATCTCAGTGGTATACAGATACTCATTTTGACCGTGGATGTCTAATTTAAGAGGACCAGATGTCCCTATTTATCTGGGACAGTCCCAATTTTGAGCCCTGTGTCCTCTGTCCAAGCAGATTTATCTAAAACCACTAATTTTTCCCAGTTTTATACACAGAAATGTCCCAGGTGTCCATATTTTTGACCAATTTGAGACCAAACCACTAAACCAGGACTAAACTAAGATTAAACCAGGACTAAAACAGGACTCTCATAATTTGACTAATCTGATCCCCGGCAACAGTAAAGCATAAATTGTCATTTGTTTTGCCAAAGTAAAGCAAATAAAAATGCAGCCACAGAAGTCCCTCAGATTGTGACTGACAGAATGCACAATCTTACACGCTCTTTTCACTATTTTATTTATACCAACCAATCCAGGTGTGTCACAGGTTTGAATTTGGAAAATCTGGTCACCCTAGTCTAACTGTAATTACTGAATATATAAACCATTATCTTTTATGGCTAGCATGTTTCTCCATGTGTCTAGTTTTCCCCATCAACTGAAAATATGCAACATAACAGGACATTTAAGGTCCTGACCAAGACCAGCTCAAAATCTGGAGATGGGTGTCTGGGTGCTGTACAGCAGTAGTTGAAGGATGGGTCAAATGCAGAGAATTAATTTCCTTTTCTATTGGGCTTGCAAGTCGCATCATAATTCTATTTCCATGTCCAAGCCGCAGCTACGCCGAATTTGACCCGACTGATCTACATGTAAAAATGCCACAGTGTTGTGCACTCCGCTGTTTGAACAGATCAGAAACAATACAACTGGTGAGGAGAAACTGTCATTCTTTTGTTTTCCAGTGGATATCTGCCTTACCTATTCTTCCAAATCGCCACAGTACATGTTCTCCCATCGTTATTTATGTCCACAACAGCCAAAGAGAAATATCTAAACACTCAAAACACTGTGTTAACTTAGAAATAGCTAACTAACTTATATTTTCTGGCTAGGCTACCTAGCTGCTAACACTAACTTACCTCGACATCATAAACTTTCTTCTTGCCCAGGGTGCATGGACCTTCCCCTTTATAATGCCCCCCTGAAGCACACACTGACAACTCGCTTTGAATTAAATGAGTTCAGACCCTTCCCTACAGCTGCTGGAACTAGAGTGTGGATCAGGCTAATTTTTTCCTGTCCGAGCCCGGCCCACGTCCAGCAGAGCAGTGATCGAATCTGAACCAAGCCTGACACAATTACAACCACACTATTTTTACAGACCTACTAATAACACACTTAACATATTGTTTGTGTCCTCTAACGGACACAGAGACGCAAAATACAAACTCAGGATATAGCGAAAATAATGAGAAGACTTATTACCCTACTCCCCAAGTGGTAAATTTAAAGTGCAGCATCTCATCCACATTATCCACAGAAACTGTCCTCCGCAAATAAGCCATCCAGTCCTCAAAACCGCGCTTTTTCTTATTAATCCAGTTTGCAACGTTATTTACATCCACACAGCGCACGGATCGAGGTGAAGCTGCAGATTAGTGACAGTGACTCTACTTCCTGTGGACTTTATCTCCTCTTTTATACTTTACAAATCCTGGATCTGAAGTATTGCTCCACATATCCGAGTCCGACCCGAGCCCGTCATACCTCCGTCGGGTTTCCATGCTCCGTGAACTAATAAAGAAACCTTACCTTTAATGTTGTGCTCTCCTGTGGTCATTACCCAAACTGAACTATGTACTTTTCACACATATTTACTCTAAACTATCCTAAAGAACTTCATACGTCGGTGTACTTCAAATACTTTCTACATATCTGCTACAGACATCGTTCTTGCTTTGAGCACCTCCCCTCTGTGTTTCCTGCTGATAAGTGACTTAACTCAGCCATGTTTACTGCCTAAAGTTTATGCTGCACAAACACACCCTGCTCTGTCTCCTTTCCTCTTCTTTCCTGGCTCCTTTCTCTGTCTTCTCTGTCTCCCCTTTTCTCTCTTTTGCCCTCTCTTCTTGCTTCCCTCTCCTTCCTTCTTTACTCTTCTCTCCTCTCTGTCTCTCTCTTTTGCCCCCTTCCGATCTATCTATCTATCCTTCCTCTTCTCTCTCTTCACTCTCTGTCTTTCTCCTTCCACTTTTACTTCTCTTTCTCTCTCTTGTCCTCTTTCTCTTCTTGCTCTCCTCTCCTCCTCACCCCTTCCTCCCCTCTCTCTTTACCCTCTCTAGCTTTCTCCTTCCACTGTTACTTCTCTCTCTCTCTTTCTTTGTCTCTCTCCTTTGTCCTCTTTTTCTCTTCTTGCTCCCCTCTCCTCCTCTTTTCTCCCTCCTCTCCTCTCAGTCTCTCTCTTCTCTCCCTTCTATCTACCTACCTCCCCCCTTCCTCCTCTCTCTCTTTACCCTCTCTGTCTCTCTCCTTCCCACTCTTTCTCTTCTTGCCCCATCTCCTCCTTTTCTCTCCCTTCTCTCCACTCAGTCTCTGTCTTCTCCCAACTTCTATTTACCTATCTATACCCTTCCTCCTCTCTCTCTTTACCTTCTCTGTCTCTTTTCTTCAACTTTTACTTCTCTTTCTCTCTTTTCTGTCTGTCTCTCTCTTTTATCCTTTCTCTCTTCTTCCTCCATCTCCTCCTCTTCTCTCCCTCCTCTCCTCACAGTCTCTCTCTTCTTCCCCCTCTATCTACCTATCTACCCTTCCTCCTTTCTCTCTTTATCTTCTCTGTCTCTCTCCTTCCCACTTTCCGTTCTCTTTCTCTTTTTTCTCTGTTCTCTCTCTTTCTCTCTTGTCCTCTCTCTCTTCTTGCCCCATCTCCTCTTCTCTCCCTCCTTTCCTCTCAGTCTCTCTCTTCTCCTTTCCTCTTTTGTCTCTCTCTTCCTCCTCTCCTTTTTACCCTCTTTGTCTCCTTCCCACTGCCTCTTCCCTCTGCTCCCTTACCTTGTCCTTTCTCTCCGTCGTCGTCTCTCCTGCTTCTTCCTCTCACTCTTTCCCTCTCTTCCTCCCATACCTCCACGCTCACAGTTCCAATATAAAAAGCAACACATCCCGGGGCCTGTAATTACGCTCAGATAATCCTTTGATAATCCCGCACCGTGAAGCAACAGGATCACTCGCACCTGCCAACTCCCCTCTTCACATCGCACCTGCCAACTCTACGACTTCACATCGCACCTGCCAGTTACTCCTGCCAACTCCGCTCCATCCGATAGCGCCTGCCAGCTCCACTCCTTCAAACAAACTCCGGTCCTTGCAATTGCACCTGCCAATGTTGCTTCAATTTGGACCTGTCAACTCTGCTCCTTCAAATCACACCTGCCGAGTCCTGTCTTTCAAATAGCACCTGTCAAATAAAAAACTGACAAAATTTGCATCTTCAAATCACACCCAGAAACTTAAGCACTTTCAGATTTCACCTGCCACTTCCACACTGTTAAAATTGCACCTGCCAACTATGCACCTGCCAGTTGTGCTCCAAATTGCACCTGTCAACTCTACGCCTTCAAATCACACCTGCCAACTCCTGCCAAATAAAACATGGCCCAAGTTAACGCCTTCAAATTTCACCTGCCAACTAAGCACCTTCAAATTCCACCTGCCAATTATTCACCATTAAAATTACACCTGCCACCTCTGCTCCAAATTGCACCTGCCAACTCTACTCCTTCAATTCACACCTGCCAACTCTTGCCAAATAAAATACAATAAAAAAACGGCCAAAATTAACACCTTCAAATTTCACCTACCAGTTCCACACCATTAAAATTGAACCTGCCAACTTTGCACCTGCCACCTGTGCTTCAAATTGCACCTGTCAACTCTAATCATTCAAATCACACCTGCCAACTCCTGCCAAATATATATCTATATATAAAAAAATGCCAAAATTAACACCTTCAAATCACACTTGCCAACTAAGTGCCTTTAAATTCCACCTGCCTGTTCTGCACTGTTAAAATTGCACCTGCCAATTTTGTACCTGACACCTGTGCTCCAAATTGCACCTGCCAACTCGACTCATTCAATTCACACATGCCAACTCCTGCCAAATTTTTAAAAACTGCCCAAATAACACTTTTAAATTTCACCTTTCAATTCTACACTGTTAAAATTGCACCTGCCAATTTTGCACCTGCCAAACTACACACCTGACACCTGTGTTTCATATTGCACCAGCCAACCCTACTCCTTCAAATAATACCTGCCAACAAGTAAAAAAAAACAACTAAAAAACTAAAATTAACACTTTCAAATTCAAATTGCCAATTCTGCACTGTTAAAATTGCACCTGCCAACTCTGTTGCTTTGTTAGGGGATGACGTCGACATGGGGCTTTTAAAATGTAGAAATTGTTGATGATAGATAAATTGGAAGGAATTTTTTGGATGATTTTACCAGAACTGCAGAAATCTTGACAATTATTTGGTGCTTCAATTAGACTCTCAAAGCACTCAACTTTAAAAGCATTTGATTTACCTTTTAAAGATGTCCTTCCGTTTTGAGGTTTGTAGAGGGAGATGGCGTAAATATGCACTATTAGTTTAAGTGCACATGACGAGCTCTCATGTTTTTCTAATCGTTAACATGGTTTGACAGGAACATATCTGTCATAGTTTCGTTTAAATTCTAGCAAGTAGTGCTGAGTTCTAAAAATCAATCTCTCCAAAACTCCGTAGCTAATTTTCGGTTTGTTTGGGCAGTTGTGATTGTGCGCCATCTGAGAGAATAATAAGGTTTTCAAATTTAGACTTTAACTTCGACAAATTATCCACAAGGGAAATTATTTGGACACTGTAGCTCAGGTATCACAATATATCATAATAACAAAGAGCAAAAAAAGATAAACAAGAGGCTGGTGTCAAAGGGCACATATTAAGCTGATCTATGTTCTAATGTTGGCTCCTCATCATGAACAGATCTGGAGTTGTGTTTTGTTTCAAACCTGCATATTTAGTTCTTCTCTCAAAGAGAAAACACACTGTTCCACCTTGTGTGATATTAGAGGAAGTGCTCCACTATTGTTTTAAACTCTACACACCTTCACTCGAATCAGTGGCAAAAGGAGAATTTAACTGGGCAAAAGTTTATTTTGGTCAAATATGTTTCGCAGCTCGTCCAAGCTGCCTCTTCAGTTCTGGTAAGACGCTGGAGGACACTGCCTTAAATCTGCCTGCAGGGAGGAGCTAACTACACTGAAATTCCTCTGAAACTAACACATCTATTTGTTTACAGTTTCTGTTTGTTAGCTAAACCTATTGACCAGAAGTGACGAGGCAGTTTGGATGAGCTGCGAAATGTATTTGACCAAAATAAACTTTTGTCCAGTTGATAAATTGTATTTCTCCTTTTGCCATGGATTTCACTAGCCTGATTCATCATTCTACTTTGTGGAACCATTTGACCTCCCAGCATTAGGATTCATTCGATTGATGGTTGGCGGGTACTTTTGACATAACCAATCGCTGCTCTTTGGTTGTGATGTCTGTAATGCGGCAGAACGCTCAGTGGTGTCCAAGTAATCACCAGCACAACAGCAAATCCCGTAGGAAGAAGGGAAATAACATCTTTCCCCTTGATAAAATTCACCAAACATTCTCTTTGTTCTGACTTTAAATCCTCGATGTCAGGAATCGTTGCCGACACAAAATGTCTGGCTTTGTCTACATCCATCTCGACTGCTTTGTTTACTGTTGTGTTGTACCACAAAAAGGACCCAGAGGTGCTGGAGTTTGACGTAATGGCTTCACAGTTCACAGCTGATTGGCTGGTACTACAACTTCCAATGTTCTTGCAAACCGCCGACTGTATTCTGATCCCTGACCAAGTCGCTGGAGACTTTTAAATAAATGTCAATGTAAAAAATTTAAAACATGGTAATGCAAATATCTCTCTTCGTTATAAACAGTACACGAAGTGGGTAAGAAGAAGCAAAGATGAAATATTGACTGACTGTACATCAATCAAACCAAGTCGTCTTAAATCCGTCTTGTGAATGCGCCCTCAGCCTCCGTTAGTCCAGACCGAGCAGGACGCATTCACATTTCCCTATTCCCAGCACAGATTGGGAACAAGCTTAATTTGTAATCGTGCTTGTGGCTTTGGTTTTCCCAGTCAAGTGGCAGCCTTAGAAGCATTTCGAAAAGGAAAGAGCCCCTCCAAGTGTCTCTTTAAAAACACCGCCTTGCTCCGAGCTCCTGCTGGGAAGTCTGGATGGGCTCAGACAATGATCCGTCACATCTTTCCTCTCATTTTGTCACGAATTTGGAGTTTTTTTTTTTTGTTTTTTTTTTTTTTTGTTACCTCCAGTAGGGTTTTGAAGTAGAGTGGGCCTGTTTTGTTCTAGCGTGAAGTCTGCTTAAAGAAAGAACAATTACTGGTTTTAATAGTGTGTTTTAAAAGTGTTTAGAGGAGATTACACTGCAGGTTTCCCATTGCTCCACAGTGAGAAGGTGCTTACGGAGCAGCGGAGCCCAAACTCTCCTCTCCTCTTTCAGGTTTACAGCCTCAAGTCTGTTAACGGCATTTATAAAACAGAAGAATATATTTGTCTCCTTTGGGTCTTAGAGATTTTCAAAGCATTTCATGATTTCGGAAAGCCTTTGTTAAGCATTATTTGTTATTTAGAAAGCGTGAATTTGTTAACGCAAGGAAGCTCTCCCAGGCGTGTTAGGTGAGGACTAGGACAAAGTAGAAAAGAATGAATGTTAATTATGGACATCTTAAGTCCATATTTGGCAACATTTAGCTGGAATGTTCCAAAGTATGGCATTAATGGGACTATATTCTAACAATATATTGACAAAATTGACTCTTGTGAGCTTTAAGGCATGTTAGAATGTTGTTAGCTCCTCAAAAACATATCTAGAGTTGTGTTTAGATTTTGAAGAAAAAATTATCCATTTGCAAAGGCCGATGAGTTTTTGGAATACAGACAAAGGTTTATTATTGTTACAGCAGAAATGGACAGAGCCTAAACCTGCCCTGGACACAGACCAACAGCCTCTCTGAGTCTCTACCCCAGAGCATCTGAGGATTTATACAGAAATACGAGTTACACACATATCAAAGCAGAGTGACTTTTGTTTGACTTTGGTTTGTCTAACCGACTTAACTTACATTTGAGGACAGCTAAGACGAGAAAAGACTTTCTGACTTGGAGACTGAGCTTGTACACATGTTCATAACTCCTCTGGTCTTAGGTAGATCACATTCATTTACACAAAGGCAGATTGAGAATATAAATTTCCATCACAATTCTCAAAGCTCACAATGCTCTGCTCCACCTTGTGATGTCATGAAGCTGTACTGTTCAAGTCAACAGCTCCTTTTAGTTTGGTTTATTTAAAGGGACAATGCATGTTCCTGAACAAATCCTTGTAAATATGCCAGAATTAGCCCAAAGGCTACTTTACATCTGTAGTCCCTGGCAGGTCAAAGAGATAGAAATAATATAGAAAAACTTAACAGAATAGACACACTGTCTATGACAAGCACAATAAAACACAATCATGACGTACAACATTGACATTTACATAAAAGCATAACATGAGTGATAACAGATCTGGTTTCTCTTAAGCCATTGTTTCAGATGGTTTTAAAAGTACTGAATGTGGTCGTGTCTCTTATTGCAGCTGGGATGTTGTTCCAGATTCCTGTGCCCCTGACTGATAACCCCTGCTGACTGAATGTTGTGCGTCTGTGAGGTGTGACACAGCCGCCTCTGGTACAGGCTCTTGTTACCCGACCACTAGTGCTGGTTTTGGGCAAAATGAACTCCCCCAGAGGAGGTGGAGCTACTCCATTTAAGACCTTATACACTTTTACCTTTAGTTCAGTAGAGATGGGCAATTCCAGGGCTGAAATAATCCAAATGACTCGAGTGAAGGTGTATGGAGTTTAAAAACACTGTGGAGCACTTCCTGTGTTATCACATCACAAAGTGGAAGATGGTGTTTTCAGTTTAACATTAGTTCTAACATGAATTGAAGCTTTAATTACTTGTCTCCTTAAAGACTTCATTCACTAGCAAGGACCACACCAACAACACGTGCAAAGCGAAAAGTGTTTATTATATTGAGACATGACAGGTCGGCTGGGTTGAGGGTCAGGGTGGGGGTTCAGTCTCGATCTTCACATGGCCCGGCAGGAAGGGACCCCCTCGTAGGCGTCTTATGTCTGGAAGTGAACAGATCAGGGTTGGGAGGGTGAGGTTGAGTTATTAGGGACGAACTAGGTTGCCGGGATAAGTTGCTACAAATAGGCTTCTGGGAAATTGAGGTGTGGTAGAAGTGAGCTGTGATTCGCTGGAGAGGAGGCGAGGGCGGTTGAGGCGTGGTCCTGCTCCTGAATCTAAGTTAATCATATTAACTACATTTGTTGTGGCTGGAATGTTCCACAGTATGGCATTGCATTCATACAATTACAGGTTTTGTAATGCTAAAAATATCCTGAAAACATACATTCTTAATTTTAAACCCTTAACGCTGACTGTCAACCATTTTGGATCAAGATATGAGCCAAGATAGCGGCTGCATTTCCCCAGTGCCGGTTAGTGCAGACGCAGCACCTTCCGAGGAGCCTTTGGCAAGCACTTGATTCTATTTGGACCAAATTTGCAACATACCCAAATTTCTATTTATTTTTGTGCTATAGTCAAATTAATAATTTAAACTTAATTTACCATCTGCTTAACAGAAAAAAAAAACACACACAAAGCAATGTCTTTATATGTCTATGTAAATTCAGGCATTAAGGGTTTTTTTTTTAAGTTGTGCTATGTAACTTTTCTAATGGAGAATCTGCCATATGTTTGTCTCCAAGGAAGTGTTATTATTTTGCATGTTACAAGTCAGATCTGTGGAGAGATGAACCCAAAGAATGCATGTTTTTCAATGTCTATTTTAGCACTTAACATGCCTGTAACTTGGTAGATGTAAGATAGTTTAATGTCGTACTGCGCAACATTGGCACAGCAGTAACACATTGGAGACAAGCTGGTAGCACAAACTAACTTTAACTTTCTAGATTTATTTTTCCACATAACACATAAGAGTTTGTGCAGCGTGTCGGCCGTGCTCTTAAACTTAACTCCACATAACATTACCCCCTCCGCACAGTCAGCGTTGCAGGAACAGCAACGTTAAAGCTTTAATACGAGACATTAAACATACCATAAAGCCCCCCAGCCGCTCCTCCATTAACCCTTTCATTACCTCCTGCGTGTTTACAGTGTTGTGTTTCTCCGGTATCTGATCGCCGCAGTCATTTCATGGATCTGACTCGTAAATGTCAGCCGCCCGCTCCACCGGGATGTTGCACAGATAAAGAGTTATTACAAACACGTTCTGACATTTAAATACAATTTCAGCTCTGATCCACAAAGCAGATTCAGTCCCACGGCCATTTCGGTTGGATAATTACTGTGGATATTAGCACAGGTTGCCAGAGATATGCAGGATCAAGATATTGGCCTATTTTTATGAGATTGCACTACTGTGTCTGGGTTAGGCTTGCTGTGAATCTTCCACACTATGGCATTAAACTTGTACCAAATATTTATTATTATTGCTGAAATATAAAACAGATCTGCACTTATCCCTTATCTTGCCTCTTAAAAGATCTGATCCAAAACTCGGCCTAGTGGCATTCTAGTCTCCATGGAGATAGAAAGGTGGCATGCTCTGGAACATTCAGGAAAAGCAATAAAATACTTATTGTGAAGGCAAGCAGGTAATGGACCCTCCACCAGAAAAGTTATGCACCTGGTTTTGTCCTGGTTTTGTTCTGATTCAGACCTGGTTTAGTCCTCGTTTAGAACTGCTTTAGTCCTGGTTTAGTTCTGGTTTAGAGCTAGTTTAGCCCTGGTTTATTCCTGGTTTAGATCTTGTTTGGACATGATTTAACCTTGGTTTAGATATTGTTCTTTTTAGACCTGGTTTAGGCCCAGTTTAGTTCTGGTTCAGACCTGGTTTAGTCCTTGTTTGGACCTGGTTCAGACCGGCTGTAGGCCATCTTTAATTCTGGTTTAGTTCTGGTTTACAGCTAGCTTAGTCCAGGTTTAGTCCTGGTTTAGATCTTGTCTGGACATGGTTTGTTCCTGGTTTAGATATTGGTCGTTAGACCTGCTTTAGTCTTGGTTTAGTCCTGGTTTAGACCTGGTTCAGACCTGGTTTACACCTGGTTCAGACCTGGTTTAGGCCTGGTTCAGACCTGGTTTAGGCCTTGTTCAGACCTGGTTTAGGCCTGGTTCAGACCTGGTTTAGGCCTTGGTGAGACCTACTTTAATCCTGGTTTAGATATTGTTTGGACATGGTTTAATCCTAGTTTAGAAATTGTTCATTATTAGACCTGGTTTAGTCCCAGTTTAGTCCCGGGTTAGTCCTGGTTCAGACCTGGCTCAAACTTGGTTCAGACCTGGCTCAGACTTGATTCAGACCTGGTTCAGACCTGGTTTAGGCCTGGTTCAGACCTGGTTTAGACCTAGTTTGTGACTGTAATGTTATTTGAGAGGAACTTGTTTAACGGCACAAAACTAACTTGAATAACAAAACTTCAGACAGAACAGTGCTTCTAGTTAGCTTCAAGTATTAAAATGAATGTCCTGAGAAGTGGTTGGCTGAAAGACAAAGGTACGTGGCTGTGATTGTCTGGCAGTAAAAATGACGATGGAAAGAGGAGAAAATCTAATCTCCATGTTTGAATTTGCTTTTAATCTTTTCTTTTCTTAAACCCAGATCTTTTGTTTGACTTGTATTGTAATGATTCTGAATAATTATGACTCCCTCTGTTAAATTTCCGGCTCGCAGCTATTTCCGTCTCTGCGCTCTGTTCCGGCTAATGGGCTCAAAAGTGACATTGTGCAGTATATAATAAAGTGTATGATTTAGAATGCTTTAAAGGGCCCACATTACTCTGTTTTTATCTATGCTATAATGTTCCCTCATCACAAACAGACTAGGAGTTGTGTTTTGTTTCATTCACACGTTTAACACACAAAGTTCTTCTATCAAACAGAAAACACTTCCACCTTGTGATGTCATGTGGCTCCACTGTGTTTTTAAACTCCATAGACCTTTGATAGAATCATTTGGATGAATTCAGCCCTGGGATTGCCAATCTCTACTGAACTAAAGGTAAAATGTAACTGTCCATGACATCACAAGGTGGAACAGACAGTAGTAGTAGTAATAGTAATAGAAATAGTAGAAGTAGTAGCAGTAGCTGTAGCAGGAGTAGTAGCAGTAGTAGTACTAGTAGTAGTAGTAGATATTGTAGTAGCAGTAGTAGTAGACGTTGTAGTAGCAAGTAGTAGTAGTAATAGTTGTAGTAGTAGTCGTAGTAAAAGCAGTAGTAGTAGACTTTTCAGTAGCAGTAGTAGTAGATGTATTATTATTAGTAGTAGAAGTAGTAGTAGTAGTAGTAGTAGTAGTAGTAGTAGTAGTAATAATAATAATAGTAGTAGTTGTTGCAGTAGTAGTAGTAGTATTAGTAGTAGTAGAAGTAGTAACAGCAGTACTAGTAGCAGTAGAAATAGCAGTAGTAGTAGTAGTAGACGTTGTAGAAAGTAGTAGTAGTAGTCGTCGTCATAGTAGAAGCAGTAGTAGTAGTAGACGTTGTAGTAGCAGTAGTAGTAGTAGATATTGTAGTAGCAGTAGTAGTTGTAGTCATAGTAGAAGCAGTAGTAGTAGTAGACATTGTAGTAGCAAGTAGTAGTAGTAATAGTTGTAGTAGTAGTCGTAGTAAAAGCAGTAGTAGTAGTAGACTTTTCAGTAGCAGTAGTAGTAGAAGTATTATTATTATTAGTAGAAGTAGTAGTAGTAGTAGTAATAATAGTAGTAGTTGTTGCAGTAGTAGTAGTAGTAGTAGTAGTAGTAGTAGTAGTAGTAGTAGAAGTAGTAACAGCAGTACTAGTAGCAGTAGAATTAGCAGTTGCAGTAGCAGTAGATGTTGTTGTAGAAAGTAGTAGTAGTAGTCATCGTCGTAGTAGAAGCAGTAGTAGTAGTAGTAGTAGACTTTTTAGTAGCAGTAGTAGTAGTAGTAGTAGTAGTAGTAGCAGTAGTAGTAGAAGTAGTAGTAGTAGTCATAGTAGAAGCAGTAGTAGTAGTAGACGTTGTAGTAGCAATAGTAGTAGTCGTAGTAGTAGTAGCAGTAGTAGCAGTAGTAGTAGAAGTAGTAGTAGTAGTTATAGTTGTATTAGAAGCAGTAGTAGTAGTAGAAGTAGCAGTAGTAGTAGTAGTAGTAGTAGTCGCAGTAGAAGCAGTAGTAGTCGTAGATGTAGTAGTAGTAGTAGAAGTAGTTGTAGTAGCAGTCGTAGTAGAAGCAGTAGTAGTAGTAGTAGTTGTAGTAGAAGCAGTAATAGTAGTAGACATTATAGTAGCAATAGTAGTAGAAGTAATAGCAGTAGAAATAGTAGCAGTAATTACAGTAGTGCTAGTAGCAATAGAAATAGCAGTAGTAGTAGTAGTAGTAGTAGTAGTAGTAGTAGTAATAGTAGTAGTAGTAGTAGTAGTAGTTGTTGTTGTTGCAGTAGTAGTAGTAGATATAGTAGTAGAAGTAGCTGTAGCAGTAGCAAACAGAGAGGGGATAAGAGAGAAGAGATATCGGTGGCTGGTGAGAAGAACAGAAGATACAGAAGAAAAGAAAGTTGATTAAGAAATTGGCAAGAGACGAAGCGAGGAGGAGATATAGAAGAAAAGGTGAGAGGTGCATAGGAGAGAGAAGAAGAGGAGAGGAGGAGGGAATGAGAGGGAAGAGGAGAGAGAGATAGAAAGGAAGGAGAGATGAACATGCAATAAGAGAAGATAGAGAGAGGAAAGGAGGAGAGACAAAGGGATGGATGAAAGGGGAGAGAGGAAGAAGGGTGGAGGAGGAGAGAGAGGAGGACACGGAGAAGAAAGAAGAGGAGCTGAAAGAGGAATAGAAGAGGAAAAAGAGAGGGCAGACAGAGGAGGAAAGATGAGAGGAGGAGAGGAGCATTGCCCCGGTGCCGTAGAGCCAACTTGTGTCCAGAGGCGGGCCTGATGCTAACGGGGCTAAAGCGGCTAACAGCTGTCCCACAGCTGGAGAGGTGTCCCCACAAATGTGGAGTCTGTCAGCACAGGAGCCAGCGTCATGGCAACAGTCACCGAGCGCCCAATCAGCACCTGGCAACTGCTTTACCACAACACCTGGGATCTGCTACTACGGGTTTCACCTGCAGGAGTATATGCTGCACTGTTCACAGATGCAGTACTTTAGAGGCCTTTGAAGCAACTTTACTCCCAGTTTTAGTTTACTGTGCATGAGGGGTGTGCAAAAATATTGAAATATCGATATACCGTATCATTTAAGGTGATGATACACTGATATTGTGGGCTGCTTATAGATATATCACCAAGAGTATCTTTTGGTATATTTTACTAAATTATTTTGTTACAGTGCTACAGTTGTGTTGCTTGTTTAGAGGAAGAAAACTTGTTTCTGTGACACATTTGACTTTTCACTGTTGAGTAAAATGGGCTTCAAATGGGCTTCATATGAAGAAGTGGTTTAACAAAGACTTTTAGAATCACGGCCATGATTTATTTAGATTTTTACTAAACTGTATCTAATTGATTTGAAATATATCTCATCGGATCGAAAATGCACTGTATGGAGATATATATCATATTGTGGCCTATGTAGCAAGGTATGTATGGTATCAAGGTATGTATCATATCGAGGCCGATGTATCGAGGTATGTATCGTATCGAGGCCTATGTATCGAGGTATGTATCGTATCCTGGCCTCTCTATCGAATTGTGGCCTATGTATCAAGATATGTATCCTATTGTGACCTATGTATCGAGATATATATAGTACCGTGGTCTATGTATTGAGATCTGTAGTGTATCGCGGCCTATGTATTGAGATCTGTAGTGTATCGCAGCCTATGTATCATATCATGGCCTGTGTATCATATCGTGGCCTATGTATCGAGGTATGTATCATATTGGCAACTTCTTGACGATATCCAGCCTTACTAAGCACAGTCAAATTGCTGCTTCAGGAGGGTTAAAACCGGTTTGATTTATTTATTTAAACACCAGAAAATACCACTTAATGACATCACAAGGTGGAACCAGGCTTTTTGAGCTCTGGCTTAAATCTGCAGAAGTACTGATTACTTTTGTGTATGAACAAAACTCAATATTCAATCGTTTAAGTTGCACTTGAGTCATAGTATTTTCAGTCATTGAGTTTGACTTTTTTAATTGTGCAGTTTTAGTGGAGTTTATAGTTTAAATCAATTGAATCATTTTCTTAAGTGCATTTTAAGAATGTAAAGCTGGGTTTAATTTGACAAGGACTAAACCAGTATTAGAACAGTGGTCATTATGAACATTATGAAGATCTGAAGGTTTTGTTTGAATTTAGGGATGCAGACGGACGAATAATAAAGAATTAGTCGAACAAAGCCTAACTCCTGGTATATCTGATGAAGCCACAACATTATAACACGCCTTAAAGCTCACCAGAGTCCCATTTGTCTAATATCGGACCTTTAACTAAGAATCAATTACCGCTCTCGCCTTCTCCTTCCTCACTCGCACATGAATTCCCAGGCCTCCAGATTTTAACACGCTGCACCTTTTGTGTGAGTTACCAGGGGAGTGCTGGAGCCTGGGAGGGCGTCTGTAAACTGTGTTAATAAGGTTTATGTCAGAGCACCTTATGCATATGGTTTAGAGAGAGGTGCATTGTGGGAAATCAGCTTGTGCCGAGCTGGGGACAGATCTGAGAAGCAGAGGGAGAGGTTAACGGCTCCGGGCTGAGCTAAGGGCGTATGTACTTTTACAGGCTGTCACACTCTGGTAATGTTAAGACGTGTTTTGTTTTACGTGGTTAAACTGTTCCAGTGTCAGAGAAAGGAAATTAAAGGGTCCATGTTACTCTATTTTCTGGTTTGTGCTATAATGTGTTTAATTTCATTCCCACATACAGTATTTAACACACAAATCCTGCATATTTAGGCTGAGTTCTTCCCTCAAGCGGAAAACACTCAAATTCATTCCAACTTGTGTTATCATGTGGTAATACAGGAAGTGCTCCACTGTGATTTTTAACTCCAAACACCTCCACTAGAATCATTTGGTTGATTTCAGACCTAAAATTTCCCATCTCTACTGAACTAAAGCTAAATGTAGCTGTTAACTTGAACACTTTTTCACTAGAGCAGTGCTGCATCTCATTAAGAAGTTGTCGATACGATACATAGACCGCGATAAAATACGCTTTTCGATACAGTGCACTTTCGATCCAATACGATTCGATGCGGTTCAGTGAAAAACAAATGGCCGTGATACTAAAAGTCCATTAAGTCCACTAAGTTTAGGCAAAGCTAATATGAAAAACAGCCATTTTACTCAAAACAGTGAAAATATCAACACAATTGCAGCTCTTACATGAAATAATTTAGTAAAATATGTATATAATAATACATTTGGTGATATATGGATACAGCAGCCCATGATATCGATACTGTATCATCAACTTAAACGATGCGATATATCGATATTTCAGTATTTTTGCAGATCCCTAGTCTAGTGTAGAGTCGTGAAAAATGGATTTAGTCAAAAACCTATGTCTGCATTTCTCTCTTTCACCATTTCTCTCTTTCTCTCGCTTCGTCTGTCTCTCTCTCTTAATTATGGATTTTTCGATGTCATTTCATGTGGCTAGAAAGAAATGCAGTAAATGCCTTAGAAAAAGTCTCCCTCCTTCTCATTCTCTCTGTCTGTCTGCCTCTCCTCTCTCTTTCTCTTCACGCCCCACTCTCTTTCTTTTTGTCTATCTGGAACCTCTCTCTCTTCATCTCCCCTTCCCTGTCCATGTCTCTCTCTGTCTCTGTCTCTCTCTCTCTCACCATCTCCCTCTCTCTCTTCACCCCCCACTCTCTTTCTTTCTTTGTCTATCTGTTTCTCTGTCTCAGTCTCTCTCTCTCTTTCTTTCTCACCCTCTCCCTCTCTCTTCATCCCCCACTCTATCTCTTTCTTTGTTTATTTGTCCCTCTCTCGCCATCTCCCCTCCCCTCAATCTCTCTTTCTTTCTCTCTCTCCCTCTCTCTCTTCACCCCTTCACTCTCTCTTTCTTTGTCTATCTGTACCTCTCTCTCTATCTCCCCGTCCCTCTCTGTCTGTCTGTCTCTCTCTCTCTTTGTTTCCCTCCCTTTCCCTCTTGCTCTTCACCCCCCACCACTCTTTCTTTCTTTGTCTATCTCTCTCTCTCTCTATCTCCCCCTTCTCTCTCTCTCCCCCTCTCTCTCTGTGTGTCTCCCTCACCCTCTCTCTTCACCCCCCTCCACTCTCTTTCTTTGTCTGTCCCTCTCTCCATCTCACCTTCCTTCTCCATCTCTCTCTTTCTCTCTCTGTCTCTCTCTCTGTCTCCCTCTTTCTCTCTCACCATCTCCCTCTCTCTTCATCCCCCCTCTCTCTTTCTTTGTCTGTCTGTTCCTTTCTCTCCATCTCCCCTTCCCTCTCTGTCTGCCTCTCCCTCCCTTTCTCCCTCTTTCACTCCCTCTCTCTCTTTCACTCCCTCCCTCTCTTTCTCTTACATCCAGAATAGAGCAGCTCGGTCCCCGGGGCCCGAGCTTCACAATCACATTGTGACCACCTCATTGGCCTCAAGCTGCCTCAACAGGCCTCTGCCTTCTCTATCTCTCTATCCCTCCCTCCCTCCTTCCCCTATCTGTCTTCCTTCAATTATCTCCCTTATATAACTCTCTCTATCAACCCCCAACTAAACTATTCCTTTCACCCACCATCCTTCTCCTTATATGTTCCTCCAATTTTCTCTCTTCCTTTCTGCTCCACTCTGTGTTCCTCTACTCTCTCTTTATGTCTTTTTCTGTCCCTCTCTCCATTTTCTCTCACTTTCTCTCCTCTTATTTCTCTTCTCTTTCTCCTTTCCTCTTAGCATTCTTTTTTCTAGCCCTCTCTATCACTCCCTTCCTTCTTTTTTTCTCTCTCTCCACCTTCCCTTCTGCTCCCTCTTTCCTTCTCCCTCAACAACGTTCTACGCCTCTCTTTTCTCTCTGCCCTCCTTTCTTCCCCTTCTGCTCTCTCGCTATCATCTCTCTTTCTCTGTCCCGTCCCTATCACTCCCTCTCTTCATTCTTTCTCTCCACCCTCCTTTTTTCTTCCCCTTTTGCTCTCTCTCCTCTCTCTTTATCTGCCCCGTCCCTATCACTCCCACTTTCTTCTTTTTCTCTTCACCCCCCTTTCCTCCCCTTCTGCTCTCTCTCTCCTCTTTCTTTCTCTTTCTGCCCCCTCCCTATCACTCCCTCCCTTCTCTCTTTCTCTCTTCCCTTCCTTCTTCCGCTTTTGCCGTCTCTCTTTATATCTATCTCTCTCTCTGCCCTCTCCCTCACTCCCTACCTTCCCTCTTTCTCTCCACCCTCCTTCCCGCCCCTTTGGCTCTCTCTCTCCTCTGTCTTTCTCTCTCTCTTTCTGCCCCCTCCTTATCACTCCCTCTTTCCTCTTTTTCTCCCCTCCTGCTCTCGCTCTCCACTCTCTTTCTGCCCCCTCCTTATCACTCCCTCTTTCCTCTTTTTCTCCGCCCTTCCTTCCTCTACTGCTACCCATCTCTTCTCTCTTCTCTCTCTCTATCACTCCCTCTTTCCTCTTTTTCTCTTCACCCTCCTTTCCTCTCCTTCTCTCTCTGTCTTTTCTCTCTTCTATCCCTATCTCTCCCTCCTTCCTCTTTCCCTCCGCCCTCCTCTCTTCCTCCCTCTCTCCTCGGCGCTCGGGTTGAGACTCTGCTGCAGTTGCGATAGTTCAAGTGGGATGAGTTGCCATGGAGACGGGGGAGTGATGTCAAAGCACTTATCCCAAAATAAGGGGGGGCATGGGCACTCGGCGGTTTACTCCGGGAAGGACGTCACTGTCTTCACCTCTGTCTGATATCAAACTTCTCTGGCTGAGGGTCCGTTGTTTATTTGTCTCCATGGAGATGTTACTGCTTTGCCTGGAATATTCCGCAATATGGGGTTAAATTTACAGCATAAAAATCCATGAGTAGCAGTGTGTGGGTACAGGAATATTTCAAACTTCCGCTGATAACCAACATTTTACTAAATGTATTTTAAAGTGCAGCTCTTATTAGGTACAGGATTACAAACATTATCTTTCTTCTCTCTCCATTGGCTCTCACTTCCTTTTCTCTTATTTCTCTTCTCTATCTCTTCCCACTCTCTCTTTCTACCCCTCTCTATCACTCCCTTCCTTCTCTCTTTCTCTCCACCCTTATTTTCGCCCTTTCTGTTTCCTCTTTCCTTTTCTCTTTACTCCATCCTCTCCTCTTATTTCTCAACTGTCTCTCTTCATCTTCCCTCTGTCTCTTTCTGCCTTCTCTCTTTCTACCTCTCAATCACTCCTGCCCTTCTTTTCTTTCTTTCTAGCCTTCTGCTCCCACTTTCCTTGCCTTTACCTCCTCAAAATGTTCTCACACTCTCTACTCTTATTTCTCTTCTCTATCTTCCTTCCTTTTACCACTCTCTCTCTTTCTACCCCTCTTTAGTACTTCTTTCTCTCTCTCTTTCTCTTTCTTTCTCTCTCTCTTTCTTTCTCTCTCTCTTTCTTTCTCTCTTTCTCTTTTTTCTCTCTCTCTTTCTTTCTCTCTATCTCTTTCTCTCTCTTTCTCTCTTTCTTTCTCTCTCTAATTCTCTTTCTCTCTTTCTTTCTTTCCTAAAATAGAAGAAAATAGAAATCTCATCCTAAAAGCCGAGATAAGCTTTTAAAATCCACAGCAAGGACTAAATGTGTATTAAAGAGCACTTGTTATTATGAATAGGATTATGTACAAATGCAAAAAAAAAAGAAGAAAAGAAAAAGAAATGAGTGTGATGTGCAGCTATCTATCTTTCTTTCATTTATTTATTTAGATTAATATTGAGATTTTAAAATGGCCAAAATATAACAGTGATCCACTGGTGTCATAGATTATACGTGTCTAACAGACACAAGGTTGATATTTCTGAAATTATACGTACATTTACAAATTCACTGTTTTTGAAAAGATCATTTCAAAATGTACACAGCAAAAACTGGAGAGTTCAAATTTCAGGGTAAAATATTTCAGAGTTGTTTTGAACACAAAGTGTTATTTTTTGTTGATATGGTTGAAGTTAATTCAACTTCCCCTAGTGTTCATTCAACTTCCCTTAGTGTTAATTTGGCCCATCCCACTCACCACTTCAAACTCCCGTGAGAGACCAGTTTGAACCAGTTTTGTACAGAATTTCATCTTAAATTAACTAAAATAAAGTGTAAAAATAAACCACCTCTCTGTGTTGTTTAGCTAAATCAGTATAACCCTACAATCTGTTTACTGTCAAAACATTAATATAACTCTTGATTTCGGCGTTAAACTTTGGTCAGTGTTACTTAATTAAAATTTCCAAAAGTGTTAAATTAACTCTAGAACAGATTGGACTCATGGAAAAAATGTTAACACTCCACTTTTTGCTGTGTACAGTATGTTTTTCTGTGATAGAAATTCATATTTTCACACAAATCTAATGCACTGAGAATGACACAGTGACTGGAGCAATGCCAAATATCGGCTCCATTTTCAATAGCAGACAGATACCGATATCTGGGGAAATCCTCCAATATCGCTAAACCTCCTCTCCTTTGCACATTGTGAGCTTTAAGCCCTGTTTTAATGTTAACTCATCAAAAATATACCTGGAGTTGTGTTTTGTTTCATTCACACATTATGCCAAAGGTATTCGTGATGTCTTAGTACTTTAACTTCTTAGGTTCTTTTTTAAGACGATGTAGTCAAGTGTATTTACCTTGTTGACATGTTTCGGCTGCTGCTGCATCTTTAGAACTGTCCCCAGTGTTGGTGCTGACTTGTCGTATATCCGTTGTTTTTACTTCCTGGTCTGATATGGCAGATTTTAGCTTTTTCTAACCTAAAATCCGCCATATCAAACCACTGTAAAAGAAATAACCATATTCTGGATCGGGACGGGGCACGGGTCATTGAATCGGAGAAGAACAAGTTCAAACTCTGGATCAAAGAGGACGGTGAACTCAGGAAACGAGGCACGGACAGCATCAACCGTGACGACAGGACGTTCCTCCTTTCACACACCGGGGACACCCTCCTCCAGAGACCCCAGGGTGACCTGAGGTGTGGTCAGTCTGAGCGACCTGCAATTCCATCAGGCTGACCACGCCTACAGGAAGTAACACCAGCTGATATATGACATGCCACCACCGGCACCAGGGACAGTTCTGAAGATGCAGCAGCAGCCCAAACATGTCGACAAGGTAAATACACTTGACTACATTGTCTTAAAAAAGAACCTAAGAAATTCATTCACACATGTTTGAGTAATCCTTTATTAGTCTGTCTACACTAAAGCCTGAAATGCTGTGTTCCACCTTGTGATGTCATTACCTTTTGTTCAATTGGATCAAGATCAAAGATTTTCAATTCCAAGACTGAAATCAACCAAGTGATTCTAGTGAAGATGTAATGTTTTCTGTTAGAGAGAACTCAGTGTAAACATTAAGTTTTAAACATGTGAATGAAACAAAACATGACTCCAGGTTTGTTTGTGATGAGAAAACAACATTATAACAGATAAGAAAATAGAAAAGAACATTATGGAAAAGAACATTCTGAACTCAATGAATGTTCACTTTTTATATATATGACTATAAAGCAGTAGTTTGACCGTGGACTTCCTGTACTCCTGGCCTCTCGCTGTGCTCTGATTGTCCCTGAGCTCTTTAAATGCCACACACACCTTCAGGGCTGTGTGCCTATGTGCGGCGAGCTTACACTCTTCTTTATATACTGTTTTTTTCTCTTACTTCCTCTTCTTCTTCTTGTTCTTTTGCCCGGGGGTGACGTCGCGCTGTGAGTCGTCCTCTTGTTGTGAAAAGCACTAAGCATTGGATTGTGTAAGGCTAATTTCACTGCGGCGCTTTGTTCCACACAGAATCACAGCGAGAAGCAATTACAGACTCCGAGTGGAAATATGCATTCATTTAACAGCCCTATTTTATGCTGAATCATTTTCTTTGTCACTTCATCCTTGTTATGCAGCTTCGTCTTGAGATTGTGTTTTCTTTTTATTTACTTAGATTAAATATATATATATGTGCATATTTATCGTAGACCTGAAAAGGCTTGGTTCCAGCTTGAGATGACAACAAAGGTCCTCAATAACAACATTATGACATAGATCAGACGAGTATTAAAAGTACGAAACAGTTTGAAGTCATCCAGTTATTCTTCACTTACATTTTTGCATTTTGAGCGTCCTAATTATTCACCATGATGAGTTTCTAAATGCTTTTTACAACAGTCAGAGGCCTGTATGGAGTTTTGTCAACATGGTCATGCTAACAACTAGTAAGCTAACATGTACTTCCTGATGATTGGACAATAAAAAGCTTTCTAATTAGGAGGGGTGTAAGAAAAAATCAATTCAGTGATATATCGCGATACTTCATTGCACAATTCTCGAATCGATTCAAAATGCATCTGAATCCATTTTTAAAATAATATTTTTCACTAAAATTCATGAGTTGCATTCACTGTTCTCATGATTTGAAAAAGGTAATAAATTATATTTCATACAATTTAGTTCTCGTGAAGGTGGAGCTGACAATATTATTAGAAATAATTATTGATAAATCGTGATATATCATCCAGAATCAGAATCATTTATTAATGGCCACACAACAAGTTGGTGGAATTTGTTATCCACTGTTTTACTATTGGGATATATCGGGATATATTGAATCGTAAGCTGCATATCA
This sequence comes from Odontamblyopus rebecca, assembly GCA_030686955.1. Lineage (NCBI taxonomy): Eukaryota > Metazoa > Chordata > Actinopteri > Gobiiformes > Gobiidae > Odontamblyopus > Odontamblyopus rebecca. The sequence goes on along the minus strand of CM060673.1, from coordinate 28,902,330 downwards.
TGATATGTATCGTACCGTGAGACTCAAGGCAATGCACAGCCCTTCTAATTAGATGTAGACAACATGTGGACTTATTTTAACTTCAAGTTTTTAAAAAAAAAAAATGGTATTCTAAAATCCATCCATCCATTTTCTTCTGCTTATCTGGGGCCAGGTCGGGAGGGCAGCTGTCTAACCAGGGATTCCTTCCATGATGCGTTCCCAGGCCAGCTGAGACATAGTCCCTCCAGAGTGTCCTGGGTCTTCCCCAAGGCCTCCTTCCAGTGGGACATCTCCCAAGAGAGGCAACCAGGAGGCATCAGAACAGATGCCCGAGCCACCTCAGCTGTTCCTCTCAATGTGCACTGCAAAAAACTAAATCTAGTCAAACTAAAATAGCTTAGGTTAAGAACGTTTTACCATGATTTGAGTAAATTTAACTTGACAAGTAAAATGATCTGCCAGTGCAATAAGATTTTTGTACTTAAAACATGAAAACACATCGTGCTACACTTAAAATAAGAAAAACAACTTTTGCACTTAAAATAAGAAATAAAATCAAACGTTGGTTGAATTAAGAAAAAAACACTTATTCCACTTGTCAAGATGAATCTACTCAAAGTAAAACAATCTTAATTTAAGTCATTTTAACTTACATAGATGTTTTTTTCCAGTGTGAAGGAGCAGCAGCTCTACTCTGAGCTCCTCCCTTGTGACCGAGCTCCTCACCCTATCTCTAAGCGAGCACCCGGCCACTCTGCGGAGGCAACTCATTTTGACCGTTTGTTTCCGCGATCTCATCTTTTCGGTCATTCCCCAGAGCTCATGACCATAGGTGAGGGGAGGAATGTAGAGCGATAAATCGAGAGCTTTGCCTTTGGGCTCAGCTCCCTCTTCACCACAACAGTCCGATACAGCGACCGCATCACTGCCGACGCTGCGCCAATCCACCCGTCAATCTCATGCTCCACCCTCCCCTCACTGTGAACAAGACCCCGATCTACTTGAACTCCTCCACTTGGGGCAGGGACTCTCCACCTTTTTCCAGTCGAGAACTATGGTCTTGGATTTGGAGGAAGTGATATTCCAAAATGAATCAATTAAATAATGTTGAGAAGCAATTTAAAGGTGCCCTACTGTATGTCACCTTTCTGATTCCTGTCTCCATGGAGATGTTATTGTTTCGTTTTGGATTGTTCCACATTGTAGCATTAGTTTAGTGCTATAACGTTGAGGAATTCCAGGCAGAGCAACAACATCTACATTTCCATGGGGACAAGCAGATTGCAGAGACTATACCAGAAAAGTTACACAGTGCACCTTTAATCAAAAATACCTGTTACTAAACCCGACTATTGATATTTTATTTTACTTTAAGTGTTTGACAGGATGCTCATGAGTTACCATGGTGACAGAACAGAGCCAAAAAGTTTTAAGATCATCTGAAAACTCAAGAAAAAATACAAAACGGACTTCAGCAGCATGTTTTCAGGAGTCTGTGATTAATTTCAGCGTTCATGGTCCTGTTTAGGTGGTCGATTTTCAACAAAAAATGTGAGACGGAGTAACTGATGTCATCTAAAACCTTCACTGTTTCTACTTTGTTCACAACTTAGAAACAAAACTCTGACGGACTGATTTTTGGCCTGTCCTCGCAGAGATAGCGAGTTTGCCAATGGAGGAGGAGGAGGGCAGTGTAATAAAATGCAGATTGGCCGAGGTTTGTTCGCATGGCTCGGCTCAGACAATGGCAGCTGATGACGGCCAGCCTTTTGCACCTGTCAAACCCGAGCACCAGGACGGTGTAATTGGCCCCGTAATCTGAGGCGAGTGAAGAGGCAGGTGTAATGATGGCGCGATGGGGAGGGGGATCCAGGGACTATATACTCGCTAATTGGAGCTCCGTGTTGTTTCAGAGTTTAAAATATGATGATGATACGGATACAGAATGAGCCATGTGAAATCAGTTCATAGTTAGTACGTTTTGGTCAGTGCAGTGGTGGAACGTAACAAAGTACGAGTAATTACGTATTGTACTTAACTAGAATTTTTATGTATCTGTGCTTTACCTCAGTCCATTTGAACATCCTGACTAAAGTTTTTGAGTTCAAACCAAAAAAGAACACATAATTCTTGAGAGAACTTTTTCCACAAAATTGATTGGTACTGCAACTGTTGACCAAAATCTGCATCACTGAAATCCTTTTACTTTTTACTCTTGAAGTCGATTTTTTTAATGGGTACTTAAATACTTGTTCTTAAAGGGATAGTTCAGGTTTTTTGACATGAATCTGTATGTCTCCGTCAGCAGTGTCGCATCAACACTGACTTACCTCCCGACAGCGTCCGGTGAGCCGAGTTCTTCCCCGGTTTCGGTGCTGACGAAAGTAGTCGGGAAAGTTGGCTGGGGTCATGAAAATAAAGCGATTTTCTTCTCAAAACAATATGTATTCAAAAGAGTGATACATTTGCAGCACAAAACATGAACCACGTAAAAGTCAGACCTCAAAATCACACAAAAAACATGTTGGATTCGTGTGCGGCTTCACCTGGAGGCAGCGTGCAGTGATATGACCAGAGAGAAAATAGTACCAAGCGATGATGAGCTCTGACTTTTTCACGGTTCAGATTTTGTGCTGCAAATGTATCACTCTTTTGAACACATGTCAAAAAACCTGAACTATCCCTTTAAGCAGATATTATGATTGTCTGAAAACTCAAGACAACACACCTTTAGGAGCCTGTGATCAGTACGAGCAGATTGTGTCAAAACAAACCTCAGATTAAAATCTAATTTGAGCAACAGCTTCAGACAGAGCAGTGCTTACAGTTAGCATCACACTCCCTGGGAATGTTAACGACATCAGATGCAAAGTATCAATAATAAAAGCATAAATATATAATAGGCCTGCTCATAGAAACAGCAGTAACGGTAATTTGTACGACATTACCGTGACAACCAGCGCCAAGTCATTACGGGCGTCTTATTGGAGCTCGCCATCGCACTAATCAGCCATGGTGTAATTAACTGTTTCCTTGTCTCAGACGGGCCTGGAGTCTCCTAATCAGAAGAATCATCTAAAAAGTCAAATCCTAATTTTGGGGCTGTTTATTTTAAAGGGTCCATATTATTCTACTTTCTATGTTCTAATGTTATTTCCTCATCACAAACAGACCTGGAGTTGTGTTTTGTTTCGTTCACACATGTTTAACACAGGAATTCTGTGTGTTTAGTTATTCTCTCAAACACCTCTCGTAGTTTTCAATTTAACATTTACCTTTTACCGTTAGTTCAATCGAGTTTGCCAATTCCAGGGCTGAAATTTAGCATTTTTTACAAATGAAATGTGCTCCACTGTATTTTTGAACTCCATACACCTTCACTTCACGTTCATTTGGATAAATTCAGCTCAAGAATTGCCTAAATACAAAAGGTAAAAGGAGCTGTTACCTTGAAAATTACCGCTTCATGGAACAGAGCATTTTGAGCTTTGGAGATGTCGACAGACTAATAATAAAGGGTTTCTTTTAGACATGTGTGAATGAAATAAACCACAACTCAGGTCTGTTTTTGATGAGGTAACAGTATTATAACATGATTTAAAGGTCATAAGAATCTATTTTGTGTAATATCAGACCTTTAGTAAAATGGTCCATTGTCCTGCTGTTGCTATATTCATGTGACATTTAAACAGAGTACTATCTTGTATTGTATTAGTGGCTTTGTTGAATTGAAATTGAATTGAGCTTGTTTATGGATAGAAGGAAGATCTGCCATTTAGCTCTGTCACGATAATTACTATTTCAAGTATTGTTTAGTACAAGATAAAGGGAACAATCATTTTTGGGGGTTAATATTTATTGTGTGTACATTTTCTTTGTACTACTGAGAAATGTGTTGTTATTTGTTTATATCACATGTGTCAAACATGCGGCCCGGGGGCCAGATCCGGCCCTCCAAGACCTTTAATCTGGCCCTCGGCTGATTTTTCTATTAAAATACTGTTAATTTTCTGCACTGTTTAGCATAGCAGCGTCTCCGGCGTTTCTGTACGTTGCGACTCCCACCAGAGCAGCACAAATGAAGACTTTCCTCTTTCCAAACGCTCTTAAAGGACGATCGTTTTGACTGTCGACCGTAACCCTCATCAGCAAAATGTCAAAAAATGAGAAAAGCAGATGCTGAGTTCAGGATTTCCCAAGAAAAATAGTCTAATTCTTATTTGTTGACAGAGGTGAATGGGAAATCTGTGCTCAGTGTGTTTGGAACAAGTGGCGTTGCTCGAGGAATATAATCTTAAACACTACTACGAGACACGGAGAAAAATACAGTAACTTGAAGAGAGAACTGAGTTTTCTGATCCGGCCCTTTTGGGATCAAAGTAGGTTGCATACGGCCCCCGGACCAAAATGAGTTTGACACCCCTGGTTTATATGATAAGATTTGAGCTGTGAAAGGTTGAATTAATCACTTCTATGGCTCATTACAGATGCAAACTTAAGTGTTTCAATCGGTTATTTATTTGTTGCTTTTTCTGGAATGTTCCACATAATATACCTTGCTAAATATACATTTGTACTGTGAGTGGGCTCGCCTCTCTTCAGATGTGACCTACAGTATAACTTGCGATGGTGGTGTCATCTGCTTATTTCCAACATTCATGGCAAAGCAATAACATCTACATGGAGACAAGCAAGTGGCATACCCTCCATTCGAGAAGTTACATAGGCCACATTTACATAATGTTTATTAATTTAATGGAGGTTTACATGGAAAACATGTTAAATCATCTTTATTTAATTCCACTCAGCGTCTGGGGGTGGGGAAGGGTTCTTATTGGACAGAGACACAAACGTATTTACGTCTTTGGGAAGAAAACACACACTTCAGCTGCTCCCGACTTTTCCGTCATCTCGGTTTGTCATTATGCCAGAGACACAAACATGATCCAAACTTTTTCCGCGGTCATTCCAATGATAATGAAGCAGCAGCTGGAGAATTCTCTCCTCACGCTTTACATCTGTGAGCTGAGGAGGAGAAGGGAAGAGTGTCGTAGAAGGAGGAAGAAGACAAACTGAGTCTGAGGCTGCGACACCTCAGCCCACTCCCACATCCCGCTCACAAATCCAAATAGACGTGGATGAAAGTCCAAAGAGACGACTGGTGGAGCCGGATCGACCGGATCATGTCAGAAAGGCGACTCAAAGAGCATGAACCACCGGGATTATTTTTAAGAAGAATAAAACGAGATGGCCAGACATCTCAAAGGGCTTATCCCCCAAACAAATACATTCAAATTCATGCAACACTGACAGAGGTGCAAACCTGCTTAAAGAAGGCATACTATGTTTTTTCCCCTTGGATTTCAAAAGAAGTTATCATATACATAGATCTTTAGATTGTTTTTTGTTTGTTGAAAACCACATTGATCATTGATCTAAAAACTTATAACAAAACAACAAACAAACAAAAAAAGCCTCCAGCAAAAAAACAAGCGATTCTCTGCTGCTGGCTACAGCTCTTCATAGTGGCATTTTGCCATGGTAAAAGAGTGTTTTCATTTACAGTGTTTTCATTATTACATGATTGAGGACGAAATTCATTCTGCTTTAAAATCTGAATAAACCACCCACTCACTTCAGAATTGAGTTTAATTCAAAATAATCATTTTCATTAGCAATTACATGGTCTTTGAAAAGATTAAAGCTCTCATCTAAACGTGGTAATTGATACCTTTAAATAAGTTTAGTGTAAGTTTCATTGTTACACATTTCAAATCAAAGTTTATTTATAAAGCGCTTTTCATACAAAAAATGTAACACAAAGTGCTTTACAAAAAAGGTTTGCCGGAAAAAGGTGGATTGCCCTCTCCGGGTGGGTGGGGAGTCTCTGCCTCAAGTGGAGGAGTTCAAGTATCTCGGGGTCTTGTTCACGAGTGAAGGGAGGATGGAGCGTGAGATTGACAGGCGGATCGGTGCAGCGTCGGCAGTGATGCAGTCGCTGTATCGGACCGTTGTGGTGAAAATTTACCGGTCAATTTACGTTCCTACCCTCACCTATGGTCATGAGCTCTGGGTAATGACCGAAAGAATGAGATCGCGGATACAAGCGGCCGAAATGAGTTTCCTTCGCAGAGTGGCCGGGCGCTCCCTTAGAGATAGGGTGAGGAGCTCGGTCACACGAGAGGAGCTCGGAGTAGAGTCGCTGCTCCTCCACGTCGAGAGGAGCCAGTTGAGGTGGCTCGGGCATCTGGTCCGGATGCGTCCTGGACGCCTCCCTCGGGAGGTGTTCCGGGCATGTCCCACCGGTAGGAGGCCCCGGGGAAGACCCAGGACACACTGGAGAGACTATGTCTCTCGGCTGGCCTGGGAACGCCTCGGGGTCCGTCCAGAGGAGCTGGAGGAAGTGGCTGGGGAGAAGGAAGCTTGGGAGCCCCTGCTTAGACTGCTGCCCCCGCGACCCGACCCCGGATAAGCGGAAGAAGATGGATGGATGGATGGATGGAAAGTGATTAAAAACAATCCCACATTTCCTTCCAAACACCACCCAGTCCTCACAACTGCCCGACCCCACACAACCAAACAACCCAGACACACACAGACACACACACACACACGTATGAACCCTCTAAATACAAAGTAATACGTGAGGCATGAGGCTGGGTACATTTGAGTAACACTTGCTGTAGTTTTCAATTTACCAGCTACCTTTTACCTTTAGCTCAATGATGCATTGTTTTTTCTTGCTAATTGCTTTGGCCACGGCGCTAGATTCTGGTGGATGTCTCCCAGTCTCCAGCTCTTGCCTGGGAAAGTGGAGAGACTTGACTTTGCTGTGGCTGCTTTAGAACAGTTGGTGAATCTCAATGAGCAAAATGCATGAGAGTCAAATGAGCGCTCGCTGGTATTGTTTCCGCCAAGACCCCTTTTTACAGCCAAAATAATAGATCTGCAGGATTTTAGCTAGCTAGGTGCTGCCAGGTTTCATTACCACATGCTAATGCTACGGCGCGTTCAGACCTCCTCCACCGCCAACTGGCCTGGCAGATGTAACCGCTAAAGAGGAAGTGAGTTTTTTATTTTATTTTATTCATTTTTTTGGAAAGCCAAGGCGTTGCGGTATTGACTGGAGCAACTTGGCCCATGTTTATTTCACAGTCAGGTTTAAATGGATGTTTCTGGTAAACAGGGGCAGGCGCAGATGGTCATTAAGCTCTGGGTTTATCAGAATGGGTTTAAGTGTAAAAGCAGGCTTCGTTTCGAGCTGTTAACACTCTCCAGGAAAAAAAATATATATATGAAAAATGCCAGAATTTTGTTATGTTTTGTGTGTGTGCTTGTAGCAAATTGGGCAAAGCTTTTGAACTGTTGCGATTCTGAACAGGGTTTTCTAAGAGATAAAAGTAGATTGTAATTTGGTCAGTAAGACATATTTATTCCATTATGTTAGATTTCATGTTGGTAAGTGGAAAATGTGGATATTTTAGTGAAAGTATGAGTATAAAAAATGCACATGGTTATTTTGTGGAAGTTTAATAGTATTGGGGAAATTGTCCACTGCATTTCCCCCATTTCTATAAGTACCAGTGGGATCATCATGTCAAGTGCGATTATTACAAGTAGTACAAAATAACTAGGACTGTCAATGTTAACCTGTTAACACATGCGATTAATCACAAAAAATACGACACTAATGTGTTTTTAACGCAGATTAATCACACAATTTATTTTGAACGCACATGCTCCTCTATTGAAAGTGCGATGGTGACCTGAAAGGTGGCGCAGGTTATTAGGTCAGTGATCAGGTCTGTCCATACTCGACTTTAGATAAACTAAGGTAGTTTGCAGATATTGCAGCGATGAACTCTCTTTTCACAGAAGCACAAGTTTAAAGTACCATCCATCCATCCATCTTCTCCCGCTTAATCCGGCTGGGTCGCGGGGGCAGCGTGCTGCCCAATACTCATAGCACCTGACCCCCCCCTATGAACCCCTCTGCAGGTGGTGAGCCCACAGGAGGGTGGACAACATGGTCCTTGATGTTAGTTCAAATATTTTGGTCTTTTTTTGAAGAATAATTATCTTTGATTAATTGTGTTGAATCAAAATTCTAAAGTCTGATTAATCTGATTTAAAAAATGAATCGTTTGACAGCACTAAAAATAACCCAACATATTGAATAGACTTTTGGTTTTCCATAGTGTTGTCCACGAAAGGGTGGAAGTAAAAAGGCTGGAGACCAACTGGATGTCAGCATACCGCAAAATACCAAATAACAACCAGGCCGTTTATTTGTTTCAGTCACTTAACAAACCAGGCGTTTATTTGAGACCAAGAATTAATTCCTTCCTCACAAAAATCTTGTTCAGCAAAACTTTGAAAATATGGTACTCAAATTCTTTTAACCAGCACAACTTACCTGTATCTGCCAAGCTGAGCGCCTCGGATTCGCCGCACATCCCTCTCGGAAAAATAAATACATTAGACTTGGGTTTATTTGGAACTGGCGGTTATTTATCAAAATATACACCTGCACTTGGCTTTTAAAGGTGACCTGCTGGTTAATTGGAACCTGGCTCTTATTTGTTATTTTACGGTAGTATGATTTCAAAAGTGAACATAGTCTGATCTTTGAGTGTTCAAGCCCCTTTACTACCTGTCCAAAGAAGGAGGATTATAAAGCAAGTAAGTGTGGGGAGGCTGAAGGCCAGTAGGCACCAGTTAGTCAGCATTTAGTTAGACTACGAAGGTCAGTCAGCATTTAGTGAGACTATGAAGGCCAGTAGACTCCAGTTAGCCAACGTTATGCCACAGTTTAGATAGTGGTGCCAGTGGTTATCCAGGAGAAAATGATCGTGTTACTATAGCTCCTGTGAGTCGATGTTAAACTGTGAGATGTACTTGGAGGATACTTAAATTCTCTTACTCATAGTAGTCAGGATATAGGGCCTATATATTATGGAGTTGTGCTTTCTTTTGTTTCATATTAGTCTGTCTACATCTCCAAAGTGCAAAATGCTGTGTTCCATTTTGTGATGTCATGAAGCAGTAGTTTTCAAATTAACAGCCACCTTTTACCTTTTTTTCAGTAGAGATTGACAATTCCAGGACTGAAATTATCCAGAAAATCCACGTGAAATTTGTGTATGGACTTTTAAAGCACAGTGGAGCACTTCTTGTATTACCGCATGACATCACAAACTGCAAAAGAGTGTTTTTTTGTTTGAGAGAAGAAGTCAATGCCAGGTATTTGTGACGAGAAAACATTACACTGTGAAAATCTTGGCCAAAATTTAAGATTTAAACACTTAAACCTATCAGAAAATGACTTAAAAGTAGTGAAATGATCTGTCCATGCATCAAGATTCTTTTACTTGACAAGTTCTCTTAAAATAAACAACCTCTAGACTCGAATGAAGCAGTTTCAGAACTAGTAAGTAGATAATAAATCTGAAAACAAGATGAAGAACCTGATAGAAGTTTTAAGATCTTGAAAAATGTACAGTGTGTAACTTAGCTTCGAAAACAGTGTCATATGAGCCCTTTAAAGCAAATAGAGTTGAACTGCAGCTGAAGTTACCTACAATATAACTTTAAGAACTAGAATCCCCACTGAGAACATGCCTACCCCTCTCCATTCTCCAAAACCAGGTCAGGTAAGCGTGCGGACTGCTCGGATTGCCTGCGATTTCGTCAGTGATGGTGTGAATGCTCGGCTCCTGTGTGTGAGCGTGAGCAGTGCGACAGTTCCAGACCTGAGGGAGCCTGTTACATCACCAGCTCAGGCTCTGGACCTGCTCCTCAAACGCCTTTGGAAACCCATGACAACACACCAAAGTACTCCGGAAATTAGGACTCGCTTTTGCCAAATTTGATAATTACTAAATTATAGGAGAAGCTCCTAGTTATAATCTGTAAGACTCACCGCACTGTGAAAAATGAATATGAATGGCTCACTTCGGTCCAGGTTCTGTCCAGTTTTTTCACTTTTGGCTTGAGTTCACTTTGCTTTTGTGATGAAACGTACCTGGACGACTGAGGGATTACACAGATATGAGTCAAATGATTTAAAATTGATCTTGACTTTATCTTCTCTCTGTGGAGATGTTAGTGCTTTCTCAGGAATGTTATACAGTATGGCCTTAAAGAGGAAGTCCGGCACATTTGAAGCTAAAGTGCATTTCTAGAGGTGGTCGAATATTGTCAGAAGCCAAAAAATGGCACAGATCAGTGTTTTCTAGGCAGAGATCTTGCTGTGGTAGTGAGTCGAATTGGGCAAGTTCTTAACTTCTACGTAAAACACCAATTTGCACAGAAGGATCTTAACTCCACTTTAACCCATCTTACAACAGCCATGAGTCGAACAAACAAAACGCTCTGCCTGGTTCACTCATTAGTGTCTGGAAACGTTATAAAACAACTTTCAGTTTCTATTGTTCTTCACAATATTATTAGTAGTCAGTATTTGATCCTCACTTATTGCTTCTTGCGGCTCTATCCGCTCGCTGCCGCTGGAGTCGACAGTCGAGTCTTTTGGGCTTTTGCATGCACAGTGGGAAATCAACAAGGCAAGCGTAAGGCTGCTTATAAAGCTGTTTTGTCTGTTGATTCGCCAAATTCATGGAAAAAAATCCGGTACTGTGGAACATTGTAGGCAAAGTAAAAACATCTCCATGGACACAAGCAGCTATATCAAAAAGTTACAAAGTGGAGCTTTAAATTGGCCAATTGTTTTAAACACCTTGGTCTAACTGCTGAAGTCATGGGGAAAAAACAGGTACAGGACTTTAATGCCCTATGGTGGAACATTGTAGGCAAAATAAAATCACCTCCATGGATACAAACAGCTACCTGACCCTACACCAGAAAGTTACATAGTGCACCTTTAGCGCTGGTATAATTTTAATAAAGTTATAACTACTCAAGTCAAGAAAAATCAGCTCAGATTCATGGAAACAAATCAGGTATAGGACTTTAATGCCATACGATGGAACATTGTAGGCAAAGTAAAAACATCTCCATGGATACAAGGAGCTAGGCAAAAAAGTTACATAGTGGAGCTTTAAATTGGTCAGTTGTTTTAAAGCTTTGTTTGTTTTAAAACTTCCAAAGTCAAGCCAAATTTTGCTCAAAAACATGGGGTTAAAAATCCGGTACAGGACTTTAATGCCATACTGTGGAACATTGTCATCAAAATAACCAAAGTAACCAACCAGCCATGGATACAAGCAACTGGCAAACCTACACCTTCCCTATAAAGTTACATAGTGCACCTTCTACATCGGTTGATCGTTTTTTCTAATCCAATCACTTTCTGTTCAAAATAGTCAAGTCATAAGATTCAAAACCCGACTGCTTTGAAAACGCCGACCCCAATTGAAAAATACATGAGCAAATCTAGCCTCTGTTTCTTTTAATATCCTCAGCAAGTGTTCCGGCAGGCGCTAAAAGCTCTGTTAAACAAAGACTAAGTATTTATTGGGCCATATTTCGTAACATGGCTGGCAATAACGCTATATCACCGAGGGGAGGGGCTGCTGTAAATGTCCTTTGAATTATACAGGGAGCAGAGAAAGGGAGGGCCCCGGCTTAAAACACTGT